>OX101826.2:38838319-40038319 GCA_944452925.2 Chrysolina oricalcia
CAAAAGAATTGATTCGTGAGTTGATTTGACTAGTGTCTCCCTATATAGAGAAGGGAAGTAGGAAGTCAGCTATACATATTGAGACAAAAGTAAGTTACCTTAATTCTAAATAGGCGGGTATATGAATATGATTTATAATAAAACATGATTATATGAATGTTTTAATAAGTCTTGGATTTCTCGCAAGTGGCAGCTATTCCAGCTAGACTCAGCTTCCAATATACACGTAGTATTCAGTCAGTCATGTTTCAATGTGCCTTGATGAAGTAATTAATGCTTCAAATCAACCAGATATTGTTAATCGATTGGTTAGTAAAACAACACAAGAAATACAAGCAGAACAGTTGTCAACGTGACGCGCCAAGTCATGTGATTTAAATACCTTTAAGCTATTGGTTGAATTCATGATCCAAGCTAAGACTTCCCTCACACCTTTCGAAACCGAACAACTCTGTATCGCATTCAGTTCGGGAATAGCGTATCGAAGGAGCAGAGTATCGCATGCGAATTTTTCACGATGCAAATATCACGTTCGAAATTTATCGCGCGAACTAGAACATAGGGTCCCTGGGACCTTATGTTTGAGTTCACTCGATGCAATATCGCATGAGATTTTTGCACTTTTTCGAAGGATACCCCAAAAATGGTATGTTCGAATATCACCAGCGATAATTATCGACCATAAAACAACGAGCGGATATTTAGCATGCGATAAGAATTATCGATCGGAATAATTGACTTAAATCCTAACCTCGGTAATAATCCATTGTTTACATTTTACTCATGATATTATGAAATGGCAAATTTTGATGAAATTGCAATGATCGCTATAGCAGAAGTAGTAGACGATGCTGCGGGAGCAGCAGAACAGCGAAGGTGCTTCTACCCTCGTATGAATGCATTGAAACTTTGAGATAGACAATTTGTTAGAATGCTTCGTTTATCAAAAGTATTAATTCGTGAGTTGATTCGAATAGTGTCTCCCTATACAGAGGAAGGAAATAGATAGTCAACTATAAATATTGAGGCAAAAGTAAGTTACCTTCAGTCTAAATAGGCAGGTAAATGAATGTGATTTATAATAAAACTTGCTTATATGAATGTTTTAATAAGTCTTGGATTCCTCGCAAGTGGCAGCTATACCAGCTAGACTCAGCTTCCAATATACACGTAGCATTCAGTATATCATGCTTCAATGTGCATTGATAAAGTAGATGCTTTAAATCAACCAGATATTTTTAATCGATTGATTAGTAAAACAACACAAGAAATACAAGCAGAACAGTTGTCAACGTGACGCGCCACGTCATGTGATTTAAACACCTTTAAGCTATTGGTTGAATTCGTGACCCAAGCTAAGACTTCCCTCACACCCTTCGAAACCGACCAACTCCGTATCGCATTCAGTTCGGGAATAGCGTATCGAACGTATCACATGCGAATTTTTGGCGATGTAAATATCACGTTCGAAATTTATCGCGCGAACTCAAGGTCCCTGGCCCCTTTCATTTGATGATCACCTCATATTTCATAGTTCGTGAGGCGACTGTCCTTGACGAGTCCATCGAGTTTTTCCTTTGCCATTTTCGTCGATTCGACCGCTTCTTCGCTCGGAAAACTTGGCGATTTCCCGAGGTCGTGTAAAGGACCCCGCACTTTTTATAGGTAAAATGGTTCTCGGTGAAATTGTCTGAATTTTTAGTATATTGTAGAATTCGATGTACTGATTGAACGTGCAGAATCGCAAAGTTCGATGATAGATAGATATTGAAATACAGGGCGTTCAAGTTAAAAATCAGTAATTTTTATTTAATTATTTTCTTGGGATTTGAAAGTGCCAACTGCATTTCTTTGTTCTTATCATCAACGTACCTTTATATTACTAAATATCATTCAGATGGTGCAGATTATATCATTATGTACAGAGTGAAAAATAAAAGCATCCTAGTAATGTCTGAAAATTCGATGTAATAATAAAATATTGATAAAATTGTTTTGGCTTGCAATATAATATTCTTATTCCATCATTAATCATAATTCATACATTTCGTACAGGGTGATGTGAAAAATGGTGAAATATATGGCCAGTTCTTTCGTACATATCCTGTATATTCAAGTGAATTATCATCCTCCGAAGATTGCTGATACCATATAAACATGATTTCGTTGGGATATATAGGGTGATGACGAATATTTTCGAAGATAAAAATGTCAAAATATCAACCTTTCAGAAATCACCCTGTAATTCACGATCAACTAGGTTAAATTCCTTTATTGTTGTTTAATATATTCATCATTCTCTCCTCAATACTGTCCCAAAAATTCAGTTTCCTACTATGATTGGTTTCATAGTTATCAATTGAGAAACTTATTACCATTTGCATGACGAGTTGAAGGAACGTGTTCACGCGTAAATTCTACTAGTGGCCAAGATTTTTCATAAATACTGAAACGTAAGAATGTGGAGATGAAAATAAATGTAAAAGAGGGTGAAGATTAGAGATAACAATCACATCAGATATATGAATTTAATAATATAAGATACAGATAGTTAAGTGAATTTTGTTGGTTTAAGTTTTGTCGGAATAAAAAACAAACTATCTGGGAAAAGTGAAAATGATTGATAGAACGCTATTATTTCTAATAAGAGAATTTGAATCTGGGCAGCGACGGCTTTTTTCCAATGCGTGTTCCACTCGGATAGAGGTTTCCATGATTTTTATATTTGCTGGATATCAATAGAAACATATTGTCGCGACTAGGGCTACTAAGGTAGCATCCTGAGCCGTATAAGGGGTTGCTTCCCTTATACAAAATGCGACTTGGGGGGTAGCTACAGGTGGTAGCTATAGTAAATCAAGGGGTAGTAACAGAACATAAATATTTATTAAATAGCAACAGGGATACTGGGGAAAGTTATATACACATTATAAAGTAAGGGATATTGAATAATATAATGGGGAACAAATAAAACTCTTACCTAAAACCATCACTTAACCAATACTTACAGCTAAGGCCAAAAGGGCCTAGCCTATAAGGCTAACAGAGCGCTAGGGCTCTCTCATCTACAGGAGTCTATTACTAACTATCCTCATCGTTCCATTCCTCTTGTATTTATATAAGGAAATATGTTTATTTCATTCGGTCAACGATTTTAGCTCGTCACGCGACTTCGCTAATTTCAATGTCGGTCGCATATGACAATGAACTTCTATATCGTGGACGAATTAATAAACAATAAGATGAATGGATCAATGCACTAAAACAATTCAAAGGGCAGTACTCAATATTTACGACATCTATATTATATTTCATCAATATAGGTAATTCAATACGTAAAGGTAATAATAATAATCACTCATGGAACTAATTGATTTTTCTTATTCATTCACTTTCCGTCAACGACAGAATCAAAATGTACCCGTTAGCCGATATAGTTTTCTTGCTGTATGAGGACCGTAGCGCTGCTACGGGGGTGGTGGATTCGGTTAAGGCTGTTCCTTGTCACCTTCAGTGATAAGTAATTTCCAGTACCGGTACCTAATACACGATTGGGCGCTTCAAACTATCCAAGCATTAGGAATTTTATATGGCTCTTGCATGAGTTGTAAGTTGTAACTGATGAGTCGTATATTCAGTCAGTTCCTAAATGGTAAATGGAGTTGGATGGACCGTCATTGGTCATCACCCTGCATATAATGTTACATTTATTTTGATCTCCACATTCTCACGTTTCACTATTTGTGAAAATTTTTGGCCACTAGTAGAATGTACGCGTGAACAAGTTCCTTCAACTCGTCATGCAAATGGTAATGAGTTTCTCAATTAATAACTATGAAACTAGTCATAGTAGGAAACTGAATTTTTGGAACAGTGTTGAGGAGAAAATGATGAATATATTAAATAATAATAATGGAATTTCACAGAGTTAATCGTGAATTACAGGGTGATTTGTGAAACGTTGATATTTTGTCATTTTTATCATCAAAATTTTTCATGATCACCCTATATATCCCAACGAAATCATGTTTATACGGTATCAGTCATCTTCGGAGGATGATAATTCACTTGAATATACAGGATATGTACGAAAGAACCGGCCATATATTTCACCAATTTTTCAAATCACCCTGTACGAAATGTATGAATTGTGATTAATGATGGAATAAGAATAGTATATTGCATGCCAAAATAATGTTATCAATATTTCATTATTACATCGAATGTTTTTATTTTTCACCCTGTACATAGTGATATAATCTGCACCATCTGAATGATATTTAGTAATATGAACGAAAAAAATGCAGTTGGCACTTTCAAATTCAGAGAAAATAAATAAATAAAAATTACTGATTTTTAACTTGCGATTCAGCACGTTTAATCAGTACATCGAATACTACAATATACTGAAAATTCAGACAATTCCACTGAGAACCATTTTACCCATAAAAAGTGCGGGGTCCTTTATTACAACATTTTGGTTTCAATAAGAGGGGTGGAAATTCGTTTTAGAAAACGAGGGTAACCTGGTCCGACAAATATTTGTCTGCTATTGTCGAGTCCGACAACCCAAACTTGCTAAAATACCGGGGTATTGAAAATAAATTACCACACAGCTAATTTTCACAGAATTTTTCACAGAACAGAAAAGTTAGTGAAACTGAAGGTTCATATTGTCCGACCAATTTTCGGGAGCGTTTTTTCTGTCTGACGACTATGGAAGTCGAAATTCAGGCGGCGTATTGTTTACATATATCTATTAACTACAAATATTGATATCACGCCATAAGACGCAATGTAATCAAATTGAAGCAAAAAATATATATCTTACCTTTTCTCAAACTGAAGCTGGGAAACTATTGCGCATGCCTCGTATGCCGAATTCTGAATCACGAGAAATGTCATCCATTTTTATGGTTAATAAGGTTATGCTTCTTTTGACATTTTCCACAATATCAACAGTCCTATATTGAAAATGTGGACAAATGAAGAATGAGAATTATGCAAGACGGTCAATTAAACTTCGTATCATTAAAAAAACAATTCATTGATCCATTTGTAACTCTATTAATAAAATGTCTTGTTTGTTACCAGCTACCAGAGTTTCATCAGTCGATTTTCTGCCATAGTCAGATAAAAACTCATTAAACTTGAGGAAATATGGATTGAGTATGTGACGGAAAGTTGCTTGAAAAGATAAATCTCGTTTCACATCGGCCTCATAACCGCTGAGAAAAATAGTTTGCTGGTGGTGATGTGCTAAATACGAACTCTAAGTAAAACGCGGCGATCTCAAATCATTTCAGGCATGAATTTAGAAATTTAGAAAATGTGTCATTTTCTCAGGAATAAAACCCATATAGTTCCGCCCTCTTATAATTAGCACAATCTACACTTGCTCTCTGTAACTTTATCCAGATTATGAGGTTATGTTGGAATTTGCCGAATTAGCACCACACACGATATGCTTTCCATATCTTCGATAATTGGTGCAAATTGGTGCAAGCTAGAAAAAGATGAAAAAACAAAATCGTGTCTTTGAATAGGAATCTCCGGCGCAAGCGCATTAATTCATTAGCGTCCAATTCGAAGTCGATGCTCATTTTCTTTGGCATCACATAGGCTGTCCTTATTATCGATATTCGTAGTTAATAGATATATGATTGTTTATTGATTACCACATGTCTCATTCGTTTGTTATAGTTTAAATTAATCGTATAATACTCTGATACAGATGTCCGACAAAATAGTGTCCGCTAACTAGCAAAAAATCGAAAAAATGTCATAATGTCAAAGTCGATAGCGTACGCACATTTCATCATCCACGATATATCAACAATCAGTAATTTATTTCCGATATTTGTCATTAAATATTATAGGTTGATAAAAATGTTAATTAATACTGTACAATTATTGAATTCATTCTTTGATTATTGTATTCTTATTTCAAACTCTATGACTGGACTTAATTAACCTTACTTTCAATATTCAATTCGACATTCATTATTGAAATAGTAAAACCCTTATACAATTTTATATTATCCGCCATTGGATGCTTCTCCCTCCACTTCATCCTGCATGACACTGTACCCTTCACCCTTCTAATCATGGACTCCTCCGAGCAATAAAAGATATAGAGATGCCATTTCTATATTCACAACACACATTTGCTATGAAAGCGCCATAACACTATCCTTTGTTAAAGATTGTGGGTGAGGGGTAAAACTCCGAGTTCGGAGGGGGAGATTTGTTATTGTTATGATATCCGGATGTAAGCTCAGAACCAGTGGCGTGCTGATACATTATATCATGTTACATTTTCAAGTAAAAATATTTATAATTAGACGCGGTCGGTCCAAAGAAATTTGTTCTCACATGTACTGGTATAGATAGACGACCACATGCCTGGTTGGAAAGCACGTCTGATATCAAGATGTCAATCCTGACGTATAATTCTTGGCGGAAGTGCTGTAGGTTTCCCTACAGTTGAAAATTGAATATGCTACCAATAATTACCAAGTCGCCCCAGAGCGCCACGGCAAACAGTAGCCGCCATGTACCGCGCACAGGTTATGCCTTTGGGTACACTCTACGAGTGTTGTCAGTAAAGGGTACATATTTTATCACGATGAATAGGTTTAAAATTAAATGACAATTTTTCATGACGTGAGAATTGTAAAAACGCCACGTTGCCACCATAGCATACACTATTTTTTTCTACGATCTTTAAAATATTTGACTTTCATTCGTCAATTGTGAATGCAGAAAGGTAGTGATTATTGCTGTGTGGCAATAGAAATTAAATTGCTCTGAAGCAATGAACACTTACTTTTATTAAAGGTTCAATCAATCAAAAATACTGTATTGGGCGAAGAAATAGATTCTTGCTGATAAAGCATAGAATAAGGTCGTAAATACTGAAAAAATAAATGAAAGTGCACATCGAATACTTCTAATAATTTACGCATAAACTATATATAAAACACATACAGAGATTACAATCAAATTTTAATCAAATTTTTGATGAAAGTATCTTATTGAAATACTCATCCAAAGTAGCCTCAGTAGCTCTTTAACTCTTGTTCTGGTGTTTTTATTCTGTCAGATTATTGATATCCTGAGGCAGATTATTGAACATGTTTTATTATAAATTGAAAATACGTTTGCAGCTTCAATGCTTGTGTGGTAGCTCTTTTGCTCTAGAGCGACAATATTGAAAAACGCTTGCATCTCCAATGCTTTTGTTGAAAATGTACCTATTCTTGCATGATGGAAAGTATAGACAATAAATTCAAATCCTTCTGAGCGACCACGGTAGTGCAATGATTACTTCGCTGTATATGTCAAAATCATAACCCTTTGACAACGGGTTCGATCTCAGCTCTCGAAAAAAATTTTTTCTTATGCAAGTTATTTTCATTTTGTTAGAGATGTAACTTATTGGATATTTGGATATCTAGAAATTTTCATGTAGTACTTATTATTATTTTACATTCCCCTGTGAAATGAATGTTTCGTGACAAAGCTCGTATTGCAGTATCAATAACGCTATGCATTGTCTGTATACTCGAAAAAAAAATCCAGCAAGACAGAAGAGTTGAATTTGCTCACTTACTTTTTAGTGTGACTACACTGCAACAAGTTTTTTCCTAATTATTGGTAAGAACCGTTTATAAAGTCGACTTATATACATAGTTTTTCATAGCTATTTCAACAAATAGTGTATTTTTGTCTCGAACTAGGTCAAATATGATTTATGCCATGATTACTATGTTGCAACGCCTATGGTTTGATTCGACAAGACGACAAATAAGTCATAAACGGACGTAAACAACCATGATCGCCAAGTTAAGAGTGAATATAATACGGAATTCCGACCTGATCACCGAGTGCAAACGGATATATCCGACGATGCCCATTTTTAACATGATTCGGGCTGATATGTTTGTAAACAACGTCGGGTATGTTGCTTTCAAGAAAGAGACAGAAAAGACCTCTCTATATATTTTATTGCTCGGAGACTCTAGTGTAGTAGTAGTATTTATTATACAGCATGTACATACTACTCGAATTTTGTACATTCAAAACGTCATTCGGTGTTCTTTTCTCTGAAATACATTTCATTTTTGCAGCTTCAAATGATATTATGGAGTGTTTTGTGTGCAATGCGCGAAAAGAGAGAAGATGTAACGAAAAAATATTTCTTGCCGGTATGAGTTATTCCGCAGCTGAAAATGTCATGAGCATAAATATCAATCAATTTATTCTGTTATAAAATAATTAATGAACAGTAAACATTAGCCAAAAACAAAACAGTAGTTATTTATCACTTCTCACGGCGAGTAAAAGTATCATTCATATTTGTATACTCTATCGGTGCATATCATTTTGATTCTGGTATATAGACAAAATGATAGTATTTTTCCCTTGTTAAAATTTACGCATGTTTCCAATCCTTCTTCAATGGTTTTCCTCTAATTTTCTGAATCAATATTTAAACATGTTTCACAAATTTTTTTAGGTAATCCTTAATTTTTTTAATTTTTCTATTTACAATAAAAAAATTCTCATTTTTTTTACCCAGTACCATATGCAAACGTTGTTTCTTCAAAAAATATTACGTCAAAAATTCATTTTCTTGTCGGACTGGCATTACGCGGACAACTCGATTATTTATCATCAAAAATGGTTTTTCATCATGTCCCATTTTTGTCTGACACGTGGTAATCAATAAACGATACCCCGCCGGAATACCGACTTCCAATTGTCGGACTCGAAAAACGCAGTCAAAAAATTGTCGGAATATGAACATTCAATTTAACAAATTTTTGTTAAACAATCCTGTAAAAATTAGCTTTGTGGTAATTGATTTTCCATAACCCGGTATTTTGGCATGTTTGGGTTGTCGGCCTCGACAATAGCAGACCAATTTTTGTAGGACAAGGTTACCCTCGTTATCTAAAACAATTTTCCATCCCCTTTGAAGAAGAGAAAATATATTATAAATTTACAAGACCCCGTAAATCGCCATGTTTCGAAGTTTTCCGAGCGAAAAAGCGATCGAATTTGGGAAAATGGCACAGAAAAAAGTTGTCGGACTGAAAGGGGTCAGGGACTGGTGACTAGTATGAATTAAAAGTAATAGACCGGGATTCCATGCCTATTTTCAAAAATGATTAATAACAGGCTGAATCTTCCTGAGTAGCTTCATTTTGCCGAGACGCCCAACTTTTTCCTCTACGAAAATTCTCGATAGTGGTAGCTAATAAAATGCGCAGGCGTCAAACATGTCGATTTGGTGAGTGCAAAAAATTCATTAATAACAGTTAGTTTTTCAGTTGAACCTCGAGATAATTCGATGAAGTAATCGAAATAACTTTTGTCCTACAAAATGGATGGTAGGTCTGAAGAGTCCCCCACTCCCAACATTTACCAATGACGTGGTCATGAAAATTCATTAATAACCAGCGGATTTTTTTACCGTTGCTTGATTAATATTTGTATAATTGAATATGGTCATATTGTTCTACAAATTCAATGGTTGGTGTTCCCAGTCCTACGCTCCGAAATTGGCAATTCTATGGTAAAAAAAAATTCATTAATAACAGGCTAAATCTTTCTGAGAAGCTTCAGTTTGCCGAGACGCCCATCTTTTTCCTCTACGAAAATTCTCGATAGTGGTAGCTAATAAAATGCGCAGGCGTCAATCATGTCGATTTGGTGAAAGCAAAAAATTCATTAATAACAGTTATTATTCCAGTTGAACCTCGAGATAATTCGATGAAGTATTCGAAAAAACGTTTGTCCTACAAAATGGGTATGGTAGGACTGAAGAGTCCCCCACTCCCAACATGGACCAATGACGTGGTCATAAAAATTCATTAATTACCACCGGATTTTTTACCGTTGCTTGGTTAATATTTGTATAATTGAATGGTCATATTGTCCTACAAATTGAATGGTAGGTGTTCCCAGTCCTACGCTGCATAGGCGAATGTCATGTTGATTTGGTGAGCGCAAAAATTGTATGGCTAACTGTTAGTTTCACCTAAATCTGAAACTCTTGGCCCATGGTGAAACAAACTAATTGAATTAAGTTCATTTCAAGGCAGCAAAATCAATCTATTTGACCGTAAGCCACGGGCTTCACTAGCCTACAGATATTTCGATCATACCTTCTGAAATGAAAAATAACCAAAATGTTTTGTAATTAGGCACATTTATCCTCATTTTTGATATATTTTCTTGATCCTGCCATCCTCATTGCGTTGTTCAATTCATAGATCGATTCTATGACCAGTTTTCGAGCTACAAGGTGTCAATAATTCCATTACTGCTGTTTTGCGAATTATGAATCGATTTGATATTTTTGCTTTAATTCGAAATCGATTTTTTTTAGAAATAAACACATTAAATCAAATTTGTAGCTCGTAAGTCCCTGCATTCGAATAAGGAATTAAATTTTACAAAGCGTGTTGTATTACATAGCATGACAAGATACTGTTCAAAGAAATAGATGAATATTAATACCATTATCATTTTTATTTTACAAATTCTTTGAAAAAGAACAGTTCTCCATGTACACAGTGACAATTTGAATGCTTAAAAAGGCTCAGGAACAAAATGAAATAATTATTACGAATTGTCCATATCTGTTACAAGGATATGAGAATTGAAGTAAAATTATACTCATGAAATAATCCTCCTATCAACTCCCCTTATTCCAGCAAGTCCCATCACTCTCTGATTTACAGCCACCTGCATCCAATTACATTTTTATTTGAATTTGTTATGAAAGTGGCTACAAAGATCGAAGAAAAAAACTGGAATCTAAAGAACTTAACGTCGCATTGGAAATTGGTTTATATCATATTATAACAGATATGAAACATTATTGAAAGTTCCCTTGACTTTCTCTTATATCATTCGAATTGGAGGCGGTAGAGCCATAAAACGAAATTCGACAATTTTAGTTATTGGCGATAATCTCAATAACAAACATTGATATTCAAGATCTGAAAAAACCTTAGTATTGCTTCCCAAAATAAATTTTTTTTTCTGTTTCAACCGACCTTGTAGGTCTCTCTGTTTCCGAGATAGCAATAGTATGTCATTAGCTAAAAAGACGGCCTGTATATACAGTGTGTCCCACTTTGAGCAGCCACACCCTCATATTTCGTTGAGCATGAAATAATTCGAAATTTTCTTTGACTCAAGTTGTAGTACTCGGAAATACCTACCTTTATGTTTACGTAACCTTTGTATATCCATTTTCCACGGCTAACTACGACCAAATGAAAAGTGAAAAATTGGGAAAACATACTAGGCAGTCTTTTATCGCAAAAATAACACCAGATTCTGTTTCAGAACATCTTAAAACCTCCAAATCTCAATGCTTGAATCATTTGAGTATACAGGGTATCAATCATTCTGATCAGAGTTAGCCTTGGAAACGTGATATTTGGCTATTTTTTGGCTAAGTATTAATTAAATATTTTTGGGAATTCTGTGACAAGAGAAGACATTTTGGAAATTTTCCAAGCATTATTTATGGATTAGAGTTGATAATGCTATCAGCTACAGATGATACCCTGTATATTCAAATGATTCAAGCATTGAGATTTGGGGGTTTTAAGGTGTTCTGAAACAGAATCTGGTGTTATTTTTGCGATAAAAAAATGCCTAGTATGTTTTTCCCAATTTTTCACTTTTCATTTGGTCGTAGTTAGCCGTGGAAAATGGATATACAAAGGTTAGTAAACATAAAGGTAGGTATTTCCGAGTACTACAATTTGAGTCAAAGAAAATTTCGAATTATTTCATGCTCAACGAAATATGAGGGTGTGGCTGCTCAAAGTGGGACACACTGTATAATGTTGAACCCCTTATTACTTCAAACACCCCATCTGCTCAGCTGTATTATATTTTGATCGATCAGCTTCCATTCTGATTGATTGTCAATGATAAACTCAATCAACTTATACACTCGTATGCGCATTCATACACAGGAGAATTGATTATTTTATTGACTACCTTGTAGAAAAACAGTTTCGTTTTTTCTCACGAATGTCAGTAATGTCCAGTCGCTCACTAGTTCAATATTGGATATGAATGGTATATTGATATTTTTTTATACATTAAAATTTTTCAAAAAATCTCAAAATTCATGATGTGTCGCCCTCTAGCGCCGAATCTGGTCATACGATCAAGTAGGGCCAATGAAGAATTTTACTCAGAACAGCTTGAGCTACAACATACCAAAAATTCTACCATTTTCACAGTAAGACTTTTTTTCATTAAATGTGTGCGGAGTCCTTTGATGATAGTTGCATACATTGTTGTTTAAAATTAATTTTTCCGTTAACCAGATGTCGTGCCCTTACGAAGACAGCCCTCAAAAGACGAAACTTGTGAGAGCCAAGGATTAACGAATTCTTACTTTTTACGTGCTATTCCACTTTCTCGGGCCATCAAAGAAATATAATCAGTCGCTAGGCTTCGAACCCACGACCGGTGACCACAGTGGATAAAATATCGGTATTTTAACTACTTGGCCACTTGACCCCCGTAAAATATAATATCTCTTTCGAACTGGCCTCTGGAGATACCATACATCCTGTTTTACAGTAGAGAAGAATTTCACAATTCGTCTGACCTCTTTGAAAGTTTTCAATTATAAATTTCAGCTCTTCAGACGACGATGTGGTGTTGCAGGTTTTTCCGGGTTTCCCCGCATCTGTTGAAGCGCATGCGACATCATTTAAGCCGCCCCGGAGGGCAGATTGATTATTTCAATGTTTTTACTTTGTTATTGTTGTTTTCAATATGTTTATAAAAATTATGAAAGTTAAACAAAATTTCCCACTTATTTCATAAACTTTTCACGTAAATTATGATATTTTTGAATCGAACAAACAATTATAATTATACATTGAAAGTAACATTACTTCACGAATAAAAGTATATTAAATTAGCTGAACCACAATTTCAAAATAATTTGTTATTTTAAATAATTTTTGTAGGACTAGCGATACATACCCGTTTTTTTGTAGGACACTGTATTATTTAGGTGAAGAATACACTAACCATTCATGTGTTATCATTGTCCTACAGTTATTGATAAAAAATTTTTACCATGGAATTGACAATTCCGGAGCGTAGGACTGGGAACACCTACCATTCAATTTGTAGGACAATATGACCATTCAATTATACAAATATTAACCAAGCAATGGTAAAAAAATCCGCTGGTTATTAATAAATTTTTATGACCACGTCATTGGTACATGTTGGGAGTGGGGGACTCTTCAGTGCTACCATCCATTTTGTAGGACAAAAGTTATTTCGAGTACTTCATCGAATTATCTCGAGGTTAAACTGAAAAACTAACTGTTATTAATGAATTTTTTGCACTCACCAAATCGACATGTTTGACGCCTGCGCATTTTATTAGCTACCACTGTCGAGAATTTTCGTAGAGGAAAAAGTTGGGTATCTCGGCAAAATGAAGCTATTCAGGAAGATTCAGCCTGTTATTAATCATTTTTGAAAATAAGCGTGGGATCCCGGTCTATAATCAGTTCACGTTGTTAAAATTGTTATAGTTCTTTTTGTTTTAGTTTTGTCTAGATTGTTATTTCTGAAAACTTTCTATACGAGGCCGACTTCCCCTAGGGGACTCGGGCACTTTCTCCTAGGGGACTCGGGCACTTTCTCCTATTTCCTGATTTTGGCGTCTCTCAGATGAAGTTTTATATAGTTTTTCAAGTTGATTATTATTCTATTATTATTATTTCTCAATATTTAGCTAATCAATTGGCATATTATAACAATGTATATCAATTGAAGGATAAGGGATAGTGTAGCATTGAAAAAAAAAACTCGATAATGCAGATTTATTTAAGTCTGCCCTGTATATTTGGCAATAAATTGTGGCAATAGGCTCGATAATCTACCTCACTTTGGTTTTTGAATAATCCTATTGCGACAAATTTATTCTCTGAACGGTTTTGATTGATTTTTCACGGATAAACTTTAAGTCTAACTTTTAATATACAGTTTGTCTTACTAAGTTGGAACCGTATGGAAAACTTTTTTTATTATAAATTTTAGGAAAAAAAGTTAATCTTCATAAAAAGTTCTGCGTGTCATAAAATTTGAAATACAATCATCAGATATCAAATTTTTTCAGTGTAACCAATATTTTTGACACTGATTTTTTTGCAATTTTTGAATTTGTTTCACATTGAGCAACTGAAATTACAACTTTTTTATTTCTAGAATTTTTTTCGTATCTTGCTTTGTTTTTGAGAAAAAACAAAAATCACTTCATTGCACATCCCTGTGACAACACAATAAAACATTTCAACTACTTAACCATCAAAAACTGGGGTCTTACTAATATTTTTTCATATCAATACTCTCTTCTAGTCTTGGAATTTTCTATCAAAATTAATGCAATAAAAAAAAAATATGTATGTATGAATTGCAGCACTTGCCTTCGGCTCTTGGCTTCGGCTCGTGCTGCAAATTGTTGTCCATGGACATGCAATAAAGACATTTTTATTTATGATTAAACAATTAATATTACATGGAAGTCATCTTTTAATTTTTTTCGCTCATATTACCTGTTTTCGATTAAACAAATACTGTTGTTATGTATTACTGCAGTGTTTTGAAACTAAAGTAATGGAAGGAACAACAAATGTTCAAACAAATTTAACTTCATAACTGTCACAAATTCAAGAGTTTTGAGATATAAAATTTGTTACTGATATCTGAAAATGGTTCGGTTTACAAACTCGGAAATGGCCGATATGCATTTTGTCTATGGAATGGCCCAAGGCAATTCCAGAGTGGCTAGACGCATTTATCAAGAAAGATATCGTCATCGAAATGTTCCAAATAGGCAAACATTTGTGAGAATACATGAAAGGCTGTGCGAATCAGGCACCTTTCAAAGGTCGGCTGCTCTTATTGGGAGACCTGCATCGGTAAGAACAGTGGCGCTGGAGGAAGAAGTTTTACATGAAGTTGAGCATTGCCCCGATACAAGCACACGCAAAATTGCACAACAATTAAACATTTCTCACTTTACTGTATGGAAGATTTTGAAAGAGTACCAACTGTATCCTTACCACATACAGCGTGTTCAAGCGTTATTTCCTGCGGATTTTCCCAAGCGAGTTGTTTATACTACGTGGCTTTTGCAACAACAGGTTGCATCTCCGACATTTTTATCAAGTATATTATTTACCGATGAAGCGTGTTTTTTCCACAATTCAATTATGAACTTTCATAACAACCATATCTGGGCAGAATAAAATCCCCATGCGGTTATAGAAAATAATTATCAACAGCAGTTTTCCCTGAATGTCTGGGTTGGGGTATTGTTGGCGATTATCTCATTGGACCTCATTTTTTACCCCCGAGATTAAATGGTCAAGAGTATCGTCATTTTTTGGAATTGGTATTACCTGTACTACTAGAAAATGTCCCACTGGCAGTAAGAGGAGCAATGTGGTTCATGGACGATGGGGCTCCACCTCACTTCAGCAAAGTAGCACGTCAATTTCTGGTTGAAACTTATGGAGAAAACTGGATCGGTCGCGCAGGTCCACAGTCATGGCCGCCCAGGTAACCGGATTTAAATCCCTTGGATTTTTTCCTTTGGGGACATTTGAAGTCCCTCGTTTATAAAACTCCAGTCAACACTGAAGAAGAATTAATCCAACGAATACAGGATTCATGTGATCAGATAAGACATACGCCGGGAATATTTCAACGTGTTCGGGAATCGATGTTAAGACGAGTTAATGCTTGCATTGAAGTTGAAGGAGGACATTTTGAGCAACTATTGTAAGTTTTGTGTTAGTTATTATTGAATGTATTCTTACAGAAACAAATTGCCTAGGTACCACTTTTGTTTCAGTGTGGTTTTAATAAAGGGTGTTGTTTGTTTGATGTTGCTTTGGCATTTCCGGCGTTACCACTATGCATGCACTGGCCAAATGAAACAAACAATTTTCAAGCATAACAGATTCACCTGTAATCATTAAAAACCCTATAAAAACAATTTTTTATTGTGTTGTGCCAGGGACGTGCAATGCAGTGATTTTTATGTTTTTTTCTCAAAAACAAAGCAAGATACGAAAAAAATTCTAGATATAAAAAAGTTGTAATTTCAGTTGCTCATTGTGAAACAAATACAAAAATTGCAAAAAAATCAGTGGCGCAGATGTTTTCTGTCAAAAATATTGGTTACAGTGCCTTCCGGGACGCCACTGGACATGATTATTTTGATATAGTTAGGGTTAAATTCGCCCTTTACGACCTTCAATAACACCGCCAAATTTCAATAAAATTGGTTGAAGGGTTATTAAGATATTTACGACAAAAACGATTTCTTTTAAAAATTTTGACACCCTGTATCTTGAAAACGAAGCATTACCGGACCTATGTTTATATGAACTTTTCGTCTTAGAATCACTCAAAGAATCACCCCTTTGAGTTTGGCCACGTACTTAAATAACACCCTGTATTGTACAAATACGAAAATACACACAAATGATTTTTTCATATAAGTGGATGCAATTGCATATTTAAACGTAATTTTTAGTTCTGAACAACTTTTTTTTATGAGAATTTACGATATTTTCAAATATAAAGGTACTTTACTCTTGAGTAAAATTCAAATTTATTATCATACCAATTTATTTGAGATTGGATCAACTTTAACAAAATTAACAATAATTTCAGCGATGCACTTAAATTTTTTTCAATATCCTAATTTCTTGAAATTTTCACTATAGTAAATTTTCAAAGTGCATTCCTCCTTGCTGAAGACACATTTCAGCTCGTTCAATTGTTTCTCTCAACATGTTTCGTAACATTTTTGGCGTTATACTTCTAAATGCCTGTAGAATCCTTTTTTCTAAGATTTCGAGAGTGACTGGGGCTGCTGCATAGTAGACCCTTTCTTTAACATATCCCCAAATGGAGAAATCTAGCACATTCAGATCCGGTGAGCGGGCAGGCCACCGTACTGGACCATTCGTTGCAATAACTTGATTATTGAAATGCTCTATTAAGTAATCAAGAACGTATCTGGTATTATGGTATTATGAGGGGGTGCTCCATCTTGTTGGAAGTAAATTTGCCGTAAAACTGCTAAAGGTAGATTATTAAGATGATCCTCGATTTCATTTTAAAGAAAACCTAAGTACCTAGCCCCTGTTAACTGACCTTGAAATAATATTGGTCCAATTATTCTGTTCCCAACGATACCACCCAGACATTGACTTCAAACCTTTCTTGAAAATTGCCCTCTCTCATTGCATGTTGATTTTGTTGGGCCCAATACCAAGAATTTTGCTTATTAAAGAAGCCATTATTTGTAAATCGTGATTTGTCGGAAAATAGAATAAAGTTGATGAAATTTGGGTTAACTCTATGATTTTGAAGCAACCAATCACAAAACACTACTCGTCTATCGCCATAGTCAGCATACAAATGTTGATGTAACTGATATTTAAATGCTCGATATCCGTACTTTTTCAATATTTCTCTTGCTGATTCGTCACTTATCTGCATTTCTCGACTAATTTCTCTGAAAGAAACCGTTTTGTCAACCTCAACCATAGCAAGAACGTTAATCTATGTCTCCTCATTTATGATAAACATCTATTCTGCCTCTCGATTTCCCTCTTGCCTAAAACGATTCTCAACATACGGAAAATACTGATGGGATGGATGTTGCCGATTGGGATATCTCTGAGCATACAACTCAGCAGCATTCCTTGAATTTCTGTGACATTCTCCAAACAATAACAACATATCCACTTTTTCACTTTGCGTATACATTATTTTGACGGACAATTGAACTAAAATTTAATGAAAATCAAGAAAATTTTACCTTCTGCTCTTAAAGCTTATGTCACTGTCATAACCTAAGTGAGTGTTTTGTTCTCCAAAGACTTGATCGAAATAACTGCAAAATATTATGTATCAAGCCTATCCTCGGCACACTTGACAAAAATAAATAAATTATTATGAAGTATTTTCCTCAGTAATATTTAATTTATGTTCTTATTTGTAATCCAATCGCAAATAAATTGGTATCGTTAGATTCGTCAAAGTATCCTTTTTTCGGAAAGTGCTTACAAAAGTAAATGAATTATTATCCATGGCACACTTGACAAAAGTAAATAAATTATTATGAAGTATTTTCCTCAGTAATATTTAATTTATGTTCTTATTTGTAATCCAATCGCAAATAAATTAGTATCGTTAGATTCGTCAAAATATCCTTTTTTCGGAAAGTGTTTGTCAAAAAATGGTCGCCATTTGAAAAATAATAGTTACTTGTCTTATTCATATCTATCATACTACTCACTAAAACTTCGCGATTGTAATATTCTGATATCACCTGAGGTCCTTAGATTAGTTTACTTCCGATCATGACCACCTAGATGTAATTTCAAAAGTGACTCCAAAACAATTAAGTAGTCATAAAAACTTTCGAAAATGTCACATTCTGATCTAGAATTGTCTCAGAAATCAAAAAATGTTACAATATACAGGGTGTTCCACTTAAAATTTTTAATCCGGAGCAATTTCCGGTGAAACCGGAACTGACCGGAAAGTGAAAAATGTGAAAACTCTCCTCTTCACATACCATTTACCTATACCAAATCTCATTTTGATACACCTAATGGTCTAGAAGTTATGACTTGTCTAATAGATTCGTTGACACCTGGTATAGTAAGAGAGTCGCGGATCTAAACCGCTATAAGAAGATATGTCTTCCGTTTGGTGAGATGAAAGTCCATCCCTCAAAAACCCCAAATGCCAAATATTTTTTAAATCGGTCAGGGCCGACTCCAGTGCAAAGGAAAAATGTATGTCGACTTTTTCTACGATTTATATATGTCTTCTGTTTAGAAAGAGAGTAGTACTCATCTGATAAAGCGGAAGGCGATTTAGTTGAGGCACACAATTTTGTGACCCAAAATTGATCATCGCAAAAATTCGATATCTCATATATGCTTAATTTTGGTTCCTACACTTTGTTATGGTCTTCACTTCGGGAAAATTCGAGTGGTAGACTTTTTAAGTAGGGCCCGGCCATAAGGTTGACTAAATAAAAAAAATGTCGAACTCGCGGGAGCGGCTAAGATGAAACATCGAAAACTGCACTTGGGTTCTATCTTTAGCTTTCAAATTTTGCACATAGCATCTTCAGAGGCCAGAAAACCATAGGGAAAACTTTCGGGCAACTCTATGATCCTACCCACCTTTTTGTATTCCCTCTATTTTCTCTGTTTATTCCTGGTAATCTTTTTCGTGCGTGGAAAAGGGTGAAATGTTGGCCATTAAGTATTTCCCTCAGTATACAGGTTTTCTGGCCCCTGAAGAAGCACCTTGCAAAATTTGGAATCCTAAGATTGAACCCAAGTGCAGTTTTCGATTTTTCTACTTAGCTGCTTCTGCGAGTATTTTTAATTGTTTATTTGGTCAACCCTAAGGCCGCTCTCTACTGAAAATTTCTCCCACTCAGATTTTCCCGAAGTAAAGACCATAACGAAGGGAAGGAACACAAAATAAAGCATAAATAAGACGATGCATTTTTGGGTACCAAAATTGTGCACCTCAACCAAATCGTTGAGTAATCAAAATTTAGTGTTAATTTTTATGTAGTATTTGCCCTAACTTTTTGCCAGTGAACTTTTGTGGTTTTTAATATTTGCATCTTATTCCTAAACCTTTTCTAAGCTTTTTCTTTCTAAGCTTTTCTAACCCTTTCGAAGCCTTTCTAAGCTATTCTAAGAATGATAGAAATAATGCATGAATCAAAGAGTCGTCGCAGGTTCTTCATATTAAAATATAATAATAATAATTTTAATTATTATTATTATTCGGGTACGATTTTAATCAAACTGCCATGTGTTTCGTGATGAAATAATAAGACTAAAATACTCGAAAAACGATTGGCAGGCCGTTAGGTTGGGTCCGAGTGGCTGGTATGGTCACGTTAAATTGTATTTGGAAAAAGGAATTCTCCGCCCATCCTGATGGTATGCCAATGGTTTTTCGAGTATTTTACGTCTATTACTTTATTACAAAACACATGGCAACCTGATTGGAATCGTACCGAAACACATAATTTTTCGAAAATATTATTATTATTTTTCAATATGAAGAACCTACGACGACTCTTTGATTCATGCATTATTATCACGAGGATATACGGACAGTACTGCCCTCCAAAAGGCATACTGAGTAAAATCGTGTCTCAAAATCTGTCACTATCCCCCGGTCTATTTTGTCAAAGGTAAATCTACCACCACCAATCTTGGACAACGACTTACGATCAAAAAAATACCGACAGACATCATTTATCTTGACTTTGCCGAGGCTTTCGACAGTGTCCCGCTAAGGGGGATAATAGATATAGTTTTAATAACATAGTAGAGTTATATTCATATTATAGAGTTATATGATTCAAGAAGTACCGATTTCAACAATCAAAACGTTGTAGTTCTCATTTTTTCCTGTTATTATTTTTCTCAAAAAGCTAAAAGATAAGTCCTATATACAGTTCATAGGTTGGGCCGGCCATCTTGGATATTAAGATGGCTACCACTTTTGTTATGTACACAAAGGAAACTACATTCATCTATCAAACGAGCTATCAGCCACTGACGTAGATCAAGAAATAAGAAAGTAATAACAAAATCAATTTGATTCAGTTTTTTGTGGATTACTTTCAAATACAGTTTTACTAAATACGGTCCTGTAGGACAAAACATGTTTCACAGAGGACTGGCGCTAAAAGACAAATTATAATATTTTGTAATATCTCTTATTTGATTAAATTCTACTAGGAAAGAAAAAAATTTAATACTTGAGAAAAAACTGTCATTGTTTATTTGGCACATTTACCAATACGGCCCTGAGAGCTATATCATTGGTTTGAGAGGATTGGGCCCAAAAAAACATTTGACCAGAAACTCAATACCAATAACATAGGTAAATTTTAGGCAAATCCCACTGTGGGCCAATTTCCTGTCCTTTGAAACTTTTTGCATTTTGGAAAATAATCATTCCATAATTGATCTGGACTGTTCCCCAAGAGTTCTGAGTTTACAGAATATCACAACACAGGAGCTCTTACAGGAATTGAAAACTGGAGTTTTTTCTAGGCTTACTACATGCTGATGATAGTTGCAGAATTGAAACCTGTGGATACGGTATTGATCCATGCTGGAACTTCGCCAATTGGACTAGCAGCAGCTTCCATTGCAAATCATCATGGTTGCTCCGTCTATGTGACGGTATCCACTAATGAACAGAAAGCCTTTCTGGAGAAACATTTCAATTTCGTGAGTATAGGGAAATTTTTTTCTTAATTCTTACAGAATTCAATTATAAATTCACGAATCTGTTACAAATGGTGTTTTTCTGTAGTTCTTATGGTATTATCATATTTCAAGTTCACAAATTACTTTCAAAAAGAAAACTGAAAATGAGACTGCCTTTTTTATGGTGAAAAAAATTAAATCCAAGCACACGACATCAGGAATTGTTAACAATCAGTCTGCCAATACATTTACCATCAATCAATCAATTTTGGAAAAGTTAACTTCAGCATCCTGTATAATCTGAACCGTTGAATTCAGAGCTTTGACCCAAGGTAAACAGTTGATCAGCATCACGGGTTCTACAATATATAAAAATTTTACCGAAAGCCAATTTCCCATTGACTCGGTGCGAGGTCCTTTTTCAGAAAGTTTTCATCTCATCCCAAAATTCCATAACTTATTTGTGATTGAACAATTGAATAATATAATTGGAATAAGGAACACAAAGTCATCTCCACATATATTTTAATCAATAGGATAAGTCTGCTATTGGTTTAGACATGTTTCGAACATATATATGTTCATCTTTAGTAATACAATTGATAAAGGCTGAATTTTTATTTGAATTTACATTTGAGGTTAACCAGTTGAAGGAATTACAAAATGTGGAAAGAAAACCTAACTAATTGACGAAAAAACAACAACTTAATAACATTTTAAATTTGGGATAATCACATAAATGTTGTAATATAGGGGTAGACCCCCAGAATGTAATAGATAATAATTAATATTTCAGTCTGTATTGTATATGTATATAAAATATGTCTAAACCAATAGGAGACTGATCCTATTGATTAAAATATATGTGGAGATGACTTTGTGTTCCTTATTCCAATAAACTTGGTCTTCCTCTTTGAGCATGGAATACTACTTTCTTATGAATAATATAATATTTCTACACAATGGATATTCAAAACTTCTTTTAATAACTTGAACTTTGAAAAAGAATATCTCAATTTCCTTATTACAGGTCAATTTGTGGACCCCTTCTTAAATATCTTCGAATTATTATATCTAAATAGTTGATAAAGTCATATTCATTTTTTTTATCAATATTGAGAGGTCCTAAATTTGGTACTTAATGCATTTCTTGCATCAAGTGAATGGAAGGTATTTAGTTTTCCAAAATTTATTGTTAATATATTAGGTATCATCAAACCAACATTTAACTATCTTGATGTATTTCTCAACTACTTAGGTATTTCTTGAAGTTCATTCCAAGTGGAAGACTCATTTACAATAACCGTATCATCTGCAAAAGATTGAGTTCTACCTTTACTTTTAAGGTTTAATAAAACATCAAGACATCAATAAGAGTGGACCTAATACAGTACCCTGAGGTACACCATTTCCTAATATTCTTGACTGACCATGTCAAATGCTTTTGCAAGATCGAAAAAAATACAAATTGTAAAAATTTTTGTGTTTAGTGACTTATACAGTGTGGACATTTGTCTGTGCAACATTCGAGATTTTTTTTTTGAATTACAAAATACAAATCTAGCCGAAAAATTATTCATATAAGGTGCCCTCAGAATGGTTGTGAGTCAAACAGCATACAGAGTAGGTCAAAAAATATAAAAAATGTACAGGAGAAAAGTACCTTTATTTCAGAAAATTCAAAAAAATGTTAATTTGAAAAGTTGTTGACAATAATTGAAAGATATGCCTGAATACCAAAACTTTCCTTAGGAGGCCATCCCAAGAAAGGTTTTATCATTAACATCAATAACATCCCAATTTTTTTGAAATTTATTTATTTTCACCCTAAACAATTTCATAAATGAATCACCATCAAATCAATCGCGCCTAATTTTGTTCAAATTAAATCATGTTTGTAAAATTACTTAAATTTTTTTACGGAATCACAAACTTCATGTTCGTTGCAACCATTTTGAACGCAACTTTGAAATTTTGCAAAAATTATTTTTAAAGTGGTAAAGCATTAGTAATGGATGATAGTATATTGAAAGATTCTCATCTGAAGTGATTTATTTTCAGTTCAAAAGTTTATTGAAAAACTGTACAAATCAATCGGCAAATATGAAATCCTACTAAAATAATCGCGGAAACCCGTGTATGTATGCTGTTCATTTGAACTTACAGTAGGCATATCTGAGTTGATATCGTTGCAACAAATATGAAGTTCGTGATTCACTAAAAAAATTTGAATCTGAGTAATTTCACAAGTACGCTTCAATTGGAACAAAGTTATGCGCAATTGGTTTGATGGTGATTGATTCATGAACGTATACGGTTAATATTAAAAAAATTAGAAAATTTGGTAAATTATAGATGTTAAATAAAATAAACATCTCTTATGAGGCCATATTTTGGTTTTTATGCATAAATTCTAAGTGTAAACAACTTCTCCTAATATCATCTTGCTCAATTTTCTGGAATAAGGGTACTTTACTCCTGTACAATTTTTATATTCTTTGGCCAACCCTGTATGTTGTTTGAATCTCGTATGTTGCACACTTAAATGGTCACACTGAATACATCCCAAGTAGCACACCTATATTGGTAAAATATTGATACAATATTGTGAACATGTTGGCGAAATATTTGAAATGCAATATTGGCGAGAAAAAAAATGTGAACATTCGGCGATATTGGTTCAATATTACTTGAATAATATTTGCGAAATATTGTTGAAATAATATTGGCCTCCAAATGATCGACGGTATTGGTACAATATCGCTGGCACAATATTCAAAAGTTATATTGTCGAGAAGTAAAATGTGAACATTTTGCGATAACGGTCGAATATTGTTTGAATATTTTAGAAACAGTTTTGGTGAAATATTCTTGAAGCAATAATGGCCTCAAAATATTTATCGATATTGGTACAATATCATTCGGATATATTGGTGGATGTCAATATACCTTGGTAATTTTTTTTTTCTTTGGTGTCTTGGCATCGACTGCTATGGTCATTAGCCACGTGTTCTGGATAGGCATTGTTACTAACTCCATGCGCCACCTTAGGAGCAGCACTGTTAATTGGAACGCAACAGTGAATCGTGCAAGACTCACCCCAGTCCAGCCACGAGATTTTATTAATTGAATAGGTTAAATTAAAAAATTCCAGCCGCAACTGGGGCTCGAACTCCGGACCTTTCGACCCAAAGTCGGACGCTCTAACCACTGCGCCACGCCCCGACATTGGTAAATTATTAAATGTCTTTTAGTTGATGAAGGTGACACCAGAGTCTGCCTTTTTATCGCCATAACCACTGAGTGAACTGTCTTGAAAACAAGTTATGACAAGTATTTAATATACTTTCGTAGGTTTTAGACGACGTTCTATATGTAGAGCCACCTAGCGGATTTTTATCCAGGTTTGATCTTGATATAATTTCAATATGTTTCATTGAATATACGGCCAATATTCAAATTTCATCACAATGTAGATGTAGGAAACAATATGAAGACAATATTGTTTTAACGATATCGATAAATATTATTGAACCAATATTGACTCAATATTAATTAATAAGATTTGTTGAATATTGGCGGAATGATATTCAACCAATGTGTAATCACACTTGGAGATACAATTAGACCAAGCAATAGGGAAAACGCTTGCAAAAATTAATAGTTGAAAAAAAAATATGAGCGTATAGGAAATCAAAATTAAAGGTGAGTTTCTGTTTCTTGTATCCGACGCACAATAGATTCACATAACCTAAAAAATTGGCAAAGTTGCTAAAACAGGTTTTTCTTAAATAACTTGAAAACTATAGCTCCGATCGAGATAGATTAAATAAGAAAGTTGTAGGTATTAAAAAGATCTATAAATTTGTTCTCATAGCATTTTTCGATATTTTCAATACTTTTCGAGTTTTAGCGAAAAAACCGTGAAAAATCGGGATATCGAGAAGTCGTAAACTATTACGTTCCCATACTTCTTATTTACTGTAAGTATAGCTTATTGCCAGTTAGAAAACGATTTTTTTTACTCAATTTTATTAATTATTTTTCGAGATATATCGATTTTTCTAAAAAAAGGTGCTCTCATAAATTGGTTCCGTTTCCGGTCTTTTTTTCTTCCTAAAGACTTGTGCTATAATGTTATTAAAGAAATATAGCGATTTTTTTAATTTTAATGGTAAAAAAATGACTTTGAAAAAACTGCACCTTTTTTTAACACGTTTTTTCTGGGTCAGTTTTACAATTTTTGTTTTAGGAAAATATCATTGGGTTATTTCCCTATTGCTTGGACCAAATATAGTTTTTATTCATCGAATCGATATTAGGGGAATATTGGGATTGCGATATTCATTCTAGATGTTAAAAACGATGTGAAGACAATATTGTTTTATCGATATTGGTAAATATCATTCAACCAATATTGACTTAAAATGAGTTATTACAATTTGTCAAATAAAGTGGAAATGATATTCAACCAATATTCTAGCAAACTTGGAAATACAATATAGTTTTTCCCCTATAATCGATATGACTGGAATATTTGCAATGCAATATTTATTGATGCAGAAAACAATATATAACCAATATTGTATTGTCGATATTGGTAGAAATTATTCAACCAATATTGACCCAATATTTCGTGTGATAATCTACATTCAAAACTAGTTCAACCAATATTCCACCAATATTATTAATATAATATTGTTTTTTGAATATTCACCCATATTGGACCAATATTGATTTTTCATTTACAATATATCTATATTGGCCCAATATGGAGCCAAGATTCAGCCGATATGATGTGCTACCTGGGATGCTTTGTATGGTAACGGATAGCATCTTAAAAACCAAACTGTAAATTTGATATGTAATTTTTTTCCAATAGTTTACAACTCGAAGTTTTATCATTTTCTCAAATATTATGTCTAGGCTATTAGATACTATAATAATATACCATTTTATGTTCAAGTTGCGATACTCAAAGATCCTAAACTCCGACGACCCATCCTTCCAAACGGAACTGATGCAACTCACCAGCGGAAAAGGGGCCGAAGTAATACTCAACTGCGTTTCCGGATCATTGCTCCACAGTACTCTGGAATGCATTGCTGACTTTGGGCGATTTATTCATTACGGAAAGTACGATCCAGACCAGGGAAACTCTATCGGGATGTATTGCTTTTTGAGAAACCCGTCGTTTTACGTGGTCGATTTGAACAACATTTGCTCCAAACCCAAAGAAGTCAAAGAAGAACTCCGAAAATTCGTCACTAAAGGGCTAGAACAGTTGGTAGTGAGACCACTGATCAGGGAAGTTGTCACGCGTAACGATATAGAGAACATGCTGTGGTGAGTAAGCGTCTATCAAATTTTTCATATTTTTTTAATATTTCGTCTCAGGTCCACTGACTGATTACTCAATTGTTTTAAACCGAATTCATAATATAAAATTGATCTGGAATCATATTATGTACCTTGGAAAATCTACTAGCTATCTCTTATATTTAATAATAATAATAATACATTTATTCGCATTTCGCATAAGGTTACAAAAAAAAATCTTAAATTATAGTGTTCAATCAGCGAGTCCTGCGAAAAAGAGCTGACAGACAGTTAAAACTGATACAATGTGTCAGCCCTTTGTGTTTGCCTTTATAAATAACAATATATAAAAATATATAAATTACAGATCGATATCTATTAATAAAGGAAAATTTCCAGTATGTTTTTTTTCAATGCACCTTATGATACTGATTACTTGCACTTCGGACTTCCATTATCTTAATGGTTGAGAGATTTCTACTTCTTTCAATTTTTCACTACATTTCAATTGCTTGAATCTGCAATCGTCTTCAGGTGAATAGTGACAAATTATGAATCTACAGGGCTGCCGGAATGGTATAATTACGTTGTAATTACGCGCGGTCTGTAGCGCGCGTGTTTTTCGCGCTTTTCCTTCCTCCAAAACGGTCCATTAGCGGTGTCCATACTAGTCCAAGAAATGTGCAAAAATTAATATCCGTAAAAAAATAATAAGAGCGTATGGAAAATTAAAATTCAGGATGAGTTTCTATTTCATACGACTCGATCCTGATTACCGAACATAACCTAAAAAATTGGCAAAGTTGCGAAAAGCGGTTTTTTGTTGATAATTAAAAAACTACAGCTCCGATCAAAAAAATGTGAACCAGGAAATTCTTCTTTGGATACTATTTATTGAGGAGTGTTTGTATCTTGTGTTATACATATGTTTTATTGTTTGGCTCTTATTTCGATACTGCTGTGTTATCAGTGTTTTGTAATATATTTGCCTCAAGTCATGCATGCCACTCAAATTATACGAGGGCTGTTTGGTAACTCCGTGACTATTTGAATAAAGAAAAAAAAATTGGCAAATAAGCGTTTTATTTTTCAACATAATCTCCTTTTAGATCAATACATTTAGTCCAGCGTTTTTCCAGTTTTTATTCCTTCCAAATAATAGGTTTTCTCAAGGCCCTCAAAATAGGCGTTTGTTTCGGTTATAACCTCTTCATTCGACCCAAATCTCTTACCACCCAGCCATTTCTTCAGGTTTGGGAAAAGAAAATAGTCGCAAGGGGCTAAATCTGGAGAATATGCTGGATGGGGTAGTAGTTCGTAGCCCAATTTATGAATTTTTGCCATAGTGACTACACACGTGTGCACTCGTGCATTGTCTTGATGAAGCAGCACTTTTTTTTTCGCTAAATGTGGTCGTTTTTGCCTCAAATCAATATCGAATCTGTCTAAAAGCTCTGAATAATATTCGCCGTTGATCGTTCTACCCTTCTCTAAGTAATCTATATGAATGACACCGCGTGCATCCCAAAAAACTGTGGCCATAACCTTGTTGGCTGACAGACGCACCTTAGCCTTCTTTGGTGCACGTTCACCAGTTGACACCCACTGTTTTGATTGCTCCTTGGTCTCTGGGGTATTGTGATGGATCCATGTTTCGTCTACGGTTATATAACGGCGTAAAAACTCGCCCGGATTGCGATTGAACTTTGCCAAACACTCCTTTGAAGTGGTCACACGGTTGCGCTTGTGGTCGAGTGTGAGCAATCGCGGCACCCATCTCGCGGATAGCTTCTTCATGTCCAAATATTCATGTAAAATGTGATGTACTCGCTCAGTTGAGATGCCTACAGCCTCAGCTACCTCACGTACTTTTATTCTCCGATCGTTCAATATCATTCCATGGATTTTATCGACGATTTCTGGCGTAATGACCTCTTTTGGGCGACCTGAACGTACGGCGTCACTTGTGCTGGTACGACCACAATGGAACTCAGTAAACCACTTCTTAACCATTGAAATTGATGGTGCAGAGTTCCCATAGTATTTATCAAGTCTTTCTTTGGTTTCAGTTATGGTTTTTTTACGCAAAAAATAATGCTTAATCAACACACGAAATTCACTTTTTTCCATTTTTGTTAAAATTCACGAGGTTGTCTGCTTCTAATTGCTGTCAAACACAAACCAAATGTCGCAGCTTGCTCAAAATTTGACAGTAGTCTATTGAAAGATGGTGGTTGACAGCAGCAGTGTTGCATTTAAAGTTACTGCGCGGGAAATTTAAAAAGTCACGGACTTACCAAACAAGCCTCGTATAATGATTCGGTTGAATATCGATAAGGTTTATCGAATATAATTTTGAGAATCCACTTCTGAGTTACTGCAATTCTATTCCGTAGATAATTTGATGAACCCCCTCCATGCAATGATTCCATAATTTAAATGAGGCTGTACCAGTGCATAATACAGACACTTGAGTTGTTTGATATTACAAAATGTTTTGCATAGCTTAAATTTGGAATTTTTTTGTTTAAGTTATTTGTTTGGATGTCCCACCTCAAGTGGCAATCCAAATAAATTCCGAGGTATTTTATATCTTTTCTACATTGTATTTTCAAGGGGGAGTTCACAGAAGATATTTCTGATTGATCATATGTTGGGAGTATCCATTTACCGTCAATAGCTTATGACTAAAAAAATCAGTGACTATTCCAAAATCTCCTTCAATTTTCTTTCTTAAATTATCCCAATTTGTGTCTTCATAGAATACAGCTGTATCATCAGCAAAACTAATGAAATCTCCTTTGATCGGTAGGAGGATTGAGTCATTGATATATATATATATATATATATATATATATATATATATATATATATAGTAAACAGCATAGGTCCCAATACAGTACCTTGAGGCACTCCATAATTGACTTTTTTGAAATTACTGTGAGTTTCACCATTCTTAACGCATTGGTGTCTATTTTCTAGATAATTTTGCATTAGACTTAAGCTATTGCCTCTGAAACCAATGTTATTCAAAGCGATAAGTAATTTTTCATGGCTGACAGTATCGAAGGCCTTTGCCAGATCATCAAAAATGAAAATTGCAGGTTTAGCTTCATCTATAGCTCTATAAATTTTAGTTGTGAGGTATGCAATTGCATCTTCGGTTGATGTGGCTTCTCGAAACTCAAACTGTCTGCTAGATAATATCTCGTACTTATTGAGATATCCCAATACTCTTGATTTTATTATACTCTCAAAGATATTAATGAGATTGGTCTGTTCTGACTACAGTTTTCTTTGTCACCTCCTTTATATATTGGTATTATGATAGCCTCCTCAAATTTGAGTGGAAAAAATCCCGCAGAGATACACTTACTGAGTATGTATGTGTGAGGTATAATGATTATAAAACAGAGACAGATTGCCAACCTTTATGCGGTGTTCCAGAAAAGTAAGCAAGCTTGTCAGCGAAGCATCACTGATGAGACAAATGACTCCTTTTTGGATTGAATCTAAAACTTTCAGCGTGTTCAGTATGTTCAAGGGCTGCACTTCATATATCGGAACAGTATTCCAGGACATATATCGAATCTGTGCCTATAAATCATAATCATTTGACGTGAAGTGAATTAGCTCTCGGCTCGAAACAAAAAACCACGTATGTGAGAGGCATTTTAGGATCAATTTGAAAAGCGTAGTGGTCAAGGTGTCAGAGCGTTTGTATTCCACCCAGGTGGCTCGGGTTTGATCCTACCGCTTGTCACGGAGCTGAAGTGGTTCGGAATCCACTTTCATTTAGGTAGATAGGTCCCGGATCTTCCTTGCTCGCACAAGCTTTGCGTTTGAGGGATTCTGGGAGAATTGTAATGAAAAAAAAAACAATCCTTCAATTTTTTTGTAATCCGTCCAACAATTTCATTCAGGTCAGGGAAAGCTTCAATAAAATACTCATTGATTGGATTCACTGTGGTTGTGAGCTTGCTAGGATATATTTTTGTGATTTTTTTTTGCTTATTTCTTTGATTAATGAGCAAGTAGCTTTGGTTTTATTGCCGGCTTTCATACTATATTCAGTGTTGGACATTTTTTAGCAGATGCAATAACTTTACTGAGGACGGACCAATACTTTCCAACGTACCCAGTAGTCATGAACCGTAAGGTTTTTCTGTTTTGTGCGTTTTCCAGAACAAGATTTTTTTTCATATCCCTTGTTATCCATGAACTGATACTAGTTTTATTAAACTGTTTTTTTCACTAAGGTAAGGTTTATTATTGTACTGATGATATTCGAGAAACGGCTGTATGCTATATTTACAACTGTACTCTTTGTTACAGTCCCAATTTACTTTTGCGAGATCTTGTTTATACTGAATGATCAAATTCAACTCTTTCTGTGAAAAGGGTTATCATTTGTCCATTGTGATCAGATAATGTTGTATTCAAAACCATGTGTTTTCATTTGTGAGACATAAGCAAGTCACCAGTTGTTGATCTCTTATATCGTAGCCTTCGTCAAGAGTTGACGTATATGTGTGAGTGTTCTCGTAAAATAAATCATAAACAATAGAAGAATACTCTGATAAATTATGCGAATATTGTCATAGTATAAATAAATAGTGAACTAAAATAGTTTAGATTTGATAGTGAAAGAAACTTACGAAAAAAAAAATTGTAAATAACGTACCTACTTGTGTTCGTAGTCAGTGAATGAACCGGACAAAATCGACAAGTCAATAAAGATATTTTGAGATTTTTCTTCTATAATGAACGAAACATTAGCCCAGCAAATATTGGACGAAGTGAAGAATAGCAGATCCGAACTTAAAAATATTATCAAGGCTTCTGAAGCGAATATATTGATGAAAATTGAACATCTGAAATATAAGGTGGAACAACTCGAACAGGAAAACGGATACCTCAAAGAAAAAAACGAACAATTAGAAAGAAAGGCAAAATCGAATAACATCGTAATCTTTGGATGGAATAAAAACAAAAACGAACTAACAATTGATTCTGTGTGTAACAAATTATATGAGCTGTTAAATATTGAGGTGGCCAAAAACGATATAAACAATTTTTATCGTCTAGGTAAAAACTCAGACAGCCCACTAAAAATCGAGCTGATATCATTTTTAAAAAAGAGAGAAATTTTAACGAACTGTAGAAAGGAACACAGCGAGAGGAATTCCAGAAATTAAGAAACCATCTTGCGATCGAACGCCAAAGAAACCAGAACTGTTATATACGAGGAAACAGACTAGTAATTGATGATTTGGAATACACCTTAATAGACCTACAAAATCGTGGAACAAACTCCGAAATAAAACCAAGCAGCGCACCTTCGACACCATCCCAACTACTACTTATACAGGGTGAAACTTCGAACTTAGGAAGTTCTACACAACAACAAACCCCATACCTAGAAACATTGGAGACCACGCCGAACAAAACTACTGGAACACAGCAAAGAACTCTACTAGAAATCAAGAAACCTGGGAAACCACAATCATCAGTATCAAATACATTATTAACCCAAAAAAACACAAGATCCAGAACCAATTCAGTAAAACGCAATGAATGAACATATTTACCTGTATAAGTGAGTAAACGTTTAGATTATTTAAATGGATACGTTTATTAGAGATATAGAATACATACCTTTTGATTCAATATAAATAGATACAGTAAACGAAATAAATAACATACTTGGCTCAGAAAGTGAAAAAAACCATTTTAAAATATTTCACCAGAATATAAGGAGCATTTCCAAGAACTTTGATGAATTGAATATGATTGTATTGTTTTGACTTAAACATTTAACTATTAATTGTGACCTTAATTTTTACCAGCTGCCAAAATATTCTCTTGTGTTCAATGAAGGTGAACTGAACAGAAATGACGGAGTTATCATATATGTGAAAAATAATCTTAATTTTGAATATAAAATAATTAACATTGATGTAATTAAAGCCATACAATTAAAAATTAAATATGGAAAGACAAAGGTTACTATGATAACTAGTATCTATCGGCCTCCTTCAACTGATGAAAACCTATTTATAAACAATCTTGCTAACTATTTGCAAAATACGGAGAATGAAAATTTGGAAAATCATATTTTGATTGGTGATATCAATTTAGATATATTGAATGAAAATGAAAGTGTGTCAGAATATTTAGATTTGATGAGTGAGCACAATTTTATATCACTAATCAATAAGTTTACTCGAGTACAAAATAATTCTTCTAGCTGTATTGACCATATATTTTTGAGAAGTAGAGAACTAAAAACAAAAGAAAACTGCCAAGCAATTATATTTAATGCAGATATAACGGATCATAAGGCAACTATAACAAGCTTACCTATTTTGCCTAATCGTGATTTGAATCCAGAAAGGAAAACCATCAAATATATAAACTATAAAACACTGAAAATAGATTTAAAAAATTATGATTGACGAGGTACTATAATCAGAAAAATATTGAGGAAAAAACCGAATTATTCATTGGAGCATTGATTAAAAATATTGAAAAAAATACAACTCAAAAGAAGATTCAGAGAAATAAAATCAGGCGGAAAGAATGGATCACTGAAGGTATAGTAAACTCTACTAATAAAAAAACTTCCTAATGGCCGAACATAAAAAAGATCCCGAAAACATCAACAAAAAAATTTATTATACAAAATACCGAAACTATTTAAATAGATTAATTAGTAAGGCAAATACTAATTATTATTCAAAACAAATTGAAAGTCATAAAAACAACAGCAAACAACTCTGGAATGTTATAAAACAAATAGACTCCCCTAGGAAAACTGAAATGATACACGAAATAATAACTGAAGATGGGAATGAAATTGTTGATTCAAGACTGAAAGCAAATGCCTTCAATGATTATTTCATAAATGTTGGCGAAACATATGCATCAAAAATAAACAAACCAATGACCCCTCCTCCAAAAAGAAAACCACTAAAAAATTCCTTTTTAAACTAATATTACTAGAAATGATACACTGAATATAATTAAATCACTTAAATCAAAAAAGATGACAGGTATTGATGGAATAAAAACTGAAACCCTCAAAGAAATAGCAGAAGAAATAGTAGAACCTCTAACTGATTTAATAAACATAATTTTTGAAACTGGGATATTTCCCAATGCATTAAAAAAAACGATTGTAATACCTATATTCAAAAAAGGCAAGAAGAACAAAATGTGTAATTACAGACCTATATCTATAATATCAGCAATAGCTAAAATAGTAGAAAAAGCAATCAAAAACTAATTAACATATTATCTAAATAAATATGAAGTTATATCTGAAAAACAGTATGGATTCAGAGAAGGTTTATCAACGAATGATGCTGTAAACCACCTACTTAATGGTATATATAAGTCAGTTGATGATAGCAAACCTACCATATGTGTATTTCTAGACCTAGCCAAGGCCTTTGACACTGTCTGTCATGCACAACTAGTCGAGGTCTTGGAAGAGGCTGGAATACGAGGAATTCCACTCTCCCTTTTAAAAGAATATCTGAGTCATAGAATACAGATTGTCAGAATCAATACTGAGATGAGCGATGAAAAACCAATCAAATATGGTGTCCCACAGGGTACAGTACTGGGGCCATTACTTTTCTCCCTGTACATAAACAACTTACTCACAACGTACAGTACCGGTAAGATAATTTGTTTCGCAGATGACACTGCTATACTATACTCAGACGATTCTTGGAAAAGTCTAAAAAATAAAGCAGAACTAGATTTAGTTAACGTATTGAATTGGTTTAATCGCAGAAAGCTCACAGTAAACGTAGAAAAAACGTTCTTTCTACCGTTCACGTGCTACAAGTCGAATCTCCCAAACTACAACATACTTGAAATACAAAACAATCAGAAAATAATCGAAATTCAATCAAAAAGTCATATCAGATATCTTGGCATCACAATAGACTCTCATTTGAGATGGAACAGTCATATAGATAATATAACGAAAACACTAACAGCCGTATGCATAGTCAATTCCAGCGACTCGCCAGAGTTTCGCTTCTCGCTACATAAGAACTATAATGCACAGTCGAGCTCCAAAAAAGTTGTATATCGCCAGCGTTTCGCCAAAATGTGACTTATCGCGTAGTTGTCACTTTTTTGGAGCTCGACTATGCATTATAATCCTTGTGTAGTGAACGGCGAAACTCTGGCGAGTTGCTGGCGATTGACTATGCATACGGCTGTAAGACTATTATTGTATAAATTCAGATTCATGCAACGGATTTTGAATATAAAACATTTGAAAACATTATATTACGCGTTCGTTGAGTCTAGAATACAATATGCCATTTTAAGTTGGAGAACAGCCCTTCCTACCTATATGAAAAAACTAGAGATCCTCCAGAAAAAAATTATGAAAATAATATACTCGAAAAAAAGCACCTATTCTTCAGAAGATCTATATAATGAAACGAAAATATTTGATCCTAAACAACTATATGTATACAATGCAATCATAAATCTATACAAAAATAAACATTTGATAAAAAAAACTGAACACAGACACGACACACGAACTAAACAAAATATTCCAATAGACCGAATGAACAAATCAATCGGCCAGCGCTCTTTAATGTATCAAACAAAAAAAATATATAACACACTCCCAGAAATGTACAAAACTTATTTAGAAGTAATACACTCCATAGGATTCATTAAATGCAAATTCAAAAAATATATCGAGTCAATTGACAGACTTACCTCACACGCGATAATGAAATAAATTCTACAATGCATTTTAAAATAAACACGCTAAGTGAAAAAAATTATTATTCTTTTTATTAAATTTTAATTTTTACAAGAAAATGTGTGCTCCTCATTGAATTAAATATATACTTTCGATTTTAAATAACCACCAATAGACTACATTTTACCTTTATTGTATACAAGAGGATATTCTCAACTGATATAGTATATAAGTAAAAAATACTTTGAACACCCATGCACAACCTCACGGTTAAAATGGAGTTCTCTGTTTATTTACAACTAATTATATGCATAGAATAAAAATGTTAATATTATAATATAACTATATAATTATTGTATATGTGTAGATTAGGCATATTCTTGAATTTTAAAATATTAACCCTCCTTTTACTTTCCCACCCCATGCACAAGGTTTTACCTTTTTATGGGCGTTTCCCTTGTTTATTTGCCATATCCTGAATTTTACCGTTTTAATTGTATTTTTGGGCAAATAAATTATAATTATTATTATTATGATTATTGTCGATCATTCGCAGTTCCTGAACGTACTAGATATTTCATGACCTCGATGTTGATAGCTTTTTTTCATGACTTATAAAAAACAGATAGCAATGGTACGGGTCTGGAGTTATCAAGTGGGTTCAGATCCACTTGTTTTGAAGCTTGTTAGTATTCGATTGACTCCTAACTTATGTTTCTAGTTTCAACATAATCTGTGCTGGTCTCATAGTCCTAATTTTTTGTACTATCGTTGGAATACTATCTGTTTGAAGGCGACTATCAAGTAAAGTTCTTCTCCTCGAGTTCAGTTCATATGTTTGCATCATGAGCTCCAAAATTGTATCTTTGCAAACAACGACTGGAGTGAAGTGTTACTTTTTCACTATATTTTCCAGACATACCCCAAATAGAGTTTTCGTCTGACTACATATCGTAACATACGGGCTAACGGCCATATGCATCGGTTTTCACGTAAGCCGGCTCAGATTAAGCCAATTTAAAATATAATGTTCGGCAGTAAACTTACTTGGTATTTGGTGAACTGACGTGGAATACATGTTGCTGGCCAGCTCTCAATCTATTATACGTTGTAGACTATTTCACGAAACCTGCAGTTTTCTGTTTTCAGAACCACTAGAATTCCTTTACAAGTCCTTCACTTAAGATATTTGGTGAACTACTCAATCAGTAAATGATTCATTTTGTATATTTTTTCCAGCAAACTCAAGAGCAGTGCCAATATCGGTAAAATAGTCTTGAAAGTTAGTGACAACTTTAGCGTGAACAAGCTCAACGTGAAGAAACCAAACAAGTTCATCTGTAATGCCAAACAGTCCTATCTTGTCTACGGTATGTAATTGTATTGTAATGGAAATAGTCTTAGGGGTTTCAAAATAATTTATTTTTACACATTAAATATACTAGTTCATATTCACTAAATACTCTCGGCTTCTTCGAAAGATCGTGACTCATGCATTCCGCTTTGTTGCCTGCCAGAAATGGATATGCTGAGCAGGGCCGGCTTGGGCTCGTTACATTGCATCCTTCTCAGAGACATTTCGTCCCGAAATGTCTGGTCGGGAAAGATGGTTACAACACTACAAAATTTTCGGGAATGCTCCTATGTAACCAGGCAATAGATGTTCTTCTGGCCCTTCTTTGAATGCAGCACGCCTCGAACTTCTGGATAATATTCCCGTAGTATTTGTTGTTGACCGAATGTATTGGAGAACACCGCAGCGATGCCCCTGGACATTTCAAGATCCTCCGTCATACAGAGAACTAGCGCATAATCAGCCGGCACCTTGAAACGGTCTCGTGGCTCTTCTCAAGTCACCACGTGGTCTGAGAGTGCGGATTCAATCGTGATTTACAGCGTATTGAACCAACCTTTCGAAATAAACGACCCTTGGTTTCCTAGGGGTGGCTTGTGGATTCTGTAGACGAGGTCGTTTAGCCTATTGATGATCTTGTACAGACCTTCTCACGAGTTCCACAACTTTGTTGAGGCGACGCTTCGGGTTGAACAACCAAACTGGGTCACCAGTTTCAAATCCACGGGCATCTGCTTCGACGTCGTAGGTTTCCTTCATTCTATCACTGGCACTCTGGATGTTCAAATGGACTCGTTCGTGGATATCGTCCATTCTCTGCCAAAGTTTACTGATGTAGTCCTCTCCAGCAGTGTCTCATCTTGGTGGTGTTCCAAACTTCAGGTCACAGGGAAGTTGCAGCTCTCAGCACATTATGATATAGGCAGGGGTTCAGCTGGGTTACTCTTGGACTACTGAGCAATAGGCTATAAAAACAAATGGAGATACTGTCCCCAATATCTTTGATGGTCAGAAACTATCTTGGACAAGTAGCGGTTGATCATCCTATTCATCCGCGTCACCATTTCATCAAACTGTCGATGTAGAGCCGTGGTTCTGGCGGAAGTTCATTTGACACATTTCCTGGAAACGGTTGGACTCGAAATTTCTGCTTTGATCCAAGCGCAGCTCCAATGTAACACCGAATCGAAATATCCACTTTTTTACCAAGATATCGGCGTCAGTGATGGTTTCCTGATTCGGCAGGGCATAGGCTTCTGTCCATTTACTGAAGTATTCCATTGCCACAGGAAAGTATTTATTCCCTTAGTCAGATTGTGGGAACAAGTCACCGATATCAATTGCGATTCTCTCAAATGATCTGCTTACATGGTACTGTCGCATCGGGGCCTTAGGTCGTGTTGGAGGTCCACTGCAACGCAAACAGCGCACACTTTTTGCACCAGTCCTTGGAGTCAGCTTGGTAATTATCTCAGTTCAACCGTTGCCTCACTTTCTACAGGGTCTTTGTCACTTAAGATGTCCTCCAGCAACTCCATCATGGATTTGTTGTTATTGTTATAGCTGTTATTTCCGTCTACCGGCTGCCCCCCTTCGTGCAACCCTCAGAAGCCTTCGAGAGACTTGTGCGAGGTAGGGAAGTCGTTTCAAAGCACTTCCTGTCTTCTGTTCCAACTATTTGATTTCTCTGATTCCTGCCACGATGGTCTTCGATTGCTCTTTTTCCAGCCGATGACTATTGGTATATTGGTCTATTAGTCTATTGGTCTTTCTGGATATTGTTGTCATTCCATTTATCGTTTACTACCGTGGTTCTATTACAAATTGTGGTTTTCTTGTCTTCTGAGTTTGGTCTCCATGACAGGGCATCTGCATTCTTATTGCTTATCTCCGATCGTCAAACTCTTGGAGTCTCTCGATCCAGCGTGCTACTTCTCCCTCGGGATTTTTGAGCTGTAAAAGCCATTTGAGATCTGCATGGTCAGTTCTCAACAGAAAACTTCTTCTTCTTCTTCTACGTACTTGTAGAAGTGCTCCACTCCTTTGACAACAGACAACAGTTTCCGTCTGGTAACAAGTATTTGCGTTCTGGTTTACTAAGGGTATTACTGAAGTAACCAATGACCTTCTCTCATCCCTCCTAGATCTGAGACAGGACAGCTCTGAGTACTACGTTACTGGCTGCCGTGTTGATCAAACCTCCTTTCAGCTTCATTAGCATTCTTCGGACCAATGTAACTGTGCTTGCTCTTCCGTCAGTCTGGTTAGTGATTTAGCGATGTTAGCAAACCACAGTACTTATTGGCGACTGTAGGTGCACAAACCAAGAAAATTTCGAAACTGATGTATGTCTTTCGGAACGCGCCTCTCCTTCACCGCCTTGACCTTCTGTTTATTGTTCATCTACTGCTACTTCCATGATAGAGACAATGAGGCCAAAATATCGTACTCATTGCTAGAACAAATTGCATTTCTCGGTACTCAGCTTCAGAAATTCCTCCTCCAGGTTTTTCACGTGATCTTTGAACTACTACAATAATGTCATCGAAATATACGAGACACGTTTTCCACGAGAGTCCTTTCAGAACCTGTTTTACCTGTTGAACTTTCGAATGTGGCTGGAGCACAACAGAACCCAAACAGCATAACGGTGAAATGTCACTATCCAGAGCTGCTGGTGGAAGCTGTCTTTTCTCGATATCATGGAGCCAGTTCTACGTGCCAATATTCGCTCTTCAAGTCTAGAGTAGAGAAAATCGTAGAACCGGCAGAGTATCGTCTATTCTCGGGAGGGTAACTGTCCTTTTTCATCACGTTATTCAGTTGACAATAGTTTACGCAAATGCGTGTCGGTATGCCTTTTTTCTCTCCTAGTACGACGGAAGAAGGGCGGAGACAACATGAATCGGCACATCATACGCACAATTTCTTGGCCTCTGGGAAAAACTCAAAATATCTCGGAAGTTGAAAATGGAAATTCATAACACACGGCACAAATCAGCATAAAATGGGAACAGTTTAGTAAAAATTTTTTTTTTTAATTTCAGTATTTGCGTCACAGCGTCAAGTTGGTGATCCATACGAAATAATACAAATATCTCAAAAACTATACTGGCACAAAATGGGAACAAAATACCCATAACATCGGAATACCAAAATTCCAGATATGGATCACCAGCTCGACGTACTCACAAACATGGACAGTATAGAACTCTTGAGCTTACAATGAAATATTTTATATTCACAGGTGGATCAGCCGACACTTGGAGCGACGTGGTTGAGTGGCTCGTCCTGCACGGAGCCAAAAAAATCGTAGTCTCCGTTGACACGAAACCAACCCAGAACTACATCAATCGGAGACTGCCTCTCCTGCAAACCTACTACGGCGTGGACATTATCATGGCTTCCCACAAAGCGCATACCAAAGAAGGTGCGACCGAGTTGCTCTCCGAAGTATACTCCTTGGGGCCCGTTCACTTGGTGTTCACTCTACCTAACAAAACGACAGGGACTAGGACAAGCGACACCAAACCCGTGCAGTATCTCGACATCGCTTTGAGAACAACGGCTCCTAAAGCAGCACTCGTCAACTTTATCAACACTGCGGCTGGACTGTGCTTCACGAGAGCCGAGGCAGGTTTTGCTACGTACAACATTCAGTGGTCCGAAAGTTTGGATATTGCTGACGGAATATCTATTTTGGACGGTACACTGAATTCGAGACTGAATAATGTTGTGGTGAAGAAGAGGCAGACTGAGCAGGATGATCTCAGCATCCAGGGTGCCATCAAAGGTGAGTCAGCTCAACTTTAGAATAAGCGTACACAATATTTCAAAAAAGGAGCTTATATTTATTTTGTAAAATATTTAACTAAAAGGAAAAAAATATTCAGTGAATGAAAAACAGGGAAAGTTTCAATATGTTCTTTAAAGCTAAAGACGAAACGTCATCACACTTGAAACAAAGCCTTTTGAGAAAATTTTAAAAGATTTTAAATTCCTCTGTTATTTTCAATTTTCAAAGTAAAACGGCAAAAAATTCTATAAAAAAGTTGCTTTGGTTTTTGTTTACTCTGAACTGCAGATGAGCCTGTTTCTCGCGAATTATTGCAAATTCAGTTTCATTTCTTAAAAAAGGAATAGATTTCTCTTTGAAGTGGTCTACATACCGAAACCGGGGAAACCATCCTACGCCGAGGCTAAAGCATTCAGACGAATCTGCCTCTCATCGTTCCTCAAAACGATGGAAAAAGTAGCTGATTGGATTATCCGAGATGATGATTCAGATAATTAAATTTTTTCGAAGTACCAACACGCCCATCTATACCTAGAAAATTTTGTCATACGGCGCTCCATAGAAGAATTGAGAAATCTCCCTCGAATACAGCGATTGCACTCACAGCGTTTCCTGACGTAAAAGGGGCGTCTGATAACACATCATATGCGTCTATCCCATCAGCCCTAAAGAAAAGAAACGTTGCTCCAGCCCTAAACCAGTGGATATCGGCCATGATTGGGTGCAGGGTAATACAGACCAACCTATTCGGGGACACAACGGAGGTAAAAACTACGAGAGGATGCCCTCAGGGAGGAGTACTAGCCCCACTATTGTGGAACCTCATAGTAGATAACCTCCTAACAAACCTGAACCGGAGAAGAATGTATGCCCAGGGCTTCGCCGACGATATAGTCATAATGGTTATAGGGTCTGTTTGGATCTGATGAAATCAGCCCTCACGAACGCACAGTCGTAGTGTATGAGGGACAACCTTAAGGTCGACCCTCAAAAAACCACGATTGTCCCTTTCACCATGAACAGAAACATAGAGAACAACAGAGTTCTTCTAATGTTTAAGGAAAGCCTGCAGAAGTCAGGAAAGACAGAAGATCTGGACTCAACCTAGACAGAAGTTCACCTGAAACAAACAACCGGAAAAAGTGCTAACAAGGGCAAGGGTATCACAAATGATAGCCAGGCTCTCCTTTAGCAAAACTTGGGGACTCGGGGCTATACACAGCAATAGTTAGGCCTTCGATAATGTAAGGAGCCCTGCTGCAGTGGCTAAAGATTGAACAAGCAAGACCAAAGCAGACCTCCTTATGCATATTCGTTAACTTAACAAAAGCCTTTGATAATATGGTGTGCCACGAAAAATTATTAATAGGACTAGAAAAAATTGACTTTCGTGGAATGTCGTATGATCTAATGGAGAGCTACCTTCGAAATAGGCTTTATAGTGTGAAAGTGGGAGAGCAAATGAGCTTTACTAAAACTATGGCATATGGAGTTCCCCAAGGCACTATATTGGGACCGCTACTTTTCAACTCATATATTAATGATCTCTTCAAACTTAATGTGTCTGGTGATATAGTCAGCTTCGCCGACGATACGGTGGTTATGTATCAAGCTGAGACATGGCTTGAACTGAGAACAAATGCTTAAAAAGACTTTCCAGCCATTCTTCAATGGTCCATTCAAGAAAAAAATTGCTGTTTGGCTTCAGTCTGTCCCTAGAAAAGAAATTCACAGCTTAATCGATAGGAACAACACCTATAACTTATGAATTTTCTAATGAAAGAAAAAATTAATATAATAATAATACTTGATTTTTATGATGTGATATATGCTGCCCCTGTTCACTTACATCTATATGTTTTGTTTAATTCTATTTGAATTTGTTTCATTATAATATATGTTTGAATGTTGAATATATTTATATAGGTATGTGTACTCATGTTTGTATATTATGTATATGTGTATGTTCAATCAAAATGTTATACCCACGCACAAGGATTCATCCCTTTGTGGGTTATCTGTATATACCTGATACTGATATTGTCTTGTATTTTTTATTATATTATTGGTGAAAATATTCATATTCATAGTAAAAAAAGTAACAATTAGAGACTGGCCATACTTGGGGTCACTGGTGCTTTATCCAGCACATCTACGATTAGCCTGTAGGTCTCCACAATATATATATGACCCCTAAAGTAGGGAAAAGTGGGCTGTTGTCAACACAGCTTCGGCAATAAATTGTCAAAAGTGTGGTTGTATCAACATGATACCATCAAAAACATGTTCTCGGGCATAGAAATGCTCATCATCAGTTGAAATTACAGGTCAAACAGAAATAGCAAATACAAAAATTACAATTTTGATAATGAATTTATGAAAAAAATTTTTGAATGGACTTGGAAACCAAAATTGATACTCACATGGCATGGAGGCGTAGTAAATTTAAATTATTGACGAAATGTTTAAAAAAACTTAAACTAGGCATAGTAAATTTAAATTATTGACGAAACATTTTAAAAAACTTAAACTAGGCGCAGTAAGGCCTACCACATATATTAAGGTGGAATGATGGGTGACCATTCAATTGTATGAATAACCCACATTGAAAAATATGAAATTTATAAATTGATATGGATTCGCAACAACAATGTGCTATGGCAGTGGCTGTCGAAGAAAAAGAAAGCTGAGCCTCCCCTACATTTGCTCATTACAGCGGAGGTGAGGATGGAAGCCCCCAGACTAAAGTATCTGTGCCAATGGAGGGGCAATAACCTAGGCCACACCAACATAATGGAGGTCATATAAATGGACACATCTGAGATGCCATCGGAAAAAATGACTCCAACCTACTCCTTTGATGGATCTACAAGATGGGAAAAAAGGGCAAATCTGGTACATGGATGGATCTAAGATTAGCAATGGAGTAGGGGCTGGACTATACGGGAAAAGTCCAAGGCAAGACATTAGCCTAAGCCTCGGCACTCAAGACTCAATATTCCAAGCCGAAGTAATGGCTATTTGCGTTCGCACGAGAGAGATTCTAAGGAGGGGCCGTAGAAACCAACCCATTCTCTCCTATCGACAATAAAGGCACTGCAACCATGCAGATTTCCTTCCAAACTAGTATGGGAGACTCACATAAACCTCAGCCACCTAGGAGCACAAAACAGGGCGAAACTTGTTTGTTGATTTTCCATTATGAGCGGGGGCAACATCAACTCTCATCGGACCTGAACCAGCCTGTGGTATCCCGTTTGAGGACATTGAGCAGGATGCGCAGAAATTGGTTGAGAAGCATTTCCAATCCTCATGGACGAAAGCCTATGGCAATACCAACGGAAAGATGATGATGACGGGGTCAACCGACCGGCACTCAAGACATCTGCTCGAACTGAGCCGATACTCACTCAGAAAAGTAGTGGCACTGATACCTAAGAAAATACCTGCACATGCTGGGAATACACCAAGACTCCACACTATGCAGGTTATGTGATGAGGAAGAAGAAACGAACTCCCACATAATATTCGAATGTGAAGCCCTGGCTAGCATGAGGATGATATCTTCGGACACTGCATTGCAGAAGATATCATCCTACAGGAAAACCTCGTAAGAAATCTCCAAGAGTTCATCGGATGATCCGAGGTACTCACGAGATACACCTGAAAGCGGAGAGCAGAAAGGTCCTACTCAGAACTACCTGTACTTTTGTTGATAGCCAGCCCTGCCGAGCAATAATTATCATCACTCATTTCCTAAGGACTTGTAGTAGTTCCAGTTGCTAGTCTTGTTCGCTTATATCTGCTAAAGGGTTTATCTCCGAGCGTCAAACGAGGGGCATGCGGCAGACTTATTTTTACAAACCCTTATGGTGCATGGAAATCAAAAAGTTCAAGTGAAATTTCATTCAATGTATCAACCTTGTGGTCCATATTATCTAGGCGAAGAATAGAAGTAATATTAATATTATGTTAGTCGCGAAAAGTGTATGAAAAGTGTTGATCCGAAATGGTGATGGGACCAAAATAACAAGTTACCACACAGTGGTCCGAAACATTTGATGCCTCGATAACAAGTGTTTTCGACTGGAATTTCATCAGACGAGATTATGAGGTCAATAATCATTACAGGAATTGGTCCATGGGTGGGTTTAGAAATAATCTGCTAGAGAGGATACGAAATCAGAATATCTTCAAGTCGTTTGGAGGGGTAGTTTTCAGGGATTGGCATATCTTTATTTGAATCTCCCGCTACCGAAATTTCATCAAAATTTGGTGTAATCGGGAACTTTTCTGCGCAAAAAGATGGTCGAAAAAAAACTCCAATGATAATTTGAGAGATATCCAAAGTTGATCAGAATTATTATAGAAAAAATTCAACAGATTGGCCCTGTACCCATTTTTGACACTAAGAACCACACTGCCACCTCTCATCGTTGTCTTTCTAACAACTGAGGTATTCCGTTTTTTCCCATACCCATGCTCGTGGGCAGACTCTTATGGGTTATCTATATGTATATTTCCCTTCTTTTCCATTGTATGTCAATGCCGGTGAAAAATTGACATATTATTATACCACTAGTAATCCAGTTCTGTTTTTACTGGTTTCACTTCTTACTGTTTTCTAAAGGTGTATTTTTCATATTCCAGAATTGGTTAACGTGATTCCATCTATCGAAGAGATCATCAAAGAACAAAAGATGGCAACGCAGGAACCAGAATGGGTGCAAGTGATAAGCGAAGGACCGCTTGAGATCAGAGAACTGGCACCAGTGTTCATCGTCCCAGGACTTACGGGACAAAGAGAACTAGAAGGAATGGTTCAGCGCTTACTTCTCCCCACGTTTGTGTCAGTACCACCATCCACATCTTGGCCATTAGAAAAAATGGCAGAAGTTTATGCAAAGGTAGTCGGAATTTCTCTATTCAATATACTTTAATGACCTCTTGAACATCCAGATGTCAGGTTCTTTCACTATTTTTGCTGATGACAGTACTATGTTTTGGCATCACTAAAACAAGCATGATATTGATCAAATAATACGTTTTGATCTGAAAAAAGTGGATGATTGGTGTGATTTAAATATACTGTCATTCAACATAAGAAAAACCAACATGATATCTTTTAGATGTCTACTTGAAGACATTCCGTTAGAAAATAACATTGTTGAAGATAAAATGACTTTGAAATACTTTAGACACTATCTGGATAATTAGTTGAAATTTGAACAGCACGTTGAAATTCTTTGAAAAAAGCTCTCTCCGGGTTGCTACGCAATAAGAGTTGTCTCGATTTTGCAATACCAAAGGCAAGGTCATAAGATCATAACTTATTTTGCATAAATATCGCAGATCACAATTCTGTAAAATTAGGACAGTTTGCAAACGATGATTACATTAAACTCCCAAAATGTTACATAACATGGCAGATGAGACTCAATAAAAGATAGATACACAGGTTTGAAAACTGAAAATCCTATTACATTCAATACAACTATCAATGTGTAGCAACAAGAAGAGAGCTATTAAACAGTGTTTTAGAATGCTGTTCAAATTTCAACAAATTACCCAAGAAAGTACAAGGTATCAAACCCATTGAATTTTCTTCAAAATGACATATAAAATACTTCATGTTGTTTTTCTTAAGTTTATAATATTTGCTGAAGATCTTGCCAAAATATAATATTGTCATCAGCAAAAATAAAAAAACGTCATTTGGATGTTCAACAGGTCATTTATGAAAATAAATGATGAAATCGACAAAGTCGAAGTACCATTTTCTCCAAATATTTCCACAAGGTGGAAAATATCAGGCAAAGATCTGACAGAAAACAACTACTTCCCTGGCTAATGCCACGACGGATATTGAACTACATCTGACAGATGTTTGTGCAACGTTCTTCAAAGAAGACCCAGAAAACAGAAGATTGTCCTTAATTTGGCTGGGGATGACCACCTGCAGACATGTTTCGAGGTTGTTGCCTCTCATCAGTGCAAGGGTAGGTCCGACAATTTTGAGTTGTCTTGTCCCTGCCAAATGAATTACAACCTATTGTTTATCTAATAATTCCCTACGGATGGAGCAGCGACTTACAGTAAGGCAGTCGCTGCGCCATCCGCCAGGAAAATCAATAAGCACTCCTCGAGACAGCAAAAGACTTCAGGTAGAGTAAATGCGAAAATTCGAACAAGTTGTCAGATGTAGTTCAATATCCGTCGTGGCATTAGCCAGGGAAGTAGTTGTTTTCTGTCAGATTTTTGCCTCATATTTTCCACTTTGTGGAAATATTTGGAGAGAAGGGTAAAAATTATTTTTTAAACATCTTCCAGCTACTCGAAGAGCGAACGATCATTCAAAGGTCACATTATTGTGTCAAAATGGAATACTCAATATCAAAATTTTTTTGACATTTTCTTTTTTCAGAAAATGCGTGCTATTTATCCGAACGGGGTTTTCAACATAGTCAGTGTATCATCTGGAGGTGTGCTGGCCACTGAAATTGCGAGGATATTGCACAAGGAAAACGCCAGCCTTCATTTGTTCTTCGTCGACAGCGCGCCAAAAAGAATTCAGCTTGCCCTTGAAAAACTTGGAGAGAATAGGAACGATCAAGAACTCAATCTACTCAAGATGGTTCTTGATATCAAAGACTTAGAGGTAAGCGAGATGAAGCAGGTTATTTAAATCAATACAACTTCAAAACAATACTTCAGATTTTGTCACAGATTTCATGGATCTGAGAAGATTACTGAAGGAGAGAATAAACGATATATAAGATGAAATACATGATGAAGACAACAAATTTTGTCTAATTTCCACTGAGACTTCATTTATCATGATCGGTTTCGTTGTTTTTTTACTATTCTCAATTAACTATTATTAGGTAACTACAGACTACGTTAAGTTTTTGAATAAACAGAGTGAGTCAGAATAACACCGACAAACTCCAAATACAGATTCCTCACCTCATTTAGAAGTGAAAAGTTCCCATCAAAGTATGTCCTAAAATGCATCCCCTCTGAGATACAGGCTGTCAAAAGTACGAAAAAAAATTTTGATTTTTTTTTCTCCAAAACTCCTGAAGGAAAAAGTATCAAACTTGGAACACTAATCAAGGTTCATCAACATGATAATTTGAAGTTATAATTTTTAATTTTCGTAAACCAGTGGCGTAGTTACGTTAGTATGTGGTCATATCTTCCTTAATATTTTCTTATAAGTGAACGTTTGAAATCAGTTAGGCTCATCGAATACTCAACCTACATCTCATTACATTCCATGTACCTAAATAATTGAAAACAACTGAAGATATGTACTTAGTCTCAACACAATTTCCTCTGTACAATAATCGCATAACACTAATTTCTTACAATATATTGGAATATTTGTCAACCTCCTGAACATTTTTACATGTAAGAAGAATCAGAAACATAATACGGGTGAGTCAGAATGAGACCTAACTCATTGATTCCACGACATCGATTTGATCAAGTAATATGAAAAAATGGTCTCATTCTGACTCACCCGTACTATGTTTCTAAATCGTCCAATATTGAGAAATGTTCAGGAAGTTGACAAATATACTGATATGTTATAAGAAATAAGCATCACGCGATTATTGTGCATATGAAATAACGTTGCTACTCAGATAAATCTTCAACTTTTCTGAATTATCTCAGGAACCTCCACTTTCAGGTATTTGGAAGGTTATGACTTTTAGGTTGGGTATCGATGAGCTTAACTGATGTCAAACGCTCATTTGTTCATTCACTTGTATTAATAAAATATGAAGAAAAATATGGCCACAAATCATCGTAACTACCAGTGACACATTACGGTTAGACTCCGTTATCCACCTTTCGATCTGCGGTCACATTCTAAGCACAATTTTTATTGCTGCTTGTTTCGCGAAAAACAGTTGCCAGTCTACCCAAAAGTCGGCAAAGCTGAATTTCTGCTGAATTATCTGCTTATATACAATATATTTGAGCAGATAATTGCCGCGAAACAAGCGGCAGTAAAAATTGTGCTCAGAATGTGACCGCAGCTCGAAGTGTAAATAACAGAGTCTAACGGAATACGTCATTGGTAACTACGCCACTGGATTACGAAAATTGATTATTTCAACTTCAAATTGTTTCGCTGATAAACCTTGATTAGTGTACCAAATTTGATATTTTTCCTTCAGGAATTTTGTAGAAAAAAAAATCTAACTTTTTTCGTACTTTTGAGGGAATGCGTTTTAAACATACCTTGATGGGAATCTTCAGACGGAGTTTGTCGGTCTTATTCTGACTCACCTATATAAATATAACGTCTGAATGACTTTAACTTATTTACTTGTGCACATATAATCTAACTTATAGTTCATAATATCACAATTTATCCCAATAATGCCACACTAATTTATTGCAAACCAGACTGTCAATGCGGAACTGTAACTGTATCTCACTATAACTCTTTCTTTCGTTACGGTTGACTATTTATATCCAAAAAGATTCCTTCTCTCGAACATACGCGGCCCTACAGAAAATACGAGAGAGGTCGCTTGCTGTTCGAATGTTCGCTACCAGGTTCGACTCTCTGCATGTATGAGTGGTGATACCATCGCTGTTTATGGAACGTAATTGATGTGACAGGTTCAGCTCCAGTTCGTTGTATTGCCCCCGTCTTCGAGATATTTGTCTCAAAATGTCACCATCGGAGGGTGACAATGCCTACATGACTCCCCATATCTGCACCGTGAAATTAGATTGAAATATCAATCCACAGTATTCATGTTTGGTCGTGGATAATGGTTACAGCACACCAAAATCTTGATGCAGCTGGATCAGAATATAGTCTAGAACATGCTCCTCATAGCTCTCAAACCCAGCCAATCAATACACTACAGGACAATTTTAGGATTGCCATATCCACAAGACTCTGGTCCACCATCGTATCTCTCAGTTGGGTGAGGCTCTTGTAGACATCTTCATAGGTCGGCTTATCTTGGCAACGCTTCTTGGTAACCAGGAAGTAGATGTTTCTCTAGTCCTTCTCCAACTGTAGCACGCCTCCAAATTCTGGATTCTGTTCCCGTAGTGTTTGGAATTTGCCAAATGAGTTAGAGAAATTCAAAGATCGTCTGCCACACAGTGAGCTTGTGACTCTTCTTGAGTTACTCCGTGAAACACTTTCTGTCCGCTTGAGGACATGAACTTCTTGAACGCAATGTCAACCTGTTATGGTATGAGAGTGTAGATTTGATCATAATTTCGAGCGTAAGCAGCCAACCTATTGAAATGAACGACCCTGGGTTTCCCTCAAGGTGGCTTATGGATTCGGTAGAGCAGGTAGTTCATCATGTTGATGATTTTGTACGGACCTTTCCACGAATTTCGGTGACAGGCAACGGCGACGCTTCGGGTTGTACAGCCAAACTAGGTCACCAACCTGGTGTCCGTGTCCAAATTTGATTTTCCACTTGGAAGGGGATATCTTAGAATTGGCGAGTTGAGCAATGCCCCTTTCAGCTTCCTAAATGAATGTTGGTATCCTTTGGACCATTGAAACTTTGTTTGATCTTCCGTGAGCACATATCGGCGATAGTATGCGCACAAACCAAGAAACCTTCGAAAACTTCGTTGGTGCATATATTTTGGAACGGGCCAATCATTTACTGCTTTGATCTTCTGGTCATCCACTGCTACTTCGTCCCCAGAGACAACGTGGCCGAGGCATATTACTTATTTATGCAAGAGATGGTCTTTTTGGAGCTCAGCTTTAATCCAGAGTTTCTCAGTCGTATGAATACCTCCTCCTGGTTTTCTACGTAGTCTTCGAACGATCTACCAACAACTACAATAATGTAGTCGAGATATACCAGACACGTCCTCCCTGAGAATCCTTTCAGAACCGTCTGCATTGATCTCTCGAATATGGCTGGAGCATTACAGAGCCTGAATGGCATGACAGTGAAATGTGATAGTCCTGATCCAATAATCACTCACTTCACAAACGTGAGGAGTAGTTTTGGGGTAAATGATCCAGCGCGCCCCCCGCATGTGTTGGACTCTGGAAACAGGGACTGAATGCGGCCTTCACTATAAAAAATATATACTCAAAATTCAATGAAAATGCATGTACACCAATTTACCTTTTTTGATCACCTGAGAGATTATTTATTCTGGTTTCAGGTCTTGAGGAAACTGGGGACAACAAGCGACTGGAGCAGTAGAATAAAGATATGCCTCGAGAGCTACGGAGGTACGAAAAGCCAACGAAACCTACTGGAAGCTGGTCTTCTCCGTCTTCAAGATCGGATAGACAATATTTCTGCTTACCAGCCAAATGACGTATTGGTAGCTGGACGAGTCCACTTGTTGGTACCGAATGAAGCTAGCCAGTACGATTACTGTGGCTTGGAAATGGTAAGAGCTGTTATATGGTTTTAGTTTCTTCATCTAATAGTAAATAAATTATAGTTGTGAAAGAAACACGCTTTCATAGTGATATAGATTGAAAAGTTAAAATTAATCTTCGAATACTAACTTTGATGTTTGAAAAAGCGCGTGGTGCTTGATTTCAGTTATCTTTATTTTTTATTGTTATAGTTTAGTAAATGATGTGATTATGAAAATGTGAAAGCACTCGTTTTTTCAACATGATAGATACATTTCAAATATTCTTTTTTATAAATTGATGGATGTAGCCGTTACTACGTGGTAGGAAATCATCACGAAAAATGAGAAATAAAACTTTCTATGTTTTTATACCACTTCTATTTGTAACCATCGTTACTGCAGTTTCGTCCTATATGGACATTATCAAACAATACAATAATCTGAAATAATAAATAACACTCCTTAAATACCCTTAATTCTACCAGAGGCCGGTCTTAATGACTAACGGTTATTAATGACTTGTTTATTTGGGACAATGTGACTGAGCTGCCTTTAAAACCGGTGAATAGACCAAATCCAGTTGATCATTCAGTAGGTTACATCCACAATATTTGTGTTTATGAATTTCTAGGGATTCCAAATAATTCAGTTTCCAACCCTTGCTTGCATAGTGGAAAATTTCCATATCCTTCAAACTCGGAAACTTGTGGTTTCATTCCAAGGAATAGTTTGAAAACGTCGAATCATTTTTTCCTAGTCTGAAGGACCTTTCATTTCAGCGTATCTTTTTGAAAAATTACGTCCACATTGTCCCACATAAACACCGTTACACTCTGGACACTTAAGCTTATAAACTCCAGATTTTTCCATTTTTGCTATTCTATCTTTGGCATTGAAAAGAAAATTAGACAACCTGGCATGCGGCCTGTATGCTACTTCTATATCATTCTTTCTAAAGAATCCCGCAACAGCCTCTATTCTTCTCCCAAAGTACGTTAAGGTTACAAATTTCTTAGTTTCTGATTGATTGACCTAGGGGTATATTAATTTGTGCAAAAATTTAAGACGATGTTTTCTGACTAACTTTTGAATTGTGGCCGCCTGGAAACCATTATTTTGTCCTATCCGTATGATTGTTTTAATTTCTCTATCTAGATTATTAGCAGACAAAGGTAACGAGAACGCTCTATGTAACATTGAATTATATGCTGCTAATTTTTGACTATCGGGATGGAAAGAATCACTTGGGATTGTAATGTCCGTGTAGCTCGGTTTTCTGAATACATTGAACTCAAATTTATTATGATTATGTGTGATGGTTAGGTCTAAGAAATTAATTTCTTTTTTAAATTAAATTCTTTTTACTCTTTAGTCAATATTATTATAGAAGCGTGTTTCGTTAGTGTTTTCAAAACTATAATTTATTTTTCAATTTTTAGTTTCATCGGTCCTTGATATGACTCGTTCGTTACCTTAGAAAAAAAGTTATGTCTGAACACATACCTGTTTTGAGAAAATGGCCGTCAAAGTTTGTAACACACGTGTTTAGATTGGCTTTAATTAGGAAGAATAGGTCTGAATTCAAGTATATTGCATGTTTACATCTACTGCATAAGATTTTGCAATGAAGGAATTTAGATAGAAACATGTTATTCAACTTTTTTCTTAATAATGACGAGTTAGTTCTATTTGCCTCTTACATCTGAGTTCAGTCTACATGGTGAATAAAGTTGAAGAAATGTAGTATTAAAAAGTTCCATTTGCTACTTACATAACATAACAACAAATTTTTCAAGGAGTAGGGTTAGCCCTTCACATTAAAGTATCGTAGTAGTAGTTGGCTGGTATGAATAGATTTTGAAGCAATGAAATATATTTTTAGTAATGTATTTCATGTTAAAATGATGGACTTACCTTGGGACTTGGGATACACAAATTCAGTTTGAGTCGACTGCATATCAACCAAAATTGTCAGATTCATAGCCCATCGAATTGCTCCTAGTCCTCGGAGCCAGACCTGAAAAAAGTATTTCGATGTATGTGAAGCTTTTGAACTGAAAATTAGATAAAATTACTGTAAGAGGGCACGTTTAAAATTGGTTTCAAAACGTTTTAACCAATAGGAAACAATATGTGTGCATTGGAATATGAAAGTCAGGTTAAAAATGTGAACTATAGTGAATCACAGGGATCTGTGTCAGGACCTGTCCCATTCCTAATTTATATGGATTCCATTTCTTTTTTGTATTCGAAATGGACTGTAAAATTATTTGCTGATGATACAACAATAATTTATTATGGATCTGAGATATAGTTCTTCGGTTTTCGCGGTTTTTTGAATTATTTCTCAGTTCTAGACATTTCAATCAGCTGTGTTTGACTCTTATAAGGTGATATTCTCATAAATATTTGATTATCCATTTCATTGGTTTAGCGTTAAAATATTTTTCCCATTTATCGTTATCACGAAAATGATTGTGCTCTCCTATGACCCACCATTTTTTATCGAGTAGGTGAATACCTCACAAATTAAACTAATTTATTTTGTTTCAGTACTATCAAGCTACTCCTACGGTCACACTGGTGCCTGGAAACCATTTGAGTATCATTCCACACACCTCTACAACAGACTATATCAATACAAACCACTGGCTCATTTAATAAAATAAAAAATCGTTGATTGAGATGGACATGGTTGTTTTTTTTCAAACCTCCAAGTCAAAATATTAATTTAAGCTATTCACAGGAATCAATAAGCATTATCATGAATTTGATAACAACGCCATACCCATGAAGGGCACTGCAGAGATCCCAAGGAAAATTGTGTACATACTGTAATTAATAAATGTAAATTTTACATTCTTATATCAATCAAATATACTTCATTGTCAAATATTGCGAACAAAGCAAGTATTACAGATTGAAACCTTGAAAGTAAGTGATAATGAAAGTAAAATCTTAAGGAACAAATAATACAGATTGAAACCTCAAAACTGAGTATGAATAAAAGTCAAAGACGGAATAAATAAGAACATGCATTTTACGATATCAGACAAGAAGACCAATCGTATTCACCAGAAGACGCCTGCTGATAGAAGCAGTTGAAACGTTATGATTAATACAAATTATAAGACGATGGAAGCCCGAAATGAATATACTCAAGTTACATCATCGTCTACAACCTTCAAACAAATCAAAATTCACAAATTTCATAAAAATGTAATGGAAATACACCGAAAAGTGTTCCGATAATTTATTCATACGTAAAATATAACTGCTAGTTTATTTCCACAAATAGAGGGTCTAATTCATTTGAACAAAATCACTATTGTGTATGTGTCGTTCATTACATCTACACTAACGGTGAATTCAACTCAGACTGCCGCTCTAGTCACTGTCTCTTCATGTATTTTCACGTAGATTGCTTTCTACATCAATCGCAACTTTCTGAAAATTAAATGTCTTGTCTCAATCATGGACTTGAATTTAACATTAATAAATATAACAATCATCAAATCATTAAATTTAAGCGGTTGAGTGTGAAAAAATTACTGATTCTAGTAAATCCTAATCAACACTCATTGCATCGCATCGTATGGCGATACGACCCTTCAAAACCGATTCAATCTTATAATTTGAAAACTGTCACATACGGACAAGCTACATCTTCTTTTTCAGCCATACGGTGTCTCTTTGCTCTGGCAGATGAACATGATTCTGACAAGCATATTTCTGATATAATGAAGAATGATTTTCATATGGATGAACTTCAGTTCACGAACTTTCGACTTCCATCGATCGATCGATCCAGAAAAATCACGATGCGGCGGACGGCCTTTGTCATGCAATAGGCAACTTGCCTTACTTCAATTGACTGCATAAAAATGTTCAATTATGATAAAAAATAAGTTATGCAAAATATGATGCCTCAAATATAAGTAATTAGGTTGTTATAGATAATCAAAGTTTCGCGCGCCAGCGACTCATTTCAAACAAGCTTAAAAGCCTGGGATCGGTCTTGACGTCATTTCTTACCACTGCGGAAAATGAATACATGGGGCAAGTTATACTATTCGGTTAAAGAGTTTGGAGGTTCATTAGGTGTCATTGCAGTTGTGTGAAATATCTATATTCGTCATGGAAAATAAAAAGTTATTTTATAAATATTGCATTGCACCGATGTGCAAAAGCACCACAGCTAGAACACCTGACAAAATATTTATAATGTTGCCAGCAGATCGCAGTCGTCGCTCAAAATGGCTGAGAGCTTGTAGGAAAGAAGAAGGAGACATATCGCTAAGCAGCACAATCCAATACATTTTCCTATTCTTCGTCAATATTGCAGCTTACGGTGTATTGTTTTGTCCTAACATTGTGTGCAGGTGTAATTTTGCCTTTCACGGTGCACACATTTTTGTTCCTACGAACTTGTACCCACCCCACAGCTGCATCTCCGTAGGAATATCTTCCGGATCTAGAAAAGATGTAGTCTAAAAAATATACTGAATACTACTGTCAATGTTTCAATTGTTTCTGCGAATGCAAATAACAAAAAAAATTAAGATCCTCTTTTATTCGAATGCACTGAAAAGGAAAAATATTAAAATATGCCATCATGAATTAGGTACCTAATTTTTACGAAAAGTTATATTCTGACTCTCAAAACCCATATACATACTCTTTATGGATAGAATCGCTCCATAAATCACAAAACTCTCCCGCTGTTTTGAATTTATATATTTTGACAACAAATTCGAATCATAATACTGTTCCCCAAAAATCTCCATACACCAATTTTGAATAGAACCTTGATCATACAACCCGTCCTCCTTTTGTAATTAGTGAAAAAAATCAAAATCTCGGACCCTCAATTCCCCCACATTTCACTTGTAGCCTTCGTTTTATTTTTTACTTACTTTTACAAAATTTTCATAATACGTTGTCACTTATAAATTTCACGTTTATCGAAAGACTAGTGGGTCAAAATTCCCTTATAAATTTTGAACAGAAAAGGCATATAAAAGAAGCCAGTTAAATGAAACTTGTAATTCAAATATATTTGAATGAGTTTTTATATATCACAAATAAAACATTTATTTTGTTGAATATTTTGTTGGACCCTGTATAAAAATGGTAAGTTTACGACTAAAGCCTGAATCAAAATTTGTATGAAATATATATATATATATATATATAATGAAATTATTTGTCTTTCTTCTGTTTGAAATCTAATATACAGGGTGGAGCAATAGTGCGTCAGAGTCCGATTGCTCGAGTTCTATGGTAGTCAGGAACCAAAGTAAACTAGACATTATTGTCTACATCCAGTTATTATTGTATTATATACAGGGTGAACCAAGGAAAAATATACAGGGTCAACTGCATTTTTTAAAAAATGGAATGCCATGTATATCAATCCATTTTTTCAAGCACATTAGTGGTCTCCATCCACCCCTCCAATATCATTTACTATATCCCAACCACTTAAGAGCTATAATTTTTTTTGTTAAAATAATGATATCTGCAGAAGCTTACCAAAATAATCACTGTTCTCAAGATATTAGAACGCAGGAGAATATAATTATAACCCTATTCGTCAGACAGATGAATGATATTTTTGAATCATTATCATTCCCAAAAATTATACAGGGTGGCTGAAAATGAATTTTCAATTTGGAAGTTTTCGAATTGAATTTTCTCGAGTTTTTCAAATGGAACACTCCGTATATTTTTCGACCATGTGATGTAGGATTGAGATGCGAATGTTTTTTGTATATACACCCCTGAGGCTATTCCTAGCCGTTTTCGAGTTATTCACTTGGAAATCTTTTAGTATCTCATTTTTACTGACACCTCTTATAAGGGTTATGGAAACACATTAGTTCAATTATTTTAACGAACTCCAACTTCTTTTATTTACAATTGATTGAAACATTGAAACAAAAACATGAAAGAACGAAACGAACAAATTATAATAAGAGCTCCACATGTTGCCCATTTTGGTTAACACACATTTCTACCCGCCTACGGAATGATTTTTCCACTGCTCTCAACACTGCAGGTGTTATACTCCTGAATACATCTATTATTCTTTCCTTCATATTGTCTATACTTGTTGGTGTGTCTCTGTAGACAATTTCTTTAACATATCCTCATAAAAAAAATCCATTTCAGTAAGATCTGGGGATATTGCAGGCCATCGAATGGGTCCATTTCTTCCAATCCATCGAAGTGGGTAAGTATTATTCAGGTGCTCCTTTACTGGATTGAAATAATGAGGCGGAGCCCCATCTTGTTGAAACCACATTCTTTGTCTGTCAGGAAGAGACATTAATAAATTTTGACAGATTGTGTTCTAGAAAATTCAAATAAACAGCTCCTGTCAAGGGATCATCAAAGAAATGTGGACCTATTACATGTTCTCCAATGATTCCACCCCAAACATTCAAAGACCACCTGTGCTGGTTATCAACTTGCCTGAAAAAATGTGGATTTTCTGTTGCATAATAATGAAAATTATGCCTATTAACGAATCCATTTTTATGAAACGTTACCTCGTCAGTAAACAAGACGTTATTGAAAAAAGCAGCATCTTCTTGCATTTTTTCGCTAGCCCAATTGCAGAACTGAAGACGCTTTTGGAAATCATCTTCCCTTAGTTCTTGATGCATTTGAAATGCATGAAACTTATTTCTCTTCAAGATTCGACCAACGGAACGTCTACTTATTCCTACTGATGTACTCATTTCTCGCTGACTGATGTGGGGATTCTTAACAGTTGCTAACACTACAGAGAACTCATTCTCTTCGTTGCAAATTTTGTTAAGTGTTTTACATATCAATATTTCCGTGGTAGTATATAAATAGTTCAGGTGAAACCATCGTTAGTTATTTCTTATGAATTGTTGGATGATGTTCATTTCTTGGTGTGAAATTTTCTTACCGAATCCCTCGCGTGCTTGAATTAATTGCCGGAAGTTTATCTCGAAACATTTCCGGCAATAATTCAAGCACTTGGGAGATTATAAGTGATTATTTCTCTAATCTGTCTGAATGTATGTATGTACCCAAGATAAATATGTTGTTCAATTAATAGCACACAATAGCAAACGAAAATAATTCCATCCATTCACTGAAAAGTTATGCAAAATCGGGAATCAAACACATGAAATAAAGTTGAAGAATAAAAGGAGTTGGGATTCGTTTAAATAATTGAAACGATGTGTTTCCATCATCCTTATAAGAAGTAGGTATCAGTAAAAGTGTGCTACTAAAAATTGTCCAAGTGGATAACTCGAAAACGGCTAGGCATATCCCCAGGGATGTACATACAAAAACTATTCGCATCTCAATCCTACATCACATGGTCGAAAAATATACGGAGTGTTCCATTTGAAGAACTCGAGAAAGTTCAATTCAAAAACTTCCGAATTTAAAAATCATTTTCAGTCACCCTGTATAATTTTTGGGAATGATAATGATTCAGATATATCACTCATCTGTCTGACGAATAGGATTATAAGTATGACCTCCTGCATTCCATAATCTTGAGAACGGTGATTTTTTCGGTATGCATCTGCAGACAGCATTATTTTGACAAAAAAAATTATAACTCCCAAGTGGTTGGGAGATAGTAAAGAATATTGGAGGGGTGGATGGAAGCCACTAAAATGCTTGAAAAAATTGATTGAAGTACATGGCATTTCATTTGAAAAAAATACAATCGACCCTGTAGATTTTTCTTGGTTCACCCTGTATATCCGGCAATAATTTCTAGATATAGACACTGTTCTCTAGTTATCTCTGGTTTTTGAATCATCGTCCACGAACTTCTCCAAGTGAAAAACATTCCGCCTTTTGTATAAATGTGGCAACTATAAACATATCTACATATGGTAGATTGTCAGATTGTCCTTAGGAGAACCCTTCGTCAGTCATTTTTTATTATCACTTCCATAAACCAATTTTTTCCAAACACAATCTGTCCGCTATCAAATTAAGCAGGTGACTGCATGTGTCGAGTTAAGGCACGAACGTATTCATGATGACTGACGTCACGGCCAATGCTAGCGCGTTTGCCACTCACGTGATAACATTTGAATTTTAGGGCACTTTTAATCCTTCATATGTACGACGTGGAATGAGAAAATATTAATTTTTGATGAATATACGTCTTATCACAGTGTCCCCTTTTCATTTCCAATTTCAATTTCTCATTAAAATTTGAAGGCAAGGTGCTTATTGTTATACTGCTGCGTCAACAAGGGAAACAGGGGCGGCGTTAGGAGGTTTCTTCTTCTTCTTCTTTTATTTTCTTGGTTTAATGACTCTTTGCGGAGTCAATTTCACCAGATCAGGTAGGCGTACATTTTTATAAGGAGAGGAGGTTTGTTTTGAATCTCGTAACAATACCCGTTGTAATCATGTGCATATGGCAATTCGAGGCATTTACCATTTTACCAAACTGATGTATTCCCACTACTTTCCTGCCCTTTCCCATTTGAATATTGAAAGAAAAAGTGGCAACTATAAAAGTTTTCTGGGCGACATGCAACATACTTTCTATACAATGGCATATACGTTTCTTTTTTTCAAAACTGATCTTGGTTTATTTGTTTTGATATTTTATTCAAAAGCTTAGATAAAAAAACTTTTATCAAATTTAATTGATATTAGGCCGTCAGCCCGCTGCCAGAACGTATGCCCTTAAGGGTTAAGGTAGATTGCAATGATCTATGATCAAGCAAAATTAGCGCTATCCCGTAGAACTTGATGATAATAATAATAATGTATTCTCTTAAAGACATGCGTAAACTCGTATATACAATTTATCAGAAACTAGTTGGTTATTGCTGATTGCATGAAGAAATCACGTATTTTAATGATAGTTTAGCGTATGCCAAGCATACCAAATAGACCAAGCAAAATGAGAGACTCTTTTCACACAAAATAAAAGACGCAAACGGCCTATACTACTTTTTATGAGATAGGTTGTGAATGAAAATTCCGGTTTTCGCCCCAGCAAAATCGCTATGTGGAATTTTTTAAACAAGAAATAGTAACAAAAATTACAACTTTTTTGTTGTATGTTGTTTTTTGCGAATATCTCAAAAAGTATTGGAGAAATCGTTTTACAGTCTCCACTTTTGTAGAGAATTATGAAACCTACAAAATGGTTTTTAATATTAGGAGATCGGTGCATTTTCACTGAGAAAATCCGGAAAAACTCGACAAAGAGATCATTTTTCAAAAATTCATATTTTTTATAAATCTGAAGATGGACAAACAATATTGCGGAAACTGATGAATAATGACATGTGGTTTTTGCTCAATTGCGTTATAAACAATTTAAGGACAAATCTTTCTAAATGCGCCGATTGAAGGGAAATCATCTTATCCAAATTCTGTAAACGGTATTTGGAAATAGAGATCAATATCTACAATTTGTATATTTTGGATTTCCACCTGAGAAATGGAAAATGTGTTGAAAATGTCACTGGAAGTCAAAGTCAAAATATGCTTTATTGTCGGAAGTTAAGGTGCATTTAGTCCACATCATTTTAAAATTGTGCTTAAATTTATGTCACAAGCGAAAGTTGAATCTTTTATATCAAATGGCACTAATTATACAACAATGCTGAGTTTATGCTAAAAACCTTTGATGTTACCGTTATGTTTATGATAATCCTTGTGCTAAAGTTGACTAAATCCACCCTTAACACGTTAAGCCCCTTGAAATTGGACCTTGTTGGTCCATGGGGACCGTCATAGCACACCTCATTCTAAATGACTATGTGGACCGTTGGACCATAGTTACAATGTGTTTTACGGTATAAGCTGACCGTCAAGGTCTAGGAGAATTATAATTTTTGAGTGGGCCGCGATATTTATTGTCACATAAATATGTGGTCCGTGGGCCAAAAAAAGATGTATGGTCGAATAATGAGTGTTTACTTTTTGTATTTTGTAAATACAAATCGGTTCAAATAAAACTGAAACAAAGTACATTTTAATGTAACAAATTGAAACAGTCTCAGCACATTGGTGGTTGCTCTACAAGATATTTTTTAAAATCAGTTAAGGACATATCTTCATTATGGACTTATTTGTATATAATATGTGCAATTACTACTGCAGTGGTAGGTAGTTCAAAGGCTAGTTTTATGTACCACTTCGAACTAACTAACTACTAATAACTAACTAACTTAAATCACGACGGGACCAACGGTCCAGTGATGGCATTTGAGTGGTATAGTTGTCGTCAAACATATAAGATAAATAAAAAAAGCCGCAAAAAATGGTCTTATCTTTTCCATCTCTTCCTGGAAAGTGCCACATAATGCGGGGGGCAAGTGGTGCAAGAGTTTGAAATAGCTAGTACATTATAGGTAACTTTGCCATAGGTAAAAAAATTTTCAATTGCATCAAATTCATTATTGACAGAGGATTAATTGATTCAATGTTTTTTATTTGATAAATAAGTATACTAGAGATCGATACTAAGTACATAGATACGAGTAATTCAAAAAGTATATGCAGTATAATGATTCAATTTATCATTCATTAAAAAGCTATTCAAGCTATATAACAAATAAAAAATATTCTTGTATATACAGGGTGTTCATTCAGTACTGCATTCTTCACGACTCAACATCTGGATTGTCAGGAATTCAGATATTTTTGTTCAGATAATTTAAAAATAATCTAGAGAAGGGAATTCTCAAATAAGTGCATATATCAACATGGTCTTCCATGAAAATAATTTCAACTCTCCAATTGATCGCTCTGTGATTCATTTATATGAACTCTCTGTAATTCTATGTTTTCAGATCGAATAGTGCGTTGCCACGCTATCATTATTTATACAGATTTTATTGTGAAAAATTACTTCACTTTGAACTGGAATAATACTTTCGTGGTTGAAGATTTTCTAATAGATGATTTGCACCCTGTGTGATTTTTTTCTGATGGAAGCTCTCAGTGTGGTATGTCAATGATCAATTCTGCTAAAATTCCAAAATTATATTTATCATATGGGTGTCTTGAACGGACTTTTCATCCGACACAATTACATTAAATTTTGGTGCCAAATATAGTTTTCTCGATTTTCATCGGTAATTTCTATCAAGTTTTAGTGCAATCATATTCATTTATTACATAAAATTTAATGTACTTTCATATCCTAAAATCAAATTTGGGAATATAATCAATATTGGACACTGGCATTCTGTTTCATACAATTATATTTTTATTCATCTGCTCTTGGGTATTTTGTGACTCCCTGAAATATTCTGAATAGCTGGGTGGGTGAAAAACATACATTCTAACTCCCACCAATCCGGTTATATCTCACTTCCTCTGGATCGCCTTCGTTGGATATCTTAAATAGTACGTGATTGGTGATCCTTCAGTAATTCAAGTAAATTCAATATTAATTTTCAACTTTAACGCCCTGCATCTCAAAAACGAATTGTTGTCTTTTACATGTTCACCTATAGCCATTATTTTCCTTGCAATGTGAGAAATTAATGAACGGACCGGTCCACCTTAGGAATCATCCTGTATGAGCAAATATTGTTCTAGTCCTCACATTTCCTCCAAAAAAAATCAATCACAAAATATATATTTCTGCCAAAAATGCTTAGTACCACGCCATACACACCTTATATGGTAATCACATGAGAAAATTGGCTAAATTCAGTGTGAGTCAATATCAATACTTACATAAATTACCAGGAAATTAATTCCTATTTTGTCAATAACCAAACAGTTTTTCAGACTAAAATCGCACTAAATCAATAAATAAAATTATTGACATCTCTACCTTTATTCAAATTATTCCACCTATCGCCCCCACGTAACACTTGGCGCGGAAGATGTAAAGGCCCGCACAGCAATTAGGTAAGTTTTTTTCAAAGCAGGGTCGGGCGTAGTTATATTAGAAATCACAGCTGTATGCGGTACGCGCAGCTATTAGCAAATTAGATTTCGACGGGGCAGTTGTTTACCTAATCTAAGGATACTAATAATTATAAAAATGGATTATTCTGAATACAAAAGTTACAGTGCTTTTGTTAAATTAACATGAATAATATACACGCGTCACAATATTTAGTGGCATATGTACTAGTCCGACCCTGGATGGCGGCATGGGAGTCAATTTCATGCTAATCGACCATTTTTTGCGGCTTTTTTTATTTATCTTATATGTTTGACGACAACTATACCAGGACCGCGTTATGTCCATTGGCCTGTCATCAAATACATTCAAATATCTTCGGTAATTTTAGGAATTTTGAAAAATCTTTCAAATTGCATTTACACATCATCAATACCTATAAAAAAAGTAACTCGGCCCATTTACGAAATTTTATAAACTGGACATGGCGCTCAACGTGTTTTAATGATAAACTCATTGACAAAGCTTCATTGCATTGAAGATAATGTTGAAAAATTTATGGAAATTAAATTAATACTTAAAAAGTATAATGGTGATACCTCCTTCCATCTGCACATCATTCCTGATGAGAGTGAACACCACTACTATATGCGCTCCGGGGCGACTTAACAAATAAAAAAGAAAAATGGGGTGCATGCTATTTCACCTGCAGGGAAAAACCCGGAAAAAACCTAAAGTACCACCACATGGTGCTTGGTGAATGAGGGAATGGAACAATACAACAATTAAACATAGTACATGCTCATTCATCAAGGACTTCTCCATCTCTGCCATTCCAGCCCGATCACCATTTCTTCATCAGATGAGGAGTATGCACATGAAATCAGAAAAAAAATATTAGTCGAAGAGTGAATGTTATAAAAATGTTAAAACTCTAATTAAGCTCGATTCATGATCCAAAATGATGACTTATTAAAACTATCATCATAAAACTCTTGCAGACTATAATATACTCTCTCTGATAACAAACTTTTCACATATTTTCTGAAACGAAAAAGTGATATGATACTTTTAATATTCATTGGAAAGTGATTGAACATCTTACATCCATTATAGAATATCGACCTCGGCGACCTCGGCTGAAGAACTGAAAAGTATACTGCTTGAACATTTCGCAGAGGTAACCTGCGAATCGATCAAGCCCAAGTATCCAGATATGTTCTCATCCTACAAAGTCAAGATATACAGGGTGTCAATTTGAAAACTTCCCACCCTTAATATCTTCCTTCCAGTAAACAATATGAGTAATCGAAAAAACAGGTCAATTTTATTGTCAAGGGGGACACTTTCACGGACTATTTGTAGCCCTCGTGGTTCAACCCCCTAGGAGGGGTAGATGTTACCCTTAGAATTTTAAATGGGAAGGGGGGTCAAGTGGCACATCATTTTGATGGGCGTTCAATTCTTGTTCCAATGGTACCCTGACTTATTATTTTGTGATGAGCATTTTCCGAAAAATTGCGTTCTAAACTAACAGAAGTAATTATTAGAACGCCTATACTGAGATGCATTATTGTATTGACTCCCTTTAATAAAAATGGTTAGAAGAGTAGGTGGCACCGCTCCAACCCTTGAATGACAGGAATAAATTTATTACGCATGGGATTTTTTATTTGGTGGTTATTTTCCTTCTACACAATAAAATTTAATTTGCGAGAAAGACATTTCCAACATAAAATCTACTTACGCTTATCTTATCAGCTGTTCGAAATGTTGTCCATTTTGCTCTAAACAGTAATACAGTCTGTTTTCGAACTCCCCTCTAACATTACGGAAAACTTCACTAGGAATTGACCGGCATGCTGCTGTAATTCGTCTTTTAAGTTCGTCAATATCAGAAGGTTGTGTTTTATAAACAACGGATTTAAGATGCCCCCAAAGAAAGAAATCTAAGGGTGTTGAATCCGGTGATCTTGGAGGCCATTCAACTGCTCCCCTTCTGCCAATCCATCTACCCGGAAATCTCTCGTTTAACCACTGTCGGACGGGAAGAAAATAATGAGGTGGAGCACCGTCCTGCTGGAAATGTAACAGATCCTCCTGCAAAAGTTCATTACCTTCTGCATCAATTTGAGTTTCTAGCTCGTGAGTTATAAGAGGATCGATAGTCTCTTCAAGCATATCAAGGTACAGATTGCCAGTCAAGTTTTCTTCCAGAAATAATGGACCAAGAATGGCATTTCCAAGAATACCAGCCCAAACATTAACTTTTTGTGGGTGTTGTGTATGCCCTTCCCGAAAAATATGTGGGTTTTCGTCACTCCAATAGCGACAATTTTGTCTATTAACATTGCCATTCAGAAAAATGAACACTCATCGCTGAAACAGATGTTTAACAGAAGATTAGGGATGGTATTGGCTCGATGAGACATGATTTCACAAAACTCTATTCTTCTATCATAATCATCCTCGTGGAGCTCTTGAAGAATCTGCATTTTATATGGATGAAATTTATGCATTTTCAATGCTTTTCTTATAGTCTCGCGTGACATTCCCGTCTGTTCTGATACTGATCGTAAGGAGCTCGTGGGCTCTGCAGCAAATGTACCCAAAACTTCAATTTGAGCTGCTTCATTTAGTACTCTGGGGTTATTTCTTTTTTTATTTGTCACTGAACCAGTTTCGTAAAACTTATTCACCAAATCAAGCACATACCGGTGACTTACATTACAATTTGGATGTCTTTCGTTAAAAAGACATGCCGCCCTTCGTGCGCACTTTCCAACTTCGCCATAAATTACAATCATTTCAATTCTGTCTTGAAGAATGTAAACCATTTTTACACTTTTATACACTTATTAAAGTAATTCCTAAACAGCCCAAGAGGTACAACGGTATTCACAATACTACCACATAGTTCAAATTTGCTAACCAATTTTTTGCCGGAAAACAGAAACTTTTTACAGCAGAAGTAGCAAAAAAGGAAGGCTATCTGTACAATTTCTGCGATGACACTTAAAAATTCAGCATTTAATAAACACAACTTTACTACCATCTACGTTTTACTATTAGACTACTTTTTTATGTAAAGTGTTTGGAGCTAATGGCTAATGTTACCCCTAATAAAGGGTTGGAACGGTACCACCTAATATTCTAACCAGTTCTGGCCAAACCATGCATCTCAGTATAGGCGTTCTAATAATTACTTCTGTTAGTTTAGAACGCAATTTTTCGGAAAATGCTCATCAAAAAATAATAAGTCAGGGTACCATTGGAACAAGAATTGAACGCCCATCAAAATGATGTGCCACTTGACCCCCCTTCCCATTTAAAATTCTAAGGGTAACATCTACCCCTCCTAGGGGGTTGAACCACGAGGGCTACAAATAGTCCGTGAAAGTGTCCCCCTTGACAATAAAATTGACCTGTTTTTTCGATTACTCATATTGTTTACTGGAAGGAAGATATTAAGGGTGGGAAGTTTTCAAATTGACACCCTGTATGAAGACAACTTTGAAAATGCGATGAATCCGAATATTTGGTCAACAGGTGCTTGTGTAAATAAGTTTTTCACCTAAAACCGCAGAAGAAAAAAGAAGATTAAATCAATGTGAAAACATAGACTGTGAGATGAATCGTGTGAGTATTCTTCATTGGAATATTCAATGTATATCGAATAAAGTAGACTCTTTTACACAGTTTATAGAACAAAATGATTTTTCAGTATTATACCTAAGTGAACACTGGCTTTCTGCTGATAATCTCAACACGATACAATTAAATGACCACTTATTAGCTTCTTATTATTGTAGAGATGAGAACAAACATGGTGTTGTTGCCATATTTATCAATAAAAATAAAAAATTCAAGTCTTTGCGCTTGAATAAATATTGTGCAGAGGATCATGCAGAATTCTGCGGGATACAGTTGAAAAAACTCAAAACAGTAATAATTACTTTATACAGATCTCCACTTCATGGAGATATAAATGTTTTTTGCGAAAAATTTGATGAGCTACTGAATGATTTATCAAGAAATTGTCAAAATATTATAATCGTAGGAGACTTCAATATTCACTTCAATCGACATAGTAGTATTTTGACTGATTTTATAGACCTAATGAACTCCTATGGAATGGTAGCAAATATCAAAGACTACACAAGATTTGATGCTAGGACAAGCTCTTGGACATGTATTGACAATATACTGACCAATTTTGATTCTGATAACTTTGAAACCGGTATTATTGACCCTGTTTATCGGACCATAATGCGCAATATATCATACTGAAGAACATGAATAATATTAAACCAGAAAAAATTCTTCGACGGAAAATCACTAGCCAAAATCTTAAAAGATTTCTAGCTGATATAGGTACCCTTCAATAGGACATACTTGAGCATACTGATGATGTTGAATTCTTGTCAGAAAGGCTAGTAGGCACCTTGATGACTCATGTTGACAAATACTTTTCGCTGAAGCCAGTATCTGCGAAATCCAACAAACTCATAAAATTCTTCGACAACAAATTACATGATATGAGAAGCAATCTATCGGATTTGAAAATAATCAGCGATAGTAGGGGTGAAAGTGAAAGAATGAAAAATTACAGAGATTATAAGAAAAGCTATAACAAATCGCAAATTCATACTTAATTCTGAAAATAAAGACACATGGCGACTCATCAATTATGAATGTAATAAGATGAAAAACCAAAACAAAAGTACATATGATATAACACCCAATGAATTCGTTGAATATTTTTCATTAGCTGCAGAAAAAATAATAGAACAGTTACCGGAATCAAATAGACCAGCCACGGAATATTTAAAAAAAAATTACGTAAAATTCCAAATTCACTTTTTCTTCATGCAGTCAATGACGTAGAAGTGTTGGAAGCAGTTAACCATTTGAAAAGCACAAACTTTTTGGACGTCCACAACCTAAATAGTAAAATACTGAAGGAAATAAAATATCATATTTTGCAGCCTCTTGTTAAAATATACAATTTATGTATATGCCAAGGTATTTTCCCAAGTATACTAAAACAAACCAAGCTCATTCCGGTATTCAAAAAAGGTGATATTGACTTGCCTGAAAATCACCGACCGATCTCAATCATTCCTAATATAGGCAAAATTTTTGAAATTATCATCAAAAATCGACTTTTTGTTTATTTTGAAACCAACAACATTTTACATGAAAACCAGTATGGATTTAGACATAATCGAGGTACTATTCAAGCTGTGAGTAGATTGGTGGAACACATAGTTGAGGGCCTTGAATTGGGGGAATGCACTAGTACAACCCTGTGTGATCTCAGCAAGGCATTCGACTGTGTCTCTCATGAAATCTTACTGAGCAAACTTGAATATAGATAATATAGAGGTATAGCTCAAAATTTCTTCAGATCCTATTTAAGTGAACGAAACCAAACTGTGTTTTTCAATGAAACAAATTAATTATGGAGTCCCGCAGGGATCGGTACTTGGGCCCCTTCTACTCATTATTTACGTTCATGATATATTTGTCAATATGAATCCATCGGGGTGCATATTATTTGCTGATGATGCAACAATCTATCACTCAGGTAAGGATATCCATAACCTTAGTATAAAAGATGACACAGCGCTCGTTAAAATGGATGAGTGGTTAGTTAGCAATATGCTCAAATAAAATGGAAGCAAGTCCCAAAAACTATTATTTTCTTCAAATAATATTATCACGCAAGGTGATACTGCAAAATTACTCGGGATTACTCTCGATGATAAACTAAATTGGGCATCCCATGTTGACTCTTTGTGCAAGAAACTATGAACCCAACTTTTTCTTTTACGTAGATTGAAAAAATCAGTAAGTATTGATGTATTGACAGTGTCATATTTTGCACTATTTCACTCCCATATGAGTTATGGAACTGTACTATGGGGAAACTCCACTCAGGCTTCACGTGTTTTCATAATGCAGAAAAAAGCAGTTAGGATAATTGTTGGTGCAGGGCCTAGAGACTCATGTAAAATGATTTTCGTCAATCAAAGAATAATGACCTTACCGTTTGTATTCATATATCAAAATTTCCTTGATATACATAAACACCAAGAAAAGTACACGGCTCATGATATCATTCATCATCACAATACCAGAAATAACAATCTCTTGATAAATTCTAGATATCGATTAGCAGTGTCTGCACGGAACTCCCCCGACCTGCGACTTTACAATAAAATACCAGCTCATATTAAAATAATGAAGTACAAGCAGTTCAAACCAGCCATAAAAAAAATCTGTTACTGAGACACGGTTTCTACACAGTCGAAGAATATCCCACAGCTGATTTTTGATTTCGACTTATGGTATTATTTTTAAGAAATCCCATGATTCATCTCACACTGGAACCTACTCATGTTAGTCTATTTATGTACCTTAATATAAACTGTCTGTTATTTACAAATGTATGTGTTATTTATATGTTATATATATTTACTACGACCTGCTATAAATGTGCTATGTACATAAAATAGTCAATAAACATCTATCTATCTATCTATCGCGTATAACCCTCAAAATGTTGTGCAACCGTAGACACGTGTTTCGAGCTTAAGCTCTCATCAGTACGGTAAAATCAAGTGCGAAGATGTACAACACTTGGATGTAAAAATGTAAACAAAGGAAGTCAACAACAGGAAGCTTAAGCTCGAAACACGTGTCTACGGTTGCACAACATTTTGAGGGTTATACCCAATAACTTTTCTGAGCTTAAGCTCGAAACACGTGTCTACGGTTGCACAACATTTTGAGGGTTATTTATACCCAATAACTTTTCCACTTATATTTTCATATATTGCCCCTCGCTAAATCAATCCTTATCTATCTATCTATCGAGTTTTTGATAAGTGTTCTTTTTGGAATTGGAAGTTTTAAATCATTACTCTGTCTGGTACTACGATCAGAAGAACTGTTTTCAATAGAGAACTTTGTTTTGTGTTTGTGTATCCAAGAAACAGTTTCAAGTATAAAACTAGCAATAACTGTTAGAATTTTATGTTTAAGAAAGAGAGGTAGGCGTGAATCCCTATATTTTACTTTGCATAAATACCGCAAAGCACGCTTTTGCAAAATCAGGACAGTCTGTAAACGATGACTACAGCAAACTCCCCAAAATGCAATACCATATCTTAGATGCGATTCAATAAGAGAATGATAAACTGGTTTTGAAACTGAAAATCCTAATTCATTCAATACAACTCTCAATGCGTAGCAATCCGACGAGAGCTTTTTACATAAAATGTCAACAACATGTTGTTCAAATTTCAACGAATTATCCAGATGAAGCTCAAGGTATTTCAATGTCATTTTATCTTCAATGATGCTATTGTCTAACGGAATGTTTTCAAGATGATATCTAAAAGATATCATATAGGTTTTTTTATGTGGAATGATAGTGAATTTGAATCACACCAATCCTTCACTTTTTTCAGATCAAAACGTATCATTTGATCAAGATCGTACTTGTTTTTATGATGCCAAAATATAGTACTGTCATCAGCAAAAACTGTAAAAGAACCTGATATCTGGATGTTCAATAGGTCATTTATGTATAATAGAAAGAGAATTGGTCTAAGTATAGAACCTTAAGGTACTCCACAATTGATTTTCTTCGATTCTGCATACCCAGAATTCCTTACTATTTGATTTCGCTCGGACAATTAAGATCCGAACCATTTGAGAGTGATGTTCCTGAATCCATAATGATGAAGTTTAAGCAAAAGTATCTCATGATTCACACAATCCAAAGCTTTGGAAAAATCGCAAAACACTGCAGCCGCTACTTCCCACCATTAATTCGCGAATAAACCTCATATAAAAGGGACAACATTGCATCTCCTGTATTTTTATTTTTTTGAAATCCAAATTGAAGGTTATTGATTAAATTATGACATCTCAAAAATTCCATAATTCTCGAATGAATCAGTCTTTCACTAATTTTTGCTAAAATTGGGATGGGTGAAATAGGACGAAAGTTAGATGGATCATCAAAATGTCCACCTTTATATACAGGGTGGGGCACCGAAGACGAAACAGATCGAATATCTTCGAAACGCATGTGTTGTGAATTAACTGCAAAAACAGGTCGATTTTTAATGCAAGGGGGACATCTTCCTATCATAACCTCAACTATCATACCTCTCCCCCCTCCCCTTGGGCACTATCACCCAAACAATTTGAATAGGGAAAGTAGTAAGTGTGACACATCATTGAAAAGGTAATTTCATAAAGAATTCAGCAATGTCAATTTTTGCCACCTAACTTTTTATTTTGGCGCCCTCTTGCGGGAAAAATAACTGTTCCGTATTCCAAATTATAATACTGCATTTGCAAGCCATTTTGACATAAATTTGGTGACAGTGCATTATGGAATTTTCTAAGAGAAAAAACAAAATTGCGGCTCCAAAATGGCGGACATGATTTGCAATTTAGGTCCGATTCGATTCAAAATTGATATGTGGTGGTTTTCAAGATCGGAGATTATGATTTGTTCGTCAATGCAAAAAAACAAGATGGTGGCTCCAAGATGGCGGACGAAATTTGTAATTCTGGTCCGATTCGAATCAAAATTGATATGTGGGGATTTCCAGGGTGAAAAATTATGATATTTTTGTCAATGCAAAAAACCAATATGGCGGACAAAATTGGTAATTGTGGTTAGATTCGATTCAAAATTGGCATATGAAGGTTTTGCAAGTTTCCAGTTACAGTAAATTAATTGAATTGATGAAAAAAAGATTTTTATACAAATTAGGTAATAATATTTTATATAGATGTGTGATGTAAGTTATTCTGTGCGTAACAGAATCAGAATTTTACCGCGCCTGAAAATCCCTGAATATATTCACATACTAATTTTGATTCAAATCGGACCAGAATTACAAATTTCGTCCGCCATTTTGGAGCCACCATCTAGTTTTTTTGCATTGATGAACAAATCATAATTTCCGACCTTGAAAACCACCACATATCAATTTTGAATTGAATCGGACCATAATTGCAAATCATTTCCGCCATTTTGGAGCTGCCATTTTGTTTTTTCTCTCAGAAATATTCCATATTGCATTGTCACCGAATTGATATCAAAATAGCTTGCAAATGCAGTATCATAATTTGGAATACGGAACAGTTGTTTTTCCCGCAAGAGGGCGCCAAAATAAAAAGTCAGGTAGCAAAAATTGACATGTCTGAATTCCTTATGAAATTACCTCTCCAATGATGTGTCACACTTACTACTTTCCCTATTCAAATTGTTTGAGTGATAGTGCCCAAGGGGTGGGGGGGGGAGGTATGACAGTTGAGGTTATGATAGGAAGATGTCCCCCTTGCATTTAAAATTGACCTGTTTTTGCATTTTATTCACAACACATGCGTTTTGAAGATATTCGATCTGTTTCGTTTTCGGTGCCCCACCCTGTATTTAGAGTCACCATATACCCTCAAACGTGTTGAGAAATAGTGCATTGATGCTATACGTGTTTATGCATGTCTTTAAGAAAATGAAATATTATTATTATTATTATCAATAATTTCCACGGGATACCGCTAATTTTGCTTGTTCATTGATCAATATATTTATAACAACCAAAATCCTAAAGGGCAAACGTTATAAAATCATTACACACTTTGGCAGCGGGTTGACGGCCTATACCAGGTGTCCCTGCAAGGTGGCTCAACTGATAAAACGAAGTCATTACACAGGTCGACTTCTTATTTTACCTCGCTTCTTCAAAAGTAAATTAGGTATTTCTTGTGTAACTATTTAAAAAACAAGTTTATGATAATATATTATATGCAACAATAACTATTTGTGTATTTAGAGCGCAAAGTGATTGATTGCCGCTCGACAAAAAGAGGTACCACGCGAAATACACCCATGATTTTTTCTACAAACGCAGCTCTTAGACATAAAAACGATAGACACTACATTAAACATACCCGGTGAACATTTTTTAAATTGTTACATATCTGGAACATAAACTTAACGTAAACGTATTTTCTGAGGCGATAAGTCTCAATTTTCAGCGTTGTATCAACGTCATACTTTAATGATCATATTTTCATTATCAAAATGACGTATCATGCTCAATGTCCAAAGAGCATATTATAACATATGTCAAGTAACTGATTCAAAACTTATGTTTTTGATACGACAGTCTTCTCTGAGGCAATAAGTCCCAACTTTCAGCGTTATATAATAATAATAATAATAATAGATTTTATTGATAGGGATATCTATAACAGTTTAAATTACAATAAAGGATAGAAAATACAAAATCCTATCAAATGGCAGGATTCAATGTATGACCATGTTATATAGAATACCATGATCAGACGTTGCTCTTCCATCAACGTCATATTTCATTGATCTTATTTTTATCATCAAAATGACGTATCATGCACAATGTCCAAAGAACAAATCATAATATATGTCAAGTGAGTGATTCAAAAGTCATGTTCCCAATACTACGGTCCTTTCTGAGGCGATGTGTCCTAACTTTCAGCGTTGTATCGACGTCATACGTCATTGATCAGATTTTCATTATCCAAATAACGTATTATTCACAATGTCCAAGTACTAAAAATGGTTGTCATTATATATTGTAGGTACAAGCTAAGCAGCCTATAAGCCTTTGGAGCATGTTATAATGGTAACCAACGGGGTCCAATAGCTAATGGACAATTCAAACCAACCATGCACCCCCTAAGGTTGAGGCCCGGAAGGATGAACTCCCCAGAACTCGTACGTACTCGAAAGCTCACCCCCCCCTATCCTCCACCCCCGCTCGTTAAAGCGGTTCCTCATCCTGATGACTGGCGATCAGCAGAATAAAATCTGACCGTTTGATATGGAGTGACCAGCCAATTCTCGGCTTGAAGCTCCCTTATATCTGACATGAGTTGACTTTTAAACAATGACTTTACTTTACTGTGCATGGTGCCCCCCTGAAACTGGCTGAAGGCCTGAAAAAAACTCTCGGCTGAGGGCCGAGTGCTGTGTGCTGAGTTAATTGAAATTGAAATTACTACTTGGTCGGTTCTTCGTGGTATCTGAAACATAAAAGCATGATTAATCGTGATTTGGTGCCTGTTGAAGTAGACGTTGGCGTCGCCTCCGCCGTACTTCTTCAGGGGTGTCGTTGTCTCCTTGGTTTACTGGACGTCTGTATTTGTCTCTGTCGTCTTGCTCACGTCTGTTCTCGTGGAGCTCCGTGAGCAGCGGGTTTGTGTGGGTCTCTACTCTGTCTAGAGTAGTCCCCACATGTTGTCTGATCAGTCTGTCGATATAGTCCGGGTGGATGTCTAAGTCTCGATATACGAACCTGTTGGGCATATATTGTGGTGCGTCTGTTGCCATCCTCAGGCAGACGTTGAAGAAGGCCTGTATCCTCTGCCTATAACTGTTCGCGCACTTCCCCCAAGCAGTGGATGCGTACAGTATGATAGGCAGAAGAATTGTCTTGATGAGGCGTAGTTTCAACTCGAGTGCCATGTTGCTCCTACGTCCGATGAGTGGGTACAGCTTATGCCTTGCGGCTTTCGCTATAGCTAATCTGTGGGAGACGTGCCTCTGAAACATGAGTTTCTTGTCCAGGGTTACTCCTAGGTAAACGGCTTCGTCTACCCATGGAATTCTCTCGTCGTTCATAGTAACATGGCCCTCGGGTGTCCTACGACGCCTCGTGAACAGTATGGCCTTGCTTTTGTCTGCATTGATTCCGATCTTCCAACGATTGAACCACGGTTCCAGCTTGTTTATCTGAAGTTGCAGCTTCGATGTTACTCCTCTCTCATGAGATGACTCAGCAAAGATTGTCGTGTCATCTGCATAGAGAGCAAGTTTGTTCATGGGGTTGTCCGACATTGGCATGTCTGCAGTGTAGATCGAAAACAGGTGTGGCGACAGTACTGCTCCCTTTGGTACTCCTGCTTCTAGCCACCTTCGTGAGGAGAGAGCATTTCCGACTTTGCATCGGTAATGTCTACCTCTTAGGAAGGAGTCTATCAGCTTGACCATTGGTATGGAGTATCCGGCATCAACCAGTTTTGCGATCAGCCCATCGTGCCAAACTCTATCGAAGGCCTTGGAGACGTCAAGGAAGACTGCTCCTGTAAGATGTCCTCTTCTCGTGCGGTTTCCTTCGGCCGTGTCTGAGGACTTTCTGAGTCCTCCATAGGGAGTTGTCTTCGGCGTCGAGTTCGTCCAAACGTTCAGACCATTGTCGCTCTCTGAGTAGCTTCAGCTCTTCTCTCAACCGTCGAGACACGTGGTTGAGCTGTCACTTGTCATCGGGCGTCAACGTTCTCTGGTAACGTTTTTTCTGACGTCGTCTCAGCCTGATCAACTCCCTGACATCAGGTGGGAACCCTCCTTGGAAGTCGAAGTTTGTCGTCTGTATGTCTCTGGAGCACCGTTCCATTGCTGTCAGTATTCCTTGTCTGAGTTTGGTCACCGCCGCCTCTAGTTGGCGTGGTGTGTCGATCCTGGGGATGTTAATTTCATTGTGGACAGCCCTTTGGAATCGTGACCAGTCCACTATCCGCTTTGTCGTGTGAACGATTTCCGCTTCTCCCTCCCCTATTGTTATAAGGATTGGATTGTGGTCTGATGATCCCTCGTCCAGTACAGAGATGTCAACCAGAGTTGGAATACTCTGTATGAGGACTATGTCCAGAATGTCCGGGTGTTGGTCCTCCCTCCCAGGATAGTGAGTAGGTTCGTGTGTCGCTGCAATGTCGTCAAAGTCTGGTAGTAAGTTGTCAGATAGGTCTCTGCCACGTGGGTTGGTGTTGCGGCAGTTCCAATCTCTAGATTTCGCATTGAAATCTCCTATTGCCACCGTTGGGTGGTGGTCAGGAAAAAGTTTCTCCAAGTCCGTTTTCCTCAGGTTGGGACCTGGAGGAATGTAGACTGAGGAGACTCTTAGGAGATTGATTTCGTCTACTTTCACTTTGATCGCTACCGATTCACCGAGAGAGAGTTCCGGAAGCATGTCCTCGTTATGTTCCAGGTCTGATTTTACCAGGAGGAGCAAGCCACCTGCTCGAGCTCGGGTTCCTGGTCTGTCATTCCTGTAGCATGTATATCCTGGCATGCCAAAGTCCTTGTTTGGGTTCAACCTGGTCTCTTGTAGTGCCACCACGTCTGCCGAGATTCTGGAGATAAGTTCCAAAAGTTCATTTTTGCGCTGGATTGCGCCGTTTATGTTCCAAGAACATATCTGCAAGATCTTCGGAATTCGTGCTGGCATTATTGTCCCGAGGTTGTGGCCATGGCGCTGATAACCGCCAAGAGTTGGGTAAGCACCTGTGGGGGTACTTTTATCAGTGTTTCGAGAATAAGTGCCTGAGTTTTTGCGGCCTCAGTACTTGCATCTCGTCTTGGGGGGGCCCATTTTGGTACAGCCTGTTGGGGCTGAGGCTGTGGGCCGTTTCTGGGTGCTGGTCCTTGTTTTGGAGCTGCTGGTCTGTATGGTGGTTGTGATTGGCCCTGTCTCTGTGGTTGACGCGTTGCAACCCTTGGTTTCGGGAACTGTGGACATCCCCTGTAGCTGGCTGGGTGGCTACCACCACAGTTGGCACACTTGGCTGGTTCCTCCCTGGCTTTAGTGCATGTGTGCGTGGCGTGGTCGCCTCCGCACTTTACACATCGGGCCTTTGAGTGGCAGCACTTTTGTGCATGCCCGAACCATTGGCACTTATGGCATTGCGAGATCCTTCCTTTTTGGGGGCGCTGGGCTTCAACCTTGACCTTGAGGTCAAGTACATCTTTCAGCTCGAAAATCTCTCGATTTGCCGTAGTAACTTTAACTAGGAACAGTGGGAGCACTGCTCTAGTTCTCCTTGAGGTCATTCTGTGGCATTCAATGACCTCATAGTTCCTTGTCTCTAGGTATTCCTTCACGTTCTCCGCCGTGATGGAATCTGGAATACCTCTGATGACCACATGCAGAGGTATTTCTTTCTTCAGTTGGTATGTGAAGAATTCTAGCTTGATTTCTAGAACCAGCTTGGTGGCGTTTCTCCAATCTGCTTCACTATTTGTGAACAGATGGATTCCGTCCTGTCTCGCTTGAGTCTTGTAGAATCCTATCTTCCTGTTTCTCAGGATTGTGGATACCTTCAGCCATTGGGATTTGTCCCTGATGATGACTGCCGGGGGTTTTTTGGGGCCCTTGTTGTCCGTATTGTCTGAATCGTCTGAGATGGTCTCCATGCCACTTATGGTCCCATCTTCGGGTGTCGTTTGGGGGGTTGCCGTTGTTGGGGTGGGTGCTTCCTTTGTATGTCTGATGGTCTTCTTCTTGTGGTTGACTACCGTGTATCTGGCGTCGTCGTCCTCTTGGTCAGACAGTTCGGAAGAGTCTCCGTGTTGTCTCTTCCTTGTTCCAGCTCCGGTGCCTACGGGGTTTGGCGGTTGGGGGATGTTATCCATGACGTCCATGTCATTGGATGTTTGGGGGGTGGGGACAACTGCTGGAGTGCTCTCAGTATTGCTGGAGAAGCAATACTACTTGCTTTGAGAGCGTTTATCTCCGCTTTCATCGCTAAGATGACCTAAACGAATCTCCTCCTCTCGTTCTCGGCCTCTCTCTTGAAGTGAGCTGCCTGCTCCTGGGCTACTAGAAGTTGTTGCCTAAGCAACGACTTCGTATTCTCCTTCTTAGGAGTCGTCTCCTCATTGATGCTGCTGGACGACGGTTTTCGGAAATTCTCTCTGTCGAGAGACTCCGATTTCCGTCGGGATTTCCCCATCCTTCTTTAATAACTCCTCGTCTATTAGAACTGAATTCTTTCAAAACGAGGAAGGCTCTGAAAAGAGCCCCTGGCCGAAGCCAGAGTTAAGAAAAATGGGAAACGCAAAACTCGCTTCGAATAGCTGTGATTTTGCCAAGTGTTCCTATAAGAAAAGGTTAATGATTAGTCATTACACCACTTACCCAAATCACAGCCCTTCTAGGTATAGCCCGGCTCGTTCAGGTATGACTCGTCCCTTGCCGTAACTACTTCGCTTCGTCTCGCTTAATGACTTCTCATTCGCAACTCTCAAATAATTTAATCAGGTAGTCTAGGGAGCTTCTGAATACACGTCTGCTCGCTTCGACTAATGATCGAACTATGACAATTCAAAAAGCTTTTAATAGTATTCATATACTGTTACTGAGTTTGATATGATGCTTCGTAACTTCAATAGCAGCGACACCTATCGTTGGGTAGAATACTTTATATTGATCAATATCTGAACATATTTTTTGAGGTATTTAACTTACGTCAGGCAAAGTATGCAAAAATACATAATTATTTGGTCGTATAATGTATCAATTTGAATGAGAAATGAAAAATATGCATAATGATACATTTACATTTGATATTCAAAATGATCATCACCCAGAAGGTATATAAACGACATAATAGTTTATATTGATTATTTTGTTCAATAAATGAACATATTTCTTTAGATATTCAACATAGTTACTTGGTCATAAAATGGATCGATTCAGATATAATATTTTCATTACTATATTACGAAATATGTAAAATATTCATATTTTGCCTGATGTCAGGAAAAATTTGGAGAGACAATGTAGGAAACATATATCAACAATATGTTTATATTCGATTTTCAAACATACCATCACTCAAGAGATATGTTGATGATATAATAATCTTTATTGCTTATTTACATCAATAACATGAACCCCTTCCAAGAGAGGTTATCTTGTACGATGGAAAATAGCGACTAAATTCCAACTTTCAGTCGCAGATGATTCCACAACTGACTTTATGAACATCCTGTTTATATTTTCAATAAAATCAATATTTCTTCAAGTATTCCACCTACGTTGGAAAAAGTATGCAAAATTACATGGTTATATCTGGCCAGAAAATTCATTAATTTGGATGAAACATTTATATTACTATATTGTGGAAAACGAAAAATACATACATATTTTGTCTGATACCAGGAAAACTTTGGAGAGACAAAGATTGGAAACATATGTAAATAATCCATTTACATTATACAGGGTGGGTCACGGTCGATGGTACCTTAGACGTTTACGGAGAACGGAACATAGGATCATTCTGAAAATTTGGTTTCTCAAGTAGTTGCTCTTGGTCTATCGATCTAAAATATTTTCAGCAATGCAGCGTTGCCGCTTATACCAGAAAGTAGCAGCATCTTTGTTATTTCAAATGGGTCACCCTGTATATTACCGCATTTTTGAACTTGTCATTCCATTCTGATTATTTCTGCCTCATACTCCCCTATACCTATCTCTAACGGTTTTTGAGGTATTGGTTATTTTCCATATTTTTTATCCAAAACATAGCTCGAATTGAATGTTTATTTCTGCGGTATTTGGATTCTTAGGAAGTTGCAATTTTGTGTTTAGTTCATCATGATCATGTACATTGATTCTGTATAGAGAAGTTTGTTCTGCGTTATACAGGGTGGTTCAAAATTCATGATCTTACTGCTAGATACGAAAAGGGTTGAAAGTGCGTTTTTTAAATGGAACATCCTGTATATTATGAAATATCCTGAAAGATGACTAAATTCCCTTCGAATTGATATATCATGTTCCTATGCCTAAATAGCCAGAATTCCGGGATAATAGCAATTTTCACTTGTAATCTCCCAAGTGCTTGAATTATTGCCGGAACTTTCTCGAGTCCATGAATTTTCTTTGAAACGTGCGTGACCTAGCTAAAGTCACCACTATCCAAGACCACATAATGAATCTTTCATATAAATTTTACAAATATCACATTCCCAAGAGTTCACTCACCAGGGAAATAACAAGAGTAAGGGCACACCACAATGAGCCCCGCAAACACGGCGGGCTCATTTACCAAAAACTGGACTCGTTCCATGAACGCCAAGATTAAAAACCAAGTCACCTCTATAGAGGACTAAGACCAGAACCCGGTTTTTTTGCCGAAAACGTTTTCCGGGAATCCACATAACACCCCTCACAAATCACACTTCTAAAATCTGATCAATCTGACAATCAGCCCCTGTATTAGCATAGCGGGAGACAGGGTATACTAATACCATGTTGTAGGAAGGTAAAATCTGAGTTACACCCGTCAACACCAGCGGGGGTGCCTCACCTGTCCCTCTTGAGGAGCCGAGGAGACACTACTTTCGGGACAACGCCGACCCCTGGCAACAGGGGTCGACGGAGACCCCCACCCCAGCACTCCCTCACAACCTGCGGGATCCCTATCAGCCCACGGGGGTGGGCGGAAAATATCAAGCAGAGTTGTGTTGTACATAGATTTCACCGAAATGCAATGTAAATAGTTAAATATCTGAATACACATGTTTTTGAGTTTGAGTTGAGCTCAGCGGTAGTGTTGCGGCCTATGAGTCGCTAGGTCGATGGTTCAATCCACGATAAGAACATAACTTTTTAATTTTTTTTGTTCCAAATTTAAACACATTTATTGATGAAAATTTTGTTAAGTATTTTACATATCAATATTTCATTGGTTACAAATAGTTCAGGTGAAACCATCGTTAGTTATTTCTTATGAATTGTTGGATGATTTTCATTTCTCAGTGTGAAATTTTCTTACCGAATCCCCCTCCCCTCAAGGGACTTGGGAGATTACAAGTGAAAATTGCTATTAGCTCGGAATTCTGGCCATTTACGTATAGGAACATGATATATCATTTCTAAGGGAATTTAGTCATCTTTCAGAATATTTCATAATATACAGGATGTTCCATTTAAAAAAACGCACTTTCAACCCTTTTCGTATCTAGCAGTAAGATCATGAATTTTGAACGACCCTGTATAACGCAGAACAAACTTCTCTATACAGAATCAATGTACATGATCTTGATGGACTAAACACAAAATTGCAACTTCCTAAGAATCCAAATACCGCAGAATTAAACATTCAATTCGAGCTATGTTTTGGATAAAAAATATGGAAATTAACCAATATCTCAAAAACCGTTAGAGGTAGGTATAGGGAAGTATGAGGCAGAAATAATCAGAAAAGAATGACATGTTCAAAAATGCGGTAATATACAGGGTGACCCATTTGAAATAACAAAGATGCTGCTACTTTCTGGTATAAGCGGCAACGCTGCATTGCTGAATATATTTTAGATCGATAGACCAATAGCAACTACTTGAGAAATCAAATTTTCAGAATGATCCTATGTTCCGTTCTCCGTAATCGTCTAAGGTACCATCGACCGTGACCCACCCTGTATATCCACGATGGAGCAGCTTATATCGATTATTTTGATCAATAAATGAATAATTTTTTTTAGATATTCAACTTACGTCAGGCAAAGTATGCAAAAATCCAAAGTTATTTGGTCGTTGAATGTATCTAATCTGATATAATATTTTCATCACTGTATTAGGAAAAATGTAAAATTTCATATTTTTCATGTTGCCAGGAAAACTTTGGATAGACAATGTTTGGAAACATATATAAATAATGTGTTTATATTCGATTTTCAAAATTACCACCGCTCAAGAGATATATAACTGATATAATAATTTGTATTGATTATTTACATCAATAAGGGAACAAATTTGTTCAGGTATTCAACTTACGTTGGAAAAAGTATGCATAAATACATGATGATTTGGTCAGAAAATGTATTAATTTGAATGAAACGTTTTTATTACCATATCATGGAAAACGAAAAGTACAGATATGTTGTCTAACACTAGGATAACTTTGGAGGGACAAAGTTTGGTAACATATATAAATAATATGTCTGAATTTGATTTTCAAAATTATCATCACCCAGGAGATATAACCACGATGGAATAGTTTATATCGATTATTTTGATCGATAAAAGAATTTAATTTAGTCATTCAACTTATGTCAGGCGAAGTATTAAAAAATGCATAGTTATTCGGTCGTTGAATGGATCGAATTCAGGAAAACTATGGAGAGACGATTCTTGGAAACACAGAAATAATACGTCTATTTTTGGTTTTCAAAATTATCATCACTAAAGATATATCAATGATATAATAATTTTTTTTGATTATTTTGATCAATAATTATATTTTTTTTGGGCACATAACTTATGTCTGGCAAAATATGCAATAATAAATAGTTATTTGGTCTAACTATTAATTATATTGACAAATATGTATATACGATAATATTTAAAAAAGTTAGATATTTTCATATTTATCTTGATGTCTGCAAATTATTGAAGAGACAATATTAGAAAAAGTACATAAAAATATGTTTATATGCAATCTTCAAAGTTATCGTCATCCAAATGATATATTCATGATTATGCAGTATTGATCGTTTCACTTGATCAAAAATGCAACATAGAATGTGTTAAGGCGTACGTTCGACGTAACATGGTTTAATTTTGCTATATCATTTAGTCATGAGTATGACCGATTTTTGAAGTACGTATCGGTTAAGTTCATTCAACATAACGCATGAGACATCTGAAGAAAACTATTATCTGACTTATAATTGTAATCTATATAATGAAACTATAGTTCTAATGATTTTCACATAAAAAGGGTTTACAAAACCACGACAATTGTTTCGCTATACAAAAGCTTCTTCAAGTGGTGAAGATATACTAAATTACATATTTGCTATGTTACTTTAAATACTTATCAAAAATTAATTAGGGTTCGGTTGTATACCTAACTCCCAATAAATCCCCGATAGGTACTTTTACCTTTCTATTAATCAACTCTAACCTTTCCAGGAAAACAAATTGATTAGTGGTGATGAATTTAATTCAAGTTGGTCATTGAGCAAGTACTGAGAATTTTTCCATTCATTAATCTCCATACTTTCTAAAAGATTTAGCTTCTTACCTTTGTTTTCGACATGAATGATTTCAAAATCATGGTCGAAAGAATGGTTTTCAATTAATAAATGGTTAGCATACGTGGAATTTGTTTTTCCGTTTACAAAGCTACTTCTGTGCTCGTCTAGGCGTTGTTTGAAGGTTCTACCAGTGTTATGAATGTGATAAAAACTTCCAAAAAAAATCAACAATTTGATCTGGAAGCTCGATAAAAGCTCGTTGATTTAATGGACTGTAATTTCGCGGGTGTTGAAAGGAGAATGAAAAAGTGGATGAACTAACCCGAACTAACTCTCGATAGGTACAGTGCATATTTTGAGCGATATGTCAATTTTATACAGATAGTGGCGTACGTAAGGTTTCATGAAAAAATATTTTTTATGTGCTACATTGACAGTTGTTTCATTGAAAACTTTCATTTACGATGTCCACAAATATTATTCGCCTCGTAAAATGAGTAATGGTTATAGATATATTTTCAAAATTTACCTCCATGGCTCAGCCATTCGAGACATTACATTTTTTATCGCAGATCACGGGTTCAAATAAAAAACTTATGAATAAGTGAATGAAATAGCCGCTCTGCATATATTGTCCGGCAACCTTCTTTTCATTAACAAAGTAGAAATATTTGGAATTATTGAAACAATTGACTATTTGAATGTTTTTCTCTTACCTTATATTTAGGAAAAATTTGCAATAGAAAAATAACTAGAATTTTTCTTCGAAAAATAAGCATCTGAGAAACTTACACATACGTACGCCACTGTCTGAATCAAATTGCCATATCGCTTAAAATATCCAACTAGCTACATTCCCCGATTGAGAAGAATTTTGAACAAAATTAAGCGATAGGTAAGTGAATGAGAAAAAAACAAGCTTTTTAGCGATACCAAACATGTCATATGGTCCCATTTGATGACTTTTCCACCAATGGCATTTCTAAAAAGTATTTGAATTTCTAAAAAGTGCAGAGTGAAATGCTCTCCAACTTTCATCTGAAAGGAATTTCGAATAACTGGGTCTCTTCTTTCCTCAATAATCCTCGTCGAAATGTACCTCTCAAATTTGAAGTGAATGAACATATTTCAACACTTTTCTCTGAAATAGGCCAGGTTCCGTAAGGGGTGCCTCCGGGATCCGTATTAGGTCCTATTTTATTTTTAATCTACACAAACAATCTTGAATCTGAAATAACGCAATCTGAATTTTTGGCGTATGCAGATGATATATCGCTTCTAGTGTCTGCAAAGAACACCGAATCTTTGAAAAACGAATGTGAAGTTGCCTTAACTAATACCTATAATTTTTTCAGTGAACACGTGCCATTTTCGAATCCACAGAAAACTAAAATCATCCGTTTCCACTCTCTAAATCTCTAAATTGAATTCTATGCAGTAAATGTTGAAGAACTTAAAAACTGTATAAGACAGAGCACAATTCTAGATGACGGAACTGGAGTTTCTTCGGAGAGTCTGGAATGTTGTCAGATAACGCCTGGCCTTCTTTCTTCGGCTAGAGATCTCTAGTTAGTTCACTTTTCACTACCGGGGATATTATTCACCGGGAAGCAAAATATATGAAATATGCGGTTTTACTAATTGTTGAAAATTGCGGGAGATGCTAAGAAAGCTTGTGTGAGCTTCGAACGATATCGAAAATCGCAGTCATTGTCTGTCCTTTTCTTCTCGGGCAGAGAGGATCGGATCTTGAGGTTTTTTATATTGAACGAATTAAATGAATGTACACGGGGAGCAAAAGAAAGGTTTCGGTTGCCGGTGAACTCTCAATATGTTTGAAATTGTGTGGAAATAAAAGTAAGTGAAGGGTGAATGATTGGTAATAAATTAATTAAACATATAAAGACAAACACATGAACGTGTGGACGCAACAACCAGTTTGGCCAAGATAAAACCAAACCAAAAAATGACTACGAAATCTGTTTTCTGCGCGATAAACGGTTCCAGAGATATTCGCCAAAAACGATTCTTTTTTTTTAATTTCAACACCCTGTATCTCGAAAATGGTGCATTTCAGAGGGTAAGTTAATATAAACTTTTTTTCATATTTTTGGACGAGCTATCACATCCTGAAGTCCTGCGCATTTATTATGAAACACTCTGTATATGTTAACATTGTGCACATCAGAAACGATAAGTTATTGAATTGTATCGGTATGGTGGTTGATATTGACATTTTTTTTTACAAAGACACGGTATACAAATCTACGAATTTCTATATTATGTATTCAATTATTAAGTTTCAGGAAATTTCCACTAGGTATCAACCTAACGCAACTAGTTAACAAGTTTTGTATACGATTAATATTCATGACGCTTATGCAAGGGTCATGTGTGACATCACAATAGTTCATATTGAACATAACTGATACAAATACAAAGTATTGAGTTTGTTAGCGAATCACTTATTTTTGTAGCCAACACTTGTTGCATTTGGTGTTTATACTCCAAAAAAGGACTATAAGATATATTTGCAACGCAACATCAAGAGACCATTGTATACCACTCTTTATCCATTGAAGTATTCTTAATTAGTCTCAGCTGCCTTTTTATTCTAAAAACAGTCAAGATGAAGAAAATATTCAATATCTGAAACATGGCACCAAAAAAATAGTAACCTATATTTGACAAAACCAAAAATAGGTCTTGTGAAAAATTATAAGTTCTATGAAATAGATATATTTTAAATTCATTCACCAAAACTTAAAATAACAATAAAAACAACTCGAAAACATTAAGAAAAAGCAAGTGAAAAATCTTATTATTCGAAAAATAAACTAAAACCTGCAGGAATATTATAATGAAAGTTTTTCTATAATAAGAAGAGGGAACTGAAATGACACAAAAGAAAACCACCCCATCAATACCTTGGGCAACACCTACCCCAACTAAAAAAGCTCACATGTACAGGGTGGGACACCGAAAACGAAACAGCTTGAATATCTTCAAAACACATGTGTTGTGAAAAAAATGCAAAAACACGTCGATTTTTAATCCAAGGAGGACATCTTCCTATCACAACATCAACTGTCATACCTCTTCCCCCACCCCTTGGCCACTATCATCCAAACAATGTGAATAGGGAAAGTAGTGAGTGTGACACATCATTAAAAAAAGAATTTCATAAGGAATTCAACCATGTCAATTTTTGCTACCAATTTTTTCATTTTGGCACTCTCTTGCGAAAAAAACAACTGTTCCGTCTTCCAAATTATGATACTTCATTTGCGAGCTAATTTGAAATAAATTCGGTGACAATGTATTATGGCATTTTTCTAAGAGAAAAATCAAAAAGGCGGCTCCAAAATGGAAGACAAGATTTGCAATTGTGTTCCGATTCGAATGAAAATTGATATTTGGTGATTTTCAGGGTCGGAAATTATGATTTGTTTGTAAATGCAAAAAAACATGATGGTGGATCGAAATCTGTGATCATGGTCCAATTGCTAGGAATTGCACGTAAGAAGGTAAGACCTGGTTAATCCTTAGCTCGCACAAGTTTCTACTTCTGAGGGCTGCCGTTCGTAAGGCGACAGCTGGTTAACGGAAAAAACAATTTTAACGAAAAAAAAAACAACAATTTTTCACGGAAAAAAAACAATTCGAATCAAAATTAGTATGTGGGGATTTTCAGGAACGGAAATTATTATTTTGTTGTCGATGCGAAAAACAATAAGATGGGCGAAATTTGTAATTATGGTTCGATTCGACCCGGCAGCGGAAACGAATTCTTCAAAACACATTTGTTGTGAAAAAAATGCAAAAACACGTCGATTTTAAATTTTCCTATCATAACCTCAACTGTAATACTACTCTCCGCACCCCTTGGTCACTCATACAGTTTGAATAGGAAGAGTACGAAGAGTGACACAGCGGAAAAAACAACTGTTTCATAGTCCAACTTATGATATTTGATTTGAAAACTAATGTGAATAATTCACGAAAAAACGAAGAGGTGGGGGGAAAGGTATGCCAGTTGAGGTTATGATACGAAGATGTTCCCCTTGGATGAAAAGACGTGTTTTTGCATTTTATTCACTACTCATTCGTTTTGAAGATACACAGAGAAAAACTTTTTTTGCGAGAAACAATCTCATTTGTTTGACTTTTATTTCTTTGCAAGAAATAATTGTTCTTAGTAAGGAACAAATGTTATTCCTAAGAACCAAATCATATTCTTTGTTTCAAGTTATCGGTTCATTTAAATTAGATTTGTTTCGGCGAAACAACTGCATTTGTGGAAAAACTATTTATTAACAAGCAATAAATGTTATTTGATTCAAATATGTATTTGTTTGGACAAATTTATCACATGGTTGGTTGAAATTGAGATTGGGATTCAAATTTGACCAACTGATTGATTTGTCACGAACAAATCTTCAATTTGGATTTAAAAATATTAATTGAACAGAGTATGTATATCTGTCTTTTGCCACTAACAAATGCATATTTGAAATAAAAAAATAGAATTGTTTGATTTGAACAACAGCAGAGTTTATAAGAAAATACAATAATTTTTGACCCAAAATATTGATATCTATTCGTGTTTGCTATCACAAACAAATCAAAGGCATAAACAAATATTTGCAAAACAAGCAAATGCCTGTCTGATCCACATACTGCACATACTCGTACGATCAGTTATAGTAGCAGTTCTGAATACTTCTAGTGTGACGAAAAAAGGTCTAACAAAACTACATTAGAGGTACCATGCAAATATGCTCACAAGCAACCATTGGAAAGTCTTCACTTTCCAATTACGACTTGCAACTGTATGTGAATATATTTGTACTTCCCGCATCAAATAATCCAATTCCTACATAAATTGCCAAGTATACGTATATTTGCCAAATAGGTATTCGAATGTGTGGAGCTCGCTTTGCTCCCCGCTTCTTTCTGTTATTTTTACCCAATTCGAATAGAATCATTTCATTTCATTTCATTTATTTATTCTTTCTAATTTGACAATTATAAAATTGCATTGAAAGTTGTCACATAACTAAAATTACAACAGTCACAAAAACCACGATTAATAATTAAAATTTTTAACAGTTACACATTCACATTCACTAAGATATGCAGGTACTAAGCAATCACATTTATCTATGAAAAATTCTAAGAAACAATTATAGAATTGGTTCAAAAGTTGTTACAGCACTAAAATTTAAATTGTTAAAAACACTTCAATTAAAACTCAAAATCGAATGGTTAACATCATTAAGATATTCACTAACTGAGTAGTAACACTTTTCTATAAGAAACTGTTTTAAGGTTTTTTTGAATTCATGTAAACTGTCATTCATTCTTATATGGGGTGGTAGATTATTGAACAACCTAGGGCCCATGTAATTCGGAGATTGATTGCTCAACTTTAACCGGGCTAATTGAAAATGTATATCTTTCTTGTGTCTCGTATGATAATTATGCACATCATCATTGAGAGTAAATTCCCTTTTCTTGCGAAAAACATACAAACATGCTTCATACATGTAAACACATGGCATTGTCAATATTCCAAACTTTGGAAACAATTGTTTGCATGAGTGAGTGTACGACACTCTGGCTATGCAAGGAATAATCTTTTTTTGTGCTATGAACACTTCAGAAATCCTTGTCGGCATACCCCACAATAAAATTCCGTATCTGATTTGCGAGTCAACGTATGCATAGTAAAGAGATATCAACTGAATTTTACTTAAAATATTCCGCAAGTTCCTGAATAAATAGTTCATGGAGTGAAGCTTGGAGATAATATGACCACATTGTGCTTTCCAGTCAAGGTGCTCCTCAATATAAAGACCAAGAAATTTCATTGTCCCATTAGAGCTAGATAAAGGCCTACCATTCACATTGATCGTTATTGTGTTACATGTATTTTGCCTATTGTGAAATCTATATAAAGTTGTTTTATCTACATTTAAGAAAAGGTCATTTTCATAGAAATAGCTAGTAATATTTTTCGTAACGTCGGTGCCTGCCGTTTCAATTTCTGATGTTGTAGGAGCCGATATTGTCAAGGAGAAATCATCTGCATAGGCAGTATATTTGCCTGAGAGAATACTCTGATCAATGTCAGTCACATACAGAGTGAATAGTATAGGGCCCAATATTGAGCCCTGGGGGACACCCCTCTAAATAGTTCTCAACTGTGAATCAAAAATCTGAGATATGTTCTTGATGTTTTGGGTAATGCTAACATACTGTGTACGATTTTCTATGAAGGATGATATCCACATATTTGCTACTCCTCTAATACCAAATGTTTCCAATTTTGACAATAATCTTTCGTGATTCACGCAATCGAATGCCCTGATTAGGTCACAAAAAACCGTGGCAGGACATTGATCACACTCAATATATTCCACAACCGTATTATAAAAGGAAACTAAAGCCGTTATCGTAGATCTTGATTCTCGGAAACCATGTTGATTTTCATTAATAATTTCAAATTTTTTGATAAAGTTCGTAAGACGATCTAGAAAAGAATATTCAAATATTTTTTGAAAACTGAATGGTATCATTACTGGTCTATAATTTTTCAATATTTGCCGATTATTTTTTTTTGTAAACCGGAGTCACATCAAGGGCGCTTACAATAAAAAATGCAGAGCAGGGCATATTGGGTCGAATGTCGAATAAATAAATCTTGAGAAAACTTCTTTCACTAAAATTTCTTGAAACAGATTTTGATTTTGTTTGCGTATAAGACAGACAAAAGTATTTGCCAGCTTTCATTCCTACCACCCAATATATCCTAATCTGTGCCTCAGTAACAGAAGACTGGTCGAAGGTACTAGCGTCTAGCGACAGGTCGGAAACTTTGCTCATGAGCATATTGACAGCTTTGGTTCTTGTGACTTGGCGCGCAATATATATATATATATATATATATATATATATATATATATATATATATATATATATATATATATATATATATATATATATATATATATATATATATATATATATATATATTTATGGAGCTCCCGAAATCAAAACGAATCCACTCAAGAATTAGTACCGTGAAGGCAAGACAAATATAAAAGAAAGTTACTTATGACATCTACAGTCACTAGTTGAAACGTAATTTGACACGAACCAAGGAATCCAAAGTAGAGGTTTGTCTACAAATTGACAGGCAGCCAACAATTCGTTGTTCTTACCAACCCAAGGTTCAATCAAGTTTCTAGTACGTTATGAGGAACGCAAGCAGAATCTAAGTGAAAATAGAGTATATCTCGTTTTAATTCCGAGAGTTCCTCATAACGTACTAGAAACTTGATTGAACCCTGGGTTGGTCAGAACAACGAATTATTGGCTGCCTGTCAATTTGTAGACAAATCTCTACTTTGGATTCCTTGGTTCGTGTCAAATTAAGTTTCAACTAGTGACTGTAGATGTCATAAGTAACTTTCTGTTATATCTGTCTTGCCTTCACGGTACTAATTCTTGAGTGGATTCGTTTTGATTTCGGGAGCTCCATAAATCCTTTCTGATGAGTGCGTGAGCACGAAACAGCTGTCAAAGGTTGGAACTCTCGGAATTAAAACGAAATATACTCTATTTTCATCTATATATATATATATATATATATATATATATATATATATATATATATATATATATATATAAGGATGGATTTAGCGAGGGGCAATATATGAAAATATAAGTAAAAAAAAGTTATTGGGTATAACCCTCAAAATGTTGTGCAACCATAGACACGTGTTTCGAGCTTAAGCTCTCTTCAGTACGGTAAAATCAAGTGCGTAGATGTACAACACTTGGATGTAAAAATAGAAACAAAGGAAGTCAACAACAGGAAGCCAACCACACATTTGTGGCATCGGTTAGAAGACAAGTGTTGTACATCTTCGCACTTGATTTTACCGTACTGAAGAGAGCTTAAGCTCGAAACACGTGTGTACGGTTGCACAACATTTTGAGGGTTATACTCAATAACTTTTTTACTTATATAAAAATATAAGTAAAAAAGTTATTGGGTATAACCCTCAAAAAGTTGTGCAACCGTAGACACGTGTTTCGAGCTTAAGCTTCTAACCGATGCCACAAATGTGTGGTTGGCTTCCTGTTGTTGACTTCCTTTGTTTCTATTTTTACATCCAAGTGTTGTACGTCTTCGCACTTGATTTTACCGTACTGAAGAGAGCTTAAGCTCGAAACACGTGTCTACGGTTGCACAACTTTTTGAGGGTTATACCCAATAACTTTTTTACTTATATTTTCATATATTGCCCCTCGCTAAATCCATCCTTATTTGTATCTTCCTGGGTAGGATTGTCACGCTGGTAGCTATAGCTACCTCCGTGGCGACGTTAGTTGTTGCCTTGTGAGTACAAGGTCTTCTAACCGATGCCACAAATGTGTGGTTGGCTTCCTGTTGTTGACTTCCTTTGTTTCTATTTTTACATCCAAGTGTTGTACGTCTTCGCACTTGATTTTACCGTACTGAAGAGAGCTTAAGCTCGAAACACGTGTCTACGGTTGCACAACTTTTTGAGGGTTATACCCAATAACTTTTTTACTTATATTTTCATGTATTGCCCCTCGCTAAATCCATCCTTATTTATATATATATATATATATATATATATATATATATATATATATAAGGATGGATTTAGCGAGGGGCAATATATATATATAATTTGATCAAATAGTTTTTTTGAATCCTTGCCAGTTTGTCTGCTATGCAACACTTCTGAAAATATGTCGATGGTTTTAAATGAATAAAAAAAATTAAATAGAAAGGATTTAAAATACTTTGGAGTACCTTAATTCTTTAAAGCCTGTTAGACTAAAAGACAGGTAGACGGTACACTGATAAACAATTATTCTATAGAAGTTATTTTTTTTAAGTAACTAATTAAGGTAACATAGATTTAAAATAAATAATCAGTCTATGTATTTCATTAAATTATTTTATTATGTATATAGCTGTCACAAGCTACTTTACATTATATTCCTACCTATATTATATAAAAAAACAGGTAAGTACATATTTCAGGAATTTATTCAGGATGTATGTAACAACTTTACTGCAATACATTGTACATCTTTTACAGAGGGTTTTTCCAAACGACGATTTTCTTTTTGAGGTTTTTTCTTAATTGAAAACAATCGCATTTGTTTATGAATATTTTTGTTATGTGGAGTACATTTGTTTTTCTCTAGAATGTTTAATGATCTGCTTTCCTTCATTCGAATGGCATTTAGTGTTGCTTCGATTGGAGCAATTATTCGTTTAACTGCTCTTAATTCAGAAACTGCAGAAACTGTATCGATCTGAGCCCACACCCAGTTCTTTAAATGTCATTTTTCTTCATCCAGCTTGGTGTTATCTTTCAGATTTTCCTCAGTACCTAAGACACTAACTAAATTCTTTATTTCATTTTCACATGTAGATTCTTCAATTATTAGGGCATCGCCATCTGAAATAAATAAATAGGTACATATTATAGGTAGTATTAGGAACTCAATTTACATTCCATCTAAATCATTGAAATATTATTATTGATACCCCAAAACCAAATCACCAGTAATATATTTTTTCAATAAATGAAATTCACAATAACTACAAAATTTATCTTTAGAACAGCAAAGTAAATTAAAATATTTCAACCAAAACCACAAACAATCAACCACCACCCAAACAATGAACCACCACCCAAACAATCAGTTTGCATTTTTTACCTTGGTAATTTTTACGCTGTTGAGGTAACACCCTGTAAGTAGTAAAATTGTTTAAGATATTTATTCACCAACGTATTTTTTTGATACTTTCTTGAATATTCAAATGCCACAAACCTTGATCCTTGTCCGTTTGTTGTATGTCATTTAGTGCACTGTTTTCTTCCAATAACTGTTTTTCATGGCTGCATACTAAATGTATGTGTTTACACATATTATATCTGACACTTGAATCTATACATGTACATGAGTATTGGTGCAAGCAAGCGTCACATTCCTGGCAAATAATTTTACAGTTACATTGAAGCTTTCTTCGCTCGATGAAGTATAGCTCTTGAGTTGTAAGTGAAAGAACTTGCCAACCATTTTCCATTTTTATCACCAAATTTGGATTGAGTTTCTGGCTAGTCTTATGTCTTGACCTTAGTTCTTTTAATTTTGTGCACAGTTTACCTTTATGAATTGTAATCAATCGTTCAAAAAGTTTATCTCGAACAAATTTTAATATAGCAGTAATAGCCTTATCTAGTCTTTTGTTGTGTCTGCCATTTAGATAGATATACTTTATTGTGTGTTGCATGCGTTCTATATGCATATTAGTATGAAGGCCACTATTTAGACGATAGCAGTAAGCCCAGGTTTCAGCGTTTTTGGCGTAATTTGTTTTAAAATAATTTGCAAATTCTCTTGTACACTCATTTTCAGAGAGAGTTTGCAAAAATGCATTCAACATGAGCCCAAATGCTTCCATATCTGTTTCTTGCAGTAATGTTCGCAATTGTTTATACACTACCACCTAAAAAAATTAATTAGTTATAAGAAAATTACAATCCGATGAACATTAGTTAGGTCAACATTATTTTCCGTATATTTTTTAAAATGGAATAGGTACAGAAATATATTTTTTTAATATGAGAAATTTAAAATGTCATTCATTAATGTACATAAATAGATACAACATACTTACGTCTCCTTATAAGTGATCTTTGTAAGATTTTTCCTCCATGCTCGGTCCACATACCAGGAGCAAAACAGCCTACAAATTGTTAAAAATTTAAATATATTCTATATACTTAGTTTTCCGTCAAGATTGTTGATATGTTAAATTTTTCACTTGAAATATGATATTTAGGTAAAAGAAACATCACCAAAACTTACCGATACTTTGGAGGGCTCATAACTCTCAACCAGCCAGTAAAAAATGAATCTGCCATATCTGACATAAAGACTTTTGGCGAAATTTTTGTTTCCAAACTCCTCTCAATGCAAGAAAAGAATATGTACATAACCTCTTCATCTGTTCTACTGGATATCATAAATGAACATAACTTAAAAATAAATGACCCAAATCATTCTGATGCCCAATATGTGTTTTGATATAATGTACTCTGCATATAATTGCTTCTTGGGTAATAGAAATACTATCTGGACAAAAAGAATTTATTTTGTTGGAACCTTGACATTTCAAATGCCTTTTATCCTTTCCTTTGGGAATGTATTTCCCAGATCTATGGCACACATGTTGTTTTGGTACCGTTTAAAGTATTCTTTGAGCTACTTTGCTTTACAAAAAATGACTTTGTTTCCCTTTCTTCTTCCAATTTCCAAAGATCAAATTGTTGTAGTGTTTCAAATTGCATGTTTTCAGATTCAACAACAATTTCATGTTTTTCGCCAAAATGATGTATTAACTTTGTTTTTAAATTATCTTCGTATTTGCACAAAGCACATTTCAGTTGGTTGGATCTACAGGAAGAAACCATCTCTATTTGATGTACCCTTTCATGACTTTTAAAATTTTTCAATCGAGAAAATTGCTTTGAACATTCAGGGCATTCAGGGCACAACAATAATAGTAAAACCAATATTAATTTTATATAGGTACAAACGTTATGGGTATGTAGGTACCTGAAATTAATAATTACCTGGGTGAAATGTTTCCACATGCCGTTTCAAATTGGAATATTTTGAATATGTTTTATTGCATTTATTACAGATACCAGCGATTTTATAAGCCTTTTTGGCACCAAATCTTCCAGTTTGTCTAAAAATTAAAATGTTTCAATGTGTTACAAAAGTGCAGATACAAGCATAAAAACAAAAAAATTCAATCTGAACACAAAACTACCTTGGTGAAATTTCTTTACGTGGGTTTTTAGACTAGAAAGTTTAGAGAAGGGTGGTCCTTTACAAATACCACATATTAAACTTTGCACTTTATCCTCCATAATAATGTCACTCCTTAATAATAAGCCGAAATAATAAGAATCGTCCACGACATAGAAATATGCTTCTACCGCCTAAAATCAAAATTTTCAAATTGCGCGCCAAGTCACAAGAACCAAAGCTGTCAATATGCTCATGAGCAAAGTTTCCGACCTGTCGCTAGACGCTAGTTCACCAGGCAACTGCCTAAACCCAACGGCACAACGCATATGTTCGCGGTGTTCGCAGGTGGGTGGTGCTATTGGTGCTTTGTTTTCGCCTTTCATTATTCATTGCGATTAATGCGATTTTTAATCGATTTTTCTGACTGGTTCTGGTTAGTAGTTTGTGTGTCCTGGAAATTTTGGAAGAATGGAATTTGGGTCATCTGATCCCTAGTTTCAGAGGAAAGAAATCTTAATCCTAACCTGATTATCTTGATATATATGTATAAATATAACAGAAAGTTACTTATGACATCTACAGTCACTAGTTAAAGATATATTTGAATTCCTACCTATGCCAATACTGGTGTAAATATTTTTCTGATTTCTTGATTTTCGGGTGCTTTTATACCGAGCCACCATCAAAAAAAGGATCTCACAGTGCAATTTGGTATGTTATAGTCAATGATAATTGTAGGGTACCTACTGCACATCTACAAAATACCTATTCGTACCTAGGTAGGTAGATACGTTGACATATTCATTATGAAATTCTCCAAGTGAAATGGCGTTTTAATTATCAAGGGGGGTTGAAGATTCCACACAGTCAAATAAACATTTTTTTCATTCAAATGTCATTAGCGTCATTTGAAACAAATAAATATTTCTATAAAAAAATATTTGTTTCTTGTTTTATAGAAACAAATATTTTTTTCAAGTGATGCTAATGACTTTTGAATGAAAAAATGTTTATTTGACTGTATGGAATCTTCAACCCCCCTTGATAATTAAAACGCCATTTCACTTGGAGAATTTCAAAATGAATATATCAACGTATCTACCTACCTAGGTACGAATAGGTATTTTGTAGATGTGCAGTAGGTACCCTACAATTATCATTGACTATAACATACCAAATTGCACTGTGAGTTCCTTTTTTTTGATGGTGGATCGGTAAGAAAGCACCAGAAAATCAAGAAATCAGAAACATATTCACACCAGTATTGGCATAGGTAGGAATTCAAATATATATTTATACCTATATATCAAGATAATCAGGTCAGGATTAAGATTTCTTTCCACTGAAACTATATAGGGATCAGTTGACCAAAATTCCATTCTTCTAAAATTTCCAGTACACACAAACTACTAACCAGAACCAGTAAGAAAAAACGATTAAAAATCGCATTATTCGCAATGAATAATGAAAGGCGAAAACAAAGCACCATCCACCTGCGAACACCGCGAATAAATGCGTTTCTCACAAATAAGTAGTTTTTCTTCCAAACAATTTTCTTTTGTATCAAGGTCTGATTTCTTTGATTGAAATTACATTTATTCACTACGAAAACATTTATAATTGAAACTAATGAACACTTTCTTTGACCTGAACATCCATTCTTCTCAATAAACCAATATATTAATTTCTCAAAAATAAATATTTGTGTTTTCCAAACAAGTTGAATGTTGATTTATTTGGTTCAAATAACATTTATTCGCCACGAATGATTCTTTTCAGGAATTGAAAAACATGTTTTTATCGTACAGACAGGTTCCATGTTTGGGAGGCCTAATAAGTTTTGAGGATCGAGTTTTAAAAATTTTATTTCAATTTTTTTTTCAAATGGCAACATAGTGGCTCGTTGAGCATTTAATTATGAATAATTTGACACTGCACATAATTAGGTTTCAAACATACTTCATTTAAAAAAACTTTAGAAGATCACATTAGAAATTTCTCAAAATGAAGGATATTAAGAGATTGAAACAAGATTAAAATGTATTGTGGCGAAGCTGCGGGCGATGCCGGACCTGAACTCTTGCGTGGACGGCCGCGGGTGACTGTCGATACGCTATGCACCGAGAAGAATCTGGACGATTCCAGGCTTCGAGAAATTTCATGAGCATTCGGAGAAGTGAGCGTTGGATATAAAAAGAACTACGCAGTAGACAGACAGACAGTCAGTGAAGTGAAAGTTGAATATGAATAGTAGAGTGATTGTTATATAAATTAGAGTATTGTGAATCATTGTATTTCGTTAAATAAATTATTTTAGAGTGAATTGGACTATATATATTCTACAGTATTGAGCAACCTGTAACCAACACAACTTATGAAACAAGATCAATCATCCAAAAGCTAATGAAATATTTTGCATACATATTATCATAATCATGTTCTTTAAATAAATACCTTATTTACTTTTGGAGAAGCGAGGTAAAATAAGAAGTCGACCTCCTTATTGACTTTGTTTCATCATTTGTGATTGTCATAGGTTACTCGAAGCATTTAAATCTCATTTTCATCTAGCTTAGTTTTTTGAGTTTTTTAACGGAACTTTGTTTAAAACCTATTAGTGTGCCTAATTGCAAAATATTTTGATCATTTTTTATGTCAGAAGGTATGATCGAAATATCTGTACGCTAGTTTAGCCCGTGGCTTACGGTCGAATAGATTGATTTTACTGCCTTGAAATTAATTCAATTGGTCTGTTTCACCATGAGCCAAGAGCTTCAGATTTGGGTGAAACTCACAGTTAGCCATACAATTTTTGCGCTCACCAAATCAACATGACTTTCGCCTACGCAGTTCATTAGCTACTAATATCAAGAATTTTCGTGGAATTGACTATTTCGCAGCGTAGGTCTGGGAACACCTACCATTCAATTTGTAGGACAATATGACCATTCAATTATACAAATAATAACCAAGCAACGGTAAAAAATCCGGTGGTAATTAATGAATTTTTATGACCACGTCATTGCTACATGTTGGGAGTGGGGGACTCTTCCGTCCTACCATCCATTTTGTAGGACAAAAGTTCTTTCGAGTACTTCATCGAATTATCTCGAGTTTCAAATGGAATACTAACTGTTATTAATGAATTTTTTGCACTCACCAAATCGACATGATTGACGCCTGCGCATTTTATTAGCTACCACTATCGAGAATTTTCGTAGAGGAAAAAGTTGGGCGTCTCGGCAAAATGAAGCTACTCAGGAAGATTCAGCCTGTTATTAATGAATTTTTTTTCACCATAGAATTGACAATTTCTGAGCGTAGGACTGGGAACACCTACCATTCAATTTGTAGGACAATATGACCATTCAATTATACAAATATTTACCAAGCAATGGTAAAAATATCCGCTGGTTATTGATACATTTTTATGACCACGTCATTGGTACATGTTGGGAGGTGGGGACTCTTCAGTCCTACCATACATTTTGTAGGACAGAAGTTATTTCGAGTACTTCATCGAGTTATCTCGAGGTTCAACTGAAAAACTGTTATTAATGAATTTTTTGCAATCACCAAATCGACATGTTTGATGCCTGCGCATTTTATTAGCTACCACTATCGAGCATTTTCGTAGAGGAAAAAGTTGGGCGTCTCGGCAAAATGAAGCTACTCAGGTAGATTCAGCCTGTTATTATTCATTTTTGAAAATAGGCGTGGGATCCCGGTCTATAAACTTGAGTTACTTGTCAATAAACGCAGTTTTATGTCTTATTAGGCCAATCAACAGGGCTATCAACCTCAACTTAAATTGCTCCGCGGATAATTTTTTTTTTAATTGTAGAACACAGTGTGCACATTACTTCTGAGAAAAATTATCACCTCCAGGGGGGGTGGAACCCCCCCCCCCCAAATACGCGTAAAAATTAATTTTTGAGGTAATTTCGAAATATCTCAAAAAATTTAGATAGAACCAAAAAAATAACTTGATATTCAGAAAGAGCACAAATTTTTACAAAAAAACTGTCCTTACCAAAATTTTGAGAAATCCCACGGTATTCTTGAAAAAAACTGTTGAAGTTGTATGCTTTCGCAATGGGGCAGGTGTTGCGCCGGCTCCCGCCAACGTGAATTTTTGCAACCAGCGTGTGAAGTACAGTTCTATAACTCCTCACATAAATGTTCAATTCGGATAAATCTTACGTCATTTTGAAGATAAAGATTGCAGCTTTGTATTCTGATATTATTTATATTTATGCGCGCAGTTACCAGCTTCCAAATTGTAATTGAAAATCTTATAATATTAAAGTTCCTGACTTCGTGAAATAATGCTTGTGATTACTGAAATAATGTCTTATCACTTGTAGCAAGTAAAATGAACAGTTGAGGAATACTTCATTGTCAAATTGCATAACGTTTAACCGGTCCAAATAATGTTGGTTTTGAATACGAGTGTTTTCAATTCTTCGCATATTTTAGGTTACAAAACCTTGAGGGAGTTTATAAATTCAAATGCTTATAACTCAGAGATAAAAGCACGTATCAACATGTATGAAAAGCCAGGTTGTAAAAAAAAAACCTGCTCTTATTGAAAATATTCATTAAAATTTGGTTACTTGTACAAATTTTAAATGCAATCCAGTCAATCTTAAAATAGAGGTTACTCGGCATTTGATCGCATTATTGTTCTATGGAAAGAAAAATAAAATCAGTCCTTGATGGAATATGGGGATTCGAGACCGAAGAAGACAGTGCACCAAAGGAAACTGTCCCGAAGTGTACCTGCTTTAAACTTATTGAGATTCTAAAACCTGAAAAATATCGGCTTGGGACTTTGTCAATGCGGCGCTAGCGCGCTGCTGTATAGTATACAGCGGCGCGGTTCTGTCGTTGCGCAGTGGGCAGCAGTCAACGTTGCTCTATGTAAACGTCAGATAATATAAAAGTTCTTGTGCAGAAAACACTGGATACTGGGATACCATCGATAGTCGGAGACATTTCTTGATGGTGATTACTTGTGAATTCATATCTCCATACCTTTCTCGATATCACTGAAAAATACATATTTCGTTATCTCCGGCCCGCGTTTATTTTATTATTATTTATTTCATCTTCTCTCGAATTTGCGAATAATTTTCAAAACAATACTTGTAATTCTCAATAACGACAGTTTTCGAAGATTATTTACCCACATTTATATCTAAGAGTAGTAGTTTGAGAGTTTTTTCAAATATTCTCCCCCTTCCCTCTTACCTCAATGTTTTCGCGATGCGGGGGATATGCGGGGGCGGGAAAATCGTTTCTAATAATTTATACCTATTATTTTTACAAATTTTTGCTGAGTTTCATTACTCAGGAATGACAATTTTAAATATTCATAGAAAATATCCCAAAAATCACGATTTCGGGAAGGGGTTGATGCCCCGGGAGTGGGTTTAATTGTTGAAAATGATTCGCCCCCATTATTAATACCGATTTTCACTCATAATTATTGCCCAGAGCTGAAATGTCACGAAAACACCTTCCAGAAAAAAGTTTTACGATTTTGGGGGGGTTGCACCCCCCAGGGGGTGATAACTTTATTGCTAATTATTCAACCCTCCGTGACGACCGAATTGCAAAAAAGAAATCGGCGGAGCAACGTAAGTTGAACTTTTATGAGAAAAATTGCTCTGTTTATTGACCTATATGTAGATCCTCCAAATTTCATTCCAATAACTTGAAAAACAAAAATGTTATAGGGGCGAGCTACTTTCCACGGACACCCGATATAGAATATAGCGTGAAAAGTCCATGTCCTATAAAGTGATTACGGCATGTTCCTCTATTATAGTCTAGGTTGAATATCAATCGTTTGAAAAGTGAAAATCTCTAATTGTAATAATTGTACATGGTGAATAATAATAATAATAAGTAACCTAGCTGGTGAACGATCTATGCCTACAGAGTTGTATTTTCAAGTCATAAAATAACTTCACAAGAATCACATGAATCAACCAAATAAAATACTTTCAGGACCTGCATGGTCATATAGTTACAGAATAAACTTGTAACAAAATGTGTGTCAGGCATGCGATTGGCTTTTCTTGAAAAATATTGACCAAACGTAGTTATAATAATAATATTCTGAATTTTCCAATCAGGGTCGGAGATAAGATCTTGTTTGACAAAACTTTTTTGCAGTACAGAAGTATTTTGCATTTAAGTAATGTGAACTTTTTTTTTCGTATGGCAAAATTCAGATTTTTTTATATTTTTATTCAAGAAAAGTAGCATGTAAAAGCAATAACTCATCATTTTGAGACTGTGGAAGGTTGATCTTCTTGGCTTTTGTAAATGAAAGTGAGGTTATGGCGAACTGCATCAACTCGAAATGAAAGTAACATTTTTGTGGTTATTGTTAAAATTTAAATGTGAATTTATACAAGTAGTAAAATTCAGCATCTTTACAGTTAACCTAACCCAGTACGAAGTGGTGTATATACCCCAGGAATGAATTTTTCTTATTACTTTCTAAATTATTTTTTTAGTTAAGTTTGAGCTTTTATGTATCTGTTCAAAATATATCCAAGCACCTATTATTAAAATTTCACAATTCAATACTTTTGAATTTTTTTCATAATTTTGGACCGGGTTAAGAAATGAAACCTCCATAGGCTTTCATATACTGCTCCAAAAATAGCTGTAATAAGCAAAGACTTGTGTTGTTTCATGAAGGAGGTTGGGTAAATAATTCGTTATTTTTTTATTTTAAGGGGTCTTTTTTGTGCCCGATCAGTTAATTCATGGTAGTATTTCCAGCTGATCCCCACGCCAATATTCCGTACCTTATGTGTATATGTATAAAAGAAAAGTATAATGTCTTGAATGTTTTATATAATAAAAAATTACGTTTGATTTGTAACAGATGATCCTTTCTGTATGCAAGATTCATGTAATATTATTTCACGAATATATTTACACTCACTGGCAAAAAAAACAGGCCACTTAAAATTGGACCCAAATTCAAAGTTGGCTTCTTCGCGAACCGCTAATTTGATGCTTTTTTTTTAATTGTAGATTAATTCCTCAGTAACGATGCTATGTCAGAAATTTTTATTCAGATTTGAATTTGAGCATATACGGGTGCAACAATGAGACAAAGTTTCTTCTCCGAAATTGTAAACACCCTGTGGAGTGCAACAGCTATAGCAGCTGTTGTCAACTAAAATCACATTGAACTCTGATCATTTCTGAACATTTTATTTTTTTAATCACGACAGTATCTCTGTTTTTCAATTGAACAATGGACTAAAGTTCTTTTCACGGATGAGTCGCGATTTTTCCTGCGATCGCCTGATGGTCGGGAGCGAGTTTGGAGACGTCGAAATGAAAGATTTGTGAACTGTACAATTTCAGAACGCGTAAGTTTCAATGGGGGTTCTGTGATGGTATGGGCGGGAATTTCGAAGGACGCCCGTACAGATTTAATCTTGGTTGAAAACGGCGCCTTAAATACGCATCGATATATCGAAGATATTCTCCAAAACCCTGTTGTTCCCTACTCTTATTTTGTCGGAGACGGCTTCGTATTAATACAAGATAATGCGCGACCGCACGTGGCACGAGTAGTTAACGAATAATTGGACGAAGTGGGTATTGAACGAATAGTTTGGCCAGCTTGCAGTCCTGATCTCATTCCAATTGAGCATCTCTGGGGCCAACTTCAAAGGCGCATTCGTTGCCGACCTGCTTTACCAGACACCCTTCATAATCTGCGAATTGCACTTCAGGAAGAATTTGGCCATTCCATAAGAAAATCCTACAAACCTTATTGATTCGATGCAACATCGACTGAATTAAGTCATTTTGGCGCGAGGACGATACACTAGATATTAGCCCCTTGAAATATGTTTACTATTTTTTACGATAACGAAACCCACGACCTCCCGTACCAATCTGAGCAGCTCACAGGCACTGCTGTATACAATGAGCAAGTAACTATCTAAAAAGTGTTTTTGGTGTTACAACATTCTTGTTGAATAATGATCCGATGTTGCTAGTCTCTCGGTGTTTTCGAAAAGGATGTTCTGTTCTTCGTCGGACAATGCATGTTCAGCGACTGCCGACTTATCGGTCTGTCCCAATCGACAACTCCGCTTGTGCTCAACTAAACGGGTACCAATGCTCCTTTTTGTCTGACCGATATAAATTTTACCACAGCTACATGGAATCCTGTAAACTCCAGCTGATTTGAGTGGATCTCTGCTGTCTTTTGCTGATCTCAGATACCCCGATATTTCCTTTGTTGGTTTGAAGACGGTGTTGATTTTCTCCTTCTCAAGGATTTTCCCAATTCGGTTGGTGACACTTTGTATGTATGGCAGATAGACTGTGCCTTGGGATTGCTTTTCACTGGTGTTCCTCTTCTTCTCCTTTGGACGCGTAGCACCGGGTTATCTTTTCTGTCGTAGCCGTTCGCTTGTAACACTGTTGTTAGGTGTTTTATTTCGTCGTCGTTGTACCTTTGTTCATATATTCTCAGAGCTCTGTTCACTAGGATGTTGATGACGGTTCGTTGCTGTTTTGGATGATGGTTCGATCCAATATGTAGATATCGATATGTGTGTTTTTTTCTTGTACACCGTATGGCCTAGTTGATTACCTTCTTTGATGACTGATACATCAAGAAATAGGATTTTGAGATTTCCTTCTAGTTCCATGAAAAAGTATTCAGATGATTTAGGAAATTTTGAAGTTCCTCTCTTCCGTGGCTCCAAACAACGAACGTGTCATCTACATACCTCAACCAGTGCTTCGGTCGTCAGTCGTTTTTCTGGAGTTTGAATGGCTCTTTCTGCAAATTTTTCCACGTAGAAATTCGCCACTACTGGGCTGAGTGGACTGCCTATGGCGACTCCATCAACTTGTTCATGAAAGGATTTATTTTACTGGAAATAAGTTATTGTCGATTGGGACAGACCGATAAGTCCGCAGTCGCTGAACATGCATTGTCTGACGGAGAATACAAGATCCTCTTCGAAAACACCAAGAGACTAGCAACGTCGAATCATTATTCAACAAGAATATATTTAGAAGCAGTAGAAATACACAAACACCATGAGAACTTCAACAGAAAGGAAGAGAGAACATATCTACCAAAGATCTGGCACACAGCATTGAAAGGCGCCAAAACGGAGCAGACCCAAATTGCGCAGAAAGTACGCGCGAACCCGCTATCACAGAAAGTGCTCGAAAAATCAGCACTATAAATGACATGCCAGAGACGATAGCTTCAGTTTCAGTTGATACGCCAAGAAGAGTACTTCGACCACGCCACTGAAGATTACTGCTGCAGTTGCAGTTGAAACGTTTGGAAATTTTAACTAAAGAAGACCAAGGCAAAACCCGGAAACCAACCAAAACATTGACGCCAGCCGTGAAAGCTCACATTCCTATGCTGCTTCCACTTTGTTTTTAAATGTATTTCATGCTGTAGATTTGTAAGAAATAGTTGTCTCGTCTGCATAGGTGAACATTTGTCCTTGTCGAAATTGAAACCAGGTTAATGAGGTGGATGTTAAACAGGATTGGGCCCAGAATGGTTCTCTGGTGTAACTACATGCCTGAGCAGCTTGACGTAAGCGAAGTAAGCTTGAAAATTTCTGTTTTGGTTATTCCACAGGGACTGGTACTAGATATCTTAACCAAGGTTAACGTAAACCTGAACCAGAATTAGGTATAGGGGCAAGCGTTGTGAAAGAACTGATCAAAAATGTGAATCAAGGAAGTATAATTTCGATGAATAAATAAATCATTTCATTTTCTCTCTTCGATTATTAAGACGACAGAGGCATCCATGCAATTTAAAATACCATGAATAAGAGAGTGCTTGCTTCGACAAAAAAAGTGGATCAGCGTTTATTTTGTCTTCATCAGAAGGGGGTTTGCCGTTAACCTACATTCATCAAGAAAACTGGATGATACTTCAGAATATCTGGCCCAATGTGCCCTACCTAAACGCTAGACACATAAACTTGACCAAAATAAATGTCAAGTTGGTATTTGCGGCTACACTACAGTGGAGATGGGGTGAGTTCGGATTATTAATAAAGGATCTTGATCTGGGCGCCAGGTAAATTTGCCGACCCGCAAATACCTACCATACTAAACCTATACCATCAACTTACCAAATTATAAAGGAAAAACAAACTTGAGATGTAGTACAATTTATTTTTGTGGTCACGTCACAACAAGATCTAAGTGCGACTGTTCAATTGTTAGGCTTGGTAAATGTGTACATTAAAAATATATACATATATGTATATACATATATTCATAAGTGATAAATAAAAATATTATAAACTAAAGATTCTGAAAGCAGGGCAACAATTGACAACAAGCACTGGGAAGCAATGCGCACAGCAATCGAACACTATCGTAACAGGCCAACACCTAGGGACTCCAATTAATTAAGGGGTATGCAAACTACAAGCGCAAAGCAATCAACACCGCATAGCAAACAACACCGCATGTAATGCTAAACTACCCCGCTCATAATTCCTAAACAGGTTGCAATATTCAATATTTCAAGGAGCGCAGAAATCGAAGGGTTCAATACCAAATATGTTCCGAGGGCGTCGCGAGAGCTCAAGCGCAGGCCGCAATATATAAATCGAGGAATCAAGCAAGTGTTAACCGCATTCAATTTCCGCTCAACAATGGTAATCTTCACCAGCAAGTAGGCAAGAATGTTCATAAGCTAGTAAAGCAATAAGCTAGCGAAAAATAAATGTGAAGCAATGTAACTAAATTATCTTAAGCTAGTAAACTAAAGCTAGTAAAACCAATAATTACTGACGATGTAAGCTCGTAAAGCAAAAATAATATGAGCTAGTGGACTTTCAAGATAATAAAGCAAAAGCTAGCTAAGTTTTAAGCTATTTAAGCAGGAAGCTGATCAAAGACTTGCGTGTAATCCCACGGAGGTCGTAGGCATCGGATTATCTCTAGAAGTTTCCTGGTACCGTCAACTTTCCAGCCAATGGTGAAATATCGCCGCAGGGAAACCAAATAAGGGACCACTGATATCTGAGAACCTCCAAGTCTGAGTGTTGTTGTCAATAAGGCAGTCGAGCCCCCAAGGAAAAAAACCCCTCGTCAAGGGGTTTTCTTTAACAAATATATGATGAACGTTCCGTAGCAAATGCCTCAGCCTGCCTCAGCTATCCTATAGGGCGCTTGGAGATACAGGGGCCCACGATTTATATGAACCGTGCCTGGGACTCGATTTTGGGTCACTCTGGATGATAACCACAAAAATCCTCTTGAAGAGTCTAATAATGGAATGAGCCAAAAAATATTCCAACAGACCAACTGCTCACCCCAAAATCATCAAACACTGCTTTGCAGAAATATTCCCAAATTACGGATGAATTAAATATTTCATAAAATCCTGCAAAATCAGCAAAGTGGTTCACTGTCCAGAATCTGCCCGATCAAAAGAAAGAGAGACACAGCACAGACCCTGACGACCAAAAGTTTGACACCAGATGACAGCAGTGTGCTACCCTGTTGCCTTCTCTGGTCGCCAGTTCCAACCTAACCGGTAGATGTCACTTAACCGTCACCCATATATCAACTTGTACGAATAACCAATCTAATATTGAATAACTAACTCCTAACGAATCACTAAATTACATATTTACATACAATTTACACCTAAATAGCACGATTAGTTACTAATTCGCTGAAATGCAACCCTCACCGGACAATAAAACCGTCAAGTACACCAGAACCAACACGGATCGTGAAACGAACGTACCCTTGTGAGGTATCGAAACGAAACAACTGAATGACCTTCCCATAACCTAGCGAACAATAGTGTCAGGTTAGCTGCCAAGTTCCTGTTTACATACCTAACTTAAAAGACTCAAGATATCAAAATAAAGCACTGAACTCAAGGGGACGACTTCCTACCATAAGTTAAGTAGTCCAAACAATTGGCACAACAAATCATTCACAGTAACGAATGGACTAAATCATTCTGCGAGCGTGAATGCTACCTGACAGTGTACAGCTTGAAACATTTACCTCTTTTGTAGATATTCCACTTCCTACCCAGAAAGGATTCATACAAGAGCCTCGTATTATGCCCTGCGATAGAAGAAAGAGCCCTCACAAGTCTTACGAATAGCTACAAGCATTCCTAACATCAAACCTGTGGGTCAAAATTCCAGCAATAGTTGGCAATCGCTGCGAAAGAATGAACCATTTCTGATATGGATACCCACTAAAATTGAAATTAATAACGGTACTGAGAATCATCTTTTACTCACGACAAAGTGCTGATACCTTTTTATGCGTTTTCCAGGTAGAGTTTACGATAAAGTAAGGAGTTCCAACGTATCGCTGTTGTGTGACCAAAATATCCTTTTGTTATCAAGTATACAGTGTGAATAAGCAATGAATAAATGAATATCACGTTTATACCAAGTGTTCGAAATCTACTGGGCTAATTTAGTGCACAGGTGCCTTATCAAAGTGTCATTTATCTGCTATTAGGTAGGTGTTCATTAATTATTGATATAAATACAAAATAAATTCTACGTTTATACGAGGGGCTGGTTAAACTAGTGCATTCGGGTTTAGATTAAATTTACAACGTAACACCAAACTGTATTAGTGTGTATAATAGAGCAATGGGAGAGGTCGATCTGAATTACAGAATGATATCTTACTACAATATGTCACAAAGAATAAAAAACTTGCCAATCCGTTTCACTATTCAGTGTATTTGTAAAATTTATTTTTTCAAAAAATATTGTCCAAAATGGAAACATTTTGTCGAAAAAGTCAAAAAAAGTCAATAACCTTCACAATATAGTGCATAATAACACAATGTAGATATTTACATATATAAATAAAACATGTATAAATTAGGGCATCGACGTAATACAAAGATTATGACAAAACAACATTTTAAAATTTGAATACTATCAACATTTGAATCTCACGAATCCTAGAAGCATTAGATTAATATGCAAAGTATTCATTCAAGCCATTAAAAGGTGCTCAACAAATTCTCTGAATTGTTTCAGACCATTGATAACTAATGTTGTTTGATTTCTTTTTTTCATTTCTTTCTCAACCATTCAAAAGAAAATTGAATTTTGGTTAGAGTTATTCCAGCTCTCCCTATACCCAAGTTCAACCTCTATCGAGTTATTCAATAAAAATAAAGAAATGCCTCATCTTGCCGAATGATTTTGTGCGTGTGCCAAGGAAACAAAATAAAATTGTAATAATTTAATCAAAAATATTGCCCAATATTGACATAACTCCAGCGTACATGATCAATATGACTACCATTGTTGTTCAAACATTCTATTATTCTACTTTCAATAGATTGCGTAGCACGTCTGATTTCGTTGGGATCGAGACTTCAAAAGTCTGTATTATTCTAAGTCTCAACTCATCTATATTGTGAACTGGTAAAAAATACACCAACTCTTTTAACCTATCCCCAAATATAAAAATCTGAAGGGGTAAGATCTGGAGATCAAAGGTCACAGAAAGGGTCCTCGATTTCCCTACCAACGGTGCTTGAACATGGATGTCAATTTGGTATATACTTATACACAGTTCGAATATTGTGTGGTGGTGCCTCATCGATCTGGTACCATGAACGTGCAGTTCTAGCCAGTGGCAAATTGTCAAGAAAGGTTTCTACTACGCTTTGGAGAATTTCTTCGTATCTGTCACTATTCAAATTTTCACCGTTCATAAAATAGCGTAACCCTTGGTTCATTACCAAACAAAACATATCTATTCGAAATTGTACTTCGAACACCATATGTGGATTTTCAGAAGCACGAAAATGTCGATTGCGCCTATTGTAAATTCCCTGCTGACAAAACTTTGCCTCATCAGTCGAAATAACGTTGTTTAAAAATCCGGCGTGCTCTCGTATTTTGACTATGAGCTCTCGCAAAAGTTTACCTACTCTATGGGGAAAGTCACCTGGGTATAATTTATGCAATCGTATAAATTTGGAAGGATGTAGCTTATGGCGGTGTAAACTGGTTTGTATTGCAGAGGACTGAGGGTATGCTTGAATATATCCCAGATTGGTAATTTGATTATCGTCATTGCCAGTTAGTGGTTTGACTCTCGTAACGGGTCTAGCCACCTTCCCAAAATGAATAAAATTTGTTTTCAATCGTGAGAACTTGCCCCGTGTCATCTTCGGTAGGGTTGGATATTTTAAATTAACCTTCCGGACAGATCGCTGTACAGTTTTTCGATACATGCCGTGGATAACAAAAAGTCAAACACAACTTCATTTGGATAATTTTACATATTCGAATCAATTTTATTCAAGAATTAGCACGACTCGTTTTTACTTTGACAGAATATCACCCTCTTTGTTGATTTCATTGAAAATATGAACAGGATGTTCATAAGGTCAGTTGTGGAATCATCTGCGACTGAAAGTTGGAATTAAGTCGCTATTTTCCATCGTACAAGAAACCTCTCTTGGAAGGGACTCATGTTTTAAAGAGAAACATTCTCAATAGATAATTGAATCAATACATGACTCCACTAGAAATAAAAAAAACCCTACGATAAAATTGAAGTTACTTTTTTGTAATATCTAACAGAAAACAACTACTTCCCCGGCTAAAGCCACGCTGGTCATTGAACTTCTGATAGATATTGAGAAATACCCTATATAACTTGAGAGAAAAAATCTGAAAGTGAAAATTTGCATTTTCATTCAGATAGTCGATTATTTTTTAAATATCCAGTTTCCATTGAAGATTCTTATCTACAAATGAGATAAGGGAGAATGTTATTCAGAAGTATCACTCACAGAAAATCGCTCATTCCATTGATGCGTGAATTGAATCTCTTTCGCTAGGCCTCCAATACATTTTGGTAGACAAAAATCTATTTCACTCTTCTAAGATCATCAGGGAGGTCGATAGAATTGGAAAACATACTCTTCAGAATCAATTTCATACTGTAATGAGCAACAAGTCCTATTTCTTGTGTGGTGAAACTTTGAAAATATTTTTCTGTCATAAAACCTGTCATGGGTATGGCATGTTGATTTCATTGAAAACATGAACAGGATGTTCATAAAGTCAGTTGTGAAGAGTATGTTTTCCAATTCTTCCGAACTCCATGATGATCTTAGAAGAGTGAAATAGATTTTTGTCGACCAAAATGTATTGGAGGCCTAGCGAAAGAGATGCAATCCTCGCATCAATGGAATGAGCGATTTTCTGTGAGTGATACTTCTGGATAACATTCTCCCTTATCTCATTTATAGATAAGAATCTCCAATGGAAACTGGACATTTAATAAATAATCAACTATCTGAATGAAAATGCAAATTTTCACTTTCAGATTTTTTCTCTCAAGTTATATAGGGTCTTTCTCTATATCTATCAGATGTAGTTCAATGTCCAACGTGGCTTTAGCCGGGGAAGTAGTTGTTTTCTGTTAGATATTAAAAAAAAATTCCTTCAATTTTATCGTAGGTTTTTTTTCCATTTCCAGAGGAGTCATGTATTGATTCAATTTTCAATTGAGAATGTTTCTCTTTAAAATCACACCTTCTTGTTTAGACTTGTTTTTTGTTTCCATGGCATACTTGATTAAACACAGAAGCAGTCGGCAAAATAGGGCATTTCTTGATTCTTATTAAATAACTCGAAAGAGGTTGAACTTGGGTATAGAGAAAGTTGAAATAACTCATCCTAAAATGGTCGGTGCCATTAGAAAAATTTGAGTTTTTGACAATTTTATAATGCGACATTCGAAAATCGCCTGCACCCTTATGGTACAAAATGGGACCGTCGTTGGGACATCAGGTGTCAGCCTGGACTACCAGCTAACTGCTTCATAAATTTGGTTTCCAAATTCTGAACGGTTTGCGGGCTACAAAAAAATTATAAAAAAATTATATTTCCCTTGAAAATATGAAAGTTGGCACCAGCTTTCGGCATACCCTGTATAGTTGTAGGACTAACAACATTTGAGGTAGAACCACAGAACTATATCCCAGAGAGAGAATGGAGACTGTGTTTTGCAAAAGCGTTTATACAAGGAGAAATTTCGACGCATTACCATCATATCAGGGTCGGACGTGCTATTTGTGATGTTCTAAAATATTTATTGGGTATTGTATTAAAATGGTACCTACATTTTAAGTAGTAACAGGAAATTATTCGATCATGACTTATTAGTGGTCAAAATAATAATAATTGTAGGAATATTTGTAAAAATATAATAGTTGAAAATAAAAGTGAAATTTTTGAATGCCGAACTGAACTTGAAAAGTTAACTGTGCAATGATGGAAAGTATTTTCAAACTGTTTTGAATTCTTATTTCAATTAGGATGCTTTTGTGTTGTAAACATATAATTTTGATTTTTTTTCATTTGTAAAGAGCATTTCTCTTTAAGGTTTTCCCAAACCAAAGTGGGACGCGGGAGTGGGAACCATTTTCCGTACGGAAAATGGGAACTGCGCGAATTGCTAGAAAAGCAGTGCACGGAGCAAACCAAACATATTTCGCTGTTTTCCTGCATTTTGGAATACGAATAATCGCACTGGTACACATTTTTATATATCCTACTATCGAATTTAGTCTCGCGGTCATCCCGTTCCCGCTCCCGTCCCGCGTTCACGAGTTGGTTTGGGGAATCCTTTACACTTTATTTATTTTACTATAATTCTAAAAATTTGTGTATTGTTTTTAAAGGTTGTCTTTTTTTTTATTTTTTAACGAGTATACTTACTTCTATACTGGCTTACTTGGAAATTTGCCAATTGTAAACGTTTTCTTCGTACAATGATCGCATATCTCCCTATTCATCGTTATTTTGTCACCAAAAAGTTAGTACCTAAAATCATTGTTCATTAAATTCTTCCACCATACATATTTACAAGTTATGGCAACAAAAATTTGACTAGATGAATTTTTATTTGCTTTAATGTCTGTCATTGCAATGATTAGTGCATTACCCCATAATAACAACACAATTCAAACAAATGAAACAGAAATATATTTATTTTTTGAAACCTCTTATCTATTACATACTTCCATCATGCATAAAGGCGGATTTATGCACACCGCTGTTTCTTTAATTTGTATCTTCACTTTCATTAAGCCCTTTCACTAAGATGTTGAAACTATGTATTTTCATGGAAACATTTGGTAAAACTTCCGTTACATTGAGCATCTGATTTTCAATTTTTTTGGAGCTCACGTATTTCGGGCTGTTTTACAAAAAATCCAAATGAAATTTTTGGCGGTCTCGTCTATTTTCGAAGATATAGGGTAATTATGTTGAGAAATTTCACCATTTGACAGATCGAATTTCTGTTATTGAAAACACATCAAATTTGTCCTTCTTCTGATAAAATCATTACACACACTATTATTTATTGGTTTTTATCACTTTTTAGTAAAAAAAACTATTATTTTTTCAGGAAATTCATTCTTCTTCGGATCGTAACAATTTCTAGCTATTTTTCATCGTTTGCACTAAATATTTGCTACTTGTTAACCGAGTGCGTGCGTTTTTACTGTTTCTGCTCTGTAGAGTTTTCTAAAATTCATGTAGAAACGCTCATTCCTTATTTGTTGGTGAAGAATAATATAAGAATTACGCGAGCGTGCGCTTTCCTATTACCACTCTACTACTTTATTGATTTCTCTCAGCTTTAGCTAGACACGCTTATCCCTCATTTGTTGGTGAATAAATATGCGAGCGAAGCTAGCGCGCGCATTCCAGTTATCACTTTACTACTTTATCGATTTCTTTCAACTTTATCTAGAAAGGCTCATCCCTCATTTGTTGGTGAAGATCATTTCAATAAATACGCGAGCGAAGCGAGCGCGCTTGCCCGACATTTCGCAAATCCGCGCGCGCGGATTTGCGAAATGTCGGGAAAGCGCGCTCATTTCTCTCGCTTATTTCTTGAATTGTTCAACAGCAATAAATGGGGGATGAGCGTGTCAAGATAATATTGAGAGAGATCGATAAGGAAGTAAAGTGGAATTGAATTGTTCAACACCAATAAATGGGAGATGAGCGTGTCAAGATAATATTGAGAGAAATCGATAAAGAAGTAAAGTGGTAATAGGAATGCGCGCGCTGGCCCCACATTTCGCTAATCCGCGCGCGCGGATTTGCGAAATGTCGGGCAATCGCGCTCGCTTCGCTCGTTTATTTCTTGAATTGTTCAACGCCAACCAATGGGGGATGAGCGTGTCTAGATAATGTTGAGAGAAATCGATAAATTAGTGAAGAGGTAATAGGAATGCGCGCGCTTGCCCGACATATGCGCGGATTTGCGAAATGTCGGGAAAGCGCGCTCGCTTCGCTCGCTTATTTCTTGAATTGTTCAAAACCAATAAATGGGGGATAAGCGTGTCAAGATAATATTGAGAGAAATCGATAAAGAAGTAAAGTGGTAATAGGAATGCGAGCGCTTCGCTCGCGTATTTATTGAATTGTTTAACACCAATAAATGGGAGATGAGCGTGTCAAGATAATATTGAGAGAAATCGATAAAGAAGTGAAGTGGTAATAGGAATGCGCGTGCTTGCCCGACATTTCGCAAATCCGCGCGCGCGGATTTGCGAAATGTCGGGCAATGGCGCTCGCTTCGCTCGCTTATTTCTTGAATTGTTCAACGCCAACCAATGGGGGATGAGCGAGTCTAGATAATGTTGAGAGAAATCGATAAATTAGTGAAGATGTAATAGGAAAGCGCGCTCGCTTCGCTCGCTTATTTCTTGAATTGTTCAAAACCAAAATATGGGGGATGAGCGTGTCAAGATAATATTGAGAGAAATCGATAAAGAAGTAAAGTGGTAATAGGAATGCGCGCGCTTCGCTCGCGTATTTATTGAATTGTTCAACACCAATAAATGGGAGATGAGCGTGTCAAGATAATATTGAGAGAAATCGATAAATTAGTGAAGAGTTAATAGGAATGCGCGCGCTTGCCCGGCATTTCGCAAATACGCGCACGCGTGGATTTGTGAAGTGTCGTGCAAGCGCGCTCGCTTTGTTCGCTTACTTCTTGAATTGTTCAACACCGATAAATGGGGGATGAGCGTGTCAAGATAATATTGAGAGAATTCGATGAAAAAGTAAAGTGGTAATAGGAATGCGCGCAATTGCCCGACATTTCGCAAAACCGCGCGCGCGGATTTGCGAAATGTCGGGCAAGCGCGATCGCTTCGCTCGCGTATTTATTGAATTGATCTTCACCAACAAATGAGGGATGAGCCTTTCTAGATAAAGTTGAAAGAAATCAATAAAGTAGTAAAGTGATAACTGGAATGCGCGCGCTAGCTTCACTCGCGTAATTATTCACCAACAAATGAGGGATACGCGTGTCTAGCTAAAGCTGAGAGAAATCATTAAAGTAGTAGAGTGGTAATAGGAATGCGCACGCTCGCATAATTCTCATATTATTCTTCACCAACAAATAAGGAATGAGCGTTTCTACATGAATTTTGGAAAACTCTACAGAGCAGAAGCAGTAGAAATGCACGCATTCGGTTAACAAGTCGTAAATTTACGACAGACCTAAGAGCGCCGATTCTATTGAAAAGTATTCACTACGAACATTTCATATTTATCATGGTATGCAGGAGTTTCAGGAAAGCTGACAACGTCGCATTGTACTGTTTTTAATTTCTGGTTCTTTAGTGGGTTCGTTGAGGATCGTTCGTAACTATGCAAATATTCGCATTTTTTACGATTCAACTCGTACGGAGAAAAAAAATGCGATTAATGATGATTCTTCAAGTCATTTTTCGGTAATGTAGTAATATCTAACCCCAAATTCTAGAAAATGATATGTTACGATTCATCATTCACAGCAATTTTTTTACCGTGTGCAAAAAATGTGAGAATTCGCAAGGGTATGAACGAGCCTTTATTCCTTTATTTACTATTTATGACAGCTTTCTCATTAAACATTTCTGACAAACAAAATGAAATGATATCTTATAAACCAGTCTTTTTCAATTCATTCTATTGAATAATGACCAATTCTTTCCTTTTTTTAATCTTTAGTATTACTTTACTCATATAAGCTGTATTCATAAAAGGATTTTCAGCTCAAAACAGTGATTTCACAAGGAGTACTACGTCTAACAGATTGGGTTTGTGTATTTTGACAGAAAAAGGTCTTCCACAGAATTTTTTTATTGAATATTGCATTTCGGTCATGTTTTAAGGCATCTTTGAAAATTTCGTCAAAATCCGAATTCTACCCATATTCCATACTTTTTCCAGAAAACCAAATGCTAAATTTGAGTTATTTGACATTTGAATTCGAAAAGAAAGCGAAAGCCGACGAAACACGAAGAATGACCATTATAAAAACTAAAATACCGGATATTCAGTGTAAACAATGAAAAATAGCTAGAAATTGTTACGATCCGAAGAAGAATGAATTTCTTGAAATAATAATAGTTTTTTTACTAAAAAGTGATAAAAATCAATAAATAAGAGTGTGTGTAATGTTTTTATCAGAAGAAGTACAAATTTGATGTGTTTCCAATAACAGAAATTCGATCTGTCAAATGGTGAAATTTCTCAAAAAATTATCCTATATCTTCGAAAATAGATGAGACCGCCAAAAATTTAATTTTGACTTTTTGTAAAACAGCCCGAAATACTTGAGTTCCAAAAAAAAAATTGAAAATCAGATGCTCAATGTGACGGAAGTTTTACCAATTAAATAAAAATCGCAGTTTAGTCTATAAATAATAATATTGGTACCATTAAAACTATTAATATGTATGACGGCGACATGCTAATTGATTTAGTGCATCATTTGATACAATTTTGTACGATAAATCCCAGATTAGGGTCTAAAAACGTGTCAACAAAAAGGAGGCATTTTGTGCGATTTTTCGCTGAGAAAATGAAGTTTGAAAATGGTCGATTTTCAAGATTCAGAAGGTCATAACTCGAAAAGTATAAGAGACTCTTACAAAATTCTTTCGGATTCATGTTTGGGAGATAAAACTACGCAAGTAACACTACTTTTCATTTTGTTTCGAGAAAAAGCCCGATAAATTGAATAAAGCAGTTGCATAAAGGAGTCAAAATTCTTAAAGTAAATTTAAGTTTAATGACAGTTGATGAAAGTTACAGATTAATGAAAAAGCGGTGTGCATAAATACGCCTTAATTTACATTGACTGCAACGGGAATACTGCAACATAATGAAAATATAAAAATACTCTGACTTTTATAATCATCCAAGTAATCAGATGTTACCCTATTAGACATTTGACAGAACTATTTTACTTGAAAAACTGAAGTATTATGGAATTTCAGGGATTGTTCTTGATTGGATTCAAAGTTACTCATTTAACAAAATACAAAAAACTAAATTTGGAAAAGAATTATTATTATTATAATTGAGGCTGGCATACCCCAGGGTAGTGTGTTAGGTCCATTGCTCTTTATTATTTATCTAAATGATATTGACCACATTTATGGAAAGTTCTGCGAACATATTCATAGGTTTTGCTAGAATAAAAATGGAGAGAAATAGCAAAACTGTGTATAACTGACGACTTACTTTTCCACTATTGGAATTCTTCAACGTTCTCTTCATGATAGCTAAAAGGGTTCCAGAGAAATTTTTTTCTAGAACTGAACATGCCTCTGTACTGAGCATATCTTTCTTTCTAAGATTTGTAACAATTTCTTGCAAATGATCAATCTTTTTTCGAAGCCTTTTCAAGTTTTGATTCTGTTTTTTGTTTTTATATAGTAGATATTTTACTTTTTCCTTATGTTCTCTTAGTTGCCTTCTTATATTTTCTAGAGTGGACCTGAAAATTAAAAAGTTTCGAAAATGTTTGATTATGTAGTTATTCTGAAAGATAAATAAAAAATAATTTACTCTCTAATATTGTGAGAATTCGAACGAAGTTCGTAAATTTTGCCGGAGTGATTAGAATAAAACTGACAATGTCGAAGTACCAAGTGCTACTACATGCTACTACCAGAACGGACATTGAACTACATCTGACAGATATTTGTGCAACGTTTCCCCAAGAGGACCGCAAATGCTTATTGTAATTAAACACAAAATTATCCCTCATTCGGCTGGGGATGACTAGCTATCGATTTTATTCAAATCCTCAATATTATGCCAAAGAATATTGTTGAAAGTTTTTGTGAAGGAATGGTGACATTTGTTATTGATTTCTGGGTTTTCAACTGTTCACATGGATAAAAAATTAAATTATTAGAGAAATCAAAGGCAAACTGAAGGTTTACCCCAAAGAGTTTGCTGCATTTCTTAATATTTGATAAATGTCAGCAACTTTTCGTATCTTCCAATTTTGCCTAGGTTGGAGTGAAATAAATTATATCTGTACTAATCTGGAGTTGACAATTCGGATATCGAATCTCTCCTAGTTTTCAAAACCTAAAGAATAGAATATATCGATAAATAGCCTCCTTCGCATTCTTTCAATCTGTTTGGATTGGCCTGAGGTGTCTTAACTGCTGAAACTGATATTTAGTATACACACAAATTATTTCACTCCAAGATGGGCTAAATTGGTAAAAACCAAAGTAGTTGATAATTACTGGTCGACAAGCATAAGGATGCCTCCGAGAATTTGTTGCGCAGTAGACACAACCATGGAGTGGGGCAGGAGCTCACTCGCTCTGCATTATTCAAACAGTTAACGTCGTAAGTGTACAGTCAGTGGAATAAAATTATTGTGGCGTTATTAGAGAGTTGAAGTGCTGCCATGAACGTAAACGTTAACGTACAAATTGACATCTACGCATGCGCATTCGTCAGCTATTCACGTTAACGTTGAAAATAGGTTTACGGGCATACGTAACCTAACGGTCTCACACGGATACCTTAAAAATCACCGCACGATAACCGAAGAATATACGAATCACACCGATGAGTTGCGAATGAGCAAATTTTGACTTTAAAGCCATAAAATCAAGAAGTGACAAAGCAATATTTACAATTTTACATCAATCATCATTTCTTCAATGTATTTTTGATGATCTTGCTCGGTATTTCGCTTTATTTAAAACAATGAACATTTCGAAAAGCCAATTCCGGAAGAATTTGATTTGCATTTGGCAAGGGAGGTATATGGTCAAAATCCCTATTAAGATCCGCAAAGTAGAGTTCATCTTCCAGTTGTTCATAGAAAACAGCATAAAAGCGAAATGAACACAAATTAACATGTTAGGGTTAGCGGTTGACATACGTTCAACTTCAACTCAATTTCATAACAACCCGTAAACGTTATATTTTGTACCTTAACGTCTACGTGAAGGTTCACGTACTGTAATCACTTCAACTCTCTGCGATTGTGTGTTGAATTTGAAATCCTTGTGTTGTGTATAGTTTTGAAATATTATTAGATAGGTTATAGTGTAGTTTGTTGTGTTTGAAAATGCCTTCAAAGAGTAAAGTGAGAAATAAGATTCTGAGTGGACAAAGTAGGAAAATTGTCAGTAATGTCATCAAATTTATGCAGGCAGAAGCAATGATAGGTGAAACCAGTATTCCTCTTGTGAAAGTTCAAGAACGAGTTGCTGTCGCAACAGGAGTTTGCGATAGAAGCATTAGGAAAATTAATTCAGAAATGAATAAAATTGAAAAAGGTGAAATGGAACAATTCTCAACTCCAAATAAAAAGAGAAACAAAAAATCAAAAGTTACCATGGACAATGCTGATTTGACAGTGGTCAGAGGTCATGTGATATTGTTAGTCAACTTCTGTAAGTATGTTCCTCGTGTACTTTATTATATTTATTTACCTATTTCTGATATTGTGTGGCGATGCATTCTTTTTCTAGTCGTACTTTATTTACACTTATAGCTTCGGGAAAATAATGCAATTTTCATAAACGGTCCAGTGATCACAGACAATTATATTATTCGAACAGTTCATTAGGAATTAATGAAAATTCAGATAAGAACCTACGTTCCTACGTGTTGCAGAAAAATTTCTCTCCCGATTGTACATTCCGATGATAACCAGCCGTAAAGAGTAGTCGATCTTTGTCGCACATCTACTCACGCTTTCTATCATTTGCGCATCTCAGAGGCATCCTTATGCTTGTCGACCTGTATAAAATATTAAAAAACACAGCTACTTTTCGGGGTCAACTTTCCGTCTGCCCTTCTGAGTAGCAAACTCAGAAATCGATGGCAAAAAGCAATGATCTAATTTCGAGCCCTGATAAGTTTATACACTCACGCATAAGTGTGAATTTTTTTATCAATATCCTATTTTTTTTGAGACCCCTTCAATCCCGCACGTTCATTACCTACTACTGAGTCCCCTGGATCATGAAAGAGAAAATTGAAGCCTTATTCAATAACCTCCATAGAATTCAATCAACTGGAATTTTATTTTTCTCTTGAACATTTTCCAGTGTGTCACCATCACACAACACAGTACAACTGTTTCTAAAAAGGAAAATTTTCAAATAATGTACACAACGAATATTATTATAGAGTATTTGTGCTCACCAAGATAAGAGACTCACCTGGGTTTTTTTGTGGAAGGCTCACCTTCTAGGAGCAGACGAAAAGCGGCATTTTTATGCAAAAATAGCGTTGGAATTGCATTAATCCTCAATACTGTTTTGCCATTTACAAAACTGCAGCGGGACTCTGTGTCTTATTGAATTCCACTTATCGACTGAATTCCATATGACTGATACTCTGTGTACACAAATTATCGCCCGACTATCCCGGAAGCCAGAAAGCAAGACGTCAAGACATGTCGTTTTCTGTATATAACCATACTTTTTTTTTCGATTAAATTTTGTCAATGTTGTTGTCAAATATATTCGTTTCAATTTCGAAAGCAAATAGTAAAAAATATTAAATAATGAGGGTATGGAGTGAACACTAGCAAATAATACTCGATTCAAGTGAAAAAAAAAAAACCGAATTAATATCAAGTAATTTCAATGGAATAGAGGTCAAAGCACAAGGTCACGGTCTGTGGCAAAATGTGAGCTGCGAGCTTAACAGCTTAAGTTTTGTAGAAAAATCTGTCGAAGAATGGAGAATGGTAAGTATTCATGAAATTTCAGTACTAGTCCAGAGCCTTAATCGATTAGCCCTAGCGTTTATTTATACTAAATTCTTAATTTTTTAGGTTCCTATTATAGTGGTAGACTGGAAGTCGAAAACTAAGCAAAAGCTGCAAAATTTTAGAAAGATCAGCCAAAGACAGGTGGTGGAAAGCTTACCCACTGTTCTGACAAAGTATTTACAATAGCAATGGTTACCTCTTCTATGGCCCTCTATACATATTGCTGAGCTATAAAAAGAGGCTTGTGTTGCATAAAAACTTGGGACACTAAAAAATATAATTTTTGGGGGTATATCCATGGGATTATTCAACTGATTCATCTGAGACAAAAAATATATTGAGCCAAAGCCTTACTTACTCTAAAGAGGTCTTTGAATCTCGTATCCTCTATTAAAAATGGACCTGGTGCTCTCTCATCAGTCTTCTCTCAATGGTTTATTTTTCCTCCAGAGATAATAAATTCAATTCGGTCATAGGCAACAATAATTCCACAATTTATTTAAAATGAATTGAAAAGCACATGAAACTACCAGCCGTTAAAAATAAAAATGCGTGTCATTGACAGTTATTTTGGACACAAGAATATGAAATGTCTCTAGAATATCAAATTTTGGCAAATTCTTTTAAATCGGATAGTATGTTGCCGAAAAAAACCGATGTGTAGGCGACTAAAGCACAGAGTGCCAAATAATGTGACTGTCGCTTCAAAATGTCTGGAACAAATCAGATTATGAGGGCCAAGATTTTCTTCTAAAGACCTACCTATGGCATGTAGCCAACTTGCATAACTTTTTTTTCCTAAACTGCAAGGAATAAGAACACTTTGAAACTAAATATTTACTAAATACGGTTCTGCTATTCTGATGGTTTGAAGTATGCTTACCTGTGATAGGTAATACCAGCGATATTTCCGCGGTTTCCACAACCGATCACTGAACAAGTCTTTGACATTTTAATCAAATATTCTTCTCTGAATTGAATAAATACCAAATAAAATAAAAACAAGCCAATAAAACGAACAAACAAATTCAAACTGAATTCTCTGCTATGTCATATGTCAAATGATACCATCAAAGCGCATGCGTCCCACTACGCCGATACCGCCAAGTTTTTTCTAATGATTTGAGATCTTAATGCCATTCTCTCTCTGGGATATAGTTCTGTGGGTAGAACGCACATGATCAATGATCAGCATACCAAATTTCAAGTTTCTAGTCCAACTGCAAGTTGAAAATTTTTTAATGCACGGCCTACGTAAATCACGCTGTATATTCTTCTCCATGGAAATGCTGAGAAAAACATGCGGGGAGCTCTCCAGCTCGAATGAACTGCAGGGCAATTTAAGACGAGACAGTGTTGTGCTGCTCGATACGAGGGTTGCTATTTATGTATTGAGAATTGGCAACACTGGTGTTGCTAGGCGCGATCCAACTGCGCTATCGCAAAGTTTGATATTTTTGACAGTATACGTAATCAGAACTTTTTGTCATACATACGATATTTGTATTGTTAACAGACATTTGAAAATTTTATCTCGGCCAGAAAATGGAGCTAAACTGTGAACATTTTCGTGCCATGATTTATTACGATTTTCGACGTGGATTATCGCAACAGCAGTGTGCCGATCAACGTACTGCGATTTTTGCTGATGAAGCACCATCCAAGGCCACAGTATATCGATGGTTTAGTCAATTCAAACGTAGCCGTACTTCGCTGGAGGATGAAGTTAAAGATGGACGTCCAAAATCGGTTGTTGTGCGAGAAAACAGTGATGGTGTGTCCGAACTGATGATGCAGAATCGTCATGTGACATATCGCGAGATCGAGGCATCCCTGGGCACTAGTATGACAAGTATACAATAGTTATTTTCCTAACAAGTGCGGAAAGTGATACTTTCCCGCACGCGACTGCCGTTGACCCGAACGACGCGAAGCGGAGTTCGGGCAAGCAGTCAAGGGCGGGAAAGACACTTTACGCATGAATTAGGAACATTATTTTTTCTACGACCGCATAAAGATTCAAAAAGCACATTGAAAATATATATTTTATTTCAACATACAAGACATTCCATGAAAATCCACTAATTATTATTAATATTAATGTTGAAAACACAATTTGTTGCATTCTGCAAATGCGTCAGAATAGCCCGTCCAGAGTAGTAAGTTGGTGGTAACTAGCTGTTAAGAGTAACACTCGTAGATTGCAAAGTGCATGAAGATGACGGAGACGGCATCGGTTGCAAGTTGCCAGTACATGAAATAATTTTATTCGAGATGGTTTTCTTCTGTTCTACGGAGTCCTCCAAATAACTCTCAGCAACAGCACTTGACTTCCAGCCTCCAAGACGTTTTATGTTGGTTATCCCTTCGCCTGAATCTGCTAGAAACGTTGCCGAGGATCGTCAACTGTGACCTGCAGTGGGACTCTGTATCATATTGAATTCTACTTATCGACTGAATTCGACATGACTGGTACTCTGTGCATAAAAATTATCGTTTAAACTCGACTATCGCGGTAGCAAGAAAGCAAGACGTCGAGACATGTCGTTTTCTGTGTTTAACCCTACTTTTCTTTTTCGATTCATTTTGTCATTGTTGTTTGTCAAATATGTTTACCTATATTATAATTTCGAATGCAAATAATGTAAAATATCAAATAATGAGGGTACGGAGTCAACACCGGCAAATAATCCCCGATATAAGTAAAAAAAATCCTTATTAATAACAAATAAATTTAATGAAATAGAGGGCAAAGCAAAAGGTCACGCTCTTTGGCAAAATGTGAGCTTTTTGGAAAAAAATCTGTTGAAGAATGGAGAGTTTGCATTCAGAAAAGTACAGTAATAGTGCAGATCCGTTAATGCATTAGCCAGTGTTTATTTACACTTCTATTTATTTGAATTTAGGCATTGGTAGACTGGAAGTCAAAAACGAAGACAAAAGCTGCAAAGTTGCAGAAGGATCAGCTAAAGGCAAGCAAAGTATTTCCAATAAATAGCAATGGTTACCTCTTCTATATTACCCCTCGATACAGATTGCTGAGCTATAGAAATTGTTTGTTGTTAAATTGAAAGATCGTGACTTCTACATATTACTCTTTGGTATATTTCTGTTGCATAAAAACTCAGGACACTAAATTACATATATTAGGAAAAGAGTGGAGAGAGATAGACGGCTGCAGGCAATCAAAGCAGATGATATCGGGGCCCGACAGGGCAAGGATGGCCAAGATACTGAATCTAAGCCGCAAAGAACTCCGACTGTTGGTGGGAGTTCTATAACCGGCCACTGCAGCCTCAGGAGGCACCTGGCTCTCATCAGAGTTGAGTCAGACCCACTATGCACGGAATATGGGGAGAAGGAAGACTCATTCCACTTCTTGTGCGAATGTGGTATTTATGGCAGGCTCAGACAAGACATCTTCGGAGCTGCCACTATTAAGGAGGAAGAAATGCACTCATTGGCCTCATTGCAATGAAAGGAAATTTTGACTTTCATAAAAAGGTCGAAGAGGTTCAACCAGGTATCCGCCTTGGGATGAGTGAAGAAGCCGAGGATTGCGAAAAGGACACGCCGGGGCCTAGTCCACCCATTACCATTACCATTAGAACACTAAAAAAACAAAAAATTTGGGGTATAGCCACAGGGTTATTCAACTGATTCATTTGAGGCAGGATACTATTGAAAATATATGGATCCATATCCTCATATACTCTAAAGAGTTCTTTAAACTCATATCTTCCATTAAAAATGGAAATTATTGAAAATAATTTGAAAAATGCCAGAATCGGACACTTCGACAACGCTTCAGCTGGATTTATAGATTAAGTCGCAGCCGCAGTCGTTGTCGCTGCCGCCGGTATTTAACCAACTTTTATCTCGGACGGTAGCTGCAGCGGAAAATGACAAAACTCAAAATTTCCATGTCAAAAATAAACGAAAGATCACATAATTAAGGTTATGTATTTATTATATAGTTTGAAAGCAAGAATTAATTTTATTCAGAAATGTCAGAGTATGAGATTCCTACATCTATATAATCAAAAGAACAAGAATTATAAAATTATGTTCATGAAGGAAAACAGTTGGAGCTCAATGAACACAAAATGAAACTATCATTTGGTCATAATTTTGCCTGCGGCTACGGTAACGAATACGGCAGCGGTAGCGGCTGCGACACAATCTATAAATCCCGCTTTCGACTTGAAACTTTGACGTCTTGATGACAACTTGGTTGTCATAACAAATCTTTGGTTACCACACCAAACCACTTGACTCAGCTTAGTTTGATTGTTATGTGGATTGATTTTGAGAAATGTATAGGGTAGATATATAAAAGTGTCGCAATTTTTTCATTCCAATGAATGAAAAATAGTCTGGGTTAGATTGAATATTGAAACCTATATTAGTTTGAATAGTGATATAAGGTAAAATCAATGAAATGTACATTTAATACCGATAAATTGACATATTTTAAAAACGCACGGTCGTAGAAAAAATATATTGCATGAACATTTGGCAGTCAGAAAGATTTGTTCTCGTTGAATTCCGCACAATTTGACAATCGATCAAAAAAAGACTCGTGTAAATTGGTGCAAGGAAATGATTACAAAATATGACCGCGGTGCATGAAATGCAGTTTATAACATTTTCACAGGTGACGAATCTTGGATTTATTGTTATGAGCCCGAAACTAAACAGCAGTCGACTGTATGGGTCTTTCAAAATGAACCAAATCCAACAAAAGTTGTTCGTGCTTGCAGCACTTCGAAGCAAATGGTGCCTGTTTCTTCGGTATAAACGGTCATGTGGTAACCGTGCCTTTAGAGCAACGTAGAACGGTAAACTCTGAATGGTACACTACTATTTGTTTGCCAGAAGTCATCAATGAAATAAGGAAAACGATCCATCGACGAAGGATAATTCTCCATCATGACAATGCGAGCTCACACACATCGGCTCAAACATCCCGCTATTTGAGCACTCAAAACGTTGAATTGATGGGTCATTCGCCGTACAGCCCTGATTTAGCACCCAATGAAGTACAAATTGAGTGGTCAACGCTTTTCGGCGGCACAAGACGCTGTTTATTCATTCAAAAACCATGTTTTGGAGATACCTACTTCGGAGTGGAAAAACTGCTTTGCCAATTGGTTTAATCGAATGCAAAAATGTGTAGATTTGAAAGGAGAGTATTTTGAAAAACAGTAAAGAAGTTTCTACACCCCAATTATTGTTTTAGTTCTTCATTCTCAATACATAAATAGCAACCCTCGTAGTCCAGATGAGGTTGTGGACGTCGGCTGTTTTTTTCAGAAAATGCAAACGTCAATCTGTGCATGTTTCCAAACGAGTTTCACAGAAATTTTGAAGTAATTTTTCAGCACAATGTTGATCAATTTGAATAGTTTGAATAACAACTCATTGTTATTCAAACTAGACAATGAAAAATTAATAATTCCATTGACCTCAAGAATTTCATTACCGTTTTTAGCTAATGACTTCACAGCGAAAGTGATTTTGAATTCACGAGTACACATTACCATCTGTTTCATCGTGCGGTTACATTAACAAGGGACAGTTCTATATCTAGTTCCACAAAAAATCTTTGTGCGGTGAGTAGAGTGTAATTTCATATTTTAACACTAATAATTTTGGGTCCACTTCCATTTTTCCCGCACATTTCTTGTGGGGAAATCACTACGTGAATTTGGATAAATTTTTTATATATTGTTGTTCTTTATGTGCTGATCAAAAGGATTCATAGCTCAGGAGTGGACAGTTTTGGAGATACGGAGCTCTGAAAATAGAATACTCCTAGTTTTTATGATAGTTGCTCACCAATCAGTTTTGGTGGAACTTGGAACCAGACTGAAAAACGGTCTTTCTCATTTATACTAAGCGCCAGCATCGACGATACACTGCCTTACTCTGGCCTTGGATGAGATGCAAATTCCAAAATGTTCCATTCATCTATTTATGCTGTTATATATTAAAATTATTTCGTACAAATGAATGACTAAACCGCTAAGTTGATTGAGGTCCCATTTATTCTATACCAAAAAAATAACTGCCTGGTGATTTACGATTACTAGCCAGGTAGACTGAATCAGTAAAAAGCCCATATTTTCATGCACAAATTAATAATAAGAGAGCAGCGGGTCTACAACCGCGATGAGAAGCTATACTGAATCAAGGCAATAGGTGTAGCTTTTTATGATATTATGTTATCCAATGAGCTTTTTGTTTTCGGTCACGTGATATCAGATTCAAAATTATAAATGGGACAACCTGTATATTTTGGCATTTTTATGTTATACCCGATAAAAAAATGTCAACGAACTATCACACTTCTGGTCTAAAACGATTATTTTAAGAAATACAGGTACTTCAATATCCTCTGTCCCACGGCGACGTCTGAAACGAACAATTGCAAAATTATTTAATTCACTCTGTCTATTCGGTCAGTCCTACATTTTCTGTGATGATTAAAACAAGGCAAAATAATATCAATCATTCATATTTTATTGAAAAACGTCGTGGGACAAAGGATATTGAAGTACCTGTAGTTCTTGAACTTATCGTTTCAGACCAGAAGTGTGAAGGTTTGATGGGAGGTTTGATCGGGAGGAACATAGAAATGCCAAAATACCGGGTCCCAAATTTTATGTGACAGGCAATATCTGGTTTGTTGGAGGAGATATACAAAAATGTTTTTCACAAAAGTTTTATGAGTTCATGAGAGCTATATTTTGATATAATTTTTAAATATACAGGGTGTTTGGTGTAGGTGCTACAGACCAAAATTCTATTTTTTAAATTAGAACGCCCTGTATATCATTACGTTACTGTATATGTTACGTTAAATTCTGATATGATTTCATGTTTGGTTTTTGAAATTCGGTTACGGCGTTGTTGAGTTATTACACTTTTCCTTAAATGTAAGGTTTCAAAAAAACGTATTTACTCGTACACGAATCCAGTTTATATCTTTTATTAAATTGAACTAGACTACTACTGAATACAAACCATTATTCTCACCTCTACGATACGATATCGATATCAGTTGAATATAATATTGAAATTCTTGAGAATGTGACTAACTTGAGGGTGAATTGCTTTATATTGCACAATTTCATCAAGTAGCTTATGCTTGTTGATGCCATAGTAACAAATGTTGTTGAATTGTATCTACTGTCCAGTTCGATTCAGTGATTCTTTGCAAAACAGTAACTGTGTTCTTTGTGCGAAAACTCCAGTATGCCTTTCGCGTTCAGTCCAAGTGATTGCATTGATATGTTATTAATTTTTATGGAATGTCAGAAAAACTGCCGTCAAGCACAACGTCTATACCAAGAACGTTTTCCAGACAGTCCCATTCCGTCACGAATGACTTTTTCTAGAGTTGAAGAAAAATTGTGAACTGGGTCATTTCCTTCTACTATAAAGCATCGTCATCATACGAGATCTGTTAGAACTGAAGATTTAGAGATCAATGAGTTGGCTTTTATCATTATTCATCCACATGTTTCTATCCGTACTCTTGCAGAAGAAGTCGGTGTGAGTAAATCTAATGTACAGATAATTCTGAAAGAAAATAAATACCACCCATTCAAAATTCAGTTGGTACAAGGTTTGAAACCCACGGACTTTGAACGATGACTTGAATTCATTGCTTGTATTCAGGTAATATTACATGAAAATCCCAACATATTCAGTCAAATTTTGTGGAGCGATGAATCGCGATTCCACAATAATGGAGTTGTGATTAGTCTCAAGAAAATCCTCACTGGGTCTGCGAAAGTAATTTTCAAACCACTTGGGGTATTAATGTATGGTGTAGATTGTTCAATGGCCGCATCATAGGACCTTACTTTTTCAATGAAAATCTCAATGGATTGCGATATTTACATTTTCTAGAAAATGATTTGATCCAGTTGATGGAAAATATTCCCATAGCAGAACGACAAGGAATTTGGTGGCAACAAGATGGTTCTCCTCCTCACAATTCACAGGTTGTTACTGAATATCTGGATAGAACGTACCCAAATAGATGGATTGGTAATAAGGGTCCAATTCGGTGGCCGGCTCATTCCCCAGATTTATCACCGCTTGATTTTTTCCTATGGGGTTATTTAAAAGATATTGTTTTCACTACTCCCATTTGAATGTGGATGATCTGAAAATGAAAATTCGACTAGCGTGCAGTGATATTACGCTTAATATTATAAGAGCGACTTGTACGAGAGAAGTGATTCGACGTTTCGAAGCCTGTATAATATCTAAGGGGCGTCACTTTGAACAATTTTTATGACTTATATCTAGGTACCTACCGTTCTTATGAAATGATTTATCAAGTTATATTATTTACATTGTTATTAACGATTTGTTTTCGAATACACCTCTTTCAATTTCGCAATTGTTTCATATTCAAAATTATTCCTGACTGAATTCCACGACTCAAAATTGAAACCGTTACTTTGAACACCCAAAAATTTTACCAATTTTCATGTGATCTGATGCAGAGAGAATATGTGTATTAGATATTTTTTAAAATAATAGTCGTTCTCAAGACTACATTTTAAGCAATAACTCAACAACGCCGTAACCGAATTTCAAAAACTAAACGTGAAATGATATCAGAATACAACGTAGAATCTGAATATGTGATAATATACTGGGCGTTCTATTTCAAAAAATACTATTTCGGTCTGTAGCACCTACATCAAACACCCTGTATATTTGAATTATATCAAAATATAGCTCTCATGAACTCCTAAAACTTTTGTATGAAACATTTTTGTGTATCTCCTTCAACAAACCAGATATTGCCTGTCACATAAAATGTGGGACACTCGGTATACAGGTTGCCCTATCAATAATTCTGGATCTGATGTCACGTGACCGAATACAGAAAGCTCATTGGGTGACATAATATCAAAAACAGCTACACCGATTGCTTTAATTTACAACCCCAAAATTACAATTCTCTACTACTCTCGAGTTCCGAGATATTCCCTGTCTTAATCTTCGTGGGACACCTCGTATATCTTCGGTTTGTTGAGATGAAATTCCATTCCGCGAAATCCCCAAATATTTGCAGAAATCGGGCAGGGCTCACTCCAGTACGAATTTTCCGATTTTCCGATGATTTCGATACGTCTTTCGTCTTTCGATAATTTTGTTCAGAAAGTGACTAGTGATCATCTGACAAAGCAAAAGACGATTTGGTTGAGGAGCACTACTCGATGTCCATTTTTTAAAATTTTGGGTCCCAAAATCGAACTTTGGAACGGTAAAAACAATTTTGTTGATTCACTTTCTTTTTGTTAAGATTTTATTGTCGAATGAAGATAATAACTTGCAGCTGTAGCAAAAACGTGCTTGAATAAACAAGCAGTATTTATCGAACGAAGAAAATATTTTACTCAAATACACAAAATATTTTGTTAATATGAGAAAATATATACGGTCGAATACGTTTTTGTGTATCTGACATGTGTATCAGAATTAGTTCGACATTTTAATTGAATTGTGTTCAACATACTAATTTGTATATTACCTCAAAATTAAATGAATTGGTTGAACAAAAATTATTGTTTAAATACTTTGTGAATTCAATCCGAAGATGCAATGAATAAGTTGACAAAATATTTTGTTGGTTGGAATCAAACCCTAATCCAAATAATGAAAAGTAATGTTGAAATATCAAATCAGATTATGATCGACTGAAACATCTGATGTTTTCAAGAAACGACAAAACGAGATTTTCTATAAACAAAAGATATACTCAATGGGAAACAAATTGCATGCAATGTAAAGGGATTGCAGAGATGCGAATCAATGACAAGATTTATTTTGTTTTATGCGAATTAAAATTTAATTGTAGGATATTGACACTTTTATCTATTCGAGTTGAGTAATAGTTTGTTGATTCGACCATGTTTTTTTCTGCGTGTATATGCCTAATTTTGTGTACTTGGTATGGTTTGACTATTTGGAAAACTTTTCACCCCTTCCCACCCTTTTGAATTTTCTTCCATTTTCTCTGTTTTATTCCTGACAATCTTTTTCGTTTGGAAATTTCTCTTACCGATGATTCAGTGTATAAACTTTGATGGACCTACCTCTCAACTATAAGTGAACAAGGCCGGCCCCTATAATATACTATAATATACAGTTTGTCAGTTTGAAATATCATATTGAGTCTACTACTGTTAACTTTGATTCCGAACGCTTGGACGTCACGATGGGGGTACCACAAGGATCTGCTCTTGGTCCAATATTATTCCTACTCTACATAAATGATATCGACAACTTCATCACAGATTCATTCATAACGATGTATGCGGATGACACATCTTTAGTGGTGTCCGATAATGTGGATCATGTACTGTTTGAGAAGTGTGCGAGTACTCTGAAGTCAGTTGTGAACTGGTGTGGAGCCAATTCATTGTATCTCAATGCTGACAAAACTGAGTTGGTGAGATTCCATAATCGTCGAAGACCGTGCAAGGAAGTACAAATTCAAATAAATGATCAAACACTCAACAGTTTAGAGGATACAAAATTTTTGGGGATAACCATGGATGCATGTCTGAATTGGAAAAAGCACTGTACTCTCGTTATAAACAAACTGAATTCATTGTGTTACCTATTCCGAAATCTCAGAAGCATTTTAACAGACCAACAATTATTATCATTATATCATACTCAAGTTGCATGAAGGCTTAGGTATGGCATATGTATATGGGGTAACTCTTCACTTGTTTTAAATATGTTTATTGTACAGAAAAGAAATATTCGTATAGTAGCAGGAGTTCCTAGCACATTTTCTTGTAGAGACTTATTCCGAAAATTCAGGATTTTAACCTTAACCTGTATATATATTTTTAAATTGTCCGTTTACGTTTTTAAAAACAAGAAAACGTTTCTGCTCAATGAAAATATTCACAATGTGAACACTAGACAAAATTCCATGTTCCGTTTTGTAAATACAAGATAGCCTTGAATTCTCCGTCAATGCTAGGTCTCACTATTTTTAATAAGCTCCCTAGACATTTGAAAGAAATGACAAACTTAAATAAATTCAGTTGCCTGTTGGAGAATTATTTAATTGATAGTTGTTTTTATAATTTACAAGAATTTTATGACTCATAATATGTGTGTATATTTATTTATATTTTTTTATTTATTGCTACAGTTGTTAGTAATTTACACTGTGAACTGTACGGTCGTAGCTTTATGTGTACTCTGACGAATCCAATACATGTAATCTGTGTCTAATCGAAAATAAATATTATTATTATTATTAAGTACGTGTAGCAAATTCAGTAGCGTGTTGCTGGCATCAAAATAAGAAGAAAAGTTCCAATAGACACATGTCCGCAAGTCATTCGTTTATGAGATACAGAGTGTCAAACTGGGATGTTTATTTTTGTTTTTGTGAATAAATTTCAAAATAATAGTGATTTTCCAATATAATGTGGTATAATGGGAGTATTTTTTAATGACAATATCAAATTTGATATTAGTTTGGCTCTTTCGTAAAGGTGGCTCCACCTACATTCCTTTTTAATCATTTGCAATGTCATAATTTTTTTGGGCGTACCTATCACGTTTTCTAATAGAAAAATAGATTTTTTGCACATTTTTCAAGGACCCACATATACGTTCAATTATACCTGGTATATTTCGGATAGCGACACATCCAGCAATGATTCGTTGACGAAGTTGTTCTTCGGTTTCTATTGGCACCGTATAAACAAGCGCCTTCAAGTGACCCCACAAAAAAACTAGATTGGAATTAAATCCGGGGACCTCGGAGGCCACAATTGATTTGGAACTTCAGCGCCTCGACCAATCCATCTGTTTCTTAGTCGCTGATTTCAAAACTCACGAATAACCGAACTATTAGACAAACCAATATCAAATTTGATATTGTCATTTAAAAATACTGCCAGATATCAAACTCAATTTGAATATCACAATTATTTGAAATTTATTCACAAAAAACAAAAACAAGAATCGAACTTTGACACTCTGTATCTCAGAACCGAATAACTTGCGGACATACAGGGTGTTAATTAAGTACGTTGACAAACTTCGGGAGGTGATTCTTTGAAGGTTTTCGGGACGAAAAGTTCATATAAACATATGTCCCAAACGGCTTGGTTTTCGAGATACAGGGCGATAAAAATACATTTTTTTCAAGATTTTTTAGAGTTAACTTCGACATTTTCGACAATAATCAGTTCAAATTAGGCAAGTACAATCCATTCAATAGGGCGCACGATACAAAATAATGCATTTCTTAAATAATTCACAGGGTCCTCCTTTTTTCAGAGTCAAGCTTTGTTCAACCCTTCAGAATTTTTTTTCCGCCGCCACTGACATATTATGAGAAAGGAATAATCAATGTTGTTTCATTTAACATCTTTTTGATATCTTGCATTTTTTCATTTACTTGTACGGTTCAGGGGCTATAATGAAAATAATAATTTAAACATTTTCAATTATTGTAAATTGATGGAAATATTTTTTCAGAATTAGAAAAATCTACGATGAATAAAAATTATACAATAAAAAATATAAAGACAAGCTTTTGTACAAATGCACTGAAAATGAAAAAATAATTTGTTTCATTTTTTGTAGGTTATTCTGTGAGTATCAAAATCTTTCTGTACAAGATTACCTAGATCAAACAATGAAATGAATTATTTTTTCCTTTTAAGTGTATTGTATAAAAACTTTAAAATGTTTTCGTTTTATAATTTTCATTTTTAACATTTTAGTTTATTCTTTATGTGAAACTGAAAATCTCCAACCCAAAAACCATCACATACCAATTTTGAACAGAATCGGATCATAATCACAAAACTCGTCCGCCATATTGGAGCCGCCATTTTGTTTTTTAACAAACATTTTTTTAATGCATTGTCACCGGAATTACGGAAACCTGCCAAATTTCAAATTAATCGGAGTATTAGAAGTGGGTCAAATTCAACTTTTATTAAATTGTTTGTTAGTTAGTTACAAGTGAAGCTAAATAAAAGCTTGTTATTGTAAAGATGTGATTTCTTTTTGTGATATCTAACAGAAAACTACTATCTCCCCGTCACTGCGGTACGCTGGATATTAAACTAGATCTGACAGATATTGGGAAAACCTTAACTTTCAACCTGAAGATTCTGATGGTAAAAATGTGCATTTTCATTGAGATATTTGATTAAAAATGTTTTTACCCATCAGTCTTGATAGAGAACTCATACAAATTTTTTGTTATTTTAAAAAAAGATATTTTTTAGTTTTCAACTGAACGTTTCCTTTTCAACATAAAAAACTTCCGAAAGGTAATCCTGTAATGGAAGATAGTTAATAGGGTTTATCTAATAGTCGCAGATCATTACATATTTGATTTTCATTTATGAATCTCTGGTCATAACTCCGAAAAACTAAATCAAACAAATTTTTGTTTCCGTACGAAGACATTATTTTATCAGAAATTTCGGTTTGTTTTTTCTTCTGCAGTAACGCAGAAATTTTGTAATCAATTTGAATTCATAAAAATAGCAAAGTGGGCTTTGATATTAATTCATTTATTTAAATATCAACAACTTGACAGTTATCGAAAGTTGAGAAACTGTCTCATTGTTAATTCTTCATTAGTGCAAGCTATAAAGCAGATTCATTCAATATTCCTTTGGATAAAATGGTTGAATATACAAATTCAGAAATGGCAGACATGCACTTAATGTATGGAATGGCTGATGGTAACGCTCGTGCAGCCAGACGAATGTATCTAGAAAGATTTCCACAACGTCATATTCCCAGCACACAAATGTTCATCAATATTCACTCCCGTCTTCGTGAAACGGGTACTTCCAAGAGGTCTGCTGTTCTCATAGGAAGACCCAGGAGAGTAAGAACAGTTCAGATAGAAGAAGCTGTACTTAACGAAATTGAGCAGCATCCAGACACCAGTACAAGACAAATTGCGGCACAGTTTAACGTAACCCATGTATTGGTATGGCAAATTTTAAAAGAGCAACAACTTTATCCCTATCACATACAGCGTGTTCAAGCTCTTCTGCCAAGGGATTTTCCAAAGAGATTAACTTTTTGCACTTGGATTCGAAATAAATTGTTGGAAAATCCATGGTTTTTATCTCAAGTGTTATTCACCGATGAGGCATGCTTTTCCCGTAAAGCCATTATTAATTTTCACAACAATCATATGTGAGCTGATGAAAACCCACACGCCGTGATTGAAAACCATTTTCAAGAAACGTTTTCTGTGAATGTTTGGGTTGGAATTGTAGGGAATTTCCTTATCGGGCCACATTTTCTGCCTCATAGACTCAATGGTGACCATTATCGACATTTTCTTGAATTCATCTTACCTGGACTCCTAGAAGAGATCCCACTGAGGGAAAGAATTGGAATTTGGTTTATGCATGATGGTGCTCCAGTACACTTCAGATTGGTTGCACGCCAATATTTAGAAGAGAATTATTCTGATCGCTGGATTGGGCGTGGTGGGCCACAACTTTGGCCACCAAGGTCACCCGATATGAATCCACTTGATTTTTTCCTCTGGGGGCACCTTAGATCATTAGTGTACCGAACTCCAGTTCAAAGTGAAGAAGACCCGAGGAATCGCATACAGGAGTCATGCGGAATTATAAGAAACACTCCTGGTATTTTTGAGCGTGTCCGCCAGTCTATGGTTAGGCGCATAAACGCATGCATTGAAGTTGGCGGTGGCCATTTCCAGCAGCTGCTCTGACATATCAATTTCAATAATGGTCCTTTTCTGAACTTAATTTTATTCCTAGGGAATTTATGTTACTTTGCTCTAGTATTTGATAATAAAGTTATTCACTATTGAAAATGTCCAAAATTATTTTGCCATAATTAACTTTGTGCAATACATATTCAACCTGAGTTATGGTAAAAAATGTATGGGAGCTCCATAACATTACATTTTCTCTACACTAGCAGAAAATAGCTATTTGTGTAATGAGAACAAAATGACGTATTGCGTCACGCGCTAATCTTTGGAGAGTGGCAATGACACTTCGAGAAATGAATTATTTTATATCATGCGCACTATTGAATGGATTGTACTTGTCCAATTTGAACTAATTTGGATCGATTATTGTCGAAAATTTCGAAGTAAACTCCAAAAACTCCTAAAAAATGTATTTTGATCACCCTGTACTTCGAAAACCAAGCCGCTTGGGATATGTTTATATGAACTTTTCATCTTGAAACCTTTCAAAGAATCCCCTTCAAGTTTGTTAGACTATTTGCTTCTCAAATTTCTTTATGTTATGCGTTACTGGAAAATGTTTGCGTTAATATTTTCATTGTAACTCCTGAACCGTATAAGTAAATGAAAAACATCAAGAGAGCAAAAAGATGTTAAATGAAACAACATTCATTATTCCTTTCTCATAATACGTCAGTGGCGGCGGAAAAAAAAAAATTCTGAAGGGTTGAACAAAGCTTGACTCTGAAAAAAGGAGGACCCTGTGAATTATTTGAGAAATGCATTATTTTGTATCGTGCGTACTATTGAATGGATTGTACTTGCCTAATTTGAACTGATTATTGTAGAAAATGTCGAAGTTAACTCTAAAAAATCTTGAAAGAAATGTATTTTTATCACCCTGTATCTCGAAAACCAAGCCGTTTGGGACATACGTTTATATGAACATTTCGTCCTGAAAACCTTCAAAGAATCACCTCCCAAAGTTTGTCAACGTACTTAATTAACACCCTGTATGTTAATAAAAACTTTTCTTCTTAATTCGACGGCAGCAACATGCTCCTGAATTTTCTACATGAACTTAAGGAACACCCTGTATATTGTCGTGAATATCGAGCAATGCCCTTTGAATTGTTTTAGTGCACTGATCTTTTGTTTCTTGTTATTAATTGATTTGGTCATGACCGCAGGTCATTATCAATTGCGGGTTTGATGACTAGCGAATTGTATGACCGTGACTGTGCACACCACATTAAAACAAAACATTTCTATCTATATATAAATATAAGGTGATTTGAATCAAGAATGATAGTAATAGACTCCTATTATAGAGGAGGCCCTTTTGGCCTTGTCTGTAAGTATTGGTTTAGTTATGGCTTTAGGTAAGAGTTTTATTTGTTCCCTATTATATTATTGAATGTCCCTTATTTTACAATGTGTATATAACTTTCCCCAGTATCCCTGTTGTTGTACAATAAATGTTTATATTCCTTTGCTACCCCTCTACTTTCAATAGCTACCATCTGTAGCTACACCCCAAGTCGCATTTAGTATAAGGGAAACAACCCCTTATACGGCTCAGGATGCTACCCTAGTAGCACCAGTCGCGACAATATCACAAGTGTTTGTATAGCCAAACTCTCGTTTGAAAAAAAAACTGGACAGAGGAGGAAGATTATGAATAACGTTGAAAAAATCATTAGTTTTCTTCATATGTACTTTTTCATACCTGTTATAACTTTTTTGAGTAATTCAAATAATTTGTCAGCTATATCAAATACAAGAAAATAATTTCATAGATTATTTGAGCCGGTGACGACGAACAGCCCTTATATAGAGGTTGAAATATATTCCTGTCATCATCAACTACTAGTTGAGGTAAGTTTATTGAAGTTTATACAATTTCGAACTAAACAGATTACCAGGAATGAACAGAGAAAATAAAGGAGATTCAAAGGGGTGAGAGAGGGAGAAAAATTGGCCAATGAGTTTTCCCTTCGGATATAGAGTTTTCTGGATCCTGAGAAAGATCCATGCAATGAAGTTTGAGATGGAACCCAAGTGCAGTTTTTGATTTTTACACCTTAGACGCTCCCGCGAGTATTTCAATTTGTTTATTTGGTCAACTCTTAGGCCGGGCCCAACTAAACAGGTCTTCCACTCAGATTTCCCTGATATAAAGACCACAGAGTGAAGGAACACAAAATTAGGCATAAGTATGAAAGAGGTAGAATTTTTGTAATGATCGATTTTGGGGACCAAAATTTAAAAAAAAATAGGTTTCGAGTAGTGCGCCTCAACCAAATCGTCTTCCGCTTTGTCAGATGATAACTAGTCACTTTCTAAACAAAATTATCATAACGGACAATATATGGAAATTGTCTAAAAAGTCTACAGACATTTTCCCTTCATACTGGAGTGGACCCTGTCCGATTTCAAATATATTTGAAATTTGGGATTTTCGAGGGATGGAATTCCACCTCTCCAAACGGAAGACGTCTCAGAACCAGCGACTCTCTTACTGTAATCTTACGAATGTAGCCAATATATCACATCCCCTTACTCAAATCAATACTAAACATACTTTAGTTAAACTCTTTATTTAACTAACCTATCAGGTTGCCTGATTTGGAACCTACGTCTAAAACTCTAAATGAATCGAAATTTCTAACCCCTGTCACTTCACATTCACTACACTCTTCTCCAGAACGATCTGAATTTAATAACACAGGTGAATTTGAAGATCGTGGAAAGACAGAGGTAAATTTTTTTCGAAGCTTTAATTGCTTTTAATCAGTTGATTTGTATAGCGTTTCCAAGTCAACCCACAGTTTGTATGTAAGGTCCTTCGACCTAAAACTCATGAGTCTACTATAACAAAGTTTTAGGGGTATACTAGTTTGGTGCTTTGTTTTTTGGCATTCTTGTCAAAGTTTATGTTTGAGTTAGTTACAAAAATCCATGTATCTCTTACTCTCGGAGGTGTCTGATGCCAAGAGCTTATTCTGATCTTAAATCGTCTAGAAATCACTGAATCACTCTGTACAAGAAATCTAGTGAAATTCAAACACTATCACTGAATTTTAATTTTTACTCTAAAGGACCCCGCAAAATCCTTATGGAAAATAGCTCTCGGCTAAATTCGCTGAAACTTTGCAGAAAGCTAGTATTCGGTATGCTGATCAAAAGTCTCAGGCACAACCCTCCATTTTCAACCCCAGACCCCCTATAGCTCCCCAAAGCCCCCAATGTACACTTTCCGGTGTGTTAATGCATAAGTTCCAATTCATCTTCGAAGCGTTTTTTTATCTGTTCACCCCTTTCTCCAACCGAATCCTACATTCTACCCTCACCCCCACCCCTGCATCCCTACCCAACCTTTCATTAACGCCCCTTTACCCACTTTCAAGGTTAAAGATTCTATAATTAATTTATTTCAATCTTTTGAAGCTTTTATTATACATAGGTATGGATATATACATTACACCACACCCCTTCCCCATCCTTGCATTCCTACCCAACCCTTCATTAATGCCCCATTACTCACTTTCAAGGTTGAAGATTCTTTAATTGTTTTATTTCAATCTTCTGAAGCTTTTATTATACCTAGTTATGGATATATACATTACACCACACCCCTCCCTCACCCCTGCACCCCACCCTTCATTGATGCACCATTAATAATATATGCTTTTATTGACTGCTGCTGTAGCTATAACATTACAATTGGATAGTCACCCATGTCATATAGTGTGTAGTACCGAATCTTGGTATCGAAATAATAGATGAATGATTAAAATAAGATTATAAAAAAAATACAGAATTATAACACCAATATTTTATATTTTCTTTAATAATAGATGAATGATTAAAGTAAGATGTTCGTACCTTGCTTTGATCGGCTGGGTAACACAACTTGCATTAAGTGGCTGGGTGACACACCTTGCCTTAAGTGGCTGGGTTCATACACCTTGCCTTTAGTGGCTGGGTTCACACTCCTTGGAGGCGGGGGTGAGGGAGGGATGTACTGTAATGAAGCTTCAAAATATTGAAATAAAACAAAAGACAAGGAAAGTGTGTCGTCACAAATGTCATACTTGTCAAAAAATTATTGCCAACAAAGAATATCAGGTGACAGTCTCTGTTGATGATTTGCTGCTTTACTCATTAGCTTGTGTTTGGTTGTTTAGATTTTGTTTTCTCAGGCAAAAGAAGTTGAAAAACCTTAACGGAAACAATATCGGAGTTATCGGACAAGCTGATTTAAATTCGACGGAGGTTTGTTTGGAATCAGTACAAGAATGACATTTGTAACGTCATCACTTTCTTCGTGTATTAAAGAATCTTAAACCTTGACAGTGAGTAATGGGGCGTTAATGAAGGGTTGGGTAGGGGTGCAGGGGTGGGGGCGAGGTGTGGTGAGGGTAGAATGTACGATTTGGTTGGAGAAAGGGGTGGGCAGTGAAAAGAACCGCTTTGAAGATGAATTGAAACTTATGCATTAACACATCGGAAAGTGTACATTGGGGGCTTTGGGGGGCTATAGGGGGTCTGGGATTGAAAATGGAGGGTTGTACCCATTGAGACTTTTGATCAGCGTACCGAATACTATATTTCTGCAAAGTTTCAACGCATTTAGCCGAGAGCCATTTTCCATAAGGATTTTGCGGGGTCCTTTGGATGTTAACCCCGAAAAGAAAAAAAAAACAAATTGAGTTAGGAAAACGAAACGAAAAACGTGCCAGTTCCTGAAAACAACTGTTCACTTCGACCGCCAAAATGTAACTCAATGGCCTATGGTCTCCGTCAAAAATCATCCTCCGTCCATCACGAAAAATCGCCGCGTTTCTACAGACGTTCCAACAGAAATACTGCTGAGTTATATGAACGTGCCCAGCTTCTGCTCTCAGCCATTGGAGTTCATCTTAACATAATTCAAAAAATCGTAACATACTATTTATTGAGTCTGGAGTATTTCCGTTCAGTAAGTTCTTAAGGTTGAACTCGGGTGCTTTCGTGAATGATTCTATTGAATATCAGTGACTATTAGTGCATATCTGTTCTCATATTTGAGACTCTTACGATGTAACGAACGATTTCTGTGTTCCGCTTCGTTGAATAAGATATGCTTCTATATACTTTTGCATTTCGTTCATGAACACTTGAAAAATAAAGAACTAATAATTGAACACTTTAACAACATTAATCAGAAAGTCGCCTCTGAAGGCCAACTACGGTTTCTTCGGAACTACGACAGTGATCAAGTTACAGAAGATCCCTTCAAGTTCTCTCATGTCACTAAGGAAATGGTAAAGAAATATTTCGATCGAATTAAAAGTAATGCAATTGGTTCAGATAAGCTATCGATCCGTGTGCTCCGTTTAGTTGAAAACCATTTATCTCAACATCTCACACATATAGTTGATAAACTATTTGAAAATGGTATTTTCCCGCATCTTGGAAACATGCTGTAGTGATTCCCGAGCCCAAATGCAATACTCCGTCGGAACTACCTGATTTGAGACCAATTCCATCCATATCTAAAATAGCAGAAAATAGCAGAAATGTCCAGGAAAGAACAGATTTTCGATTAGGAATATATGAAAAACATCATATCCCCTGTTCAATCAGGATTCAGAAAACAACACAGTACAACTATTGCTCCTCTTTCCATTACTGATTACATTTTCAGAGCCACAGATCAGTCTGGTGTATCGTGCGTAGTTTCACTCGATTACAGTAAAGCCTTCGTCATTTTATACAGAAAACTGCATTCCTTCGGTTTCTCAGAAAGTGCAGTGAATCTGATTAAAAATTACCTTTCGAATCTCAGTCAATGTGTTATCCTGGATGGAGAGCTGTCGAGAAGTTTGAAATTCACCAAAGGTGTTCCACAAGGATCCATATTGGGGCCGTTACTCTTCAGTATATTTCCGACTTCTACACTTTCATCAGTAAATGCTCCATACACCATTATGCAGACGACACACAAATACATTTCTCGTTCAGTCATAGCTATCTCCATGAAGCTGAAAAGATATCAACGACGACATTCGAGCTTTATTTGACGTCTCGTCTGCTCATGGACTTAACTTGAATTCGAAGAAATCATTTTTTAAGTTATTCGGACCATTAAGGAAGCGAGAACTTGCTGCGTCTTCTTTGATAATCGAAATTGGTAATGATACACTGCCAATAATAAACGAAACCAAAAATCTGGGATTAAATTTTGATTCCGACATGAGATTCACCAGACTTGTGAGCTATATCTGCCAGACTTCTTACAATACCTTGGGCAGTTGTATCCTTATCGAGATAAGAAAACTCAAAATGAAACTCTGCAAATCTTTAATATTTTCAAAAATCTCATTATGTGACAGTATATACGGACTCGCACTGTTACACTCTGATTCTCACCGCTTGCAGCGTATTCAGAATACATGCCTACGTTTCTGCTATGGTATCGGAAAATACGATCTTATTTCTAGCAAAATGAACAGCTCTGGTTGGGTGAGGTTAGAATCTCACAGAAAAATGCACCTATTATGTAACACACATAAGATCTTAACTTCTCATGAACCACAGTATCTTTTCGAAAAATTAAAAATGTTTTCCAACATCAACAGATTTGCGACTCGTAACACTAAATGTACAATCCCTTGCCAAGTTAATTTAGATCATACAGCATCATAAATGTCAAAAAAAGGTTGAAGTCGTATTCCAGAGGACATTGATCGCTATTTTGCCGACCATGATTCTCATTTAGGAACAACGAATATTTTCTGGATCTATAATTTTTTTTTCCTCATTTTCATAGAAACTAATATTCATAAAGTCATGTAAAGAACGTAATTATGATATTTATAATTGATAATAATAATTTTTTTCCACCTTCTCTTCTCTAAATTAGTTTTGAGTTAATGTTGAGTTGAAAAACAGCACTTGCTGACACTCCGCCTCTTCATCTCTTTAATATCTTTCATGTTTTATAATATATTGTATTTTTTATTTCACATTACTGATGACAAAGTCGATTCATTATTATTATTAATTGGCTGGAAATCGAGGGATTTCCAACGAAATTTGAATTCAGGAATTTGTTACACTATACTGAAACAACAGTCTATTCCAAATCAAATGAATATCACCACATGAGTTGTCCTATATTGATTTCGTCATAACATTTTCAAAACTTTTATGGCATTCTCCGCTTGCCCATTTTTAACTGGATAATAAGAAGGTCCCGTCATATGTTTCACTCCACTGCAAAAAAAAAATGTTGAAACTCTTGAGACGTGACAGATGTTTCATTATCCGTGCAGAGCTCAGTGGGGAGGCAAAATCTTACAAAAACTTTCATCGTACTGGAAGCCGTGATATTAGCCACATCAAAACACTCTACCCATTTAGATGTTGCAACTTTTCTTACTAAAAAAAATTTTTGGTGACATGGTCCAAAAAATTCGCATGTAACCTGGTCCAAGGGATTTTTGATGGCCACTCCAATACTACAAAAGGAACCTTGGTAGGGTTTCTCGAAGTTGTACTGCAACTTCATCAACGGTCACCGAAAATAAGCCCCCTTCCCCCACCCCTCCCCAAAATTTTCCGGTATATTCTCGTCCAGATTTTTCATAGTTACCCTCCCCTTCCACCACCCCGCCCTCTGTCCCTCTACCACCATATTTATCCTTTAATTGATGAAAATGAAAATTTGTTTGAGGAAATTACATCAAAGTCATTTTGGTGAATAATCTAGCGCGCCCTCTGGAGTTGTCTGGGCCTTAGCCATTTCAACTTCTCAAGATTTAAGAGAAATGGATTTCGAGTCAGTCATGTATAAATATTAACCCCACTATTTGCTGATCTTTTTGATTGATGTAGGCCAGTAATTATGGGAATAATTCTTGAGAGTTCTGAAAAAAAAAATGGTGACTCCATCAAATCTAAACTTTTATAGGACGCCACATCAATTGTTGGTGTGAAAGCATGCCATCATGATGTTGCATTTACTGTTTGGGAGTTGAAAATCACCGGTTCCTTTTCCAAAATGAAAAGAACAGGGCATTGGAAATCTTAGAACATGTACATACATTCCGTTTTGTGTGATCCGATACCTGTCGAATCTAAAGGTGGATTGAACTATTTTCTGACATCCATCGATTTTTCCCGTAAAGCGATCGTCTATTTCCTTGAAAATAGACTATCAAAACAAACCAATCTTTTGCGAATTTTCTCTGCTGCAAGATTCAACAAATATTAAATTTTCACTTATAATCTCCAAAGTTCTTGAATTATTGCAGAATATTTTTTCCTGAAATTAAATCAAGCCCGCGGGGGATTTCAGGGGTTTCGAATAATATTGCGGAGAATACTTTATAATTAGATAAGAGATAATGAAAAACAACAAAAATATACGTTATGCATATTGCGATGAACTTTGTGAAGATAAAAGAAGTCATCCATAATTGAAACACTTATCATACCTATTTGAATGAAAAATGCAATGTGGAAGAAAACAAAAGTGGGAAATCAATCCGCGTAGTACAAAGGAAGCGTCTGGAAATTTCAAAGTTTTCAAGATAAGATAAAGGTGCATTTGGTCAATATCATTTTAAAATTGTGCTTACATAAATAATATATGTTGAAGAGAAGACATTTATACAACAATGTTAAATTTATGCTAAAAACCTTTGATGTTATCGTTATGTTTATAATAATACTTGTGCTAAAGTTGACTAAATCCACCCTATATAAGTTGAATAAAATTGTTTCGAATATTAAATTCATGTAGTCAAGTATAGGTAAACACTTGTTTGATATAATTTTTTTATCGATGGACCTATTCATTGTTGAAATGCAAGTAGCCCTCAAAATATTTTCAGACACATTCGAAATATGAAGTAAATAATTAGGTAGGTACCACCTTTCATATGAAAAATAAAATTCCATTAGTACATAAAAGCAAAATATCAAGTATCACTAAAATTTCCAGTTATTAATTTCGCCCAGGGTACCCTGGAGAAAATTTCAGGATTTTTTTTGGGTTGCCATGGCAACTAAACAAAAACCAGTTTTTTGATTAGCCAAAAAAGCGAGGTATTGAATTTTCAGTAGTAATATCCCGACAAAATAAAAAAAATAGTACGTGGGGGCTCGGCCCCAAGATTCTATATTGGATCTACATAACTCTCATACGCCCAATGATTACGTATGGAGCCATCGTGTGGTGGCAAGGTGCAACATCCGGCAAGTCGAGAACCCAATTAGATAGGGTAAAAAGGCTTGCCTGCCTTGCGATAACAAGTGCAATGAGGACGGCACCTACCAGGGCACTGGAGACGCTCGTAGGACTGTCCCCCTTATACCTCCTTATCGAACATGAGGCACGCAAAGCCGCAGCTCGCCTAAGAAGTTCTAACCAATGGCGGAGCGAGGGAATGTATGGAAATTCTCGATTATGGAATCATCCAGTAAGGGATTGTCCCCTTCTTGAAATGCCGGGTGACAGTTCGTTACCTGCCATACGATTCAGTAAAAGGCCGCTGACAGTAATTCCCAAAAGGGAAGACTGGGAGCGGATCGGGCACCGCCTGCTTCCCACCAAGGGGATCATTTGGTACACAGATGTCTCCAGAATGGGTAAGTCAGCCGGCGCCGGGGTATACGGGCAGTCTCCGAAAGCGGAACTTTGTTACGTTCTAGGAACTTTTGCTACTGTATTTCAGGAAGAAATGTTTGCCATACTCGCCTGTGTAAGAGAAAATCTCAACAGAGGCTACCGCGGCCAGCATATCACGATATGCACCGACAGCCAAGCGGCGATCAAGGCTCTCACATCATATAGAGTCACTTCGTTGCTGGTGTCTGAATGCATCGATGATCTGCAAAGGCTATCTTCCGCCAATAAAGTAAAGCTACTTTGGGTCCCTGGTCATACCGGAGTACCTGGAAACGAACGGGCTGATTATTTGGCCAGACAAGGTGCGAAAAGCACAGCGGTGGGACCAGAACCTATCATAGGAGTTTCAAGATCATGGTGCGTCTCAACCATGAAGGAAATTCTGGAAGTAAAATTCCAGGATACATGGAAAGATACATCAGGCATGAGGCAATCGAAACTCCACATCAGAGGCCCTTCTACCAGGAGGACCAAGACTCTGCTCACACTGAGCAGAAAGGAAATTAGATTAGTGACAGGGCTCCTGACGGGACACTGCCACCTCAACAGGCACCTCAACATTTTAGGTTTCACGGATGATACCGAATGCAGGTGGTGCTTGGAGGATGAGGAGTCAGCCACTCACATCCTCACGGAATGCCCGGCAGTGACAGCAATACGGGAAGCACACCTCGGGAGCATCGTACTGAACCCGGAGAGTGTGAGGGTGGTATCGGTCAGAAGGCTGGCCTCTTTCGCTCGCGAGATAGGCTACCTTCAAAACTGAACCATCTCCCAGCAGTAGTGGGTGCATAACGGGCCCGATTGAGAGGCCTACATGCTTATGGCTTCGTCCGCCCACATACCTTGTTCTATCTTCTATCCCGACAAAATGCTGAATTTTCAAAAAATACTTTCACCTTGCTGTCACGAAAACTTTGTTGCTTAGAAACACCACGAGAGCTAGCTCGAGTGGTGTTTTGTACAGCAACACAGTTTGAGCGACTGGCAAGGTGAAAGTATTTTGAAAATTCTGCGTTTCAAAGGGATATTCGATCAGACAATTTCACGAATACATTAAATCATTATGGACTAAATGCGTATTTCAGAAACGGTTCATCAAGTGTCATCAATGTCAGTTCAAGAGTTGAACCGTCAAACTGACGTTTCTCTATTCACAGAAATTGTTGTAACAATGGAAACGAATAAATGAGGAAGAAGCGAAATACTGATTTGAAAATACCACGGGCTGGAGACAGTGTTTTCGAAATAGTATATTGTGTATCTAGTAGTAAAAGCAATACATTTCCGGACGACAATCTAAATTGTTGGCCGAGGCGTTAAGCCGAGGCCAACAAGCCTTGAAGTCTGGGAATGAGCTTTAACTACGAGGTACACATACTATTTTTTCTGAAATCGCAATCAGCATTATCAAAAACTAAGGAATTCTACATATTGTTTGCGTGAATTCAATAACTGTCTAAAATGTAAACAAGCCGTCAAAAATATTCCCGTATCGTTTTCGATACGGAAAAGTACTTTTTCGGCAACCATCCGGGAAGTGTTCACTTCCCGGACACTTTTTCTTTGGGAAAGAAGCACTTCCCGGCCTAGTCCGGGAAGTACGTACTTCCAGGACTAGGCCGGGAAGTGCTCGAATTTTAATACAAATATTAATATAAATAAGAATTAGAATGTTTCTGTTGGTACCTATCTTCTGTTCAAATTTCAATATATAATACAAATAAGAACTGAAATGTTCGAAATATTCAAATTTGGAATCGTTTCATCCGGTTAACAGATGGGTTGGTTTATATAATATGAGGGAAATTGTCATTGAAAAACCTCGAGGTATGATAGCCGATTCAGATGTATTGGGGCTAAATAGTTCTCATTGGAATGCACTGTAGGTATCAAGCAAGTATTTTACATCTGTAAAGATAAAAAAAAAATATTTTGGAATTTATATCAGTAAATTGAAGCATTTTTTGGATATCCCCGTATATTCGTTGTTAATGATAAATCTGTGAATGCAAGAACATTTTAATTCAAATATTCATTCAGTTCCACTGTGTTTTCTGAAAATATTTTGAGAAAACAAGTTTCTATGAAAATTGTTTGACATATTATACTTCCAGTTCAGCATTTGCTATTCGTTGCTGCTTCATGTTGCACCTGTCATACCGAATAATAATGTTGTGTATTTGTTGAAGCTCCATTGTACTCTAGTTCAATATTCATTCAGGAAGTGTGCCACAAGAACAATTGGATAATATTAATTCATTTACGTATAACGAAAAATACAATTGCTTCATATTCTGGAAAATTGAATAAATTCGAAAATATTTTTGAATAATACAGCATGTTTTTTTTAGTCGCCGGTGGATCCATAAATTCACCAACTTCGTTCTAATATAGAACGAAGTTAGTGGATTGGTGGATCAAGCGGCGAGTAAAGAACAAATGAGATAATGATTTCAATCATTTGGTGGATGGAATATAATGGATTAGTATAATTCATTGGGAGTCTGGAATAAGCGCGGAAAATAAAACTTTCTTGCACGTGACTCTGATCCGAATACGAGTGGAGTTCGAACAAGCAGTTTCCGCAAGAATTAAGAACATATTTTGTTGTACGACCGCAAACAAAGGACCCCGCAAACTCCTTATGAAATTTGGGTCCTGGTGAATTTTTTTCTAAATTTTTGGTGTGATGTAGTCCACCCCCCCCCCTTCTTCCCCCTATCACCTATTACGAAACACAAAAAAAAATTCTCGAGTGCCTTTAAATGTTTCGTCAAATGTTTAGGGTTGATTTAGTCAACTTTAGCACAAGCATTATCATAAACATAACGGTAACACCAAAGGTTTTTAGCATAAACTCAACATTGTTGTATAAATAGCGCCATTTGATATAACAGATTCAACTTTCGCTTTTGACTTATATTTAAGCACAATTTTAAAATGATGTTGACTAAATGCACCTTTACAACTGTACGATTTCCTCAATTTGAGCTGATTAAAACATTTATTTTGATAAAGCATTCACAAGTACTCGAGAATTAATTTTTTTCGTGTTTTAAAATAGGGGTTAGGGGTAAGGGGGAGGTTTTAAATTTTTTATGAAAAATTACACAATTGTTCAGCATAACCTAAACTAAAATACGTAGAGATAATGAATAGTCTAGTCTGAGCAAGGTATGGTTTCAACGCACCCTAGCATCAAAACTATTAATTTTTGGGGTTTGTCAACCAAATAATTTCATTGGCAGCAAAGCTATAGCATTATTAATTTTGGTAACATGCCATTATTTTTGAATATTTCAGACAAATTCTGAGAATCGGCAACACTGTCAACACAAACGTAGAAGATCGTTGAGATTACTGGTAGAAATTCAAATTCATAACACAAATTGTTCCCGAGTTATAACATCTAGGAACGAGGAACGAGTACACATTCGGAATAAAGTAATGAAGTCGAAAAGACAGCTTATCATAAAAATTTATTTAAAACAATTTTTGAAAGATACTGTCAGAGTTTTTGGGTTCTGGTATTATTTACTCATACAGGCTATCCGATTTCTTCCACAAAGTTATTTTGTTTCCCTCTTCGTTCGCTAGTGTCAAAATACAATTATTACTGAATTGAAAATTTTAAAATGTATCGAACTCGAGAAAGGTAGGCAGTGATGACGTTATTATTTTTAATAGTCATTTGAATAAAACAAAAGTAAGCCCTGACAATGACAGATTCAGTCTCAATTCGAATGTGAGAAAGGTATTGATCAATATTCAATTGCAATAGGACTAAATTTCGTTATGGCTTTACAATTGTCTTTGCCAGAAAAAATTGAAATTGTGCGTCTTACTGGATAAAATGATAGGAGTGAAAGAGAAGTGTGCAGAATATTCAATGATCGACATCCAGATCGCCCCCCTATCAGTAATAGTACAGTGCACAGAGTAAATAAAAGTTTCAATGAAACTGGCGCTGTATCGAAGAATATTTTGAGGAATAATGTGAGAAGAAGGATTGGACACGAACAGGTTGTATTAGATTACTTTAGGAATAATCCCAATGCCAGTTTGAGAGTGGCAAGCCTAGATTTGAATTTACCAAGGGAAAAGATACGGAGATGCCTACGAAACAAAATGAAACCATTCAAACCCAAATTTTTTCATACCCTGGAAAACGGAGATCAAGAAAAACGACTTGAATTTTGTTTGTGGGCACAAGGAGAATACCTGAGTAACAGACGATTTTTAGAATGTATATTATTCAGCGATGAAGCCACTTTCACGACTAACGGTGTTGTTTCATCTCAGAACACAAGATTATGGGCAACCGAAAACCCTAATTGGGTTATAAACTGCAAAAGACAATATTCGGAAAAAGTTAATGTATCGTGCGGAATATTAAATGAACGAATTATTGGCCCATTTTTTTTCGAAGGAACTATAAATGCCATCAAATTACTGGAATTTCTCAGAACTGAACTATGGAATGCTATTCATGATCTTCCTATTGTTGAGCGAATAAACTTACATTTCCAATTAGACGGATGCTCTGTGCATAATGCTGGAATTATTAAACAATGGCTGAATGAACAGTTTCCTCGTCACTAGATTGGTCGAGGAAGTGAATTGATTGGATGGCCACCAAGGTCACCCGATTTGACCCCACTTGACTTCTTCTTGTGGGGTCTTCTTGTACAAAAAGTCTACAAATCCCGCCCAAGAACTAGACAGGAGTTGTGTGAAAGAATACGTCAAGCTTGTAGAGAAATAACACCAGAAGGACTCAAAAATACTGTAAAACATATTCGAAAGAGATACGAAAAATGTGTTGAATTGAATGGTGGTTTGGTGGAAGCAACAAAAATTTGAAATTTATTGATTAGGACCAAAATTACTCAATGTTGTATTATCGATGTCATTTGTTAGCCATCGTAAAATTTGGAAATTAAATCAAAATAAAGTTTTCAGTTCATTCGAAAGTTCTTGGTTGATTGTACAATAATCGATATCTCGAGGAGCCGGTTTCTCGACGTTATGGATTTTAAATTTTTTCCAAAAATACCATTCTAGATGTTATAACTCGAGAACAATTTGTGTTATGAAAGCGAATTTCTATCAGAAACCTCAATGATCTTCTACGTTTGTGTTGACAGTGTTGCCGATTCTCAGAATTTGTCTGAAATATTCAAAAATAATGGCATGTTATCAAAATTAATAATGTTATAGCTTTGTTGAAAATTAATATTTTCAAATAATATTCTAGAATTCACCTAAATGAAGAATGCTGAATCCAGTGGCTGAGTTGAAATTCCACGAAAAAATTCGCTAATGAAATTTAGCAATTAGAACATAAAAAAAAATCGTAGTATACCCTGAAATTTGGAATATTATGCAAATATTTTGTTCAAACGTAGACTTTTTGTTACTCTTCCTGCTAAAAAAAATTGAGTAGGTTGGAAATTGTAAAAATATGTTAATGGAATTTCAGGAAAATGTCAATTTTATCTCCTAATTTTTTTTATTTGTCAACAGATTTCGATGAAATTACAGTCAGTGATATTTCGAGATTTCCTGAATCCAGTGGTGTAGTCAAAGTTCTGATAAAAGTTTTGAAATTGAATTGGTGGGTTGATTAAACGGCATATTTTTCAAAATTAATTCCCTCATAACTTTTTTATTGATTGACGCATTTCAACGTTATTTACATAAGAACCATTTGAAAATGTCGCGAATCCAGTGGTGTAGTTAGAATTTTTCTAAAAAAATCGCTAGTAATTTTTTTAGATTTTTGACCTTGAAAAATCAGATTAGTTGGCCCTGGAAATGGAGATTTATTCATTAAATTTGGTGTCCTAGTAGACTTTTAGAATGTCTACCTAATGAAAAAAAAATCATTCGAATCGGTTGAAAAATGTTGATTTTATAGGGGTGCTATATTGGCTTTAGTCGGAAGTTTCTAGGTTTTACATTACATTGGATTGACAAGTCACAAAGCAACACATTACATTATTTCAACATTGAGACATGTTGAGGTTAGGGACTGAAGGAACAAATAAATATATAACTATACAAAACTGTCACAGTATTAAAAACATCAATAGGAAAATTATTTGAAGAGAAATATTTCTTTTCAAACAGTGAAAGAACGCTAACAACAGTACAGTGTATATAATATCTACAAGTGTATAAAACTATAAAACAGTAAGACGCTGACAACACGTTATGAATTCCTGTATATTGTAGAATGCATTTATAATAAGAAGTGACTTCAACTTAGATTTGAATCAGAACAAGTTTGGCTAGTTTTTAATTTCTTCTGGTAAAGTATTGAAAAAATGTGCCCCTTTATATCGAGGGGATTCTTTATAGCTAGTGTAAGTAACTAGTTCCAGTCTGAATTCGTTTCTCCTTCGAGTGGAATAATTATGAAAATTTGAATTGGGGGTGAAGCTATTCTTAAGAATGTAAATGTTTGTCGAAAGTTTGTAAAGATGATTGCATGTAAAAGTTAACAGTTTTTTCTCTTTAAAGTAATCTCTGCAGGATTCTCGATAATCTAGGTGATAAATAAGGCGAATAATTTTTTGTGCGAGGAAGACTCTATTATTATAATATTATAACTGATACTTGAATACACTAACGCATAGTACACAGAAATAATGCCTCCTTCACTAAGACAGCTCATTACATTTTTAATTGCGAAGTAGTGTTTGTTTAATTTGGAGCATATAATAATTTGTCTTTATTTGTCCTCAAAAAAAATACATACAGAGGGCAAATGGGCGAAGTCTAGTCATGACCAGACGAATCTAGTCAATTCCTACTCAATGGATACATTCTTTCCATCTGAGGTTACTATCAATAATTGTTCCAAGAAACTTACAATTTTCTTGAAGCGATAATGTTTCATTATTGATACTGCTCAGTGTCGATTCTTTCTGTCGGCGATTTTGTGAATTGGACAGCGACGGTTCTTGAATAATTTATAATCAAGCGATTTTATTGAACAGTTATTGAACTGATGGAGAACATTCTTTATTTTCATAAATAATTTTTTCCTGTCCAAACTAGATATTATTATTGATGTATCATCTGCAAACATAAATACTTCTCCATCGCTTATATACAGCGTGTCTCACGGTCGATGGTAGGTTAGACGTTTATGGTAAACGCAAAGCCGGATTTCCCTGAAAATTTCACATCTTACATTTTGTTACCTGATCTATCGATCTAAAATATTTTCAGCTTTGCGGCGTTGCCACGTCTATAAAAAAAACTAGCAACTTTATTTTTTTAAATAGAACACCCCATATATTAACTCATTTTTTGAATCGCTCTTTCATTATAATACTTTTTTGTTAATAATGTCCTATACCTATCTCTATCTGTTTTCGAAATAAAAAATAATTTGTGTTGAATATGGTCCAAAACATAGCCCTAATTGAACTTTAGTACATCAGTACTCTCAATTCATGAAAAGTTGATATTTTGATTATAGGTTGGACAAATTCGAAGTATTTACTTAACACCAAGAAATCGACTCCATATCATACAGGGCGTGCTAAAATTACTGTTATTTCCATAATGCATAAAAGTGGTCAAAAGTTCACTTTTTCAAATGAAACCCCCTGTATATTACTCGATTGAAAGATGATGAAAAATGCTTCATGATGATATATCATGTCCCTATACCTAAATCATCAACTTTTCTTAATAAAATTGCTTTTTAAGAATTTGGTTTTAGGTAACAGTGGATTTGTCAAGCTTATAACAGTTTGGTAACTTTTATAACTAATTTACGAATAGTTATCGGCGGTGTTTCAAATTATCTTCCAAAGTGAATGCAAATATCGATTATTCAAACAAAGTTCTTATGAAATTATTTATCATACACGGACAGTGTGATCAAATCATTGCCAGAACTTGCAGACATTTCAACCAAATGTATCCTGAATTAACACAAATGAACGAGAGGAAGTATGTAAGATTACAAAATAATTTTCTTAACTATGGCTGAAAGTTTCCAGGGAACAACTGTCCAAAAACCAGGCATTTCTAGGTAAAAAGTACGATTTTCTGGAATATATCATGTGAAAGTACAGAAAAAAACAGAATTAGGAGGATTAAAAATAACAAAATTGTAAACAAAATATCACATTTTTACAATAAATGCTGGAAATGTTGTCCATTACATTCTAAACATTTTAAAATATTCTTTTGTACGCGACTTGTCGTTGCTTTTTCAATTTCATGGGGATCTAGATCTTCAATACACCGCACTATTCGCCGTCGCAGTTCTTCTTTGGTAGGCACTGGAGTACTTACTGTACACCCTTTCTTTTAAAACAACCCATAAAAAAAGTCAAATGGCGTGAGATCGGGTGATCTCGGTGGCCAATCCCACGGCCCTAAACGCCTAAACCAACGATCGTCAAACATTTGGTGAAGTTTCCTGGAAACTTCCTGAGTGCAATGAGCTGGCGCTCCGTCCAGTTGAAACCACGAATTCCTATATTCCTCTAAGGCAAGTTTTCAAGGAAATCGGTAACAATCGTCCTTAAAATATGAAGATATCTCTCTGCATTCAGTGTGTCTTCATAAATAAAAAAGCTAATTTAATTTTTCTTCAAAATACAAAACACATTCAGGGAAAATTTTTCTTGAAAACCCATTTCTTTTGTCACATGAGGATTATGATCAGCCCAAAAATGTTTATTCCTTCTATTAAAAATGTTCGTAAATTTTGATTCGTCGCTCCAAATTATTTTTGACGAAAATTCCCGATCTTCCTGTATATGTATTAGAAGGGATTCGCAAAAATGCACTCTGCGTACAAAGTCTTCTACTTTGAGCTTGAACTTTGGTAAATTTATACGGATGCATTTCGTGATTTTCCAAAATTCGTTGTACTGAAGGATGTGATACACCCAAATCTTTTTATGCACTGCGAACGGAAGCTTCTGGATATGCATAAAAATATGCCAAGACGTTAACAGTATTTTCCTCATTTAAAGTAACAGGTCATGGTAATGTTGAAGGCGCTTTTAACTTTGAGCCATAGTTAAGGAAATAATTTTGTAATCTTACAAACTTCCTCTCGTTCATTGGTGTTAATTCAGGATACATTTGGTTGAATTTTCTGCAAGTTCTGGCAATGATTTGATCACACTGCCCGTGTATAATAAATAATTTCATGAGAACTTCGTTTGAATAGTCAATAGCATTCATTTTTGGCGATTTTTTAAAACACCGTCAATAACCATTAGTTAATTACTTATAAAAGTCACCAAGCTGTCATAAGCTTGATACTTCCACGGCCCCCTAAAATCAAATTCTTTAAATATTGTATACAACTGTCCGAGCTGTCATTAAAAATCTCTTTAACAGAAACAATCTGAACATCTACTTAGAAAGAATTATTTAGAAAAGTTCACACATGTATTTGGCAGTTTGTGCAATTGGTAATATTTATTCCCTGTGAAGTAACTGACGAAGTACCTACTATTCAATTCAACTGGAGGAAGTACTTTATGAATAACCAATAATAACATTTAAATAAACATGTGCGCTGGTGTATATAGTTGAAGCATCTGCCTTGTAATCCAAAGATCGTTTGTTCGAATCCCATGGACCTCATTAATTTTTTTTTTTTTTTTTTATTACTAGCTGTAACTGTTGTACACAAAAATGTGTATGATACATAGATTTGCTCCACTCGCTGACGTTCGTTTCGCAATGTTCCCCACTCACAAAATAAAATGCCACTTCCATCACTTGTAGGTATCATAAATAACTATTTTTCCACAAAAACGGCTTTATTAAGAAAAGTTGATGATTTAGGTATAGGGACATGATATATCATCTTGAAGCATTTTTCATCATCTTTCAATTTATCGAGTAATATACAGGGGGTTTCACTTGAAAAAATGAACATTTGACCACTTTTATGCATTATGGAAATAACAGTAATTTTAGCACGCCCTGTATGATATGGAGTCGATTTCTTGGTGTTAAGTAAATACTTCGAATTTGTCCAACCTATAATCAAAATATCAACTTTTCATGAATTGAGAGTACTGATGTACTAAAGTTCGATTAGGGCTATGTTTTGGACCATATTAAACACAAATTATTTTTTATTTCGAAAACAGGACATTATTAACAAAAAAGTATTATAATGAAAGAGCGATTCAAAAAATGAGTTAAAATACGGGGTGTTCTATTTAAAAAAATAAAGTTGCTAGTTTTTCTTATAGACGTGGCAACGCCGCAAAGCTGAAAATATTTTAGATCGATAGATCAGGTAACAAAATGTAAGATGTGAAATTTTCAGGGAAATCCTGCTTTGCGTTTACCATAAACGTCTAACCTACCACCGACCGTGAGACACGCTGTATTCAGGAAGGTCGTCGATGCACAATAAAAAGATGAGAGGACCAAGATCGCTTCCTTGAGGAACACCATCGCTTATATATTCAGGAAGGTCGTTGATGAAAACTAAAATGATGAGAGGACCAAGATCGCTTCCTTGAGGAACACCAAAATCTATTTGGATACTCATCAGAAGTTTCACCATTTGCCTTCACTATCAATGAACGCTTTTGTAGAAACGAACGAATCCATTCTGATACATTGTCTCGAATTCCGAGTATAAACACGTTCACGACGACGTGTACCACCGGTGGTACATTCCGATTCTTCCCTGCAGCCGGCATGTACCACCGGTGGTACACTGGTTTGAATAATTTCTAGGCGTTCTGAAATTCAGCGTTTATAAGATAGGTGTTAGATATCCGGGTAGCGGCTGTAGGAATAGTAAACGAAGAATAGTGTATCATCGTTCGCTCACCCGTTCACGCATATAGTTATAAGGGAGGATCAAAACAAACATTCCAAAAAATGCTCTGAAGCTTTTGCGATGGGGTGTCTCATACCACGTTTGGTATATCAAAACAAAGGCTCAAAACATGAAAAAAAAACTCAAAATTGGTGATGGTGATTTTTATTTATCGTGAAAATACAAAAATAATATCTCGTGGCCACCGCTGGTACACGACGCCCCCAAGGCAGAAATACGCATCAGGGGCGTCGTGTACCACCGGTGGTACATTTAAAAAAATATAAAAAATATAACAAAAAAACTTAAACTGGTAGTTACTAAAGCATTTACTCACCATAGGAATACAAAAACAATATAAAAAACAAAAAATAAAAATTTGTCCCGGAGACTGATTTCCGGATTTACCGGTCGTCGCGAACGTGTTAATTTTTGATAAAATGAAATCAAAGTTGTGGGTGTCAAAGGCACGTGATAAGTCGAAAAACAGTCCAGTCTCTTTTTTCTAGTTTTTCATGTACCTATCATTTGGATGAAGTCGATTGTTGCCGTTTCTGTAGAGTGGCCTTCTCTGAATCCATATTGGTTTTTATTTAATATATTATATTTCTTTAGGTAGCTTTTTACTCGTTTAGATGTGCACTTTTCAAAAACTTTCTAAAAACTGCGCAATTGGTCTGTAGATTATAAGTGACAGTTTGTCTTCCTTTTTGTGAATGTGCGATACTCACTGAAATATGCCTTATAACTGGAATGCCAATGCAACTTCTCAAAAGTGTACCCTTTTGAACCTCGCGCAGCAGTAAAAAAAGTCAAGGGGGGAGCATGCGTACTAATATTCGACACAGGACCGGTCCATAGTATAGATGACGAATTTCTATACGACTAAATTGATGAAAAACCACCGTGGTCTGACGCTTACAATTTGGATCAGCTTGAAACTTAGATTTCACAAATATCAAATCGTGGAAAAATGATCATACCACATTCATGTTCCCAGGATAAAAATGAACTTCACAATAAAAAATAATTTATAATGAAAAACAAATTGAAAAACACAATGCCCTACCGAGGAGTTTCAAATGTGATAACCTATAGCTACTCTTTTTTTGAACATTTTCTGGGAAAAAACTCACACAAGCAAAACCAAACATAAAATGGAGGACTGAACTCAATGAACTGCTATAAATAGCGCCTAAGCCGCTCCTGGCCGAATTCATTGATCAAAGACGTATGTTTTCATCACAGAACAATTCATTGGTCTCTGTTATGATCAAAGACATGATTTTCACATCTTTTCATCTACTGCGTCGGCGCAGATTCTGACATTTCCATCTCCATGGATGGCACAAAAATTCTTCGCGCATATGCCGGCATTGGCATTCCAGTTATAAGGTATATTTCAGTGGCGATACTAAAGATAATTTCAACCTATTGGAAATTGACCCAGTTCAAATGATTTATTCAGAATAAATGCTAAGTAGGGTGCTATTTCTGAAGAACATTTTTTAAGAAGATACACAGTGACTTCATCTATTCCGGTAGATTTCTTGTTTTTTAAATCTTTCACTATTTCTGCAACTTCGTCAGTGGAAAGAGGTTGAAAATAAAAAGAATTAATTTGCGCATGATGGGATGTTGTGCAATTCATAGATAAATTGTTTCTGAAATGGTTTGTTAGTTGATCACCTACAATAGATATGAGAAAATGTCCAAAAAGATTCGCAATATTTTTCCCATTTGTTATTTTTTCCCCTTCGTGGTGAATGCCGATGTGGAGGACTTCAAAGTGATCAAATCAAATTTGTCGGATCACTTTGCCCAGTTTGTATCTCTCAGTACATCTATTCAATTAGAAAGCTCAATATGTACCAGGAGAGCTATAAATGATAATAATATTGCCACATTTCGTTTTTACTTATCACGGGAAGACTGGTCTGATGTATTGATTGAAGGTAACTGTGAGAAAGCTTTTGAAATGTTCATGCAAACTATACATTTTCACTTTGAAAATTCTTTTCCTTGGAAGAAGCAAATACCAAGAGTTAATAAAAATTATCAATGTGCTATTACGCCAGAACTTGTAAGGTTAAAAGAAGAAGTCTCTCTATATGCAGATTTAAGTAGACAATATTCAGAATACAGACCAAGGTTCAGAGAGGTCAATCAACGATATCAAAACAAATCGTCCGAAAATAAAAAAAGATACTTTGACCAGAAAGTATCACAGTCGAATAATAGAGGAAAAACTATCTGGGACATAGTTAACATCACCACGGGTGGGAAAAGTAACTCAAATCAGCGCATTGAGCTCAATGTAAATGGAAATAAAATTGGGATTGAAAACTGTGCCGACGAGTTCAACAATTTTTTCACTTCTGGTCATTTTACCTCTGCAAATGATATCACGCAATCAATTGACTACGATTTCATAGATAGCAGTATACAAACCAGCAATGTGTCTCTGTTCTTTGGTCCAGCTCAATCTTATGAGGTTATAGACGTAATAAAGAACATGAAAAACTCTAATTCATCAGGCTGTGACGAAATATCAAATACAATACTTAAAAAAATAGGCGAAGTAATTAACGAACCACTTACCCATATAGTTAACTTATCTATATCTCAGGGAGTTTTTCCATCAAAATTGAAACAAGCCAGTGTTATCCCGTTACATAAAAAAGGCAATACGGAACAAATCAGCAATTACAGAGCCATAACCTTATGCTCAAGCTTTGGGAAAGTAATTGAGACTCTCGTGAATAAAATGCTTTTGAAATTCCTGATGGAAAATAAAAGGCTTTCAGATTGCCAGCATGGTTTTTTAAAGAATAAGAGTACCGACGCAGCACTGTGTGAGTTTGTTGACTAAGGCTTTAGACAAGAAAAAAGTTGCGTTAGGATTGTTTATTGATTTCTCCAAGGCCTTTGATTGCGTGAATCATGAAGTTCTCCTATACAAATTGCAGAGATATGGCATTAGGGGCCTTGCTCTTCAGTGGTTTGATTCTTATCTTGGAAATAGATACCAACAGGTCAAATGCAATGGCTTTGTCTCTGATTCGATTCCAGTTAGGGTTGGAGTACCACAAGGATCCATATTGGGGCCCACTCTGTTTCTCATTTATATCAATGATTTACTAGAACAGATGAGTCATGCTACTACTCGACTCGTAGCTTATGCTGACGATACTAATTTTCTATTTGTGTCCGATAACATCGGTGATGTTATAACCCAAGCAGATCAAGTGTATCAGAATGTGAGTGAATGGGTTGAGAAAAATTGTCTGTGTCTCAATAATGAAAAATCAGTATTGATTACTTTTAGAACTGGCCATTCTCAGGTTGTAACTCCCAATACTATTGCTCTGAACAACGCTGATATTTGTTGCTCTGACACAACAAAACTTTTAGGTCTCACCCTCCACTGTAACTTGAAATGGGACACACATATCAATAATTTGGCCTCGAAACTTGCTAAAACCTGCTATGCACTCTGTATATCATCCCAACAATGTAGCAAGAATATTGTCAAACATTTATATTTTGGATGTTTCCACTCAAACCTGAAGTATGGTATAATGCACTGGGGAACTACACGGATGCTCATAGAATTTTCATGTTACAAAAAAAGGCAGTCCGTATCGTGTCAAAAATCGGACCACTAGAATCATGCAGAGAACACTTCAAGAGCCTCTCAATTCTTACAATGATATCGATTTATATCTATGATGTTGTTTGCTTTGTTTTAAAAAATAAATCATATTTTGAATCTGAAATAGTAGAACATACCTATGAAACTCGTATGAAAAACAGATTGCTTCCATCGAAACATTCTTCCAGCCTATTTCAAAGGGGTATCTTTTATAATGGTTGCAAACTATTTAATACCCTTCCTAAATATATACAGAACTCGAGAAATATTCACTTGTTCAAGAGGGACATGAAACAGTTATTATTGAAAAAAACCTACTATTCGCTGGAAGAATTTTATGGTGATTTCTGATCATTCCTATCTGTTTTTAAATCTCTCTTTTTATTTATACATTTATATATCGTGTTCTTTTTTCTTTTTTTGCCAAATTGGTTAGTCTTTTGGAATTATCCACCTTCTGACATTGTCGCATTAGTGTATTGTATAGTCAGTCATGTTACTGTATTATATTCTTTCGTGACTGTTGATAAATGAAATGAAATGAAATGAAGTTCAATTTTGCCCTGTGATTTTTTTCTGTTTAGGAGTTTATTCACTATGTCCCAAATAGTTTTACTTTTGTTGTTAGATGTGTCTATGATATTAGAACAGTAATTTTGATTAGCTTCCTTCACGTGTTGGCCATAGGCTTTTTTCGAATTTTTGTACTGATTCTGAAGATCAGCACTACCTGGATATTTTTTTCGCAATATATTCAGATTCCTTATAATTGTTGACTCAAATTTGAGTTCGTTAATATACCAAAGGGCAGATTTTTGTGGATTGACTTTGTTAGAGAGTTTGGAAATGAAGCTTCGAAAACAAATGAAAAATGCTCCCAAAATGTTTCAAAACATTCATTGTTATTTCCGTGGTGTCTAAAGATTCCATATTCAATTTGCATAGTAAGTGCCTGAATTGGTTAATATTTGAGTCGTTAAATTTTCTTTGGTTTCTAATTATATCTTTAGTTGTGTTTTCAATTGTACAGTACTTTAGTTAGATAATTTGAGCTGATGTATGGTCTGAAATACATGGATCGATTATCTGGAATTTTATGCAATCTTTTTTGTTTGTGATAATATAATCGATTGCTGAGGCACTTATCATCTCCCTTTCATTTGCAATTCGGGTAGGTTGCGTGATTCAAGGTTATGTGAATCAAGAATGTCGCACAGTATGTTTTTATTTATGGTTGGCTGTAAGAAATTGATGTTGAGATCCCCGCAGATGACAATATGATTATAGGTATTGCTTAGAACATCGAGAACTCTACAGAAATTTATAAAGAATGAATCCATATTTCCATTGTTGGATCTGTAAATGACTACAATGCAGATTTCGTTGTTTATTGAAATTGCGCTGCATTCGATATTTAATTCAAGAGAAAAATTTTTCACTTGTTTTATTTCTTTGCAATATATCAGACGATCTGATTCAACTAGTATAACGACATCTCCATAACACTTAACAGTTCTACAAAAACTTGTAACTACTTGGTAACCACATATACGTTTATGTTGTTAATATTTTCGTTCGTTTGCCAATGTTCAGAGAGTAGGAAAATATGATTTATTTTCCTCCAAAAAAGCATATATCAAATTTGTTATTGACGCATTGGACATTTAAATGAATTTCTTTCATACCATGTTCGAAATCTGAAAAGACCTGCTCGGATTCTGTTATCTCGATTCTTGGTCCTGTTGCTAGGCATCTTGATGAAAATTTGCGTTCTTCTGGAATCTGTATCTATTTACCATTGTTCCATCGGGCCATATTTCAGGGTTGTATACTTCCTGGACATGGGCAATTGGGAATGTGACAATCATAGAGCATGTTTCTTCGTTTTTATTGAGAGGTTCGCATTGGAATGGGATATCCGAAGCAGTTTCATTGAGAACTTTTAATAAGTCTAGAAAACACACATTGAAAATCCATACAATATCCGAGCCAGTTTACTGACTCGTTGTGAAGAGACCAGAGATTCAGGTATTTTCTTTGACTTCGAAATGTCTTATGCTAATCACAGTAATAAAAAAGCTTCTGTAGCCAATAAGATGTATGGATTTATTATACTTAACTATCGAACGTTCACTAACTCAAATGCTCTAATGTCAGATTCAAACTGGAATACTGCTCAATAATTTGGAGCACCTACTACTATTGTCACGAGTACACAATTGAAAAAGTACAAAGAAAGTTTCTGAAATTCATGTATTTTAAAAATTGTCGTACATATCCAACTAGGGGTTCTAACCACAATAACCTTCTCGAACATTTTCAATTCTTTGGGAAAAAGGGGAAAATGTGGTTCAATAATTTTTCTTCACCAACTGCACAGCCATATTGACTGCAGTTTGCTACTATCTGAGTTGAACTCCAGGGTGCCAAGGCTTCAGTTACGGTTGAGTCTCAGATTTACTTCTCCACAGCACGAATAAAGCTAAAGTATGTGTGATAACTATAATTCAATATGCAGTTTATTGATATCATTAACTGTTCCGTGAAGCATATAAAAAAAATTAGCGATGGAAATATGGAAGTGACTACAGTCGACATGCATTTTTCAGTAAGGAACTGTCATCTTTTTCTTACCGTTCATCATCATAAGTAAGCACAAAATAACAATTCATCATTTTAGTTTCACTTGTCTGATACAAAATATCTGTATTATATGCTGTTGAGATTTTTGCCATATTATGGCAAGCCAGTAATATCTTTAAATTCGAGAGTAATATGTCCATCATTTCAGCAAGGACTCCCTTGATCAGACCCACCATTTTGACAGAATGGTTCGGGTACAACCTGCGGAGTTCAAACAGAAGATTTCGATATTAAGACCGTTTCTCCTCCTCTTGGAACGATATTCATGTCGCCTGGAGCGGAAAACTCCATAACAAAAATCGTTTTACTTTGATGGTCGAGGAGGGCAAAATCTGGCTTATTGGCTTGTATTTGCCTGAGGGTGGGGAATGAGTAGTTCCAATAGATTCGGCACCTCTCATTCTCCACAACGGACTCAATATTCTCTGGATAGTACAACACTCGTAGCGCCGCGTTATGCCTGTGGATATATGCTGAGACCGCATAAGCTGGGCGTGCTGATAGCGAATGCATTATGGCCTCAGGTGCCTCACGACACGCCCTGCATCAGGTGTCAGGGACGTCTATACCCATCACGCGACTACCACGCCATTATGAATCTCTCGGTCTCCGACTTCAGCTTACTTGGCCTGATGAAGGCAGAAGTCAAACTTTTGGATAAGCCAATGTCTTCGATGTTCTTGAAGTCCTTGCATAGAAGGGGGTCTTAACTCCTGATGACTTTACAGGCTCCATCCAGCACCATTCTGTTATTATTAATAATGTCACTGTCACTGCCAAACAATGAAAATGATACGTTTGCATTAAAAAAATTCATTTTAATATTTAAAATTTAATATTTAAAAACCAAGAAATCGACTTTAAATTCGAATATAAAGTCCCTTTTTTGCACTGGTAAAGCTTTACAACTCGCCTACGGCTCGTTATAAAACTTCCCGCGAGTGCAAAATAGACTCGCTCTACAGTGTCCGGCATAAAGTTCGCAGCATATGGAAAACTTTTTTAACCTCTGCTTCATCCCAAACCTATATTGCAAATACCAAAATTGATTTTTTTACTACCATATACGAGGACATATTGAAAAATTCTCAGCCTACCATAGAACCAAACAAAATTTCAATGTCAAAACTCAACATATTCCCCTCTTAATTGAATACATTTATTACAGCAAACCTACAACGTCTCTAGACCTTTGAAAAAAAATATTTCTTCATGCTCTGCAAACCAGTTCTCCAAAGCTTTTATAACCTCCTCGTTGGAAGAAAATTGAAAACCTTTTAAACTTTTTTTCAGTTGAGGAAAGAGATGATAGTCGGACGGAGTCAAATCTGGTGAATAAGGGGGGTGTTATAGTAATTCAAACCCTAAATCACGAATTTTTTGCATGGCAACTTGAGATTTGTGTGCAGGGGCGTTGTCCTGCAAAAACAAACCACCTTTGGATAGCTTTCCGCGTCTTTTCTCTTCAATTTTTTCTCGTAAAGTGGTCAGTAATGTCGAACAGTAATCTCCAGTTATTGTTCTTCCCATATCCAAAAAATAAATCACGATTACTCCATGGCAATCCCATAAAACTGAAACAAGAACTTTTCCAGCAGATTTTTGAACACGAAACTTCTTAGGTCTTGGAGAACCAGAGTGTCGCCATTTCATCGATTGTTGCTTTGTTTCTGGCTCGTAGAAATGTACCCAAGTCTCAACCATAGTAACATTTCGGTTTAAGAAGTCTACATCGTTTTCAAATCGAGCACAGATCGAACGCGATGCTACTACCCTTGCACGGTTTTGGTCAACATTGAAACATTTGGGAATCCATTTTGCAGCAATTTCCCTCATGTCCAAAATGATGAACGCGTTCATATAAAATATTCAGTGCTTTAGATATCCGTTTTAGCCCAATTCGATGGTCTGTTAAAATCATGTCATGACCTGCATCGATATTTTCGGGGACTGACACAGAAACTGGCCTGTTTGACGTCAAACTTCACACTGACACTTCTAATAAGTTATTGTTCGTTGCTATAGTAACGCAATATTTTGTTTATGCGGGGAATTGGTCTAGACTAACTAGATATCCATACATCTTCGTACGAGCGATATTGAAAAACAATTCAGTTTTATTTACTATTTGTAGCAGAATTTTGTGAAATACCGTCACATATTTCAATTAACGTGATTTTCCGATGGGAGGGAGAAAGGAGGGAACATACAGAGAGTGATATGATCATATCTAACAATATACCATTCATCTAGCATAGTTTTCCTCATATCGTACAGGGCGATGAGGAGAAAATTGGAAAAAAGTGGAAAAATTAAATTTTGATTTGAATTTCTGAATCAACATCCGATTCTGAACAATATTTTCCTCATACTTTTAATTCTACCGTGAAAAATAAAGTGATGGGATACATTTTTTTTGAAAACAATGCATGTTTTTCAATATCGCTCGTATATGGTAGTATAAAATTCAATTTTGGTATTTGCAATTTAGGTTTGGGATGAAGCAGAGGTATTCATCACGAATTTTTTTTTTTGAGAAATCAATAATAAAAAAGTTTTCCATATGCTGCGAACTATATGCCGGACACTGTATATTCTAGTTGTATAAATAACTATTTTGATTGATTGAAAGAAGAGTATTTGTCGATTTGAATCCTAGAGAACCAACATCCATCGACAGCTGTTTCGTGGTTTCCCACTAGTCAGGAAGGATTTATGGATTCTCTCGGAATCAGAACAGATTGAATAAATGAAGTAAAGAAGAAAATTTTCTAATTTTTTACAGAACTCGTTCGAAAATGGACAGTAATATCGTCCCGGATGATGTGGTCATATCAGGAGTTAGTGGACTCTTCCCGCAATCAAAAAATTTGGTCGAGTTCAGGAAACATCTTTACGAGAATAATTCTCTTCTAGAACCACGATTCGAAGACAGTGAGTAGTTTTAAAGCGTTACCCGAATGAACTTCATTTCAATGATTCTCATTTCAGATAAACTGGGTGTGTGTCCCTTGGTAGGAGTAACCGACTCCCTTTATTTTGACAATGCCTATTTCGGAATCCATAGGAAGCAGTGTTTCCATTTGGATCCTATGCACAGGGGTGCCCTGGAAAGTACTTTCGCAGCCCTATTGGACGCAGGTTAGTACCATTGTTGAAGTCAACACCTTAATTGAACTAAATTGAATTTCTTTACCGTCTTATACGGTCTTGACGATCGTGGTTCATGGGTATTGCTTAGTTGGGTGGCCGGCGCTGGAATGGCGCTCACAGTTTGGAGTTATCCACTGTGCGGGCGCGGTCTCAGTTTCGGTATTTAAATGGGTTTGGTTGTCGATTCATCCGTTGCAGTCATTGGTTATTGACTGCTAGACCTACCCTATACTTATGAGGAGCAACACTCCGAAATCGTTATATAGGTGGTCCGAATGTTTCGATAAACATTGCCATGCAACAAGCAATTGCAGAGATAACCTTGTAGGAACTTTGCACGGAAATTTCATCAGATGTAATTCAATGTTCGTCGTGGCATTAGCCAGGAAAGTAGTTGTTTTCTGATGGATTTTCGAACCAACTTTTCCTATTGTACAGGATATTAGCAATGAGCAGTCCTCCGGACATCTCATGCCTCTTGTCATAAGCTCATTGTGACCTACAGATTTCTTTTCCGTTTTATACGGTCTTAAAGAAATAACATTTTCAATTTCGCTCATATCATACAGTGTCTTTCAAAGGTCTGGAAACGGTCTCATATTTTAGAAATGATTAGGAGAAAATTCATGAAAATTTCTAAAGATGATCCCTAATTCAATGGTAATATTGTTAATGTTGCCAAACCAACAGTTTTTCAGGTATCGACAGTAACTTAATTTTTTTCAAATAGAAAACCCCATTCATTTTCATCGCAATCAAATCAGCGCCCCCTCATCATTTATATCTCTAAATATCAGATGATAAATTGATGTGGTTTTTGGAATATGACAACATGACATTTTCTTTGAGAAGTCTGGGAACTTTCCAATATTTTCAATAAGGCTCGAGAAAAATTTATGAAATTTAATGCAAGATGTTATTCGGTGATGCCCGATTCAATGGTGATATTAGCTATGTTGCCAAATTACAATTTTTCCAGATATTGGGGGTGATTTATGTTTATGTGAGTTATGTTTACATTTGAACACTCCATTTATTTTCATTGCAATCAATTCAGTTCCCTCTATAGAAATACATATTATATAGTTACTCTAGAATGCTCATCCCGCCAATTTTCACGACGAAACGCATGCTGCGTGTGAGACCCGTTGACGATGTGCGCATGCTTGTCATCAGTGTAGTTTGGGTAGATCTTTGCCTAGTTTGAAAATAATTTGGTGTTCCAATTCAGAGTTTTTGTCATGAGGCAATAAAACCAATTTTATTTGAACGTGAGAAATTGGACAGCACATTCAGGATGTTTCAAAACCGAAAAGAACCTTTTAGAGATAGAAACTCATTTACCTAATACAATAATGTACCCTACGCTACTGTAATTAATTGATAATGACAGTGCAACAGTGCTTTTTCATCAACAGGAAGACTTGTAACTAAGATCAGTCACTCTTGTCAGAGATCAGAGACGGTTTTTAGAATTTCAGATTTTCTCTTGTCATTTTGTTTGGTGTTTGTTGTCGTTGTTATTCTTTCATCATCCGTGAATTTGCATTCCTTTAAAAATAATATCTGATAAAACCATTTCTTCCTACAAATAAACAATGAATTGATTAGTGTTTTATGGAAGTAAAGGAAAAATACATGAAATACAGAATTATTTTTGGTAGATAATGAAATTTTTGATGTACCTACGCTTTGCTAAAAATAGCTTAGATATTATTTTAGTGTGATAAAAAAGGCATGATTCTTGGTTATTGGCTTTAGGAAAAGACCCCAGCAGAACATTTAAGTGAGAAAACTGTAATTCGTGGCAGTTATTTTCCTCATGGTGATTTATGTGAAAACGGCAATATAGTCATTTGAAACCTAGTGCAGCACCAATACTGTGTCTGCGTAAGCATGCATGGCAAGTGATACAATTTTTTGCAAACAAATTTCGAGTTTCTACCACACCGTTTATAATATGAGTTATAGATTCCTACAAAAAGTACTAAACATACAGAGTCGCCTCAGAAAATTAATGTCAATATGGAAGTGCTTTAAGGAAAATGCTTCCGGCCTCACTTTTTCATGCACCCCCATTGTGGAAATTGCACTAAGGTAACACAACCAGAAATACTCGTAGAAATAGCATGTTAATCTCTTTATGACTGAAATTAAATGTAGTTACATATTTTGACACGAATCGTTATAGAAAAAAAACCTCGAGATTCCAAGCATCCAATTTTATGAATCCAATTTCATCTGAAATTATTCATAATATTAGCTGAATTCAATTTTCATAGTTTTCCTTGACATTCGCACCGATGATTTGGGGTGGTTTCGTAATTTTTTTGTTGGGTTTATCCACAGCTGAGAAGTGAAAGCCATACCAAAAATCAATGAGTCGCTTCAGAGCGATAAATAGTGATAAAAACCGTACTCTACTTTCTGATGGCCTGCTGAATATTTGGGATCATAAATATGTGAAAAGACGCATTCAAATCGGCTAAATACAAATAGCAAGTATAAGTACATTGAGTATTCCAACCTTATTCTCCGAGATTCAGAATTAACGTTGTTAATATTCACAAGTACCATAATATTTTACTAAAACCGGGCCTGTTATAGAAAAAAAACTAATGGCGCACATGCGCATTGCGGACTAGCCTGAACTCTTTACAACACTTTTGACATGGTATTAGCATTCTAGAGTAAGTTTATAATATATATTTATATGGCGCCCCCTCGCTACTTATGTCTACAAATATCACATTTTGAATTTATGTTGTTTTTGAAATATGACAAAATGGCATTTTGGTTGAAAAGTCTGGGAACGTTCCAATATTTTCAATACAGCTAGAGAAAAATTTATTAAAGTATATACAAGACGTTTTTTGATGATGACCAATTCAATGGTGATATTGGCAACGTTGCCAGAATGTGGATGTGTGTTTTTTCATAACCACTGTCTAGACTCATCTGTATGCATGTCCTTACGGCATGTGTCTCAGCTTGGAATATTGTGGTGTTGTTGCCAAGGGAAACTATTATGTTCCTTTTTGGTCTTACTCCATATATTCCTGCTGAGGCATCATCTGTATACCAGATCATGTTTCCAGATGATAGTGATTCTACTACCGAGTTCCATTCATTCCACTCAAGCCTTGTTATGAACGTTTTTCGTATAAAAATTGGAGTAGAATGTAGCCTGATATCACTTCCAGTTCGGTAATGTTCACTTCATGAATGATTTTGGAGTGCCCAGTTTGCGAGGATGTATTGATATCTAGTTAGCCTAGACCAGTTCCCTGCATAAACAAAATATTTCGTTACCATAGCAACGAACAATAACTTATTATAAGTGTCAGTGTAAAGTTTGACGTCAAAAAAGTAAACCAGAGTTACGCAATAAATTAAAAGAAAAAATATGTCCACCGAAATTGTGAAAATCGAAAAATTGGAGTATCGAGCCATCATCAAGTACCTGTATTTAAAAGGGTTAAGAGGTAAGCAGATTTACGAAGATATGCTTGATGCCCTTGGTGATCAATGTCCTTCGTATGCGACCGTGAAAAATTGGACTGCAAGCTTCAAAAAAGGTAAATTTTCCATTGAAGATGATGACCGATCGGGAAGGCCAGTTTCTGTGTCAGTCCCCGAAAATATCGATGCAGTTCATGACATGATTTTAACAGACCGTCGAATTGGACTAAAACGGATAACTGAAGCACTGAATATTTCATACGAACGCGTTCATCATATAGTTCACGTCAATTTGGACATGAGAGAAATTGCTGCAAAATGGATCCCCAAATGTTTGAATGTTGACCAAAAGCGTTCAAGGGTAGTAGCATCGCGTTCGATCTGTGCCCGATTTGAAAACGATGTAGACTTCTCAAACCGAATTGTTACCATGGATGAGACTTGGGTACATTTCTACTATCCTGAAACAAAGCAACAATCGATGGAATGGACACTCCGGTTCTCCAAGACCTAAGAAGTTTCGCGTCCAAAAATCTGCTGGAAAAGTTCTTGCTTCAGTTTTTTGGGATTGCTATGGAGTAATCATGATTGTTTTTTTGGATAAGGGTAGAACAATAACTGGAGATTACTATTCGACATTACTGACCACTCTATGGGAAAAAATTAAAGAGAAAAGACGCGGAAAGCTATCCAAAGGTGTTTTGTTTTTGCAGGACAACGCCGCTGCACACAAATCTCATGTTGCCATCCAAAAAATTCGTTATTTAGGGTTCGAATTACTAGAACACCCCCCTTAGTCACCACATTTGGCTCCGTCCGACTATCATCTCTTTCCCCAACTGAAAAAGAGTTTAAAAGTTCGTAAATTTTTTTTCAACGAGGAGGTAATAAAAGCTGTGGAAGTCTGGTTTGCAGAGCAAGAAGAACAATTTTTTTTGAAAGGTCTAGAAAGAGAAGTTGCAGGTTTGCTGTAATAAATATATTCAATTAAGAGGAGAATGTGTTGAGTAATAAAATATTTTGACATTGAAATTTTGTTTGGTTCTATAGTAGGCTGGGAATTTTTCAATATATCCTCGTATGGTTGGGTTCTCCAATCACCTGTTTGTTGAAGTCTATATGCCCTCATCAACGCCTCCCCCATGACTATGACGTCCAAAGATGGAAGGTTAGAATGATTTCCATAACAGCGGTAGGAGTGCTTTTCATAGCACTCGTGATATGCAGACAGGCCTCTGTATTTTAACAAAGTTGCGATTTTCGCCTGTCTCTATTTCATTTTGGACCACCACAAAATTTCAGCCATATGTGATTCTGGGTGTATAGCCAGTAAATGACTTTTGGAGTCAATCCCAATATTTTTCCTAAAGCTCTTCTGCACATCATAAACAATGATTTACTTTTGATGATTACGTTTCAGATACATGTTCCAGGTAAGTTTTTTATGGCCCTAAGAATTTGACATGATCAGCAACTTGTAGTGTTACGCCAAAGAACAGAAATCTTTTGCGTGTGAAGGGAATGAATCTAGTTATGCTGGGATTTGCCCTCAGTCTTTTTCTTTTACACCATTTCTCTATAGTGCATTTTGCATTAGCATTAGCATTTAGGCATACTTTCCCTGACTTTCCCTATGTCGTTCGCATAACCATGGGAATAGTTTCCCTGATAATTTGAAGATTCCAGAAGTTTGTCTACCAGTAGAAAGAATAGTATTCCTGTGGGGTTCCCCTGGCAATTCTTCAAACATATTGGTCTGGGCCTGTCGATTTTGGAGCATCGGCAGTATCCACCTGAAGGTGATTTGGAAGGAAGTATTATCAGAGGCTCCTTCGATGTTAAGAAAAGTTTTTCACCGGAGTGTCCTCCAGCCCAGACACCATTTGCTACAAATAGTTTAAGAGCCAGCTTTAATCTGACACCACATATTTTACGGTACCTGAAATTTTGTCCAATGAGACTGCTATACCCACTAAACATGCAATGGGTACTAGCTAAGCCCAGTCGCGGTAGGTTTGGGGTCCCACAGGTGGAAGAGGTATGAAAATTAGGTAAATTTTTAAAGTATTTTACGGCGGCTGCTATTTTAATATGTCATAATATACCTCCATTAGAACTAAAAAATTACAATGGCTACCAATTTCAGCGGTTGTAAAGTCACGGCAGACACTTTTATAAATTCGAAAAAAAAAAAATTAAAGTGTTTTACGACTTCTGAAATTTATGGATGTTATTCATCAAACTATTTTGAGCTTATATTGAACGTGGCTGCCTTTTTTTCCGGTTGTAAATATGCGGCTGACTTTACCTGCAGCCCGTACATAGAAAATATGTAGTATCGCGAGTTTACAAGTTTTTGCTCTCTCTCTTTTGCTTTATGATATAGTATTATCGTACTCATTCTGGTCAAATATTCTATTCTCTTCATTTATGTTAGGGCCGAGTGGTGGGTCTTATTGTTCTTTTACTAACACAAAGGCACACTCAGCCTAACGGTCAAGAGACAAATGTTTTAGTTCATTTCTGAGACTTTGCCATGGACATATAATAATATGAATTGGCTACCACGTACTTTCACATACAGTTCCCTGCTGCCAATGTAAAAGTGACAGAAATTTACAATTTTGGACGTGTCTAGATATCGTTACTTTGATGCGAGCTTGATCCCTCCGTGTATTTCAGCAGTTTCTGAGGACGCATTATATTTCCAGCATTTGGAGAAATTCTTCTGCGAAAGAGCCCACACCACTTAGCCCCCTGGAATATGGCTGGATGGAGATAGATAACTCTTTTGTGTTTAAGTGGTTCGAAAGAAATCAGCTTCCGGTAAAATTCCGTTAACCGGGCGCTACAATCTATCAAAAAAAAAATTTTTGAGACTTACGTAGTTTGACCTCCGAAATAAAAAATACAAATGAAATTTTTGGTGGTCTCAAGTAATTTCGGAGATACGGGCCTTTTTTTGAATGAAAACTGGCATTTTCTAGCAAACGTTTCTTCTTCGAAAAACACACTCAAATGCCTCCTGATTTTCACCAGCACAATATACACACCCTGATTCCCCAGTTTTACACTTTTTTTTTCATTGAAAACAGTTTTTTATCAACAAATTCTACTTTATTTTAGCAATAACAAAATCAACAAATTCGTGCTGTTTTGTTTAGTTAATATCTGTCAGGTTGGTAACAATGGAATTGACGTAAGAGCGAATCGACATTGCCAATGTGATTCCAGAAATATTCAATTCACGTATAAAGTCTTGTTCATATCCTCGCGAATTTCGCAGTTTTTCTGCGAATAAAATGTCTGCTGACGTGGTTCTGCATCGACGATTGGTCCGGCATGACTGGCAGCCATTTTATTCGCAGAAAAATTGCGAAATTCGCGAGGGTTTGAACAAGACCTAACATGGAATATTTTAGTGAATGAGTAAGAAAAATGAGTTGATAACCGCAACATTTTCCCATCAACACTTTAACTGCACCTCTGAAACAATGGTACTTATACTGTTTCTAAATGACTAGCAAAATTCAAAGGACGAGACAGATCACGGAAATGAGCGCAAACATAACATGAATACACATGCGCATTAAAAATAATGAGCACTTTTCACATAAAATGAACCTACTTCAATGACTATTACTTATCCCGACAGACCCGATCTCATGCAAATCCAACCGAACTTACCCGACTATACAATACAGTTAGGTTGCGTCTCTTCTATCTGTTTGCGCATGCGCACAGCAGCAACAACAGCGAGTCTTAAAAACTATACAATACAATACGACGTTGTCAGATTCCCTAAAATTCCTGAATACTGAATACTCATGAATATGAAGTGTTTGTAGTGGATAGTTTTCAGTATTGTATTCAGTATTGGCGCCCTAGAGACTGGCACTTTTTTTACAAATAATAATAATAATGATAGTTCCTAATAAACATTCGAAGAGTGAACCATTCTTAGTGAAGATATTCAGCAAGAAATACGTAAGCAAAGCGAGCACGCGCATTCCTATTACTACTTTGTAACTTATGAAACTATCCTTTACTTCTTGGTGAAGATATCTGCGAGACAGACACGAGCGCGCGCAGTTGACAGAAATCGACAAAGTAGTGATAGGAATGCGCGCGCTCGCTTCGCTCGCGTATTTCTGGTTTTGTTCACTAACAGATAAGGTATGAAGATTTCTACTCAAAGTTGACAGAAATCGACAAAGTAGTGACGAGTCCCAAAAAAATTTTTTTTGATAGCTTGTAGCGCCCGTTTAACGGAATTTTACCAATTTTCAATTTCATTTTTACAGAATCTGATCGGGTGGATGATGAAAACTTTTCACATGCTGAAGACGATTCCGGAGATGGCGATTAATTTAAAAATCAACTGATAACCGAAATAAATACTTCAATTCTAACTTCTATACTGCGAGCAATTGATCATCCCGAAAATTGAATTGACATTCTGGTATGAATGAATCAAAATTTTCAATTAAACTTTCTCTATTTTCCTTATTATGCACATTCATAGTTGTAAATGTGTTTGTTTATTTGTATAATTATATTAATTTTTTTCTATATTCACTAGAGTAATTCCAATGTTATATAGATTCTACCGACCTAAAAATTAGAACAAAGCATATATTTGCATGGGCTGCAGGGAAGGTTTCGAAGTCAGCCGGATATTTACAACCGAAAAAAAAGGCAGCCACGTTCAATATAAGCTCAAAATAGTTTGATAAATAACAAACATATATTCCAGGAGTCGTAAAATACTTTTTTTTTTCGAATTTTGAAAAGTGTCTGCAGTGACTTTACAACCGCTGCAATTGGCAGCCATTGTAATTTTTCAGTTCTAGTGGAGGTATATTATAACATCAAAATGACAGCCGCAGTAAAATACTTTAAAAATTTACCAATTTTTCATACCTTTTCCACCTGAGCGAGGGACGTCAAACCTACCGCGAACGGGCTTAGCTAGTACCCATTGTTTGTTTAGTGGGCATAGCAGTCTCACTGGACTAAATTTCAGATACCGTAAAATATGTGTTGTCAGATTTGAGCTGGCTCTTAAACTAAAAGCCGTCTCGCACGATTTGCCTATCACATAAGCATGCTGGTTTACATGTGAAGGTCGATCTATAAAAGCTGTCTCCCGTATGTTTCTGTCTATAAGTTTTTCCAGTCCTTTCAGGAGAAAGAATGATGAGCTTTTTGGTCTGTAATTCTTGGCCTGGTCGTACGGGTTTCGGCAACGTTTCGGAATTGAGGCGACGTTCATAGATTTCCAGGTTTGTGATATCCAGCAAAGTACTTGGCTCAGCCTGTAAAGTCTGTGTGGTTATTTGAATCACTGCTGTACTAGAGAGAGATATATCCAAATACAAAGCTTTATTCAATTCAATTCAATTTCTTTATTTCCAATCAGACTTATACATACATAAGTATAGGATATTGTCAAGTCAATTTTATACAATCTGTTAAAAAACGAACAGTACAGTATATAAATATATAATAATATAATATAAAATAATGTATATAAAGAACATAGAACATAGTGTATAGAGACAAAAAAACAGATAATAAAAAAGTATATAAACGGACAGTATATAAAGTGTACATGTAATGGTGGTTATACCAGGTTACAACACAAATAAAAAACCCCGTTAGCTAAAAGTTTTCGAGCCTCATATTTGAATGTATTCACATTTGATAATATCTTAAGCCTAGTGGGTAAGTGGTTGATATTGAAGTTTTGCCTTAAGTTGTTAAAAAAAAAAAAAAAAAAAATTGTTATTACCGTCAACCGATTGCACCCCTACGCGCAACCCTCGGAAGTCTTCGAGAGACTTGTGTGAGCTGGGGAAGACGCAGCCCTTACCTTTTAACGTGTGATGCCATGCACGAGACCGATGACCATGCGAGGCTTTGAACCCTCGACCCTTCGCTCCAAAGGCGAACGTTCTACCAGCACGGCCACCACGAGACTGGTTGAGAATAGCTGGGTTATTTTTTATATATAAAATACAATTATAAATGAAGAGAGAAGGGAACGTTAACAGCTCAAGTTGTTTAAACAACTGGCGACAGGAAAACATCCTAGGTTTGAACATCATGTTACGTACAATCTTTTTCTGTTGAATAAAAACTTCATTAGACCTAGAACTGTTGCCCCAGGCTAGAATTCCATTATTCATGGTTGAATAAACGTATGAATAGTAATACAATTTTTGAAGATTGTGGTCAATTCTTGATCGAAGTTGCCAGATTACAAAACAATGTCTCGCTAATCTTTTTAGAACGTTATCGACTTGATACGTCCATGAAAGTTTAGAATCTATTAAGACACCCAAGTACTTTACTACTTTTTTTTGTTCATGAAATTCATCATGTAATTTTATCACAAGGCTTTTGTTCAAATCCTTCAAGGAGAACATGATTAATTCAGTCTTGCTTTGATTTAATATAAGGTTGTTCTTTTGACAATAACTATTGATATAATTTGCGGCCTCAGTACATGTGTTGTTCAGATTTGCTAGTGATTCACCAGATCAGGCAATATAAGTGTCATCTGCGTATAACAATATGTGAGTTCCAGACATGGTTTTGTATGTTATATCATTTACAAAAATGATGAATAACAGAGGCCCCAGCAAACTCCCTTGAGGGACGCCACTGTTTACCGGTTCTACTTCAGAGTAGTACGAAATATCGTTAAGTCGTAATCTAACACGTTACGTACGATTTGATAGATATCCTTCAAGCCACTGTAAAGCATTTCCTCGTATCCCATAGCTTTGTAACATTTGAAGGATGTTTATTACTTCGAATGCTCTATGTAAATCAAAGAAAAAAAGACAGGCTGCAAACCTACTTTTGTCTAAGTTTTGAATAACTTCATTATACAAAGCTATGATTGCTTGATTGGTAGACATACCCCTTCTAAAATCGAATTGAAAGGGACTGAAAGATGTATTATTATCAAGAAATGTCACCAGTCTCTGGTAGAATGCTTTTTCAAAAACTTTGGAGAATACTAATAACAAGGCCACCCCCCTATAATTAGAAATATCGTGAACGTCCCCTTTTTTATAAATTGGTTGAATGATTGCCATTTTTAGCATGTTAGGGAAATTTCCTTCTGAAAATGAAACATTAATTAGGTGAGCGAAATAAGTTGCCACATGTTTCAATAAAGAGCATGGTATATTATATTATTGCAAATGATCTACCGTTTTCTTTGTATTCGACGATGATTCGTAAAAGAAAAAGCGACAATCAATAACAGCCCTGATGAATGACCATAGAAGAGTAATGCTACTTCGGGAACCTCACCTCACGATTTTTTTGCTGAGATAATGTAGATTGTGTCGGAGGTTAGTTTGGATTGGGATCAGTAAAAGTTGAAGAAAAAACTATTGTTTTCTTGCCAACGTTTCCAATTTAATTAAATTCATCCTCAGGGCTCTGTAACAATGGTTTCTCATGAAATTGTTTTATTTGTTATATTTACTTGCCGCGATGTATTGCGATGTATTATAATATATGACGATTCTGTTAAAATGTTTGCAAAGTACTCACCAAAAGTAGTTCTTTCCGAGTTAAATTCCTCAAAATTATAAAACATAGTGAGACGTGATAGACACAAAACGAAAACAAAATCCACAGGCACAATAAATAAAACATATATTACTTTAACACCGAGTTAAAACTCCAAGATAAGAAAGGAATTCAGAGGTAAAAAGTGGTATGAAAAATATAAAACTATAAAAGGTTTTTTCTATTGATAAGAGAATAGGTAGTATGTACAATAATGATAATGATAATACTTTATACTTTATCTCGGAATTTGACCAATCAAATTGAAAAAGGATGTATTTAGTCCATCTATATCTCTTCTAGTATTTACGCTGTCATGTTTTAGAATTTGGATCATGTCGCTTATGAGTCTTTTGGAAAGATATGGTTGAATATCTAGGACAACTGGGTTTGTGAAATCATAATTATGGTTATTTTCTCTAGCATGCTCGACTAGAGCAGTAGGGTTAATAATGTTGAGTTCTTATGTGTATCTCTCATGTTCAGACATTCGTTTCTTCAAGTACCTTCCAGTTTGTCCTACATAGCATTCATTACAGTTATTGCAATCGATTTTGTAGATAACATTAGAATGTAACCCTAAAGGGCTTTTTCTTTCTGTCGCGAAAAAAACCTTTTTCCGACAGTGTTATCATTTGTAAATGCAATATTAAATTGTTCGTTATTCAAAACTGTTGCAATTCTTTCCGAGAGATTTTTGACATATGGTATCTTGTTATAGTTTTTTCGTATTATTGTTGTTAAATTATCTGCTACGTTGAATGATTTATTCTCGTGAATGATTCTATTGACTAATGATATGGGATAATTGTTCTTGACTAGGTATTGTTTTATCAATTCTAAATTCTTTTTGTGGTATTCTGGGTTCGAAATGGTAAGTGCTGTCGTTTTTAAATTTCTTATAATATTTATTTTATGTTGAAAATTATGATGCGAAAAATAGTTCAAAAATCTCTCCGAAAAACTAGGTTTAGGATACCAGTCTACCTCTAAAATGTTTTCTGAAGTTTTAATGATTGTTATTTTCCACTTCTAAGGTGAATTTTAATTTTGTGTGGAAACTTTTTAAAACTTCTACTTTTTTGTCTCTAGGAATAGCAGTGATTATATCGTCGAAATATCTTTTGAAAAAGGGTACTGAGAACGACAATTTTTTTAAACATTGTTGTTGCAATTCTGACATTACAAGATCCGAACATATGAGTGACATACAGTTTCCCATCCCTAAGCCATATATTTGTTTGTAAAAAACACCATTGAAATTTAAATAATTTGATTCCACACAAAATTCAAAAATTTTATGAAGATGTCGAAAGATAATGTAGTAAATTCTGAAAGTTTATTCCGCCTTTTTTCTATTATTTTTATTGTGAGATCAATTGGTATGTTAGTGAATAGACTAACTACATCTAGAGAAATAAGTATGTAATCGTCAGTAATTTGTATATCTGATGAATTTTGAAAATTCAAAAGCCTTCAACATGAAAAACTTCTTTTTCAAAGCCATTTTTCAAAATTTCAGTGACCCATTTTGATAACTTGTAAATTGGAGAACCTATAAAACTAACAATTATTAGTCTTAAAGGCATATTATCTCTATGTATTTTTGGAAAAAAATACATTTTTGGAAAGACTCCATTCTCAGTTTTGAGGTATTTTGCACATTATTCTTCTATGTAGTGGTTTTCAAAAAGTTCTTTTATCAATTTATTGGTTTTGTTCTGTATTGTAGTAGTTGGATCTTTAGTTAGGATTGAATATGTTCTTTCATCTCTCAACATTTCTGTAGCTTTGTTAATGAATTCTTGTTTGTACAGGATTACTGTGTTATTACCTTTATCTGCTTTAGTTATTATTAGATCTGGATTTTGTTTTAAAAAAATGTTAGTAGTTTTGATGCTTTCAAACAATTTTTTGTGAGTTTTTTTGGTTTCTCTGAGTTTATTTGAGTTTTTAAAATTAGTTAAAATATTAACAACTTTATTTCTCTTATTAGTGTGAAGTTACCTACACTTTCCTAGCCACAGTTTCTGACGTGGTGGCTGTCGAAGTTGGGATAGAGCAGAATTTATGGGCGGCGTTGCCAAATTTCTCAAAAATATTGAGCACAATTTTTATATAGGGAATGAGTATAGTAGACTTTGCTGGATGAATAATCTGGACAGAGAGCAAGCAATTATGTAAAAACGAAATAAATATGGGATCTGTTTTTACAAAATCCAATAATATCATTTTTCAATGAGCAATTGAGTGAGTTATATGGGTGTCTTGACGAAATCCATGAGAAAAAGTAAGGGTAAGTGGGATGCAATTTCATGAGCTGCTGAAGAGTACAGGGCGAGAAACAAGATAAAATTGAAAAAATTATATCTTCCTAACATTGGTGAATAAGTCGAAGAGATTTTGAGAATAGCGTTCAGAAAGGGTGATCTTACAGGGTGATACAACGGAATTTCGTGACAACCCGTACAGACTGAGAAAAATCAATTATTCGGATAAAATTTAAAAAACGATATCTTCCTAACTACGGCGAATAAGTCGAAGAGATTTTGAGAATAGCGTTAAGGAGTGATCTTACAGGGCGATACAACGAAATTTCGTGACAACCCGTACAGACTGAGAAAAAGTAATTTTTCAGATAAAATTTAAAAAACGATATCTTCCTAACTACGGCGAATAAGTCGAAGAGATTTTGAGAATAGCGTTAAGAAGGAGTGATCTTACAGACTGAGAAAAAGCAATTTTTCAGATAAAATTTAAAAAACGATATCTTCCTAACTACGGCGAATAAGTCGAAGAGATTTTGAGAATAGTGTTAAGAAGGGGTGATCTTACAGGGTAATACAACGCAATTTCGTGACAACTCGTACAGACTGAGAAAAAGCTATTTTTCAGATGAAACTGAAAAAACGAAATCTTTCTAACTACGGCGAATAAGTCGAAGAGATTTTGAGAATAACGTTTAGAAGGGGTGATCTTACAAGGTGATACAACGAAATTTCGTGACAACACGAACAGACCGAGAAAAAGCAATTTTTCAGATGAAATTGAAAAATTGATATGTCTTCCTAACTACGGCGAATAAGTCAAAGAGATTTTGAAAATTACGTTTAGAAGGAGTGATCTGACAGGGTGATACAATTAAATTTCGTGAGAAACCTTTATTTTCCAATATAAGCAAAGGTTTTTTATTTATGTATGTTTGTAAACGAATCCACTATCCAGACCTAGTCACAATCCACTACAATCACCAACTAGTTACTTAAGTCAGAACGTTCCAAAAACAAAACTTCAAGACAAAATACATGCTTATTTTCTCAACTCATCTTATGACTCTCAGCGCCACAATAACCATAATAATTATGAGGTTTATCACAAATAGACCAAAATACTCAAATGTTCAAGTTAATATTTATTTGTATTTTTATATCAGCAATACTTATATTGATTCCCTTCTGTATTAGTAATAATGGTATACTCGCGCTCACATAGAATCTTCAGTTATTCTCAAAATCTCTTCGACTTATTCGCCGTAGTTAGGAAGATATCGTTTTTTCAGTTTCATCTGAAAAATTCCTTTGTCTCAGTCTGTACGGGTTGTCACGAAATTTCGTTGTAGCACCCTGTAAGATCACCCCTTCTTAACGCTATTCTCAAAATCTTCTCGACTTATTCGCCAAAGATAGGAAGATATAATTTTTTCAATTTTATCTTGTTGCTCGCCCTGTACTCTTTAGCAGCTCATGAAATTGCATCGCACTCACACTTACATTTTATCGTGACACCCATATAACTCACTCAATTGCTCATTGAAAAATGATATTATTGGATTTTGGTAAAAACAGATCCCATATTCATTTCGTTTTTACATAATTGCTTGCTCTCTGTCCAGATTATTCATCCTGCAAAGTCTACTATACTCATTCCCTATATAAAAATTGTGCTCAACATTTTTGAGAAATTTGACAGCCACCACGTCAGAAACTATGGCTAGGAAAGTGTGGATAACTTCACACTAATATTTCTCTTTTATTTTTTTCTTCATTTGTTCTGCAGTTGTTCAACATCAATTATTATTTTTTCCAAGGGAAAATTATGATTATCGTATGTTAAATTGAATTTATCACCCATGCTAAGTAGTTCTTGGACATTTGGGGTATGTCACAGTTAGATTTATTATCAAACCATTTCTTGTCTTCTTCCATGGGGACATAATTATGTTGCTCTTGTATCAATCTTAGAAGTTTTTTCATTTGATTTTGTTTTGTTTTGTTATAAATGGTATTATGGAGTTTTTTTTATTAGAGTCAAATGCCTCGAAAATCTCTGCTGGAATCAACTTCGATTGATTTATTATAATACATCGCGGCAAGTAGATATCACAAATAAAATAATTTCATGAGAAACTATTGAGGATTTGAGGATTGAGGATGAATTTAATTAAATTCGAAACGTTGGCAAGAAAACAATAGTTTTTTCTTCAACTTTTAATGATCCCAATCCCAACTAACCTCCGACACAAATATTTATTGGATCACCAACTTATCAGATAACGTAGAATGTTGAGCACTTTTTCGCAACGATTTTTGCAATATTTGATATAGCCTGTCGAACGAAAGAAGTCATCCCACTACCATGTCGATTTATTACAACGGTTTATGCGTAAAACAACATTTATCAAAATTCGTTTTTCAGGTGTGAATCCTCATGAATTGAGCGAAAAGCGTGTTGGAGTATTTTTTGGTTCATCAATTGGAGAAAGTGATTCATTGTTCACGAATTTGATCGAAAAAGGATATGGTTTGATTGGAACTTCCAGAGCCTTGATGCCAAATCGTATATCATATTGGTTGAATTTGAAAGGTATGTTATTTTATCATCACTAGAAATACCCCATGAAAAATTAAAGTTAATAGTTGCTCCAGAACTTATCAGTATAAAAGGCCATTCAGGAAAATTTGAATGAATGGTATAATTTGGGGTTAATGATTTTCATGGCAAAGTTGCAAAAAGCGGTTTTTTGTTTTTGTTGATAATTAAGAAACTACAGCTCCAATAAAAAAAAGTTGACTCAGGAAATTGTAGGTATTAAAAAGATCTATCAAGTGAATAAGTTATAATTCATAGATATCATTGATACTAATCGAGTTATATCGGAAAAACCGTTAAAAATCGGGTTTCCTATAACTCGTTAATTGTAAGTTATTGAAAACTGGTACTTACAGTTTTGTGTAGCCTATGGCAAGCCAAAAAAGTAATTTTTTGAAAAATTGATAAATATTGATTATTTTTCAAAATATATGAAGTTTTCTCAAAAAAGATGCTCTCTCAATATGGCTACTCATGCTCGGGGAATGATGCTACAGCAACAATTCAGTTGAACTTTTTGATTTTTTTATTTTAAGTGTCACAAAATTGCACAATTTTTTTACCTGTTTTTAATAAATAAATTTCCTAATTTTGTTTTGGATAAAAAAATACTAGGATATGTCTAGTTCACTTGCAGTATTATCATTGTTTATATAGAAGATAGTTAGTCAACCTTATGGGATTATCATTGGATCAAAATGGATGCGACATGTAGATGGCGATAGTGAGCTCGCATCCAAGTCATGTCGTACCTTCAGTCATTGTTTATATAGAAGATAGTTAGTCAACCTTATGGGATTATAATTGGATCAAAATGGATGCGACATGTAGATGGCGATAGTGAGCTCGCATCCAAGTCATGTCGTAACTTCAGTGATCTGGCCTCCAAGTCATGTCGTAACTTGATTGAAACAATGGGACAGCATTAAAACCAGGGTTTTTTGAAGGAACCTGCATTAAAATGACGTCAAATCTTCATGTTTGTAACTAATCACGCTAGATGACACTCGCGTTTGCGTCCAACACCAAGTACACAGGCATTGACTAACTATCTTACTTCTATATAAACAATGCTCCAGTGATCTGGCCTCCAAGTCATATCGTAACTTGATTGAAACAATGGGACAGCATTAAAATCAGAGTTTTTTGAAGAAACCTGCATTAAAATGACGTCAAATATTCATGTTTGTAACTAATCACGCTAGATGACACTCGCGTTTGCGTCCAACACCAATTATACAGGCATTGACTATCTCATTTCTATATAAACAATGGTATTATTAATAGATGAACAAAAGTGAGGCGTGCAGGCGCGGAGCGATGCAATTCTCGCGGGTGGCAACGACAAAAGGTCACTCTGTGCGGATGGAAAATTACGAATGATGCATTGATGCCACTTTATATTATAGCAGACGAAATATTAAAAAAAAATCATGCAGCTGTATCAGTGGTAGCAAAACAAAAACATGTGGCTGCAGAAAACAATCATTACAATGTTCGAGTGTTTGCACACATTGCGATTCAAGTAGATGTGAAAATTTTGAGACGCCTATTATTGGCGAAAGAAAATAAGATCGCAGCGCCACCTATAGCAAGACTTTGAACTACGAATCACGGACAAAGGTTTTTGACTTTACACGTGTTTATATGGCGTTTTGACGATCTGTACTCCTATTTTCAAACAATTTGTGAAAATTTGTGATTTCTATAACTAAAAAGTGATTGTGTTTCTATTGAAAGACTCTAAAGAACGTTTCAGTAAGGTGATTAAAAGGTATTTCATCTCCGATTAGTTTTGAATGCTTCTGCAATTCAAGGTTGTATGGCGTTTGGATGATCTGTTCTACTATTTTCAAACAATTTGTGAAAATTTGTGATTTCTTTAACTGAAAAGTTATTGTGTTTCTATTAAAAGACTTGAACGATAGTTTCAGTGTAGTTTACAAATATTTTACTTGTTTTTGGAGGTCATGATTTGCGATCAATTATTGATCTGATTCATTCATCAGTCTGTTCGTCAAACAAGCATATACTTCGATATTATTTAGCTTGCCAATTCTCAGTTTCAAAATCCATGCTTTCCCTTGGTCAATTTCTTCAATCTGGTCGAACCAATTGGTGATTTTTTAACCTTGCTTTTATTTTTGGGGGAAATTTGTGATATCCCACATTTTCCTTCTTGCCATATGTCCTGCATCCTGGGACTGAACAACTAGGATTGTATTTTCCCATATTTGGCAGTCTATCAACAGTATAAACCAAAAAATACGAACAGAAACAGAAAACGAGTATGGAAATATCCTTAATCAACAGAATGAATCAGATCAATAACTCACAAATCATGACTTTAAAAAACACGTAAAATATTTGTAAACTACACTGAAACTATCGTTCAAGTCTTTTAATAGAAACACAATAACTTTTCAGTTAAAGAAATCACAAATTTTCACAAATTGTTTGAAAATAGGAGAACAGATCATCAAAACGCCATGCAACCTTGAATTGCAGAAGCATTCAAAACTAATCGGAGACGAAATTCCTTTGAATCACCTTACTGAAACGTTCTTTAGAGTCTTTCAATAGAAACACAATCACTTTTTAGTTAGAGAAATCACAAATTTTCACAAATTGTTTGAAAATAGGAGTAGAGATCGTCAAAACGCCATATAAACACGTGTAAAGTCAAAAACCTTTGTCCGTGATTCGTAGTTCAAAGTCTTGCTATAGGTGGCGCTGCGATCTTATTTTCTTTCGCCAATAAATGAATAATTGCCCAACTTCATGGATAGTCAGCTCACACACAATATGGAAGAAGGAGATGAAGAAAAAGAAGAAGAGCCAAATGATTCAGCGGACAATCCTCCAAATAAAAAAAGGAAAAAATAAATGAAATCGTTCTTCATCAACACTTCGATTGGGGTACCACAAGGTTCTATTTTTGGTCTAAGACTCTTCCTGGACTATATTAACGACTTGAAAAAGTCCATTGATGATGTTCATTTCGTTTTTTATGCCGATGACACATCAGAGATCATTTCTGATAAATTCTTGAACACAAAGCTGATGAAACTTTCAGTAGTACTGCCCAAAAAAGACAGTAAGTGACAATTTTTGAAAAATTACTTTTTTCCTGAATACGAAAGAACAGTATGTGACACACCTTGTTAACTAAACCCTCGAAAATTCTACGTGGAGACGAGTAATTCAAGATGGCAAACCGCAATAAGTAAAGCCATTCAATTTCAAAAATATTGATTCATATTCTTTCAATGTTTCATCACTTACTGCCTTTTGCCTTTTTTGGGCAGAGTAATATCCCGACAAAATGCTGAATTTAAAAAAAATACTTTCACCTTGCTGTCACGAAAACTGTGTTGCTTTTAGAAACACCACGAGAGCTTGCTGGAGTGGTGTTTTGTACAGCAACACAGTTTGAGCGACTGGCAAGGTGAAAGTATTTTGAAAATTCTGCATTTTGAAGGGATATTCGATCAGACAATTTCACGAATACATTAAATCATTATGGACTGAATGCGTATTGCAGAAACGGTTCATCATGTGTCATTAATGTCAGTTGAAGAGTTGAACCGTCAAACTGACGTTTCTCTATTTACAGAAAGTGTTGTAACTATAAAAACGTATAAATAAGGAAGAAGCGAAACACCGATTTGAAAGTACCACGGGCTGGAGACTGTTTTCGAAAAGTCCTTTTCTCATTTGTTTGAATTCAAAAAATGATGGCACTTGGTTGGTTTATATAATATGAGGGAAATTGTCAATAAAATCTAGTCAGTCAATATTGTAACACTGTAAGGCTAGGCGCAAATTGGGACACGTATAGCACGTGTGAGGTGACACAGCACAGCACGTTGTTTTGTAATCTACAGGATTGAATACACTGGCGCAAATGGACGATGCAGCGCGACCTGGCATGACACGCGTCATCTTACAGACGTGTCACGCAGTAGTTCAGACACAGTTTGTCGTGTAACGCGTGTGTCTACAACAGGTGTTTTCCTTGTTTTTTTTACGAAAAAATTACGGAAGAAAAGTTAATGGAGGCTTATGGGAATTTTTTTTGGGGGTTCCTAACGAAATTAAATTTCATTCTGTCGATTGCCATAAGCGAAAAAATGAATCAGCAACCAACTATTTTTTCACAAAATCGCTCCCGTTGAGTACGTGCAAACCTTATGGCTTTGGTTTTTCTCTATTAGATTGTTATACCTATTCATGTGCTAGAATGCCATAAACGAGAAATTAAAAAAATTAAACAATTTTTTTCTGCAAAAGGAAAATGAATTTTCTATTTATCAGTACACGTCCGATCGCTAAATTTTCATTTCTTGAGCTCAACCCTGACATAATCTTCAGTGGTTAAATTCCCAGAAACGAGAAAATGAGTCAGCCAAATCTGTCGTTATCTGACGGTCTATAAGTTCAATAACAACAATTGTTTCGTTCGCTTGTCAAAAATCTCAGATTTTTTTGATGCCGGCTAGTCGCGAACTGCCAATCAAATCCAAACTCCGCAGTTTCCTATAGACCGCGGACATATCTGACAGACGACAGTAAATGACAGTTGTCAATCCAGTCTGCTAGACAAACAAACGGATCTACAAATGCTTATTGTGCATTTATGTCATATTTTAGAATAAAAATTCTCGATAATGCCTCAATTTTGCGCGATTGTGAAATACGGAAGTAGAAGCGGCAGAGATAAGGTTTCATTCCATCGACTCCCTTCTATTTTCGACAATAGAAAAAATATTAATCCTCTTGCTGAAAAGAGACGTGAATTGTGGATTCAGGCAACTAGAAGAGCAGATTTAAGTGATTTAACTACTGAGAAGTTGAAATGGGCAACGGTACGTTCAAAACATTTTGTAAATATCTCTTCTGGACATCCTTAGACAACGTGTTGAAATAATCACTTTTATCAGCCATATCACAAACAATCTCGTTGCAATCAGGAAGAATACTGATTACAATATCAAATTACGTTCCCCTCTGTCAGGTATACTAAGAGTAAACCCTCAATCTTCTCAGAATTGCCATTATAATATCATTAAATTACCATTGTTGTTTATTCAAATACGGTTTGTTTGTCCAGCAGGCTGATTGACATTTGTCATGTGACGTCAGATGCCCGCGGCCTATTTGAAACCGCATGTCTCAATATGCGGATCACCACGCAGCACGTGTAGCATGTACGAGTCGTGTCTCTCGTGTCACGCCACCTCACACGCGCTATACGTGTCCCAATTTGCGCTTTGCCTGATAGAAGGTTGGGATCTAGGTTTAGTTTTTTTTCTTATATGACGACTCCTATACAGTTGTAATTGTCTTAATGGAGAATAAATGGTAAAAAAAGAAAATGAACTGGAATTATGTTTCGTTCAGGAGAACAATTTTTGTAAGACGAATTCCCATTATTTGACTACTTAATCTGGAAAGTGTATCCTAATTATTATTATTAGACGTTTCTGGAAAAAGGGACATCCGATTATTTTGAAAATTTGGTTTCCTGGAATAGGGGTTCTGCTCTATCGATCTGAAATATTTTCAGCGCTGCGGCATTGCCGCTTCTATCGAAAAGAAGCAACAACTTTGATATTTCGAATGGAATATTTCTTTGCAAGAAAATTCTGGAAAAATCTTAAGCTTTGCTGATGACACATTGTTTATAAAGAAAATAATTGGTATGATTTAAAGACAAAAACTGAAAATGATCTGAATAATTTAAAAGATTGGTTTGATAGCAGACTTCTCTCAATTAATTTCAGCAAAACTCACTACCTGCCATTCAGTAGTACAGAAACGTCTCTTCCAGACTTTGACTTAACCGTTCAACAAAATTTGCATATCAGACCTGTAATAAAAAAAATTAAATATCTAGGTATTTTCTTGGACCCTCACCTGAGATGGGACCAACATATTATATACCTCACTAAAAAACTACGCTGTATTCTGTATAGATTTAAGCAGGTAAAAACATATCTTGATTTAAAACAAAAAAAAATAGTTTATCAAAGCTTAGTTGAGTCTCACTTGAATTATGGGATTATAGGATGGGGAGGAGTTTCACGAACCTACTTGAATATACTTGAAATCTCGCAAAAAACAAAAAACGTTTCTAAGAATGATACTGAATCAAGACTACGGATACCCAAGTGACTCTCTATATGCTGAAACAGAAATGTTCGATATAAGACAGCTCTATTCTATTCAAGTACTGGTTATGCAGCACCTGAATAAAGCACAGCTGGATGTTCTGACCCATTGGTATTCTACCAGACAAAAACATAAATATATTACCCCATTTATGAAAAAGGCAATAGGCCAAAAAAGCTATAATTATATTGCTCCAAAGCTATACAACTTCCTACCTGACTCTCTGAAGACTGAAACTTCCTTCTTGGTATTCTAAAAGCAGTTGAAAAAATTCATAAAGGATATTGAAAGAAAGGAAATCCATAAGATGATTGAAGGCTAAAAAATAATAACTCGAGAAATATTTTGATGAAAAACTTCAGTTAGCATGTAGAAAAAAAAGGTACCAACAATCGAAACTATCGAAATATACATTTTTATTTTATCTTAATTTACATTTATTATCTTTTAATCACATTAACATTATTATAAGTAACTAAAATATTTGATTACCCGTTTTTTTGTACGTAGACAGTATTTATATTTTATATAGTGTTTTATACTACTTGTTATATGTTTACCCAAATATTGACCCACACACAGGGCTTGCCCTCAGTGGGATACCAATTTATTCATCTCTACTTTATTGTATTTTCGTATTTATGTTCAATGTTATGCTATAATTATATTATTTTACCTGTATATCGTGAATCGAAATGATGAATAAATATTATTATATTATTATTATTATTATTATATCCAGTATTTTATTGCATTTTCACTTTGCTATTGCTTTTTGATTATTTTCTTCTAAACCTTCCCAATACCTATCTCACATAGCTTCAATTAAACTTCTATTACTGCGGTATTTGAATACGTAGAGAGCTGGTTTGGATGTAGTTTGAGAATATCCTGTGTATTAGTTATACAGGGTCATTGAAAATTTGTGATTTTACCGATAGATACAAAAGTGGTAAAAGGTGCATTCTTTCTAATGAAACACCCTGTATATTATCAAATATGCTGAAAGATGATTGAGTTTCCTTCCAAATGATGTATCATATTCCTGTACCTAAGGAGTTAGGTTTTCGATATAAATGGAACATGTCATTATGAAAATTCGAAAATTAGAACCTTAATAATGAAACGTTTGTGAGTTCATTAACGTAAATTTGATTAGAAAAGAATCAAAATGGAAGACAATAATTACTCAAATGTAAATCTGAATAATTTTGGTCAAATTTGTCCCATATTTATAACTGTTCATTGGATATTGATATTTTGTATTTTTTTCACAACAGACTTCTCCAAAACTAATATTGCAGTGACTTGAAATTTCAATTCAGATTTGAACGCAGTTTTTCATCTCCATGATGATTTTAGTACATTGATAATAAAACGTTTGCGCTTTCATCAACGTAAAATTGATTAGAAAAGAATCAAAATGGAAGACGATGATCATTCAAATAAAAATCTGATTGATTTTTGTCGATTTGTCCCAAATTCCTAACTGTTCATTAGATATTTATATTTTGTAGTTTTTTCACAACAATCTTTTCCAGAACTAATATTGCAGTGATTTGAAATTTTAATTCAGATTTGAACAAACTATGCTTGGTTCGGTTTTTCATCTCCATAATAATTTTATCTCCCATTCAGGGTATCTGAAAAACGTGTGTCTGTTGAGAAATAAATAAACAACTGAAGGACCTATCAATCGATAATCCATATTTTCGAAGTATGTTTAATTTGATTTAATGTGGAAATTTGGAAAAGTTAGAACTTGGGATCGCAGTGGCCAAGGCTGTGGACCCAAGTGTCTTATCTACCGATCTTCAGAGGTTGTAGTCAGTTCTCTGCTCACTTCTTGTCTACAATGAGGGGGGCATCGTTCAAATGCTACCAACAACTTCGATATACATGAAGCAGCATATTGTTGTTTTCATATTATTCAAATATTGTCCATATAATTTTCTAAAGTAAATTTGGATTTTCTAAGTCCATTTTTATCCATTCACAGAAATCAACAGTAACCGTGAATATAAAAGAGAAATATCAATATGCATTATAATACATTTTCTTCGCACTTTCTTCTGACAGAAACACCTTGAAAATTACGACTTGTTAAACTGAAAGTTTGCTTTGCTCTTTTCTGGTCACGGCACACTACTATCATTTTCAATTACCAGATTCGAAATAGGTAATAATGCCCAATTGAAATAATTTGTATTATGCCGTGACCAGAAAAGAGCAAAACAACCTGTAAGTTTGACAACCAGTGGATTTAATTGTGTTTCTGCCAGAAAGAAATATAAAAAATAGATTATAATGAATATTCGAATGCAGATATTTTGAATTTATTTTAGATTCATGGTGAGTGCCAAAGAAATGTTTCCTCAACATGACGGAAATTCAATGATCTTCATCCAAATTTAGCACGAATTGATAGAACACAATGGATTTATTGAATTAAACTTGAGTTCTGCTTAAGGACACGCGTTTTTCAAATACCTTGAATGGGAAAATCATCATGGAGATGAAAAACCGAACCAAGCATACTGTGTTCAAATCTGAATTGAAATTTCAAGTCACTGCAATATTAGTTTTGGAGAAGTCTGTTGTGAAAAAATACAAAATATCAATATCGAATGAACAGTTATAAATATGGGACAAATTTGACCAAAATTATTCAGATTTACATTTGTGTAATTATTGTCTTCCATTTTGATTCTTTTCTAATCAAATTTACGTTAATGAACTCACAAACGTTTCATTATTAATGTTCTAATTTTCGAATTTTCATAATGACATGTTCCATGATGTTTCATATCTACCCAATACAAAATATGGCGAAATAATCCAATTTTTATAAAAAACTTGCTTTCGTTTCGGAAAGCTGACTCTCTAGGTATAGGAACATAATACATCATTTGAAAGAGAATTCAATTTTCTTTCAGAATATTTCATGATTTATAGGGTGTTCCATTTGAAAAAATGCACTTTCCACCAATTTTTGTATCTATCGGTAAAATCACAAATTTTCAACGACCCTGTATAATGAAGATCGAATTCCCTTAGCTATAACTAATATACAGGACATTGTCAAACTACATCCAAAATTTCAACTTTCTACATATTCAAATACTGCAGTAATAAACGTTTAATTGAAGCTATGTTTCGCACAAAAAATAAGGAAATTATTGATTTTCTCAAAAACCACTGGAGATAGGTATAGGAAAGTATCATATAAAAATGATCAAGAAGCAATAGCAAAGCGAAAAATACAATAACATACAGGGTATTCTATTCAAAATTTCAAAATTGTTGCTACTTTTCGATAGAAGCGGCAACGCCGCAGTGCTGAAAATATTTTAGAACAGAACTGATTATCGAAGAAACCAAATTTTCAAAACTATCCTACCTCCCGTTTTCCAGACACGTCGAATAGGCCATCGAGTTTGTAACACCCTGTATAATGATAATATTGATAAATATGGTAAAAAAATCTACACTACTTCAAATATTTCAGGACCCAGCCTCAACTACGACGTTAATTGGATATCAGGATTAGAAGTTCTAAGACTGGCAAATACTGCAATCAAAACGGGCCAGTGTGACTCTGTCATTATTGGAACCACAAATATAATCAATTCTGTCGAAATACAGTGGCTCTATCATGACATGGGATTACTGTCAATGGACGGAAGTACTAGAGCCTTCGATGAAAATGGTGAGGAAAATATAACTTCGAAATCGAAAAATCTACATTTTGTATTATATTAACTATAATCAGAACTATTCATAGAATTATATTTGTCTATTCATGTCACCTGATTCATTTTTTGGCACCATTGCTATATCAGAAACTAAATAGGCTTGGATAAAGTTATACGGAAGAAAGTTAACTGTTTCTCGATCCCTCAAATGTGTCCAAAAATCCAAAATGAATTAAGTCGTTTCTAAAATATTCAGAAAGAATTGTTAAAATTTGTTGTTAAAATTGTTATTTCCGTCAACCGATTGCACCCCTACGCACAACCCTCGGAAGTCTTCGAGAGACTTGTGTGAGCTAGGGAAGACGCAGCCCTTACCTTTTAACGTGTGATGCCATGCACGAGACCAGTGAATCGGTGGATCGAACCCACGACCCCACGCTTGCGAGGCGTACGCTTTTACCAGCCGACCACCACGGCCCATCAAGAATTGGAATTTAAGAACATTTCCGTCTATTTCAGAAATATGACCCAATGTTCTGTATAGTTTTTCTTTTATATAGTAAGAGGCATAAGATGTCCGGAGGACTGCTCACTGCTAATATCCTATACAATAAGAAAAGTTGGGTCGAAAATCCATCAGAAAACAACTACTTTCCTGGCTAATGCCACGACGAACATTGAATTACATCTGATGAAATTTCCGTGCAGAGTTCCTACAAGGTTACCTCTGCAATTGCTTGGTTGGTCTTTAAATGGGTTTGGTCGTCGATTCATTCGTTGCAGTCATTAGTTATTGACTGCTAGACCTACCCTATACTGATGAGGAGCAACACTCCGAAATCGATATATAGGTGGTCCGAATGTTTCGATGAACATTCCCATCCCATGCCATTTCGAAATTTCGACATTGATCTCGAAATTTCGCCATAAAATCAAAATGATAAAAAGCTTTAGTAGAACTCTACGCTTTCGTAATCAATGAAATTAGATCACTGAATTTTGAACAGAGCGTTTTATTTTAACTGGAACACAGTTCATCTTTTTCAATGCGAGCCTGTTTTTTTTGTACTCGATTTGAGAATCAATTACTATTCTCATCTCAATGATACAGTATGTGGTATGGTTTGGAAACTACGATCTCAACAGATTAATAAAAATTCCAAATATACTCCTGGTCTTTCTATGCATTCAATGAAGTACTCATGAAATGATATGATATACTTATACAGTGACCGCCAAAAAGTATGTACCATATGGGAAATTTTTTTATTATTGGAGTATTGGAAAAAATATTCTGGGGAAAAGTTTGTGCATGTCCGATAACCTAAAAATCGATTTTGACACATGTCACGTGATCGCTAGAATGGCGGCAAAATGAAAAAAATTACAATGCAAAGGCAAAAAAAGGGGTAAGATGGCAAGATATCAAAAAAAGTTATTTGAAAAAGTCACTAAGAATTCAATTTTATACACATAAACTAAGTTTCAAGAGATAATTAAAAAAAATGAAAATAGCAATTTTTTAAAAATATTTTCCTATCTATTTAAAAATATTATTATTTTTCCTATGAATAGCTTGACTATACTGAAACATTTGCATTTTGATGATAATGACAAAACTTTCTCATTTTCTCCACACCAGAGGGCACTAAATTGAAAAAATGGGAATTTGTCAGAACCCTTGCTGTTACATCGGTTCGTATTTAACAGTTATATCCGAATGCCACGACCATTGTGATGACATGACACTCCAAAAACATGGTAATTTCCAGATTATAATCAAGTACCGATGATAATCGTGCATGAGCGTTTCACTTCGCACATAAACTTGAAAATAGTGCGTCAAATTAAAGATTCTTAAAGTTTATGTGCAAAGTAAAACGCTCATACAGCATTATTATTGAAACTTGATTGAAATCAGGAAACATGGTGTTTCTAAATTGCCATATCATTACAATAGTCTTGGAATTCTGATATAAGTGTTAGATACCAATGTAACAGCGAGGGTTCTGGCAAAAACTAATTTTTTTAATTTAGTGCCCTCTGGTGTGGAGAAAATGAGAAAGTTTTGTCATTATCATTAAAATGCAAATGTTTCAGTATAGTCAAGCTATTCATAAGAAAAAAAATACATTTTTAAATAGATGGGAAAATATTTTTAAAAAATTGCTATTTTCAATTTTTTTGAATTATCTCTTGAAACTTCGTTTATATGTATAAAATTGAATTCTAAGTGACTTTTTCAAATAACTTTTTTTGATATCTTGCCATCTTACCCCTTTTTTTGCCTTTGCATTGCAATTTTTTCATTTTGCCGCCATTCTAGCGATCACGTGACATGTGTCAAAATCGATTTTTAGGTTATCTGACATGCACAAACTTTTCCCCAGGATATTTTTTCCAATACTCGAATAATAAAAATTTTTCCCATATGGTACATACTTTTTGGCGGTCACTGTATGTTTATTGTAAATAAGAATAAGGTAACACAGGTAAAATTATAAATAACAGACTCTTGAAATAAAAAAATAGCCAAATAATGACATGATAAAAATATGTTAAAGTTAAAATGAGAAAAAAAAATGTTAATTATAAAGTTCATTGTTTGAATGTTTTAGACGATGTAGTAACTTGATTACTTATATTTCGGACGTCCATCATCTTAATGGTTGAAAGATTTCTATCTCTTTCTAATTTTTCACAACGTTTCAATTGCTTGAATCCGCTATCGTCTTCTGGTAAATAATGACAGAATCAGATGCTACGCGACCTTTTATAGGTCTATAATTAAAGTGTAATTACGGTGTAATTACGCGCGGTCTTGTGGCGCGCGTGGTTTCGCTCTATAATTAAATTGTAATTACGGTGTAATTACGCGCGGTCTTGTGGCGCGCGTGGTTTCGCGCTTTTTCTCCCTCCAAAACGGTCCATGAGCGGTTTCCATACGTTTTTAATTTCCACGCTCAGTTGACGACAAATGCAAAAATTGATTCAATTGTACTTCAAAACTCATTTATTAGTCAAGTAAATGTTCGAATTGCTGTCCGTCAACCTGCATACAGTGGTATAAGTTATTTTCAAACCGTTGTTGTACATTCTGGAGCATTTGGGGTGTCACTTCGCGACATACGTTAATGATTCTCCGTCGCAACTGTTCTAATGTGTCTGGTGGTGTTTTGTAAACAAGGTTTTTGTGTGAGGTGGCCATTCTTTTGAGCCCCGTCGTCCTATCCATCGTCCTGGAAATGTGTCATGTAAATAATTGCGCACATTTTGGGAATAATGAGAACGTCTTGTTGGAAAATCAGTTCCTGTTCATGGTATGCGGGATCGTTCTCAATGATATTTGTTAGAGCTGGGTCGATGGCATTTTGTAGTAAATCCAAGTACATATCGCCTGTTAAATTTCTAGAAAGGAAAAAAGGTCCTACAATGGTATTTCCAAAAATACCAGCCCACACATTTAACTTCTGGGGGTGTTGCGTGTGTGTCTCGTGGAAAATCCTTGGATTGGTGTCAGCCCAGTACCGGCAATTGTGGCGATTCACTAAACCATGGAGAAAGAAGGAACACTCGTCCGATAAACACACATTGAATAGAAAATTACCATTGTGTAACGGTCGCTCACTCATAATTTCGCAAAATTGCAAGCAACGATCAAAGTCGTCTTCTTTCAGTTCGTACACTAAGCGAATTTTGTAAGGATGGAATTTTTAATTTTTGAATACCTGTTGGACACTGGTACGAGACACACCCGTCGCAATTGCCAATTGTCTTGTACTTAGCGTTCTATCAACTGCAACTTGCCCCAATACTGCATCTCCGTAGGTTCATTTAGTACTGGATTTTTAAGCTCTCTCTTTTTGTTATGAACTGAACCTGTTTTGCGAAATTTTTTCACCAAGTCGCGAACAATTTTTTCAGAGGCATGTTTGTCAGGATGCCGTTGGTTAAACAACTCCGTGACCCGATTTCCACATTCATCGTTTTTGAAATAAAGCTCAATGATTTCCACTCTGTCTGCAATTGAATACGCACCATAATAATAAATTTTAAAGTCAACAATTCGTAAACACTTCAACCACGACAGGTATCTAGCAACTACTTCACCTAATCCAAACGTGAAGAAATGAATCATATTCATTTTTTACTCTCTAAAATGAGCCTAAACAAATCTATGCATCGGCAAAAACAGCGAATTCATTTGAAGGAACTTATTGCAATAAAGTACTTCTATTTTTCGTCCCACATGATGGTTGGAGTTTCAACGCTCCATATTTTCTGAAAGAGTAGATCGATTTGAAAAATCAAAGCAGCACTGTATAGGGCATGACAATCCCCTTCTACAGAGGTATCGCTAGACCCTCCTTCCCATTTGAAAAAAATGTTGGGGTGTCACCCCTACTTAGGGGGTTGAAGGTTTTACTATGCTTGTTACGTCAAAATGTGTCCCCCTGACAAACAAACTTGACCTGTTTTCGGATTTTATCAAAAAGTTCTTTCCCAGGTACGTTTTCGATGGGCCACCCTGTATATCAGAGAGTCTTCATTAGATTTGTCATGGGAAAGGGGAGCTTTAAACTATTTACGAGTGTTATAGGGGACATCATTTACTTCGTAATCTAATCTATTTGTGGATTAATGAAACCGTTTCTAATATAAAAATTGAAAGGATGGTCAGGATCCCTTGATCAATAAAGAGTAGTTCACATGGGTCCCTGAATCGTATTTAACACAGGTATCTAATTGTTCTCTTCTGTAGTATAAACACCAACTGAAACAATTGGTTGTTACAAACTCCCCAAAATGATATACCATAACGCAAATGGGACTCCACAATGGCACAAGTGCGTATTAAACTGATTTTGCAGCAGCAAATCAAATTCAAGATATCAGTGAGTTAAAAAACTAAATAAAATCAATTCTGGGTCTGAATATTACATTGGTTATATGAACATACAAAGTATAAGAAATAAATTGGATGAAGTGCAATATTATATTAAAATAAATAAGTGTGATATACTAGTGCTAACAGAAACCTGGCTTAATAAAAATGAAATAAACACCTATACGATTCCGGGATATGTAGCGGCCCATTCATGCAGAAGTAGCAGAGGAGGAGGTACTTCCATATACGTTAAGGAGGAACTTAAATATCAAGAAGTGAAAAATATAGAGGGTGAGATGCCTTACAACCTAATTGGAATAAACTTATATGAACTCAAATTGAAATTGTATTCAGTGTATAAACCACCTAGTTGCGACCTTACTCAATTTCTAACAGATTTTGAAGAAATATTAAGCAATGAAAAATCAAAATGTATCATTGTCGGTGACTTCAACTTAGATTTGCTCAAAGACTCTTCTCAAAAAATCCAACAATATCAAAACACCATTATTTTGTATGGTTACAAAATTGCAAACAAAATATGTGAAGATAGTGCAACAAGAATTTCACAAACATCAAAGACAATCATCGACCACGTACTAGTTAATAAAATAGACTGTAGTTTAAATATCAAACCATGTTCATACTCAGACCATAATCTATTAGAAATCACTATCCTAGAAAAACCCAAGATTTTCCGTCCAAAAGTAAACTTTACGCTAAAGAAATTCAATGAAGCTAGTTATGTACAAAATTTAAATAGGGTATCAAGAAATATACCAATATATTCATTCGAAAAACTTATAAGCACAATACAAAAAGTAAAAAATGATTCTACTAAAATCGTTAACGTTAAAGCACAAGAAAATAACGAATGGTTGACAAGTGATTTTATTGATATGGTTACAGAACGGGATAGACTATATAAATTAAAGATAAAAAATCCGAACAATAAATATATACAAAGTAAATTTAAATCCATCAAAAATAAAGTAAACTCGAAGAGAAGACAACTGAAAAAAGATTATATTGAAAAAAAGGGAATGATGCAGGGACATGCCCCAAAAAACTATGGAAGTTCATTAATTCATTAATTAAAAAAACTGAAGGTAAAAGAGAAAAGGATATAATGTTGGAAATAAATGGAGAAATAATTACAAATCCTGAAAAAATTGTGAATGAGTTTAATGAATATTTTGCAACTATTGGGCAAAAAATCGTCAACACAATTGAGTTGGAACGAAACAGTAAAAAAATTTATTTGAATTTTGAAGAGGTATTCTGTGACCAAAGCATGTATCTAGATCACACAGATGAGAGGGAAGTTTTAGAGGTAATTACTGAAATCAATATAAACTCAGCAGCAGGTAGCGATGGAATGAACATTAATAATATAACTTCGGCAAAAAATATAATCATACCAATTCTTGTGTTACTAATTAATAATGTATTCGATAGTGGTGTATATCCAGATATCCTCAAAGTATCTAGAGTCGTACCAATTCATAAGTCGGGTCCACAAAATAAAACAGAAAATCATAGGCCAATCTCTGTCATAAGCGTCATATCAAAAATAATTGAAAAAATCATTAAAAGAAGAATAACATGCTTTATTGAAAAATACGTGAAACCAGACAAATATCAATATGGATTCCAACCCAAAAGCAATACACAAAGTGCTTCAATAGACCTTGTCAATCACATAATCACAGAACTTGATAGTAAAAAATGTGTTATCACTGTATTTGTGGATCTCCAAAAGGCGTTTGATGTAGTGGACCACAAGGTACTCCTAAATAAGCTTGAATCCATGGGGCTGAGGGGAAGAATTTATAACCTATTACGCAGCTACTTATGGAATAGGAAACAATATGGTAATATTGGATCAGAATCTAGTAAACTGGTTGTAAATAACTGCGGAGTACCCCAAGGTTCCGTTTTAGGGCCTCTATTATATGCACTACATGTATTGAGCTTACGGCTGACAAAACTGCGTGGACGCTACTACACATTTGCCGATGATACAGTGTTAGTATATAGTGGCATAGATTAAAAAACATTACAGGAAACAATAAACGAGGACTTGAAAACGTATTCATTTTGGCTGCTAGAAAACAAACTCAAAATTAATGTTAAAAAAACAAAGTATATGACATTCCATAAAAAAAATTCACAAATTGGGGAGACAACGATTAAAATTGACGGCGGCGAGATTGACAAAGTCGAAAATATCAAATATCTGGGACTTGTCATTGATGATAAACTTAACTGGCAGAAACATATTGACCATTTGATTTCCAAAACAGTACCTATGATTGGTGCACTCTATAGATGTAGAGAATATTTGGATACAAAGAACCGCTACTTAATATATAATGCGTATTTTCTCTCAAATCTACGGTATTTGGTCACAAATTGGGGAATATGTGGCAAAACAAATTTTAAACATATTCAAGTACTACAAAACAAAATAATAAAAATATTATTCAATTATCAGTACCGGACACAAACAGAAACAATTTATCGAGAAACAAATATAGTACCAATAAATAGAATTTTGAAAATAGAACAATGTAAGTTCATATACAAAGTTATAACAAATCAACAAAAATGTAACACCCCTCTCAACTGTGTAAATAATATACACTCGCATGAAACAAGAGTAGTAACAACCTCTATTTACCAAATGTCAGAACAAGTCTAGCCTTAAATAACCCAATAAATAGATGTATGGAAGCATTTAATACAATCCCGATCAATATAAGAAATATAAATAGTTACAGTCAATTTAATATAGAACTTAAAGCACACATAACAAATGAAATATAATTTTAATTAACTAAAAAACGATCCTAATAATCACATCAACCACATAGATAAACATACTCCGATACCAGCGTCTTTGCTGATTAGGAGTCTTAGTACAAAATCTCATGAGTAAATTTATCATAGCAATTATATGTAATTTTATTTTTTATATGTATGTAGAATTATAAAATTTTGTAAACTATTTGTATAACCTGAAATATGTTTATATCATGTAATGTACCTATACTGATGAATGAATAAATTGTGATATTTTCGGAGGTAAAAAAAAAAAAAAATCCCAACTCATTAAACACCATCGTCAAAACATAAAAAGCAGATGCCAATTTTTATTCAAGTTTCTTATGTGCTCTTCAATTTTCAGATTTGTGCCAAGTAAATTCCCAAATTTTTGATATCCTCATTTACTAATATTTCACTACCTATATTCACATCCGGTGTCACAGTTTTGAAAGAAATGGCACTTGTTTTTTGGTATTTAGTGAAAGTAAATTAGAATCTTACCAGTCTTTGATTGAGACCATGTCACTACACATTATTTCGTGGAGTCTTTCTTCATCTTTATGGTTGTATAATCTACAAATAACGTTAAATTTCATGAAATTGTTAGAATTGTAAGGTCATTTATATAAAGGAAAACTATAGGACCCAGTACAGACCCCTGGGGCACCCGCAACTTATACCATCAGTTGTATCTGAGGTAGTGGATAATTTTATACACTGCTTTCTATCAGAGAGATGAGATCTGAAACAGTTCAGAGTCTATATCGATTAAGCTTCAGCAGCAAAATCTCAAATGTCATGATTTACACAATCGAATGCTTTTGAAAGATCACACTGAACCGCCGCGACAGCTTCTTTGCCATTTATGCTTCTATAAATCATTGGCATCATTTGTGCTTTTTGAATTCTCAATAGCGAAAAGACTGTGAAATTTGATTTGCTTTTCAAACTTCTCTTTTGTCGGAAAAAATAGTATGTTTGAAAGTGGTATTATTGTTAGTAGAATTCTTCTGCACTTCCATCAAATCAACTTTTTATTCCTTTCGATAAAGTACATTACAGGTATTATAAATTGTTTCTGAAATAAAATTCCAGTTTGAGCATCTTGGCCTATGCAAGAATTGCCTGTGTTGCTCTATGCTCGATCTGAGGACTTTATAAGTTCAACGTACATTTTGTTTATGTCATGTTAAGTATATTATAGAATTAAAATAAATTTGTTGAGGTTTTCACAATTTGAAAAATATTTTTTGTAGAGGTTTTACAGTTTCGAGCAGATGGTGCAGGAAGGTAGGCAGGTTGATTTTTTTTCTCAAATAGATGTTGATTTCTTTGTCTAGAAACAAACAGTTAACATCTACTATCGTTATCAAGTGTGTGAATGCGACAAGATATCTTGGATAATTATTATATAGCCTGTAACTGATGTACCTGCTATAAAGGTAATTATTATCTTGGTGGGGTGTCTCTCAGGTCATCAATGTTAATTATTGTGATACAAAGATCTTCTTTGGTGAGTGTTATTATTGATGACCGATTTTGATAGGTGACACAGAGTTTTTATAGAAATCTCAATCGATCTAGCTGAGTGATAAGTGGCTTCCACACATTCCGAATCCCTATGCTCGGCTGACTTAACACGTCATTCTTCTGAATATAGGCCGACTCAATAAACTTTCTCTTATACCAATGTTGTTCCTTGTGGATAACTTCGGCTTCCGACCATGCGATTCTGTGCTGATTAGTCCATACGTGATCTGCTATTCCCGACTTCGCTGTGTCTCCTCGCTGAGTATTTCTCTTGTGTTCACCGATTCTCACATTAAGTGGCCTCTTAGTTTCTCCAACATAATCCATCCCACATTCACACGGAACACGGTAAATGCAGTTTTTGGAGTCACTATTCTCGTTGGGTGGTCTCGTTTTTGTTAGTTTATTACGACTGGTACTTATTACTTGATCTGAAGCATGTTCGGATGTTGAACCTTGATCCAATTCGCCTTATCTTATTCGATAAACCTCTCACATAGGGAAGACAGAGGGTAGGCTGAATTGGTTCATCTGATTTCTCGGTGTTGCCTCTTCTGCGGTTAAGGACCGCTGTTATATGTTTGTCGGAGTACCCATTCCGTCGCAGATCTTTCTTGATGTTGTTCAATTCGTTGGTCAGACTCTCATTGGTGTTATAGAGGCTGTAGGCCCGGTCAACCAACGAGCGGATAATTCCTCTCTTCGTCGCTCCATGATGGTTCGACTCAAAATATAGGTATTGTCCGGTGTGAGTTGGTTTTCTGTACACTGATGTTTGAAACTTGCCATTCATTCTTTGGACTTTCACATCAAGAAAGGGTAACCTCTCCTGGGTCTCCTTTTCCATTGTAAAATTTATGGACGGTCTAATGTTGTTTAGGAGCCGCAAAAAGGACTCGAGTTCTTCGTCTCCATGGTTCCATATGAAAAAGGTATCATAAACATATCTTAGCCACATCGTAGGTTTCTTGTCGCCTTTGTCTATAGCAAAGGACTCGAACCATTCCATATATATATTTGCTATGACAGGTGACAGTGAGGATCCCATCGATAGTCCATCCTCAGTCAGCCGAGCATAGAGATTCGGAATGTGTGGAAGCCACTTATCACTCAGCTAGCTCGATTGAGATTTCAATAAAAACTCTGTGTCAAGACCTTTCAAAATCGGTCATCAATAATAACACTCATCAAAAAAGTTCTTTGTATCATTAATCAACATTGATGACCTGAGAGAGACCCCACGAAGATAATAATCACCTTTATTGCAGGTAAATCAGTTGCAGGCTATATAATAAGTATCCAAGATCCAGTCACACACTTGATAACGACAGTAGATGTTAACTGTAGAAACGTCGTGACTCAAACACATGCAAGGAATTTTATTTTCTTTGTTTCTAGACAATGGAAGTCCAGAAGAATTCTACTAAAAAATAGTAAGTTCCACTCGTCAAAAACCTCAGTTTTTGGGACTCAAGACGACTGGACCTTACTACGAACGCGTCTTCCGGAAACTTTGTTATTCGTCCCAAAAATAATAATATGTGTACTGGTGAAACAAATAACTATTTAGTATTTCAATCAATATGAGGCTGAAAACCCCTCATGATTTTTATTACGAGACTTAAGGTTATTTAAAAAATGGGTCAGAATTACCCACCAACAGTATCATACTTGACGACGAATAATATTTTCAGCTATCGGTTATGGCAGAAGTAATGGTATAGTAGTAATGTACCTTCAAAGATCTTCCGAAGCAAAACGCAGTTATGCCAGTATTATGCATATAGCTACACGATTCGATGGATTTCATGATGGAGATATTCTCAATATTGAAGAAAAGAACTTTACTGAATTCTTAAAGGAGTTCTACCAGAAGTGTCCAGTCAAGCCAGATGATATTGACTATGTTGAGACATATGGTTGTGGTATTAAGGTAAAATACATTGAATATTGAATTAATTATTTCTGCAACTACTGCGCGAAATACTACTTTGGTGATCGTGCGCAGCCAATTTAAAAAAATTGTCGAGACCACCAAAGTATTCCGCGCACGAGTTGCAAACAATTTTTTTTCTACAAACGTCAAAGAATATTGGTCTAAAATAAGTAATATGCTTAGCTCAATATAAAAATAGTGTTGAACTGGCTTAACATGTTTTTCCAAATCCAGTAACTTCTGTGACTATGGAAATAAAATAGCATTTGTTTATTGTAAAACATTAAGAAATTAATGATTTCTTGGATTTTTGCTTGATAGACGACCATAAAGGTTGAATCTCATAAAGTTAAGATATAATTGTTATCAATTCGCGAACCTTTTATGACGTTTGTAGAAAATAGTTTTTATAATTTTAAGTGAAAATGTCTGATCAATAACCAGAAAATGTAGAATCTAAACTGAAACTCTCTCTAGAAATGAAAAGTAAAGTGTTCGTTGAAGGTAAACGTATAGAAACTCTTGACCTAAAACTTACACCAGAAGCGCGTTTCACCAACAAAGTTAGCATCTTCAGGGGCTAGAAGCGAATGGACAAATCGTAGCGTTTCTTTACGTAGAAGGGGCGTTCAAACATTAAAAAAAAATCATCTATTACATCAGCCTTCAGACAAAGAAACGTTGCTCCAGCCCTGAAGGAGTGGATATCGGCCGTGCTTGGGTACAGAGTAATACAGGCCAGCCACCCTTGCTCGCACAAGCTTTGCTTTTGAGGTTTTTTTTACAAAAATTTGGGTGTTTAATGAAAAAACAATTCAAGGTCACAATGGAGCTGGAAGCTACGAAAAGATGCCCTCAGGGAGTACTATCTCCACTATTGTGGGGTCTCTTGGAATGACCTCCCCATAGACCTGAGACGGATAGAACTATGCCTAGAACTTTGCTAACGATATCGTTATATTTATAATGTTGTATTGGCCAACAGTTGCCCATTTATTAACTCACAACAAGACAAGATTGAGTTAACTACGTTGTAGTTGAATGAGATAGGAAACTTTTTTCTAGTGAAACTCAACATTTTACATTTCGATGCATTCAAATAAAGCTTTTTCTCCTCGCACCATTGCTGAACCTTATTTATTTCAAATTGCAGGGCCTCAAAATCACCCATGTTTTGTATTATAGAAAACAATTTCAGGTCATCCGCAAAGAATAATCGTTTACAATCTATTACGTCATTTAAATCATTGATAAATAATGCAAATAAAAGGGGACCTAGGTTTGAACCCTGTGGAACCCCAGAGGTAGTAATGCAGTTATTTGAATTGAAGCCATTATGGGAAACAAACTGAGATAGTTGAGTGAAATAGGATTTGAGAAATATAACAGCTGGCAAGTGGAAGCCGAATTAATGAAGTTTCTTTAACAAAAAAGGTGGTCATTTCTGTCAAACGCTTTAGCAAAATCTATGTAGATAACATCTACTTGGCAGCGATTATCAACATGCTCCCACACGTATTGCGTGAACTCAGTTAAATTTGTTACCGTTGATTGTTTGGACATAAATCCATGTTGATATGGTGGAATTATCATATGCACCGAGGTGAATATTCGATTATAAAATACTATTTCAAAGAGGCTTGGCGTAGTTAGATAAATCAGATATAGGACGATAATTTTGAATATCAGCTGGATCACCGTTCTTTAGTATTGGGGACACCCGTGATATCTTCCATATGGTTCTTGGGAAGTCTATGGCGGTCTGTAAGGATCGGATGCAATAAGCCCTCACAGTCGTACAGACGTGGTGTATGAGAAACGACCTTATAATAAATCTTCAAAAAACAACGATTGTTTTTTCCACCAGCAGGGAAAACCTAGAGACCAACAGAGCTTTTCGAATCTTTGGTGAAAGCCTACAGATGTCAGGAGAAACAAAATACCTGGGGTTAAACTTAGACTCGAAGCTTACCTGGAACAAACACCTGGAGAAGTGTGAGCAAGGACTAAGATATCAGTGATGATGGCCTTTAACAAAACTTGGGGACTCGTACCCAAACAATCCCTTTGGGTATACGAAGAGATAGTGAGGCCCTCGACGGAGCCCTGCTGTGGTGGCCAAAGGTTGTTCAAGAGACAACCAGAGGGAAGCTGGCTAGTTCACAAAGTCTGACCATGCTGTGGTCACTGGTTCCTTGTTCAGCTCATATACGATTAGCCTGGAGGTGATACTGAACCTCCTTCTTCTGCATTTTCATATTGCAGCAGAGGCAAGGATAGAAGTCTCCAGGCCTCCAGTTCGTGAGCCAATGGAGTGACAATTACCTAGACAACTGCCACATATTGAAGTTCATAAAAATCGACACACCTAAGATGCCTTCGGCCAAAATGACTCCAACGTACTCCTTTGATGGAACATATACTACCATATTAGGAGATGGGAAAGTCACCAATGTTGTCAAGAAAGCGAATCTGGTACACGGATGGCAGTGGGGTAGTGGCTTGCATATTAGGAGTAAAACCAAGGCAAGACACCAGTTCAAGATTTGGTACTCAGGCCTATATATTCCAAGCTGAAGCAATGGCTATTTCCGTTTGCACGAGAGAGATTCCAAGGAGGGGCCCTAGAAACCAACCCATAGTTATTCTCACCGACAGTAGGCGGCAAAAAAGTCCTGCAATCATGCAGGATCCCTTCCAAAGTAGTTTGAGACACTCACAAAAAACTCAGCAATCTAGGAGCACAGAACAAGGTAAAACTCGTCGGGGTACCATGTCATATGGGCATTCAGAGGAATGAGAGCGCAGATGCTCTAGCACTAGCAGGGCATCAGATCAAAACCAGCATGTGGAATCTCGTTTAAGAACATCAAACAAGACGAAAAAATATGGGTTGAGAACCATCAATAATCTTCCCGGAGGAGAACAAATAACCACACTCGACTTGAAGACAACAAGAAAACCAATAAAATTACACACGATATACGGATTACGAGAGTTCTCAATTCCATTTTCTAAGACGCAAACCTTTAGCTTAAACATAGCAGTGCAAACAATCTCCAAATATTATTATAAAATCCGAGAGACAACAATGTCCCTTATATGCCTGGAAGTGATTCATTGGCTTTATTGAAAGGGACTTTTCCTAATAATTTCAAATAAAAGATGAAAATTATAGAACGCCACTACTTTCCTCTGAGTTTCATATTTTTATCTGATTGATCGTTTAAAAATACAACTCTCTTATAATGCCGTGAATTTGAAAAAGCAACACGCTATCAATAGATTTCCTTAATTAATTTATATTTAACTGAACTCATGTATTGATTGTTTTGTTGTGTTCCTCACATTGTCAACTGTTCCTATCAAAACTCAACAATATATTTGTGAATAAAATTAAATAGAATTTCAAGAAAAAAAACATCATTCACATAATTTTTTCAACTTTGATGGTGAGTAACCACCATTCCAACGCCATTGACTTTGATTTGACAAAGTTTAGCTATTTCAAATTCACGGAATTAAAAAAATGTATTTATACTTATTTTTTCTGAAAAAATATGAAACTTAGAGAAAAAATCAGGTAACAATCTGCCACTTATAATTTGAAATTTAATTTCGTGAAAAGAGGCCTCTTGCGACTGCTAATAATCTCACCAGCTTTCTTCAGAATCGTCGAAAAGACTTTCGAGTAATTCATGAAATACCGATTTTCAAATGATACTTTGACACCCCGTAACTCGTCAACTAAGCAAGTTAAGGCACACGTTTATATGAAATTTTCTCCATAAAATATGACAAGGAATCACCACCTGAAATTAATGACATCATTTAGAATACACCCTGTATACATATTAATAAGTATGACCTTTATATTCCTATTTTTTATATGTATTATAAATAATTTTCATAACATATGATCATATCATACCACATTGGCAAATAAAATTTATTATTGTCATTATCATTCGTAAGGTTATAATATCTTGTAGTGTTGCGGCAATACGCCACGATTTCTTTCTGGGAAAATAATTCTGTAGTCATTTTCTATTTCAGACCATAGATGAACTAGAACTGAACTCCATCGAAAAAATTCTAGGCAGAAACCGAAAGAAGCCCCTTCAAGTAACTTCAGTGAAATCGGTGGCCGGCCACAGCGAGGCAAGCGCTTCTCTATTCTCCGTCGTCTCCGCTTTGCTGGCGATGGAAGAAGAGGTCATCCCGGCAACCATCGACCACAAAAAGCCGAATCCCAAAATTCCAGGTCTGCTCAACGGCAATTTGGAAGTCGTCACCGAAAACAGAAAGTGGACGAGTGACTACGCGGCCGTCAATGCTATAGGCATAGATTCGTACTTTGGGCACGTCGTTCTCAAGAAGAATTTGAAGAGGAAGGTTCTGAAGGAACTCGATATGCCGCCGCTTCTTCTTCTATCTACTAGGACTGAGGAGGGACTCCAAGCAATGTTTGAGACGGTAAGATCGCGAATTACGAGTTGTATCGAATCAATTCAAAAGAATCAAGCAACTGAAGAATACAGTGTTTTGGCTATGTGAGAACTGCGAAAAATTGATAGATATAGGGTGCATGCACCGGTTATGGCCACCGTACCACTTATGGCCACTTCGACTTTTTATTTCAGTTACTAAGCGATTCCTACCTTTAGGGTTTAATATCGGGGTGTTACAGTGATCTGACACCACATTTACGTCTACTACTCAACGCTAGGTGCTGCTGATAATGCGGTTAATAACTCTGAATAGTGGTTTATGTTTTGAAAATTCGTCGTCTCCGATTTCTTAAGATATTTGGTAAGGAATATTTTTTTTGAATTCATTTTTATTGCATACATCATTCATTATTTTTCGTAAATACATAGTCAGAGCCCATGAGTACATGTTATAGTTTGGTTGTTTATTAATATAACTTGAATAATACTGATATACTAGGTTATTTTCTACATGGCCATAAACGGAGAAAGATATTTAGCTTTTCTCTATTAATGGCCAGGACGTGGCCATAAGTGGGTTTGAAGAAATCTAGTTATGGCCATATCTATAAAATACCCGTTCTTATTCTTTTTTAGTAGATTAATATACGTATATCTCTGAAGTAGTCTACTTCAATTATGTAAACTTTTTTCAGAATTATAGCTCCAAATAAAAAAGAGACAACAAATGCTAAACCAAAGTTGAAGAGATTCCTTTATTCACCTAACAAGGTCAATCAGGCCCTTCGAGCAATTAGCAATGGCATGACTGTACTGAGAGCCAGTAAAGAGTTCAAAGTACCACGGACAACTTTACGAAATAAACTGTCTGGAAAATGTCCAGTTGATTCCCATCGTCATTGCGGACCAGATTCAATCTTAGGAGAACTAAATGAGAAATTGTTGGTAGATTGGCTACTAAATTGCGCAAAAATGGGGTTTCCTATCGATAGAGAAGGACTTCTTCATTCAGTTAAGAAGCTGGTCGATAAATCCAACATCAAAACGCCATTTGTTAACAACAAGTTCGGTAAAAAATGGTATTATGCATTTTTACATAGACATCCTATTCTCTCTGCGAAACATGCAGAATATATAAATAAAGCCAGAGGAACTGAGTTTTTTCGAGTACATCGCCAACGTGTTTGTACATTTTTTGAAGGAAAATTCAATATCTTTGCCAGTTATAATATTCATAGATGGTCATCGCTCACACCTAACTCTAGAGCTAAGTCGTTTCTGTCGTGAAAATAATCTTATACTCATCGCGCTTTATCCTAATTCGACACACATTCTTCAGTCACTTGATGTAGCGGTGTTTGATCCCTTGAAGAAGATGTGGCAGAAAACTGTTAGAAAATGGCGCATTGATAATGATCGAAAGGACATTACCAAAGCTGATGTTCCAAGGATTTTGTCAGATCTTATAAAGAATCCTGCCATTCCAAAAAACATCATTTCGGGATTCATCCATTTAATGTAAACAATGTAGATTTTTCAAAAATTGTCCTGAGACAAGTTGAACCATTGAACAAGACTGATCCCGAAGAAGTGAAAAATCACCTTCGCTACATTGAAGGTCATATTGAACCAGATATTTTATCACAGTTTAGAGACGGCAAAACGAAAGAATATGACTGGGATGGAGATACTAAAGCAGCGATGTTATTTGACTTCTGGCTACGAGTAGCTAAGGAGGCTGAAGAACCTATCAGAGAAAACCCTGAGATAAATCATTCTCATGTAACCGCAAACTCTCCAACGATGCTGCAAAATCAGTCACCTGAAACTACAATCAATCAGCGATCATCACCTGAAGTTAGATACTGATCATTTCACATTTCGCGTTGAATATAAATGAAGCGTCAACATTCAACGATAATTTACCGCAACATGATGTTGAGGTCCAGCCTTCAACATCAACCATAATTATGCCACCCATAAGAAACTTGGCATCCATATTTGCCGACATTGTTCCATGGCCAAGGCAGAGAAACCTTCTTCCCGAAAGAGAAAAAAGGAATATACTCCAAGTGTCGTAACATCTGACAGATGGGTGGAGTATCATGAACTCAAAAATCAAGAAAAATTAGAACAGCAGAAATTGAAGGATCAGCGGAAGAGAGAACGAGAACTGAGGAAAGAAGAAAAAGTCAAAAAGACCACGGTCAGTAAATCTTTAAAAAAATAAACAAATTTACGAGACCAGTTCAGAGGAAGAAGAATGGGTAGAGAGTGGAAGTAGCATCGACGACATTGACGATGAAAATCAAGATCCAGATGGTACACATCTGTTTTCTGCAGAAGATTCAGGCCTTGGTGATTATATTTTGGCGTCATTCAAATCAGTTGGTAAGAGGGCGTCCTCTACTTACAAATATGTTAGCAAAATTTTGCATATAGACCGTCAGATAGTGACAGATTTAGGTGCCCCATTTTCACATACAAGCCTCGAATAGGGTTGAGAAGTACATCGATGTTGAGTAAAATGGAGGGAAATTTACGAGTGGCTCCTGGGGATAACATATGGAAAATTCGATTTTCCATGGAAAATTCGATTTTCCTTATTTTAACGCGAGCCGTGTTCACCTAATCATTAATTAATAGAACCTGGCTTCAGAAGATCAAAGGCTTGAGTGTTGAAGGTGGCTAAAGGGTTGAAATGAGGCTGTAATCTTGTAAAGAAATATCGAGATTTCAACAGGTTTTCCCACGCAAGCCCATCGAAACTATGAAAACCTACATCGTCACTAGACCGAAAAACATAATGGCTTGAGGGGCGTGAATGGAAAAGTAGATTTTGTCGTCGGAAAATTTAATGGAAATTCTTTTTGATTTTTCCATATGTTTTCCCCACGAGCCACTCGTAAATTTCCCTTAATTTTACTCAACATCGACTTACTTTTCAACCCTATTCGAGGCTTGTATGTGAAAATGGGGCTCCTAAATCTGTCACTATCTGACGGTCTAATAGTTAGATCATAATAAAGTAGCTTTCAAATATAAAGACAATGATGTATTTGTCATCAACAAATCAAATATTGTGGGAAAACTACCAGAGCCACAATGTATTCAAGATGGACGAATAATAAAAATTGTTTTTCCAGCCTCAGTCGATGTATACGAGAAGTGAATTCATTTTCAGAAATATCAAATATTTTGCTTATAATGTAACATTATAAAAAATAAATAAAAAAATGTTGGTTCATTTTTGCTATTGATTAAGGTACTTTTCAGTGGCCATAAGTAGGGAAATATGGTGACCATAGGTCCCTTAACTAGGGAAAAGTGGTGGCCATTAGTAGGAGACGTATGGCCATAAGTGGCAAAAGTCCCCATTTTTTCGTCAAAATTTTTTTTCTTCAAAAGTATAATACGTAGAGGTAAGAAATTTGGCTGGTTGAATTTGAAAAATTTTCAGGCAAGTATGGTAATTTACGTAGAATATTATTTTGAAAATTGCCGTGTCTTTAGCTAATTCATGAAAACAATTTCCTTAAGGTGGCCATAACCGGTGCCTACACCCTACCCTCGACCACACATGTTCAAAATGATTCAATAAATAATAGAGTTTGAATCATTTGGGACATATGTGGACAGATATTCCAACAATATAACAATGAATAAACGTAAGACAAATGTCGGTCAAAAATCAATACTATGTAACGGAATAAAATTTTATAATGGATTACCCAATGAATTGAAAAATTATGGTAAAATCCGATTCAAAATTAATTTAAAAAAATACTTAATGAGTTAAGTTTAGAACAAATAGAAAATCTTTTCTGATTCCATCATTTTCAGTTTTGAAACTTTGAGATATATCTTGTTAATTTCCATCAATTGTTTAATGCCTTCTTTAATTTGTGTTTCATAAGTATTGTATTATTCAGTGTATAATTTTTACATATCCCTCTATAAGCAGAAACGTTTCTTGGGATCAATAAAGTATTATTATATGTGGTCAAGAGTTTAGCTATCACTTTTTTGCATTTTTCAAATATATAGATTCTTCACCTGCTTGATTTTTTTTGAATTGTGTACAATTTTATGTATTCATATTTTGAGTTGAACCTTATTTGAATTAAAATTTACTGTTATTATTTTTATTAGTTTTCAAAACTATGTATCATCATCTTAACGAGTCAGAACTGCGATAGGGTATAGCATTTTGTGGATTTTGCTATAGTCATCTTTTGCTGACATTTTTCTCATAAACTAGCTGAAGTAGCTAGGCTATAAGCAGTCAGATCGGACTGTATCGGCAACGTGGCTAACTTCAAAGTGTTCTTTTAGCCGGTTTTGCAAATTCTGTATTCTCTTAAATTTTGTACTCGTTTTTGCTACTACACGTTGGGCAAGAATTGTAGATCGCTTTATATCCTACGAGATTGGTGGCTAAAAGCTTTTGTTGTCTATTGTTTGTATAAGAATTGGTTAGTTCAAAAATCAATTATAATTTACTGGTATGATAAAACTATCAAATCCTTAAAAAATGCAGCAAAAAAAACAAACGGTCGATCTTTCAATAATGTGACATTAAGTTTCATATGTGCCCTATCATATGGAAAAATTATTTGTGGAAAATATTTTTCGAAATCACAAATATTTTTGTTTCTTTTCAAAAGGTATACGAGGATATATTGAAAAATTCTCAGCCTACTATAGAACCAAACAAAATTTAAATGTCAAATACTTGATTACTAAACATATTCTTCTCTTCATTGGAAACATTTATTACAGCAAACCTGCAACGTCTCTAGACCTTTCAAAAAAAATGTTTCTTCTTGCTCTGCAAACCAGACCTCAACAGCTTTTATTACCTCCTCGTTGAATGAAAATTTACGACCTTTAAAAAAAAACCAGTTGAGAAAAGAGATGATAGTCGGACGGAGCCAAATCTGGTGAATAAGGGGGTGTTCTAGTAATTCAAACCCTAAATCACCAATTTTTTGCATGGCAACATGAGATTTGTGTGCAGGGTCGTTGTCCTGCAAAAACAAAACACCTTTGAATAGCTTTCCGCGTCTTTTCTCTTTAATTTTTTCCCGTAGAGTGGTCAGTAATGTCGAATAGTAACAATCAATTATAATTTACTGGTATAATAAAACTACTATAGTTCAGTAAACTTGCTTTTTTCTATTCAGTACTGATATTGGTATGTGAATAAGTTAATATAAATACATTGACATATCAACAAAAATAAATATTCCATATACCGGGTGGCTACGGAAGTATTGCCTACGGAATATCTCAGTTATTGTATGAAGTAGGTTTGTGAAATTTGGAGCGTCGATATAATGACATAAGAGCTAGAATTTGAGCATATTGACATGTCGAAGATAACTTCCGGTCTGACCGGAAGTAACATCAACTTTCTTATTTTAAATGGAAACCCTATGTTTTTTCTTTTCGCTTTATTCAGCATTCAATTCCCTTTCTAATGACATATCACAATTTGGTATCTAACCAGAAACTAGATCAGAAAAAAATTATTATTGAAATTCACCGAGTAGGCCGTGGAAGCAAAGTGAAAGCCAAAAATTGGAAATTTGGCTATGGAAACCATACGTCACTTGATAACAGTTGCTACTACTGTGATATTTTATTTTCATTCGTCGGCGTTATAAAAAGCCGCCAAAAAAATATTGGAAAAATTGGGAAAAAAACAATACTCTGTAGGTCCATAACTTAAATAGGAACATACAACTTTTTCTTGGCTGTACTATTCAGCATAACCATTCTTTTCTAATGATATAATAGAAAGTAATTTTTTGAAATGAAATACCAAAAAATCCAATTATTATTCTTCAAATAACGAAAAAACAGATTTATCGTAAAAAAAATTCAAATTGATAGGATTAAAGATAAAATAAATTCAAAACAAATGTTAAAAATGCATTCCCTCAGCGTCAATACATTTATTGACTCTGGTGATATTTTCATGTAAAACGTTTCTCAACATTTGGGGCGTGATATCTTGGAAAGCTCTACGAATTTTTACTTCTAGCTCATGTAGAGTTGTAGGCTGTGTGGAATACACCCTATTTTTAAGATCATGTGACCTTGGTGGCCACCTGACTGGACCATGGGTTGTTATAAGTCTCTCTTGAAAGCGATTTTGAAGATAATTTCTCGCTATTCTTGAATTATGCGGAGGGGCGCCATCTTGCTGGAAGTACATTCTCTCAGTTATTTCCGCTGGTAGGTTGTTAATGAATTCCGAAATTTCATTCGTTAAAAAATTAAAGTATCTCTCTCCGGTTAGTTGGCCTTGAAAAAGAATGGGGCCAACAATATGAGTTCCAACTATTCCTGCCCAAACATTCACACCAAATCTCTCCTGGAAGCCGCCTTGTCGAAACCGGTGCTCGTTTGCTATCGCCCAGTACCTGGAACAAAAGACCGTTCACACTTTTAGCACTTTACACTTCGACTATCGACAATAATCCAAATGAAGTACAGTACCTAACTTGTATTATTCCTGTTAAATAATCCATTGTTGGTAAATCTTGACTCGTCCGTAAACAAGATATAATAGTTAAATAGGTGATTCTCAGCATTTTGTCGAAGAAACCAATTACAATATTCCAGGCGCCTTTCACCGTCATTTTCATGCAAATGTTGATGCAACTGATACTTGAAGGATTTCAATCGATGTTTTTTCAAAATTTTCCTAGCAGAGTCCTTACTTATAGCTAATTCGGCGCCAATCTGCCTTGAGGAAATTGTGCTATCATATTGTACTAAAGCTAATACATTAATTTCAGTTTCCTCATTATTAACAAATGCTTCTTGGTCTTCGTGAACATCAGGCTCAGTTCTTAATTTTTCTTCAAGCCACTGGAAATACCTTCTTGACGGTTGCTGCCTCCCTGGATATCGCTCTAAATACAATTGTTCAGCGGCATAAGAATTTTTTAAACATTCACCATAAATGAGAAGCATGTCAATTTGTTCGGTTCGTGAATAACGGGGCATTTTTTGAATATTCCACTAACTGATTTCGATTTCCAAACCCTTTTAAAATGGCAGAATCAAAAACACTACTTCGAACGTCAAAACAATATGGATAGCAGCGTTCGTGACAGCTCTCATTTCTTTTTTGTTTTATTCCAAAATACATCTTAATCAGCCTACTTGTTAATATTTTGGTTCGAATGATTATTGCAATGGAATGATTATTCTGAATAGCACAACCATCGTCCATAGGTAGATATTAGAATATCTATGGACGATGGCACAGACCAAGTACGTTTATGTTCCTATTTAACCTAGAACCTACAGGATATAATTTATCATTCCACATTATTTTTAATTTTATTTTCGCGTATGGCGATAATCTGTTTTGTTATTTGAAGAATAATAATTGGATTTTTCGGTATCTCAGTTCAAAAAATTATTTTCTATTATATCATTAGAAAGGAATGGTTATGCTGAATAGTACAGGCAAGAAAAAGTTGTATGTTCCTATTTAAGTTATGGACCTACAGAGTATTGTTTTTATCCCAATTTTTCCAATATTTTTTTTGGCGGCTTTTTATAACGCCGACGAATGAAAATAAATTATCACAGTAGTAGCAACTGTTATCAAGTGACGTATGGTTTCCATAGCCAACTTTTCAATTTTTGGCTTTTATTTTGCTTCCACGGCCTACTCGGTGAATTTCGATAATAATTGTTTTCTGAACTAGTTTCTGGTTATATACCAACTTGTGATATGTTATTAGAAAGGGAATTGAATGCTGAATAAAGCGAAAAGAAAAAAATAGGGTTTCTATTTAAAAAAAGAAAGTTGATGTTACTTCCGGTCAGACCGGAAGTTAACTTCGACATGTCAATATGCTCAAATTCTAGCTCTTATGTCATTATATCGACGCTCCAAATTTCACAAACCTACTTCATACAATAACTGAGATATTCCGTAGGCAATACTTCCGTAGCAACCCGGTATACTACAAAATCATTCTGAAATAAAATTAATAATGAAAAATCACACAATAGCTTTTATAAGGATTGTCCAAACCAAAAGAGAAGTTGTATATTGTTTGATGAACTAGGTATTTTAATATTACGGAGGGGCCTGAAAATTCTCACCCCAATCTTGGGAAGGATATTCTGGTCCAGTATAATATTTCCCAAAGCGAAGAAAAGAGACTAAACAATGGCAAAGTCCTCCAGACCCATCATCCTGACACCGTTCCCGCTTAAGACGCTGGAAAAATTGGTGGACAGATTTCTGCTGGAGGGTACGTCTCTTCCACGGAAATCAAAATGCAAACAGAAGGGGAAGGTGGAATGAATCGGCCCTCCACACCGTAGTGCAAAGAATCGGAAGAACATTAAAGTTCAAAGAGATAACATTAGGAGTGTTTTTTTTATGTGGAAGGCTCATTTGACAAGGTAAAGACAGCGACTATAGAGGTAGCACTAATGGCCACTGGAACGCCTCACTCGATGGTCAGCTGGGTTATATCGTCGCTACACAAAAATTTTCAAGCTGAAGTATTCGCCATTCTAACCGTAGCAATGAGGCAAGAGGTAGGAGAGGAGCCCGAGCAGAAAATATCTGTTTGGATAGTCAGACAGCGCTCAGAGCCATCTGCTATCCTGAACCAAGCTCAGCACTTGTACAGGAATGCGGACAGGTTCTCGAGAAACTAGCCGAAACGAAGGAAGTTCAGCTGGTATGGGTCCTGCAGCGGGACTCTGTGTCATATTGAATTCAACTTATCGAATCAATTCCATATAACTGGTACTCTGTGTACACAAATTATCGCCTAAACTCGATGTGTTCTCGGGGTGTTCTAGTATTCCAAACCCTAAATCACGAATTTTTTTTAATGGCAACATGAGATTTGTGTGCAGGGGCGTTGTCCTGCAAAAACAAAATACCTTTGGATAGCTTTACGAGTATTTTCTCTTTAATTTTTTCCCGTAGAGTGGTCAGTAATGTCGAATAGTAATCTCCAGTTATTGTTCTACCCTTACCCAAAAAATCAATCATGATTACTCCATGGCAATCCCAAAAAACTGAAGCAAGAACTTTTCCAGCAGATTTTTGGACACGAAACTTCTTAGGTCATGGAGAACCAGAGTGTCGCCATTCCATCAATTGTTGCTTTGTTTCTGGATCGTAGAAATGTACCCAAGTCTCATCCACAGATCGAACGCGATGCTACTACCCTTGCACGCTTTTGGTCAACATTCAAACATTTGGGGAACCATTTTGCAGCAATTTTGCTCATGTCCAAATTGACGTGAACTATATAATGAACGGGTTTGTATAAAATATTTAGTGCTTCAGATATCCGTATTAGCCCAATTCGACGGTCTGTTAAAATCATGTCATGAACTGTATCGATATTTTCGGGGACTGACACAGAAACTGGCCTTCCCGATCGGTCATCATCTTTAATGGAAAATTTACCTCTTTTGAAGCTTGCAGTCCAAATTTTCACGGTCGCATACAAAGGACATTGATTATCAATGGTATTAGGCATATCTTCGTAAATCTGCTTACCTCTTAACCCATTTAAATCCAGGTACTTGATGATGGCTTGATACTCCAATTTTTCGATTTTCACAATTTCGGTGGACATATTTTTTCTTTTAATTTATTGAGTAACTCTGGTTTACTTTTTTGACGTCAAACTTTACACTGACACTTCTAATAAGTTATTGTTCATTGCTATGGTAACGCAATGTTTTGTTTATGCAGGGAACTGGTCTAGGCTAACTAGATATCAATACATCCTCGTATAAGTTAAAAAAACCCGAATTGATAACAAGTAATTTTAGTGGAAAAAGGGCAAAGCACAAGGTCACGCTTTTTGGCAAAATGTGAGGTAAAAGCTAAACAGCTTTGGTTTTGAAGGAAAATCTGTGGAGAAGGATGATGACTATTCAGAAAAGTGCAGTAATAGTGCAGATACTGAATCCATTAGACAGTGTTTATTTATACTTTCACTTCTTTATATTAAAAATTAGGTACCTATTATAGTGGCAAACTGGAAGTCAAAAACTAGGACAAAAACTGCAAAATTGCAGAAAGATCAGCTAAAGACAGGAGGTGGAAAACTTATCCACTGTTCTGCCAAAGTATTTCCAATAGCAATGGCCCTCGATACATATTGCTGAGCTATAGAGAGGTCATGGCTTCTACCTATTACTCTTTGATACATTCCTGTTGCGTAAAAACTTAGGACACTAAAAAATTTAATTTTTGGGGTTATAGTCAATAGCCATAGAGTTATTCAACTGATTCATCTGAGGCAGGATACTGTTAAAAATATATTGAGCCATATAATCTCATTCTTTAAACCTCATATCTTCTATTGAAAATGGATCTGACGCTTCTTTCGTGAGTCTCCTCCAAATATTTTCTAAACAAATGTATTCTAGTATTTCTTTTTCCTCCAGAGGCAATGAATTCAATCCGTTCTAAGGCAACATAAAACAATAATAATATATCATAACTTATTCAAAATGACTTAAAAAGCATATGAAACTATTAGCCGTTAAAAATTAAAATGCGCAATGACAGTAATTTTGGACACAAGAATATGAAATGGCACTAGAATATCACCAAATTTTGGCAAATGCTTTTAAATCGGATAGTACGTTCCCGAAAAAACCTGATGTGTAGGCGACTAAAGCACAGTGTCAAATAATGTGATCGTCGCTTGTGATAATAGTAATCGACTGTAGAAAGCGAGGGGCAGAATTCTTCATGACACAGAGTCCCATACTGGGTCATAGAGGGGTGGGTCCGCGGAAACGAGCTGTCAGACGGACTTGCCAGAACCGGTTCCGAAACACCGTTCTGTGAGCCTGTACTAGGCATCGCAGGAAGCCAAACCTATTCAGCCCTCGACGAGTGGGCGAAAGAAGAGCTGAATAAACTTTGGAGAGAAAATACCGACTTCAGACAGTCGAAAGACTGTGGCCGGCCCAGTAAGTCAAGGGCGGCATGGCTCTTAGGTAGAAACCATCAATCTCCACACCTCCTTATAGGAATACTAACAGGGCACAACAAGTTAGGCAGAAACCGTTGAGCACTGCACCTCCTTATAGAAATACTAACAGGGCACAACAAGTTAGGCAGACAGCCCAACTTGCCGCAAATGCGAAGAAGAAGAAGAAACTTCATCTCACTTCCTCGGCGAGTGTGAGTATGGGAGGCTAAGATTTGAAATATTTGGAGTTGAGAAACTCCAACCAGAGGAACTAGCCTACTTGTAGTGGACGGACATCCTGACCTTAATTAGGAGGTCACGAAGGTTCGAAGAGGAAGATTTGGAGGAAGAACGTAAATTTGTGGAAAAATGGGTTGGCAAGAAGGGTCCATGAGGGCCTACTTGCCTGGCTGCGGCAGCAGCCTCCACAAAATACTACTACTACTACTTCAGGGTAATCTATAGGTTACTTTCGAATACATTAAATAGCCACTTAATATCCTCGCAGTATAATGGTTTGCGGTTATACAGGGTCGCTGATACGTATGGAAACGGTCGATTATTTCCTAAAGTAAGATAGCTAGCGAAAATGTTGAAATACAAAAGTTCTAGGGTTTTTTAAAATCCGACATTTTAACGAAAAATTAAGTATACAGGGTCAGTCAGTCAGGACGAAACAAAGTTGCTTTTTCTCTAATGGGACACCCTGTATATTATTTCACATTTAAATTTTTCTCAAAATTATAAACAAAATTTATTCAGAACATCATTTCCTAAATTCTACTGTTTTCGAGATATCGAATTTTGAAAGTAAGTTTCTAATAAATTATCCAAAAATGTTATAGTCCATTAAGTTCATAGTCCATCAAGTTACCGTTGGAAGTTTCCAGCTCCATAACAACGCCGCGTCGTTCTTTTGTCTAACAGTGATGACACATGGCAAAAATACATTTAGTGTAAATAATTTTCGCTCAAAAATGGCACGTTTATCTAATACTGAGCGTACTGAAATTTTAATGATCATAGGATACGGTGATAGAAGACGAAGATGTGACCAAGTAGTGAATATTTTTAATGAATTGCATCCCAATCGGGAACCCATTTCTAAATCAACCAGTTCAAAAACACTGCAGCGTTTTCATGAAACTGGAGGGGTCAAAGATCGATCAAAAAGTGGAAGACCAGTAAGTGTTACAAATGAAGAAAATTCTTTGAATGTTATGTTAGATGTGGTGGAAAATCCAATAAATTCATCACAACAGAGGGCTTTGAATCATAACATGAGTCGAAATTCCATTCAAAAAATTTGCAAACTGCCAAAATTCCATCCATATAAAATTCATTTGGTACAAGAATTGAGTGAAGACGATTTTGTAGAGTCGAGTTCTGTGAAGCTATTAAGGATAAATTAAATGAAAATGTCAACTTTGTCAACCACATATTGTTTTCTGACGAATCTACATTTTGTTTAAACGGGCACGTAAATCGACACAACTGTAGGTATTGGTTAGACTGAGGAAGTTCACACTCAACGAACACAAAAAATAAATGTCTAGTGTGGCATTATTGGTGGACACATCATAGGACCTTATTTTATTAACGGAAATTTGACCTCTGAACGATATTTGTCACTTTTACAACAGCATATTATTCCAGAGCTTAGACGATTATTCCCGAATAATAACAATCCCAATTTGCTGACAGAACAAATATGATTTCAACAAGATGGGGCTCCTCCACATTTTGGACGTGTGGTATGGGCATATCTAGATGAAACTTTTCCTGATAAATGGATTGGGCGCAGGAGAGCAATTGAATGGCCAGCTAGGTCTCCCGATATGACCCACTTGACTTTTTTTATGGGGTCACATAAAAAATGTTGCCTACAAAAATAGACCGCCAAATATCCAAGAGTTGCAAGAAAGAATAAGGCATGAAATTTCTACCATTCCTCCTCACATGGTTTTAGATTCACTACAAAATCTTGTTCAGCGAGTGTATTACTGTCAGGAGGTAAATGGTAAACACTTTGAGCACCTTATTAAATAGAAGTTAAAAGAAAAATTCGTTATTTATTAAAACTTGTTTTCTCTCTCCTTATAGAAATACTAACAGGGCACAACATTACAAAATATATTTTATCGTTTCATGCATTTTCATCAACCCAGAACAAATATGTTTTTTTTATTTTCTGTAAAAAAATTATAATTATATTGTAATCATATCCACATACTCCACCTTGTGTGACTTTCATAATAAATATCCATTATTTCATGCTTTATCTTTAATAAATATGAGAGTAGTAACAAGTTATTTCCAAATTCAATATCTCGAAAACGGTTTAGTTTAGGAAATGAATTTCGAGCAAAATTGAAATAAGGAATGATATACAGGGTCTCTCATTAGAGGAAAAGCAACTTTGTGTCGTCCTGACTTTTTGACTGACTCTGTATACTTAATTTTTCGTTAATATGATGGATTTTAACATTTTTCGCTAGCTATCTTACTTTAAGAGATAATCGACCATTTCCATACATATCAGCGACCCTGTATATACTCCTTATGGCTAGTCCCCAATCGTCCGAGGGGGCAGACTCGGGTACTAATATTCGCGATTCTAACAAATTCTCAGTTCTTCGGAGTAGGCAGATTCAGACCTAAGAGAGAACCAGTGGCGATGCTGGAACCCCAACGTCAAGTCACAAAATCCTAACTGTATAATACCTTAGGAATAGGCAGATTGAAATCTTAGTGTAGAATGAGCTCCCTTTCCCATTTGATAATATTTGTCAGTTTTTAGAAATGGATCAATATTTGGCATCGAGTGAATTCCAAACGCAATTTAACACGAATATCTAATTTTTATATATACCGGGTGAGTCTGAGTGATTTTTGAGAGATCCTATCCAATGCACAAATATTTGGGAGGCTATTCTGAAATATGATTTTTTGAGATGCAAACGAATTCTGTAGTATTTATTATTTCAAAGGAAATGGTCCTAGTTTTAGTTTTTCAAATTAACCTACTCATATATTTTCACATTTTTTAAATCTATAGCAAATTCTGAGCTATTTTTTGGTATTTTCTTTTACTCCATCATTTTTTATTGATGATGTTTTTCGCATGTGAAACGTTCATTTCTGTTAGTCCAACAACCGCACTACTTCTTGGTAAATTTTTCAATAATAGTCTGAAAATAATTGATAGATGTTCAAAAGTTTGGAATCATTGGGTTAGTCTCTTTCAAATTTATATGTCATTGAGGGTGAGCCATAGAAATGCCATTTGAAAAAAATTAGATAACTCGAAAAAGTAATTTTGCCATATTCAACGCCGGGCTGGTGGAAAAGTATTGTAATCAGAACGATAATTGAAATTTGATGGACAACATCGAAAGGGAATTGAAAAGTATCACTTGTGAAAAATCATCAAAAGTTTTCTTATTCATGAAATAAAAAAAATGCTTGTTATTGTCAGAATTAGCTCTAGATTCCAAAATTGTGAAAATATACAAGGTGTTTCATTTGAAAAACTTAAACTAGATCCATTTCCGGTTAAACCGGAAGTTCAGCGGAATTCGTTTCCATCTCAAAAAATTGGTTTGAACGGGATTATTCCTCTCAGGCACACCTGGTCTTCAACCTTATTCTCATGAAATGAAGTTGATTCCTGAATAAATGAATAAGATAATGAGTAAATAAGTATCAAATTGAATATGATAATTTTTTTCAGGTGAAATCGAAACCCAAGGATCCGGAATATTTTAACCTGATCCAGGAAGTATTTTCCAGGCCAATCAAAAAACATCTCAATCGGGGATATTTACTATTAGGAGAAGAAGGATCAAAGCAGGAAACCATTGTAAATATTTGAAGTTATTTATTTAAATCAGATCTATGTTTTTCATATTATGTAACAGTCAAATGTGATAATGCCTCTCAAATTAAGTCACAGTTATAGATGCCTAAGTATAAAATCATCTTGCGCTTCAATTAGTTTTATATTCAGCTGCTGCTATGCTCTGAGCAAAAACCAGTTGGGGATCATTGAAGGGCTTTTCACTGAACATCCTTATATCCCTACATACATAAAAGTGCATGTAATAGGAATATGAGAAATGTTTTCATTAATTTTATTAGATTAGGAATTTTTAAAGTACTTTATGGAGTCGTTACGATTTATGAAAATATCAGAGATAGTCCTATACAGGGCAATTCAAATTCGACCCCCACCATTGGGATCTCCTAAACTACAGGAGATACGTCGAAGCTTAAATTGGGGCAAAGTTGCGTATTCTGGTGCTTAAAATATTTCCGGAAATACTCAGAATTTTCCAAGTTTCAAAACAGTATTTTGTTAAGCACCAGAATACGCAACTTTGCCCCAATTTAAGCTTCGACGTATCTCCTGTAGTTTAGGAGATCCCAGTGGAGGGGGTCGAATTTGAATTGCCCTGTATAATTGATTTTTGAAAAACATATATTCCTTCATTTTGTTCTTGTTTTAGCAAATTGAAGGCGGTGAAAAACCAATATGGTTCGTTTACTCTGGAATGGGCAGCCAGTGGTGTGGAATGTTGGGCGACTTCATGAAAATTGAAGTTTTTGCAAATTCCATAAAAAAGTCTCATGAAACTTTAGCTGCTAAGGGACTTGACCTAATCCACATAATCACCACCAATGACCAAACCATATTCGATACAATTTTGAACTCATTTGTTGGGATTGCAGCCATACAGGTAAGATAGTTGAAAAAATTATCCAGTGTATGATTCTTTGTAACCTTTGATGTAGTGATGAATACACTGGAGTTCATTAATTCAAATTAGGTGATTGCGATGATTCCTTCATAATCGGTATAAAAAAGGAAAAACAATCAAATTCAGGCCAGTAAGTTTATACATTATAGCATGCGTCAAACTCGGTGGTTCTGATTTTTTGAGAACTTGTTTATGATGTTGGCCCAATGAATAATCCAAGTTTGTGACCTCTAGCGCCGAACGTAACTTTGTCAAAAATCAGGAAAAGTACGAAAAAATTGTTTTTTTTTAAATTTTGGCGATTATAACCCTGTAGGACTAGTTTTTGAAAGAACTTTTTTGGGGCGTTTTTAAAGAAGACTCAATTTGCTACAATATGATACTAAAATTGTCTCCGTAGACCTAATAGTTTCCGAGATTAAGCCTTTCAAAGTCAATTTTTTTTTCGAATTTCGCAATATTTTACAATTCTGTCGTTCTGAATGAATTTTGACCCTGATTATACTATCGAAGTCCTGTACTTTTATGATGGAATGTTATATGAATGTTATGTGAATTTAATAAACATATGTATCGAGAGAGGGATTTATCCTCAGTTATTCAAAATAGCCCTAGTTACTCCTATACACAAGAAAGGTGAGTATAACAATACAGAAAGTTATAAGCCTATTTCTATCATACCAGTTATCTCAAAAATATTTGAAATTGTCCTAAAAAATAGATTATCAGAATATTTTGAAAAAAAGAATATATTAAATAAAGCTGAATTTGGGTACAGACAGAGGAGTTCTACCATTGATGCAATCTGCGAAATATATAAAAATATTATAGAAGCTTTCGAAGAGCGTAAATGATGCTGGGCAGAATTATATGACATGTCTAAAGCGTTTGACACGGTGGACCATGGAGTATTATTACAAAAATTAGAATATTATGGGATCAGAGGAAAAGCCTTAAATCTATTTACATCTTACCTTGCAGGCCGCCAGCAACGTGTTAAATTTAACGGACATATATCAAAACCTGCAAAAGTCAATTATGGGGTACCTCAGGGTTCAGTCCTGGGTCCTCTATTATTTATTATATATATTAATGATATGCCTTTTAATCTAAAGAATGCGTGTCCGATAATGTTTGCTGATGATGCCACTTTTTTGTTAACTGACACCACGTCTTACAATCTACTCTCGAATGCTAATGAATCTGAAAGTTTTATAACAAACTGGTCTAGAAGCAATTATCTTACTCTAAATGATGATAAAACCAAAACTTTAGATTTTTCAACAAAAAATAAAAAACTAAATAACGAACCAATTAAGCTTCTCGGAGTGTATTTGGATTCATCTCTAAATTTCTTACCACATATTCACAAGTTATCAAAGCGCCTGTCCACGTGCATATACATGATCAGACAACTTAGCAACACAACAACAACATATTGTTTAAGAGTAGCTTATTTCGCCATTTTTCATAGCATAATGACATATGGACTGATTGTATGGGGTTCATCATGTCACCTAGAGATGATTTTGAAATTACAAAAAAAAGTCGTCAGAACTATGGCACAGGATAAATATGACGACCATTGCAAACCTTTCTTCAAAGGTCTTGGTATATTGACTCTTCGATCTTGCTACATATATGAATGTTTGTGTTATGTAAAAAAAATGAAAGGTGAAAATAAAGCCGGAGGACATACAGTACCATGATACTAGGGCCAAAACAAGTTTAAGGCTACCCAAATATGGATTAAGTAAATCACAGAACTCATATCTATATCAATCATTAAAATTTTATAACGCTTTAACTAATGAGTTTAAGACTCCTGAAACGAGTATAAACACTTTTAAAGTAAAATTTGAGAATGTTCTTTTACAAAATGCCTTTTACACATTTGAGGAATATTTCAATTATTTCGACTCATTACGTAATCCGTCGCCTGTCTGATAATGTATATTGATGTATATTTTTTTTGAATTATTGTAATTCTGAATTTCGCTATGTCTTTCTCCTTTAGTTGTTTACTGACTAGTATCATTATGTCTGTATTATGTTTTTATCTGTTTCAATTTATTTATTTATTATTATTGACGTACGCAAACATTCATTGATGTATGTACTGCACGAATTAAATTCTATTCTATTCTATTCTAAAAAAGAAAATGAGACGTGTGAACGATGATGTTTAAGCTAAGCTATGGATAATGAAGTAAAAAAGATAAGTATAACCAAAGTTAATAAGTTTATTTGTTAGGAAATTGAGTAAACTTGAAAATCTAAAAATTGAATCAATTTAGCCCTTTTGGTTGAGGTTCGTCCGTATCTGGATCGACGTATTGGTCGAAGTCTTGTGCCCACAAGTCATCCTCCATTTCGACATTGGACAGATCGTCGCCTTCTGGGATATCTACTACTGCAACATCAGGTATATTGTCAGAAGAGGCCCCGCTGTAGTGCCTGCAGACTGATGACCATTTGATCCTGCCTTCCTGCAGCCACTTGCATTCCCAGAATCCTTCTTGCAGCCGCAAGAAATCATCCGCAAGACGTGCTGTGGGGCTCCATCTCTGGGCATCATTTTGGGGTTGGGGCCTTCTGACATGGATATCCACCCCTAGGAGAGAGGGTTCAGTGTGACTCCCTACCACGCCTATACCTGTAAGAATATTGTACATGAGAATAGAAAATGATGAATGATATTTAATGTTTATTACTGCAAGGACAAATTTTTACCTGATGGTATGTCCGCAAGTAGTGAAATCGAGCATAGTCTCGTATAGGAGGTAACCTGGATGAATTGAAGCTGGTTTTCGTCGAGCCCTGGCGAATAGTTGGTCAGGTCAAGGTTGTAATAGGTATTGGGGTTGCCTCCGTATAGAGCACTTATGACTCGCTCTCCTGCTGCTGCTATCTCGTCAGGTGTAGGTTGGTGTCGAGAAAAATTGCAGCTTGATTTTCAACTTCCGGATTTTTTTCGACCATGGACATCATTTGCTCCTTCCCTGGGCCAAAGACGCAGGATGTCGAGTCACAACCACTGAAGGCATGGATGAAGAGAAAAAGCCTGGTTTCAAAGAAGATTTTGAAGAAGCGATGCTGGAACATATGACATCTGATGCTGACGTTGGTTTGAGATCGCAGTAAGGATGATCAGCAAGTTGATGTCCTCACTAACGATAATCATTATCTCATAGGTAGAGGCAGCAGTTACAGCTGTAGTGATGATGAGCCTATCAGCATCTTCCTCTGATTGTAGTACTTGAATGTTTTGAAATTCCATTTTTGTTGTCAGCAGCTTTATGAAACGAATCTTGGTTTTCTCATCAACGATTATCTCTCGCGATGAGTGTGACTTGGCTCTTCTAAGACGCTCAGAGCTCTTTGTGTTTTTCTGTACAGAATCTACGGGGTAACCATAGAAAACTACTGCCGCGTTTGAGCCATACTGAGCAGTATGTATCTGTCAACTATCGCACCAAATGATGAGCTACGAGGCCACACAACTTTGTGAAGTACACACTTCGTTAACCGTTGGTTCTCATTTAGGATAAATACAATGTGGATTTTGTGACCTTTCACATTCTCTCTTCAGAGAACAATGACATTAGGATTGGTGACAGTTCGTACGTGAACCTGTGAAACAGTGTAAGAGGATCAACAGTTACCTGTTTATTTCCAACAGTAATAGTTCGTACAGCTGAAGAAAGGGACACCACATTGTTTTTATGTTTGAATTTCACTTCCTCGAAGTTCTGGCCAACCATCTTTAGCATCGATTGTCTCCCAATCTCTAGAGCCATGTGGCTGTTGACAATAGATTCTCCAATCAGGCCACTGCTGGTGGACATAATGAAATCTGTTGTATGGAATGGAGGGTGCTGTGCAAACCAGCTACAGAGTTTTCAGTATCTGATTCATATCTGGTGACACGGGATGGTCGCATGTCAACATGTTGTTCAGTTGTTGCAGTGGTAACCTCACAGTGTTTCCACTTCTTGGCAGATATTATGTAGATACACCATGCCTAATGTCCATCGAGAGAGTACATATGGGGTGAGCCCTCCATAGCATTTCATAGATTTCATCAGTACGGGGCCAAGTAGCCGAGTGGATAAACCGACATTGTTTCAATCACTTTTGGCTGCCAGTCAAAGGTTCAAACCCTAGCGACTGCAGAACTTTTTCTGATGGCCCGAGAAAGTGCTAGGAATCGCACGTAAAAAGGTAAGACCTCGTTAATCCTTTGCTCGCATAAGTTTCGACTTCTGAGGGCTGCCGTTCGTAAGGGGACGACAGCTGGTTAACGGAAGAAATAATTTTAACAACAAAAATTTTTAACTTGCTCAATGGTCATATCTGACTATACACCCGACCAAAATTTGTTAGGTTAGGAGTTGTGCGAGTGACGTCTAAAATATGGTAAAAAATTGCGAAATTCGAAAAAAATTATAAAATTTGAAAGGCCCAATCTCGGAAACTGTTGAGTCTACAGAGACAATTTTAGTGTCATATTGTATAGAATTTTATCTTCTTCAAAAACGTTCGGGAAAGTTTTTTTCCAAAAACCAGTCCTTTAGGGTTATAATCGCCGAAATTTGAACAAAAAAAAAACATTTTTTTCGCGGTTTTTTCGATTTTTGACAAAGTTGCGTCACAAACTTGGATTATTCATTAGGCCAACGTCATAAACAAGTCAGCGAAAAATCAGAACTACCGGATTTGACGCATACTACCCCACACTTCCGGCGACAAAGTTACTGGATTAATTGTATCCATTGAATATTTCTTCTTTGACTGTGTTGAGAAAATGACCATGTTTTTTACTTTCAAGATTGCTCTAACTGACGTTCTTAAAGCTCTTGGGATCGAACCTGACGGGATAATTGGCCATTCTGTGGGAGAACTGGGATGCGCCTACGCTGACGGCTGCATGACCGCAGAGCAAATGATTTTGTCTGCTTACTACAGAGGGATTGCATCCTTAGAAGCTACTCTCATCAATGGAATGATGGCTGCAATAGGTAAATAACCTGAAATATTAAGTGTGAAGGTGAAGAAACATTTGGAAACAATGAAATTGAACATTTTCTCGACGAATGGGTGGGAAATATTGAGAATATTTTTGGATACATTGTTTTTTCAACTAATAATCAGGAAACATGAACGAAACACCACGCACACATCTTATAGAGAGAGATAGAAAGATATATAGTTTTGTTGTCTTAGAAAAATTACATTTCTGTCACAAGGGTTCGGTTTACATGCTAACTCGAATAAAGTAGCTACATTGAGAAAAAAAAAGTTAAACTTTCACAAATTCCTATATTATACCTAGTTTCCACCATTTGAACAGTCATCCATTCAAAATGAAAGATCGCAACTTCATAATATTAATCAAAAATTTCAAAAGGTTTGTCAAGTGTAGGTTACCAATTGAACATGTATCTGACGTGTCAATTTGGTAAAATGAGCCAAGAAACGAGAACATCAAGGATTTTTTGTTAGACATTCTGATTTGAGCAATAATACGCGTTATATAGATTTGTGAGGGACTACTTAGGTAAGATTTTGATGGAACGGTAACTGTTAAGCCATTGTATGTCAGCGGGTAGGAAGAACTCATAAGTCTCTCTAAGTCAAGCGAAATTAGCTTTTGCTTGAATTTTGCCCCTAAGTAAGTGAAATTTTTGACAACTTCCAAGGTTTGCTTGTTGCAAGTAAATCTTAGGTTATACTGCTATACCCTCCTCTACTGAAAACCATAACTTTAGTTTTGGTTGTATTTATAATGAGTTCATTGTCTGATGCATATTTTTGGAGTACTTTGAGTTTACGTGTTAAATCTATTGGGGAATCACTAAGAATAACTATGTCATCGGCATACGATAACATCAATATATCATTTTTTCCATCAATGTTGAGTCCTGTTAATCGGTGAGTTCGAAAGTAGTCTTCAATGTCGGCTATAAACAATGAAAATAAGAGGGGACTTAACGACTCACCCAGTAGGACTCCTTCAGAAATATCATACTTTATGCTGAACACGTTATCTTGATGATTCTAATAATTTTCGAACTTATGTCTACGTTTCACAATTTCAGCCACAATAGATTATGATTAATGCTATTGAATGCACACATCTTATAGGAAAAAGTTTGTCGGTGAAAATGGCTGGATTTCTGATATGTTGTAGCTGAAGTCATTCTGAGCAAAAGTCGCCATAGGTCCAACTCGATCGTATGAGGGTGAAAAGTCTGAAACTGTGATATTTGATATACTACTCATACCTTCCCGATACACCTATTCAGAAACTTTCGACAAATTTCGACTGTGAATATTGTATTTGTTTGAGCAAAGTGATCAAAAATCATTCCTCTGGACTGTCACTGTACTAAAGCTATAGTGTATTTTAGCGTTCACTGTCCAGACAGTAGTAAATTTCATAAAAGTCAATAACTAATAAAACACTTGAATAAAAAGCCAACAAACTTTGGAAATTATTTCACTCTTTCTTTTATAGATTTTCAGTTAATTAAGTGAGAGTCAATGTCCCTATAGCTTTTATCGTCATTCCTGTGCCACAATTTCAAAATTCACTAATTGTACATTAGAGAGTTGAAGTGTGCTGCCATGAACGTAAACGTTAACTAAGATGTCTACAAACCCTGGTGTGTCGAGTGATTCGATTTTGTTTTGAATTTTCAGAAGACAAATAAACAAATGAAACAGTGGTCTGCTTCTTTAGTCGGTTCCAGAGATGGCGCCCTTATATAGAATTTTAGTCTTGTCAATATTCCAGGGATATGGTGATTAATGACTGTTGTCAATTTTATGGAATTTCAATAAACTTCAAATACAATGATGGTGACAGAATCTAAATTCCATAGTGCAATTTCCTTCTATTGATTACTATTATTAATGTGTTTCTTCATTTTGCTGTATATTTTCTTAGACATTCATCCAATAATAATTTAATTATTCTGATTGACTCGTCATTTACTTGATGAAGATCCATAGTAATTGTACAAACTACTCTGAAAACGATTCGATCCTCCACAAACTTTATTTCATCAGACAGTGAAGAAGCTAGTGTGCAGGCAAAACATGTCTTATATAATAAAATTTGTGAATATCTAATCGTTTCCTGTGTAGTTTGTACAATAATAATTTGATCATGTTCCGTTTTTGTATCATTTGTGGGCAATCCAGAGAGACGAACAAAATAATTGATCTATATCCATTATCCAGTACCGAAAGTGAGTAGTAAGTACCACCATATTATGAAGATTATCACATAGTATCTTGTATTATTAGAAAACATTTCAATGAAAATCATGGCACGAATATATCACACACGGAATCCCACCATTCCCGCTTATATTATATTAGCACAAGATTGACAGGTTCTAATGGTGAATTTTCATGAAGCCTAATTTCAATATTTCTAAACACAATTTCTAAATGAAATGCGTGGTTATTATTGTAGTGAATTTCATTTCAGTAAATAATTAAATAAATGAGTCGAAAATGTAACAAATGAAACTGATTGGTGATGTTTTTCAGTAAATTCCAATAATTACGTTTCTTTATTCATTTCATTCGTCGGCAATTCTTGAAAACTTCTGTTCTTGTAAATTTACCCTAACAAGAAAACCGACCGTGGCGGTACACGCAAATGCGGAATATTTGGGAAACAGGCCACGAATTCATTTGTTTTCTCTTAATCAAGCTGGCGAATTGTCCCCCGTTTTATCCCACAGTTTTCCAGGTATGAGTCGACACACCAGGATTTTTAGACATCTTAACGTTAACGTACAAATTGACATCTACGCATGCGCATCCGTCAGCTATGCACGTTAACGTTGAAAATAGGTTTACGGGCATACGTAACCTAACGGTCCCACACGGATACGTTAAAAATCAACGCACGTTAACCGAAGAATATACGAATCACACCGATGAGTTACGAATGAGCGAATTTTGACTTTAATGCCATAAAATCAAAAAGTGACTAAGCATTATTTACAATTTTACATCGATCATCATTTCTTCAATGTATTTTTGATGATCTTGCACGGTATTTCGCTTTATTTAAAACAATGAACATTTCGAAAAGTCAATTCCGGGAGAATTTGATTTGTATTTGGCAAAGGAGGTATATGGTCAAAATCCCTATTAAGATCCGCAAAGATGAACTCTAATCCTGTTGTTCATAGAAAACAGCATAAAAGCAAAGTAAAGACAAATTAACATGTTACGGTTAACGGTTGACATATGTTCAACTTCAAACTCAATTTCATAACAACCCGTAAACGTTATATTTCGTACGCTAACGTCTACGTGAAGGTTCACGTACTGTAATCACTTCAACTCTCTATTAGATGACGACTTTTCAGTTGTGGCTGTTGAAGATAAGTTGAAGTTTCACGAGTTCAAAAATAGGGTTGTTGATAAAAGTAATTGTCAGTAGTAATATCCCGACAAAATGATGAATTTTCAAAAAATTCTTTCACCTTGCTGTCACAAAAACTGTGTTGCTTAGAAAAACCACGACAGCTTGTTCGAGTGGTGTTTTGTACAGCAACATAGTTTGAGCGACTGGCAAGGTGAAAGTATTTTCAAAATTCTGCATTTTGAAGGGATATTCGACCAGACAATTTCACGAATACACTATATAATCATGGACTAAATGCGTATTGCAGGAAAGGTTCATCTTGTGTCATTAATGTCAGTTGAATGATTAAACCGTCAAACTGACGTTTTTAAATTCACAGTGATTGTTGTAACTATGGAGACAGTGTTTTCAAAAAGTCCTTTTCTTATTGGTTTGAATTCAAAAAATGATGGCATATGATTGGTTTATATAATATGAAGGAAATTGTCACTTGTAATCTCCCAAGTGCTTGAATTATTGCCGGAAATTTTTCGAGTACATGAATTTTTTGAAAATTACCCGAGTCATGTACGAGATAAATTTCCTGCAATTAATTCAAGCACGCGGGGGATTCGGTAAGAAAATTTTACACCAAGATATGTCCAACAATTCATAAGAAATAACTAACTATGGTTCACCTGAACTATTTATATGCATAGTACAAAAAAGATGCATGAAAATATTGATATGTAAAACACACTTAACAAAATTTCAATTTGATTTTTTTAAATTTAATCAAAAAAAAAGTAAAAATGTTCTTGATAAATTTCCTGCAATTAATTCAAGCACGCGGGGGATTCGGTAAGAAAATTTTACACCAAGATATGTCCAACAATTCATAAGAAATAACTAACTATGGTTCACCTGAACTATTTATATGCATAGTACAAAAAAGATGCATGAAAATATTGATATGTAAAACACACTTAACAAAATTTCAATTTGATTTTTTTAAATTTAATCAAAAAAAAAGTAAAAATGTTCTTTTGCTCCACTGGGAATTGAACTAGTGACCACACGACCACGAGGCGGACACTTTACCGACTCGCCACGGGGCCTTTGATTTACATGTAGGCAACTGGTGTATTGAAGTGTTTCTGAAATTTGATTTCAGAATTTACAAATTCTGCGATTATCGTGAAGAAAATATTCAGACACATTCGAAATATTTAATAAATACATAAATATGAAATATTATCTCATTTCAAATGAAAAATACAATTCCATTTGTACATCAAAGCAAAATATAAACTATCACCTGTCAAATATTTGACAGAAAAATTTCCACTTATTAATTTCGGCCAGGGTACCCAGGAGGATAAAAATTTCCGGAAATTTTTTGGGTTGCCATGGCATCTAAATGAGAACGAATGTTTTGGTTCTCTCTAAAAGTGAGGTGTGAAATTTTCGTGGTAATTTGTTACTGGTGGATTTAGAAGGAAATCGTGGTGAGTCACACTCAAAAATAGCATTCCTCTGATTCTTATTTCAGGAACATTAATTGGACAGTTACCGTTCAAACATTAGAGACAGTTTCATATCATTCTCTCAAGTATTTCCTTATGCAAATGATTCTATTGCCTTTTTTTCATAAATCTTCATGAGGAAAATGGCTGCCACAAATTACAATTTTCTCACTCAAATGTTCTGCATTGGGGCCTCTTCCTAAATACATTAACCAGAACCATGCCTTCTGGGTCAACCTATAATAATAAGCTATTTTCTTTTGCTATTTTGAGCAAAGCATAGGTACATAAAAATGCCATCTACTAAAAATAATTAATTTCAGGTATTTTTCCTTTAATTCCACACTAAAACACTAAACAGTTCATTTTTTATCTGTAGGAAAAAAACGGTTTTATTAGAGAATATCTTAAAGGACCAAGATTATTGCAAATTCACGTATTATGAAAGAACCAACGAAAACAAATACTGCACAAAACGACAAGACAAAGTCTGAAATTCTAAAAACCGTCTCTGATCTCTGTCAAGAGTGACAGATCTTGATGAAAAAGCACTGTTGCATGGTCAATAAAATTACAGTAATATAGGGTACATTATCGTATCAAATAAGATCCTTTCGCGCCTAAAATTCGGAGGAATCTATCTCTAAATACGCTGACAAATTTGTCTCTTTCAAATGAAATGAGTTTTATTGCCTCGTGCCACAAAGCTCTGAATTGGAACACCAAATGATTTTCAAACTTGGCAACGATTTAACCAATTAACACTGATGACAAGCATGCGCACAATCGTAAACGGGTAACATACGCGGCGTGCTTTTCGCCGAGAAAATTGGCGGGATTAAGGTGGGATTTCCTAGCGACGTCCAGCGTTTGAAGCGGCGCGATTCATCGTCTCAGCGGCCGGCCGTCGGCGGCCTCGTCCCGACTGCTCAAAAACATGTCAAGATGCGAACGCCGACACCAGCAGTAACATTATTTCAATGTGAAATAAGCGTGGTGGATATTACTACAACGTGACACAGAAATATACCAATACAGACGACGAAATTTTGATTAATCTAGTATGTGAATATCCCTGCCTTCATGACCATTAACACAAAGACTTCAAAGATTTTCAAATTTGGGAAAAAATATGGAACGAAATTTGCACAGTTTTATCCATGGGCTGCGAGTATTAAATAAAAAATCCTTTGTTTTTTTTACTTGGTTCAGAAAAAATCATTTATAGATTTGAGATTTGTGAATAGTAGGGAGTCATGAAGTCAATTAGTTCCTTTGTGTTTTCCCCAATATTCTTATCGATAAGTTAGATAATAGTCAGTTTATTCAGATAATTATTGTCGGTTCATAAGTCTCGTTCATGTCCTTGCGAATTTCGCATTTTTTGCAAATAAAATGGCTATGGACATGATATCTGCATCAACGATTGGTCCAGCATGACTAGTAGCCGTTTTATTCGCAGAAAAATTGCGAAATTTGCGAAGGTATACAATACTGTAACATTAATGCTGCTAGAACATTCCCATTCATTATGACAACAATGACAACAAGCAATTTTCACTTTTAAACTGCAGTCAACCAGAACACAAAACGCACTGGGGGTATAATTTCATTACAAAAACGCGGAAGCCAGACGCTTCAAGCAAATCCAACAATTGTCGCGGCCAGCCGTTACTGCTGAACGTCGATGCGGGCCGCGAACGCTAGACGTCGCTAGGAAATCCCACCTTTAGCATTCTATAGTAAGTATATAATATATATTTCTATGGTGGTTTCTTAGGAGTAGATTGACAGTAGTTGACTTTGGCACAACAGCTCCAAAGTCATGTTTTTTTTTTATTTTTCCAAGCAGCATTACTGAGATAAAGGCTATATGAAGAGGTCTGGGATACCCGGTACACAGTTGAAAAATATATTTTAGGATTTTCAGGATGATTTATCATCTATCATTGAGTGATTTGTACTAGCTTTTTTATCAGCAAGTCTTAATCAGGTGGATTGAACATTCAATTAATTGAATATCAGATTACAATTACTCTTTATGTCCCCTCCCTTTATTTATTCATACAGTGAATTCTTTAAGCTAGTGAAATAATATGTTTGGTTCTATTTTGTTCAAAATACTCTCATTTAACAAACAACTTCACAGAATAACACTTTTGTGCAGATTAAATCAGCTTTAAAACCCTAATATGTGATGTCAATCATAACAATGAATTTTACTCACCTAAATACCCCGTCGTCGGCTTATTGCTCTAGGTTAGTCACACTTTAACTTTAGGCCAAGCAATAGAGCCACAAATAATTGCTTTTTGGACAAAAATACCACCTGGAAGCCGCCTGTGCCATCCCGTGCAGTACAGTCTGTAGTTTATTTCCTCCATGTCCTCAACTCGAAAATGCCATTTTTTAATTTGTTATAAACAATAAACAACAAAAAATAGCGTATTTTTAGTTTTTTCATTGTAAAATGGAAACTATTGAAGCAGTGTTAACGGTGCAAAAAGATGAACTGTAGAGAATTAAATTCCAAAGAGAATGACGGATCAAACGATACAATCAGATAGTTGGAACCGGAGAAAAGCGGGAAAAACCAGATTTTTATTTTTTATTTTTTAAAATTCATAACTCTGCTATTTTTCATTATTAAGAGCTGAAACTTTGCACGGTATTAGCTATTGACGTGCACTTCATATGTGCAAAACTTGGATTTAGTCGGATCAATAGTTTTCGCAAAATCCGTATTTGAATTTTTTTTTTGAAATATTTTCGCGGAGAGCTGGATGCGTTTGAGGTCGTCCGATTGAAATTTAAAACATGGATTTGGAAAGTTGACGTAAACAGTAACAAAACGTCTATTCTGATTTTTCGATAAAACGCGTTTAAGTGTGTTAAAAACTAGTGAGAACATGAGGGAAAACGGTCGACCGTGCGTGAGCGATCTAGTGGTAGGGGACTGTGCGATTCGAGGAGAAACGTATTCTATTAATAGGCGCGCGCTGAGCGCAACTTATAATTCTCTGCATTTGTTTATCTGGGCATGTACTGCAGCTATTTGATTGGTATTTTTTTTTTATTTCGGTGTATCTGAACCTGAGGAATTCGATTCCTGACTCAGATTTCATGAGCGAAGAAAGAATAAGCAGGTATTCTATGTTTTTGCTACATATCTTTATATAAATAAAACATATGAATAGATAGCAGCTTTCTGACGCTTTTTTCAACGCTGATTCAATATTCGACGCCCTAGTATACATAGTTTGACAGGTTCTGTGGATAGTAACCTCCTTCAATTTTTGTAATTCAAGATGTTTGTCATCTTTCCTTTTCAAACTTGCTTGTATAAGACTGCTAATGCCTCGTTCTTTGACAAGCCAGGACTTTGAGGCTTCCACGGGATCCCCGCAAAGCAAACACGTATTATTTACGTCTTCCCACAACTCGTCATCTTTTTCTGATGCGTTATCATGCCTGAATAAAAACAAATTCATCAAAAATACAACTCAGATAAATAAACATATATTCTTTCGACAAATTTTGAAATTATATTTACCTAACAGCGGCAGATGTTGATGATTCTGTTGTATTTTCTGCAACTATACTGCTTTCATCATGCCTGAATAAAAACACATTTATGAAAAATACTCTCATAAATAAACCTGTATTTTCTAATGAGAAATCTTGGAATATTTACCTAACAGCGGCAGATGTTGATGCTTCTAATGTATTCGACTCGTCGGTCGTCTCCATGACACTGGTAATACGTAATACAAAATCTCACACAGATATATAAATTGTCAATTACTAAAAATGGTAAATTTCACAATAAACTGTAACGGACGCTATGAATTTGTGTACCAAAAACGACGCGTACAGCTATAAATGCTTGAAGCTACGATCTCTCGGCGGTTAGTGAGCTGAGGACCGCTGGCGTCCGCAGCGCGCGCCTATACGTTTCTCCTGGATTTGCCCAGTCCCCCACCACTCGATCGCACTCGCGCGGTCGACCGTTTTCCCTCATGTTCTCACTAGTTTTTAACACACTCAAACGCGTTTTATCAAAAAATCAGAATAGACGTATTGTTACTGTTTACGTCTACTTTCCAAATCTATGTTTTAAATTTCGATCGGACGACCTCAAACGCATCCAGCTCTCCGCGAAAATATTTCCAAAAAAAAATTCAAATCAGGATTGTGCGAAAACTATCAATCCGACTGAATCCAGGTTTTGCACATATAAAGTGCACGTCAGTAGCTACTATTGTGCAGAGTTTCAGCTCTTGATATTGAAAAATGGCAGAGTTATGGATGAAAAAAAAACACAATTTTCCGGTTATTCCCGCTTTTCTCCGGTTCTGATAATCCGATCGGATCGTCCGATCGGATCGTTTGTTTAGTCATTCTCTTTGGAATTCAATTCTCTACAGTTCATCCTCTCACACCATTAACACTACTTCAATAGTTTCCATTTTACAATGTGTTGGAGAATTTTTCGTTCTCTTTTCGTATTTTGGAACTTTTGGTTCCTAATGGACCATATAATCGGAAGTATTTATAAAATCCTTTCCTTTTTAATAGATAGAAATGATTCAATAAATTGACGATGACAATATTTTCTTTATTGATTATTCTCTCTTTTTTTTACATGAAAACGGCAAAATGGTACAAATTTATATACAGCATGTTCAAGTGATTAAATATGTGATGCTTTAACATGCCGGCTGCCTTGAAATATGTAAACAATTTCAACTAAGGAAATTATATAACAAATAAATAAACTAACGAATAATAATATCAGCTACAACTAAGTAAACGCTGGTCAACAGTTAATTGGAAGAACACATATTTTTGAAACAGCTCTTTTAACGACTTCATCACGGACCTTTATGCTGGCTACTCTTGTAATTCCATCGTTTCCGGGATGGAGTTGTACAATTTTCCCTAAGGGCCATTGGAGTGGAGAAGTAGTATCTTCTTTCACGAGTACCAAAGCGCCTATCTTCAGATACTCTTGAGCATTGTTCTTCCACTTGACTCGGATTTGTAATTCGCTCATATACTCCTTGTACCAGCGAGACCAGAAATGATGGATAATTTTTTGGAGTCTTTCAAACCTCTTCAACCGGTTCTCAGCTACTTCTGTGTAGATAGGTTCTGGAATCCCTGTCAGCCGTCTTCCAACCAGAAAGTGAGAAGGAGTGAGAGGATCTGTGTCTTCTGGATTGGAGGTTAAAGGACAAAGAGGACGGGAATTGAGAATTGATTCTATCTGAGTTAATACAGTATAAAAATCTTCAAAATTTAAATGAGCATTACCGACAACTCTTTTCAAATGAAATTTGGTTCTTTTTATTCCTGCTTCCCAGATGCCTCCAAAATTAGGTGATCGAGCAGGGATAAAATGCCACTTTATATTATCAGTAGCTAAAATATTCGTAATATTCTCTATATCATTTGTCAAGTAAGTTTGCAATTTCTTTAGTTCTGCACAAGCTCCTACAAAATTTTTTTCATTATCCGAGTAAATATTGAGTGGTTTGCCACGTCTGCTGATGAATCGTTTTAAAGTTGCTAAAAATCCTTGGGTGGTCAATTCAGAGACGACTTCAAGATGAATAGCCTTTGTACACAAACAAATGAATAAACAAACGTATCCTTTGATGAGTTTAGCGCCTCTAGTGTTTCGATCTTTTAGTAGAAATGGTCCCGCATAATCGACACCTGTGTTATAAAAAGGAAAATATTGGTTTACCCTATATTCAGGTAAGTTACCCATGATATATTCTGGAGAAGTTGGTTGAACTTTAAAACAGGTGACACATTCCCTTACAACTTTTTTCGCCATGTTACGCCCAAAAATAGGCCAATATCTATCTCTTATTTCGGAAAGGAGCATGGTAGGTCCACAGTGCAATAAACGGACATGTTCATGATGAAAAATAAGTCTCGTTATTTTGTGCCTGGCAGGTAAAATTATGGGATATTTTTTGTCATAATTGACATTGCTTTGTTGCAACCTACCACCTACTCGAATTAAGTTGTTCGTATCTATAAAAGGGTTCAACGAAAGTAGAGGACCCTTTTAATCAACAGCTTTGTTTTTTATCAAACTATCATATTCTTTTTCAAAAACTTCTTTTTGGGCAATATTTAATATTACATTTAATGCATTTTGCAATTCTTTAGTAGACAATACAACAGATTGATTAACTTTATTTTTATTTCTGCAATTGAAAATAAATCTTAGGCAGAATGCAATCACTCTTTGGAGTTTTCGCAAAGAAGAATATTTATCAAAAAGTTTAAAATCGTTAATAGTCGCTGAAAAATTGACTGTGCGCTCTTCGGGAATTTCATTCAATGAGTGAAATTTTTCTGGTTTCTCAAGATTACTTTTAAACCAGGTTGGACCTGTCCACCATATATGTGAATCTAGAAGTTTTCCTACAGATGTGCCACGAGAAAGTAAATCTGCAGGATTTTCATTTGATGAGACATGGTGCCAATCCGATATATTTGAAAACTCTTGAATTTCGCTTACGCGATTAGCAACAAATGTTTTCCAGCGATTGGCGGGTGATTTTATCCATGACAAAGTTATTGTGGAGTCTGACCACAAAAACACTCTATCGAACTTGATATCTATGGAGTCACGAATTTTTTCTATCATTCTCACTAGTAGTAAAGCGCTACATAACTCGAGTCTGGGTAATGTAGTACTTTTTATTGGAGCGACTCTCGATCGCGCGCAAAGTAAACGAGATTGATAAGTGCCGTGAAATGATCTACATCTCAGATAAACACAACAACCATAGGCTTTTTCGCTGGCGTCTCCGAACCCATGAAGCTCCACGCTTTCATATTTATTCATCAATACGTGCCTAGGAATTTGAATAGAACATAATTCTTGTAATTCTGAACGAAATTTTATCCAAGTATCCTTTATCGTTTCAGGAAGTGCCGCATCCCACGAAATTTTTAGTTGCCATAATCGTTGAACAATCAACTTGGCGTTGACAACAATTGGCCCTAAAAGACCGAATCGAATATTTGGGATAATTCTGATAAAATTGTTCTTTTTGTTATGATATTTTCATCAAAACTTGGTTGTGAATATTGAAATATATCTGAATGAGAATTCCATAAAACACCAAGTGTTTTACAGGATTCATTTTCTCCAATTCTCAAAATATTGGATTCTAATTTATCGTTCAGGTCAAAGTGTTTAAATAGATTTTCATCATTGCATCTCCATTTTCTCAAATGGAATCCTGCCTTTGACAGTATTTTCGTGACTTCGCGTTGTAACTGTAATAATTCTTTTCCATTATTAGCACCAGCCAAATAGTCATCAACATAAAAACTATTCATTATAGATTTCGCGGCCAAAGGAAACTTTTCACTGTTTTCCATTGCTAATTGATGAAGACATTTTATAGCTAAGTAAGCAGAGGACGAATTACCGTATGTTACAGTTTTTAATTCGAAACATTTTAACTTGTGATTTGGATCTGCTCGCCAAAAAATTCGTTGAAATCGCGTTTGAGCGGGATCGATCCAAACCATACGATACATTTTAGAAATATCTCCTGTCATAACTGAGGTAAATATTCTAAAGCGCAAAAGAATCGCGAATAAATCATTTTGTAAGGTTGGACCTACATGTTGAACATCATTGAAGGATAACCCAGTATCTGTTTTTAAACTGGCATCAAACACTATACGGACTTTGGTAGTAGTAGATTCTTCGCGTGTTACTGCATGATGGAGAAAATAAAAGTTCAACTCTTCTTCTTCTAAATTTTCATCGATTTCCATCATGTGATTTAAAGATAAATATTCATCCACAAATTTTTTATAATCAATTTTTAATGAAGGATTATTTACCAATCTGCGTTCTTGAGAATAAAATCGATGCAATGCATATTCACGAGAGTGGCCTAATTTATTCAAATTGTTTTTGAACGGTATGCTTACAATGAATCGTCCGTCTTTATCGCGATGATGAGTTTTTTCAAAATGAGATCCGCAAATTTTATCTGATTCTGATAAAACTATTCTTTTTCCTACTTCTTCAAGCTGCCAAAATTTCATCACTTGATTTTCCAAATTCGCGTTGACACTGCAACAATTAATGGATTTGACTTTCTTGGTTGAATTATCTACACTACCTACTACAACCCAACCTAACTTGGTTTTTCGCAAGAATAAACTAGTGTTCCCTATTCGTACCTTCCCTATACAAAGAATATCCCAAAATATGTTAGATCCCAATATAATATCGATTTGACTCGATTCGAAAAATGTTGGATCAGCTAATTTAAAATTTTTGGGAATTTCAAGAGGTTTTACGTTCAAAGAAGAGATAGGTATATTATCTGTTAACCTCGGTATGACAAGACACTTGACTGAATTTTCGTAAGTATTCGAGCACGCGTGCATTTGTATATTAGTCATATAACTGATGCTTGTTTTAAGTTGACCTACCCCAGTTACCGAATATTCAATGGGAGTCATCTTTAGATTTAGTTTTTTACATAAACTTTCGGTAACAAAGTTGCTCATCGAGCCACTATCTAAAAGCGCTCTAAATTGATGCAATAATCCCTTTGTATCTTCAATTTGTACCACAGCAGTGGATAAAATAATTTGCGAAGTTGTCGCTGCATTTGAAATGGTTTCAGACACTAAATGCGTACCTGTTCCATTTCTAGAAATTTCATAATTGTTTTCATGCGAATTTTGAGAAGGGATGGTAAAATCAGTGTTTTCTCGATGTTCCTCTATTGAAGGGGAACTTTTTCGAACCTGTCGGGGATATATGTGAAGAAGCGAATTGTGTGGCTTTCCACATTTCCTACATTTCGGCGCAAAACAGTTTTTATTATTATGATAGGGCCTCAAACAGTTTAAGCAAAGATGATGTTTCTTTGCTTCTTCTATCCTCATGGAGGTAGTCAATTTCATGAAATCTTGACACCCATAAATTGTATGAGAACCCTTGCAATAAAAACATTGCAACTTTACTGCGTTTTCTGAATTTGAGGAAGTAGCATGAACGCTCGATTGAGTTTTATGATGAACCTTACTCTTGGGATTAAATTTATTAATATCAGCTTTTTGAATTTTATGGGTCTCAAGTTTATCAAGAAATTCACATTGCATCCTCAGAAAAAATTTTATATCACACATTTTCTCATTGCCCTCATGTCTGCTACAGTATGCTTCCCATTCTTTAAATGAAGCATTATCGAATTTATCAACTATAATGGGAATAAGCAAAGTATCCCACTTATCGGTTTCTTCCCCTAAAGCATTCAAAGATCTCAAATTATTTACCATAGTATTTAACATTTTTCTCAAATCTTTTGAACACTCTCTATTTAGTTTAGGATAATCAATAATTGCACGAACATGAGTATTGACTATTTTTTTGCTGTGTTCAAAATTTTCCTCTAGAGCACTCCAGGCAACAGAATAATTAGAAAAAGTGATCGGGATAGTTTCGATTAATTCTAGGGCCTCCCCTACTAAAAATGATCTGAGATAGAATAATTTTTGCAAATCAGAAAGTGCAGCATTTTCATGTATCATTGATCTGAAAGCGTCTCTGAATTCTACCCATTTATTTGCTTGGCCATCAAAAACTGGAATACTCATTGGAGGTAATTTTGCCATATTGAAAGGTGTCATAGAATTCAAATTGAAATGGTTATTACCATACATTTCAGGAATTGGGGCTGATTTATTATTACCTTTGAATTCTCTGACAGTACTCTCACGTTCGTTGAGCGAGTTGCGCTCATTACCTTCAATCATTTCTTTCTGAACTTTTATTTCGACAGATTTATCAGTTTCTGCTTTAGAATTAGCACTTACACTCGATAATTCTGAAATTGTTTTCTTACGACTTTTTACTTCATGACTAGATTTCTTATCGTAAAATTTCTGAATTGATTCATCGATTTGAGCTTGCAAAGAATAATAAAGGCATTCAAATTTATCCCTTTCATCATCGTCCACTTCTTGGGGCTCTGAAATGAACTCTATTTTGTTTTGGATTTCATTAAATTGATCTAAGAGTGGTTCTAGTTTAACTAATCTTGATTTCAATTCATTGCATGTATTCTGATCGAATAAATCAAAATTAATTTTGTTGAAATATGTTTTTACTCTTGTCAAATTTGATTTGACAATTTTTCGATTAAACTTCAACTCAGCGAGATCTGTCATCGCTCAGATTGAATCAATTTCAGGAAAAGGAATCGTTAGGAAAGGATACGGAAAGAAGGAACTCACTTTCTGGTACTCTACCTTATTGTTTCTTCTGCTGGCACACGTTGGGGCTAGCTGCTATACTACTCGACTGGTCCAATATGTTGCTATACGGCTCGAATTGGACCAAAATGTTGGAGAATTTTTCGTTCTCTTTTCGTATTTTGGAACTTTTGGTTCCTAATGGACCATATAATCGGAAGTATTTATAAAATCCTTTCCTTTTTAATAGATATAAATTATTCAATAAATTGACGATGACAATATTTTCTTTATTGATTATTCTCTTTTTTTTTACATGGAAACGGCAAAATGGTACAAATTTATATACAGCATGTTCAAGTGATTAAATATGTGATGCTTTAACACAATGAAAAAACTAAAAAAAGCGATTTTTTGTTGTTTATTGTTTATAACAAATTAAAAAATAGCATTTTCGAGTTGAGGACATGGTGGGAATAAACTAAGGTTTGTACTGCCAACATAGGAAACTCGAGAAATAGTCTGTTTTTCATTTATTGAGGCAAATGGAGTGAATATAAATATAAAAATGTATAAATATGCGACTAGAATGTTAACATTCAAGAGAAAAAAGGATATAGAGAATTAACTTTCATAATTAACGTCAAAATACTGAAAATTTCAATGATTATACAAGAACAGACTGAAAATGATATTTTTATAACTCAAAACTGATTAGAGACTTTGACAAATGATAGAATACTTAAGAAACCCTTCAACTCTGAGAAAATAGATCGGACATGTCCCAGGTCAAGGTGAGGCCTTGACCTGAGTATTCGTCACTCGACTAACTGATTCGGACACAACATTTCAACTTCCTCTTGTTCTCAGATCTCAAACGGTTCAAATCTATCATTCGTTAAAAGATAGAAGGGGATCATCCCCTCAGAATCTTACTTGTAAGATCTTACGGTATGTGTCGTTACTTGACTGGTATTGGCATTCTAAACCCTATTCTGGTGTTTTACAGTCTTAATGAATAACATATACGTTTTCCTATTACTTGACATCATATGGATGATCGCCCCGTACAAACAGGACTCCCGCTGAATGTGTGTTATGTTTCATTGGTAGAAAAGCTATGAAAAAAAACTACCAAACATTCTCTTTTGTTCGTCCGATGTCACAACAGCCTTCTTCCGTTCAAAATAACAATAATTTGAATACATTTACAACGAGCGACCTATTTCCATAATAATATGTGTACTATTTAAGACAAAATTGAATTAATTAAACGGTCAGAAAGATATTTCTGACCGTTCGTTCTAGAAATGTCTATGGCATCCAATCGAGCTGTACCAGATGGTAAACATTTGACCCTTGAGCTATTCAGTCTGTAATTACAAGATTCTACAATATCTCCAAGCTGAATGTATTTTTCTGATTCTCACAAAAAACGGATTGTTTGTAATACGCCCCTCATAAATTTGGAGTGATTTTTATTTTTATAACTAAACTTTGGCCCTATCGCCCAGTGGAACATGTGGGATGCAACTTTCTTATTGAAATGGATTTTTGTCCCACGACCAGTGGCGTCTCAACATTCTATTACAGATTATTCCCTTTTCGCACAGGACTTGGGTACGAGCAAATGAAAAACAAGCTTCCACCCACCGTCGTAGTGGCTTGCCGTAATAGTTCTGAAAGTTGCACCATATCCGGACCGGTGGAAGACGTGGATAAGGTCGTGAAGCAGTTGCAAGCTGAAGGGGTTTTCGCACGCCTCGTCAATGTAGCAGGCATCGCTTACCACAGCCCGTACATAAAACCAGCTGCTCCACTTCTCCTGAAGTACCTCAAGAATGTTCTAGACAAGCCTGTTCCCAGGTAAGTTGTAATTTACAATGATAGATTCAGTGTCACCAGAATTAAAAAAAAAAACTGAACGGTGGATGAAGATTTCTATACGCAAGAAACCTCGAACCATTACTATTAGAATATACGAAGGTGCTGAAGGGCCAACGTTTTTCTTTTTCTATAATCCTGACTCTAATCTCGGGATCTCGACTTAATCACGCGATCCTTGCTTCAATCTCGGGATTCCGACCTTGATATCTTCTATTTCATCCTGTTTGACCATTTAATTCAGTTAAAATGTAAATCCGTGCTTGCAAAAGGTCCGGTCATTCAGAATTTTCTACTTGTTGTAAGTACCTAAACCATGAAATTTTCGGACATTCTTCAGTTTTTCTCAATATCTCAGTGAAGAAAGGGTCTGACACCGGTATAGTCATTCCAAATACTTTTAGAGTAGACTAAATTTCCTACAATTTGGGTCCAAGGCAAGCTTTATACAGCCATTGGTTCCCACGATACAGTTCTTCGAAAATAGGCCTTTTATTCTAAAAAAATGTTTTTTTTTTTCGGAATGGTTACTTATTTTCAAATTAAATAAATTAAGCATTTCAAGTCAAATATTAATGGGAATGAAGTTGTACTGAATTCAATTAGCTTTCATTTGGTAGCTGCATGCCCAGCGGTTCTCTCTAAAATTGCAGATGGATGCCAGAACTCACGTCGTTTTGGATGGTGGGTACCTCTTGCACAAGGTCGTGTGGCAGCACTTTTGGCAAGTGCCAAAAGGGCGGAACGACTCCGGCGCTACGTAGTAGTCGATCTGGTCGTCATAGTGGGAGAAGACCTGCTCGTTCTCCTCAATGGTTTTGGCACTGAAGGGACAAACGCCTACCTTCAGAAAAGCACGAAGGGCGCAGCTGGTTGCTGATGTCACTACTCTAAAACCTCTTAGAACCACCAGGACTCCCAGCTATCACCACGGACGGTACTATTCACCCACGCGTTAACCGGGTGCGATACCACCTTAGCACCCTTTAACCAAAAAATGACCAAAATCACCACACTCCTGAGCAAGAGTGAACCACTTGCTGAGCAGTGCTTTGTGGCGCTATGTGGGGATGACATCGAGAGGAATACTTTGGATTCCTGAGGTATAAGACGTTTGTTACTTCAACGAGCATAAACCTCTCTTATTTGCCACCGACGGAAGATGTCAAAGGCCACCATGCAGCAAGTGCAGAAATGTCGGGGAGTCAACTGGAATCCCGCTGATTGGGGGTGGAAGCTGTTTTCTCAGGGAGACACTCCCATCCCCACCACCATGGATCCCACACCTCCTGCCTGCAATGATTCGTTAGTCTGAATAGTGATTATTGAAAGAAGACTCTGTATTAGAAAGTTATCTCTAAGGGGTTGCTAGGGAAACAAGGGATAAATAGATGGGAGAAATAAGAGAGAACTGAATGGAGGCAAAAAGTAATCTGGTTCTAAAGAATATCAAATTTGTATATTATAGCTGAAATCCATTCAGAATATTGGTTGCCGAAATCCATATACACGATAGTTATCAATATCTTATAGAAAAGGGTCACTTCATCAATTGGGATCGATAAATATGTGATAACAGCCATTCGTCAAAATAGGACATAGATAATTCTTCACATCCAAGTAAATGGAATATCGAGATGAATAACTCATCTACAAAGGAGATGGTTCATTTCTAAAAATATTACAACTGAGAGCAGGTAGGAGAAAACATATTTCAATTTTCGACATATGAGAAGGGCCGTTCCAAATACGGAAACTTGGGTTGGTTCGTTCCGGACAACTTCCGCAGCCAGAATCATTCATAATTATTATCATTAGACAAAAATCAATTCAATTTGTAAAGGGTTCTGGCCAGAATTTCTGTTTAAAAATAACTATGACAAATTTCTATCTTGTTTTGACAGATGTCATTTTGATAGCGCATTGACAGTTGTAATTGCCGTACAGAGTGTTCATTGTATTATAGTATTGTTGGTGAAGTGAATTTGTTTTATTGGAGTGACTTGAATGAAAATACCCTGAGATTGTTACATGCCCTTCTGCGGAATTTCATGTAAATGCAAGGAAGGGTGCTCTTGGAGCTGCTCGTGTAGAAAGGCTGGGCTCCACTGCACAGTCCTCTGCCAGCCTTGCATTGGCAAATTGTGCATTAACGTCCCGTATGTGGAGCTAACATTTCCCCCAAAACCCACTTTTGAGCAAACTGCTAGGTCTAGAGGTACCAATATGGTTTGAAAGGTAATTGAATTTACTACAACTTCATATCATATAACATTTGACGTGGGATGCGTAGTTTAGAAGTCACTTATATTGTGACCATTTCGAAAAAAAAATTGGAAAAAAGGTCTCTTTTCGGAGAACTGGATCGTGGGAACCGATGACTATATAGAGCTCGCCTTCAAAAGTATGAAGAGAGACTATATCGGTCAGATCCTTTCTTCACTGAGGTATTTGGCATAAACTGAAAATCGTCCAAAAATTTCATGGTTCTTTGGGTATACCGCAGCTAGCACAGCACTTTGAAAATTGCAAATCTGATATTTTAATAATGGTTTAGGTCCTAACAAAAAATTCAGAATGACCGGACCTTTTGCAAGCACGATCTCATCTTCATCTTTAACTGTACTGGACTAATTTGGGTTAGAATGCCAATCAATACAGCATTTTTTCCTAACAAAAATACTAGAAGAAAACTGACCACAAGACAGTTCATGGTTATATTGTGATATGTTTTCGACTCGCAACTGTTATGTATTAATTTGTTATAAACATTTAAAAGGAAAAAAAAACGTGTTTTTAAAAATAGCTTTGCTTTTAAAATGGAAATTAATACAGCAATCTGTTTGCGCCAATGGAAAGAATCGTAAATAATTGGAATACGAGCAAAATGAAATATTTTACCACCCGATCAGATCATTGGTAACAGAGGAAAACCGGAAAACCCGGAAAATTTAACGATTTTTCAAAAAATTCACAACTCTGCCATATTTCAAGAAAAAGGGTTGGTCCTTCTCATGAAAGTATTGAATCTTGTGTACTTTGTGTGTGCACAAAACAGGTTCTGACGGATCATTAGTTTTGGCACAATTGCAATTTGATGTATTTTTGCACTATCTTGCAGCGTGCCTGGATGCTCTAGTGATAGTCCGATTTCAATTTCCAAAACAGATTTTGAAAGTGGAAGTATATTACCACAAAACGTATACTCTCATTTTGCGCTACAATGCTGCGAAATGGGTGAAAAACGCTTGCAAACATGACTGAAAACGGCCGAGCTGGTGGAAGCGGTCAAGTGATAGGAGAGAGTGGGAGATGAGGGGAAGCGTATTATCATGTAACACGTTCATTAGAAGAATTCCCCTCATCTCCCGGACTCTCCTACCACTCGGCAGCTAATGTGGGCTTGGCCATTTTCATTCAAGTTTCCATGCATTTTTCACCCATTTCGCACCATTTTAGCGCAAAATGAGAATATACGTTTTTTAGTACTATACTTCTACTTTCATAATCTGTTCGAGAAATTGAAATCAAGCTATCACTAGAGCATCCAGGCGCGTGCAAGATGGTGCAAAAAAATTTAAAATTGCAATTGTACCAAAACTAACGATCCGACAACACCTGTTTTGAGCACACATAAAGTTCACATGATTCAATACTCTCATGAGAAAGGCCAATCCTACTACTTGAAAACTGACGGACTTATGAATTTTTCAAAAAATCGCAAAATTTTCTGATTTTTCCAGCCTTTCTTTGTTACTGATGATCCGAGCGGGTCGTAAAACATCCCATTTTGTTCGTATTTCAATTATCTGAAATTCTTTTCATTGGAACAACTAGATTGCTCTCTTAGTTTTCATTTTATAAGCAAGACAAATGAAAAAAAAAAACGTTTTTTGTTATTTAAATGTTTATAACGAAATAATAAATGACAGTTGCGAGTCGAAAATATATCAGAATATAACTACGGACTTTCATGCGATAGCATAGACGGTTTCCTACTAGCATTTTTGTTAAAAACTCACTCGTTTCATGTTCTATTGCTTGGTAGTTTCTGAATGTTAGTTTGGTGCGTGGTGAAAACTGTTTCTATACAATAAAAATGCAATATGGAAAATTGGATTCGGAAAATTATGGGCCAGTTGTGGAAATGAGTGAAATATATTTTGGTTTCAAATAGTTCTGTGTCTACTAGCGAGTGGCGTTCTTTTTGTATTCGCTCAAATCGCTATATGCGTCACCAATTACTGTTTTTATTGAGAATACAGTTAGTATAAAACTATTCTCAGAAGAACCATTACTTATACCCAAATTATTATTACTTATTTGGAATGCTGTAACATTTTCCAATCAATTGTGTATACTTTTCCTATACCTATATCGTACAGTTTGTTAGTTATGATCACTCATGTCATGAAATTGTCTTCAATAAAATTAATATTGGATAGTGATTTAGATAGTAGGCCAGAGAACTGACACATTATTCCGTCATTGCCATCCTGAATTCATGTTGCATAGGTTTAAAAGAACAATGGCAAAAAATAATTACCCAATGAAATTATTCATCATTCATGGTCAATGTAACAAGAATCTTAGCAGAACATGCCGGGAGTTCATTGAAAATTATCCTGATTCATCTCGAATGAATTTGAAAAAATTCATTGGTTTGAGTGATGATGGGGTCTTGAAAATCGAGAATGGAACTCAACAACATCATAGTTTTGACATAAACGAATACTTCCCAATCTTTCATTCCCCTTGAAATGATCTCCAAAAATTCATCGATGGATAGATTCAAATGGAACAACCATTTTTGCGCAAGTTCTTTAGTTTTCGGGAATCTGTGAAATGTAATTTCGTACACATTCATTCCAGCAAAATGGAACAGAACATTTGCAACAAACTCAATTTTTTGCAAACATTTCTTCAATAAATTCAAATTTGTGAAAAATGAACTCGACAGTGTTGACACATGTCAGTGTATCAATTCAGTGTTTCAAACAGTTAAAAACAAAATTTATTACCAACCTGACAGCAAAAAAAATTATCACCAATATCCTGTGGAATATTGTCAATTATTTCCTAGTGTAGACCGGTGTTCTGTAGATTCTTTGCTTGATAGTGCCAAACAAATAAAAGTCTAGGGGTGTAAGATTAAGGGATCTAAGAAGCCAGTTCGATAGACTCAAACGTCTAATCCATCGATTATCAAATATTCGGTTCAATTCCAACCGGACATCCGCAGAGCAATGAGCGGGAGCTCCATCAAGTTGATACCAACATGTTCGATATTGTTCTAGTGTCAGTTCTTCAATGAAATCTCCAACCATTCTTCTCAAAATATTCAATTATTTTCGAGAATCAAGGTTTTCATCATAAAGTAAAGAGCGCAAATGATTGTCCACAATTGAACTGAAAATGTTGGTACAAAATTTTTCTTGAAAACCCATTTCTCTTGTGATTTGCGGATTTTCAGGTGCCCAGTAATGAAGATTTTTCCAATTGAAAATACCTTCTCTCGATAATTTTTATTCATCTGTCCATAGAAATTCTTGGTCTACTTGTGTACGCACCATCAACATTTCACATAAGTAGTTCGATCCTTTGTGGAGCGTCTTGGGGCTTAAGAGCTTGAACTTTATGAAATTCCGTATTCCTTCAGAATCCTATGAACTGATGGAAGTTTCACTCCAAACTCGTGAACTGCACCACGAATTGAAGCTTGAGGATTCACGTGGAAGTGAGCCAACATGTAATACCTATCACAAGATTAGGCAAGTTTCTTGTTGATTTAAAAAAAGATCCGATCATTTCAAAATTTCTCTTCAATCAACTGAATTTGAGAACATTCATTTATAGAAATGATAAAGCACCTCTACATCTTTCTAGATTTATTATTACACATGTTCGACTCTGATACTTTTAGCTTTTCATGATGAAGCAAAGATTTAAAAAATTCTACTCGATCTAATTAATTTTCACAAATCAATTCGAGATTAGTCAGCATAGTTTTCTTCAAACTCTCTGCATGTTCTGCAGACATTTTTGTTACAACAACAACTGAATAAATCCACCAAAACCACATTCGACACATTTGAGTAATTATTTTCTGTCATGGCACTTTCACAACTGCACAACTTGTCAGTTGTCTGTCAGAATGAAATTCATAGACCACTATCCAATATTTATCTTATTGAAGACGATTTCATTACATAATAGTAATTTTTCTACAACCACACTCCAAAACATGCTTTTCTGCATAGTTTTACGTTCGCAAACATCATTATTTCTCACAATAATTGAAATTTGACATTAGTGTGCCACAAAGTGACATTTCTGTGCCAAAATTTTCAGTACCTAATTCCTATGCATAGTTACAACACTTTCTGTAAAAAAAAATTTCAAAATACTTACACCTTGCCACTCGCTCAAACTGTGTTGCTGTACAAAACACCGCTCAAGCAAGCTTTTGTGGTGTTTCTAAGCAACACAGTTTTCGAGACAGCAAGGTGAAAGTATATTTTGAAAATTCTGCATTTCGAAGGGATATTCGATCAGGCAAATTCAAGGATGAATAGACAAAGTCTATTGGTTTATATAAGTAATATAAGGGAAATTGTCGTACAAATTCATAATATTGTGAACAAAAATCATAGACATCACTACTGCTGTCTCAAATACCCACATACACACTATCCATTGCTAGGCAATGGAGCAACATCTATCGAATCATTTGAATGTCAACAAACGTCAAGCATGAAATATTCGTAAAATATTCTTGTCCCGTAATTTTTTAATGAGATTGAACTAAAATGGATAGCGACAGTTCTGGAATTGAAAATACTCCGCCAGAACTAAGAGAACAAGTTAATTCATTGTCATTGAATTTACTACTTTCAACTTCAAGAGGAAAATATGAAAATGCATACAAACTGTTTATGGATTGGAAGGAAAAATACAAAACTAAAAGTGTTTCTGAAAATATAATTTTGGCATATTTTGAATAACTATCCAAATCAAGAAAAGCCTCTACTCTCTGGTCAATATATTCAATGCTAAAATCGACTTTTAATATTAGAAATATCAGAAAAAAACAAGAATGAGAGCGGCTTAAAATCCTCTCCCTCTTCCCTTGCTTCTCTTGGGCATCATAAGGCTAAGAATGAGTCACTGACATTTAATTCCGTCTTATAGTATAGTATTATTTTTAGCAAAAAGGGTGTTGTAGAAAAAGTATAGTGTGTAACACGAGCAGAAATGCAATTTCTCACTCGTTTGAATTGCAGCAATCGCTTGCGCTCGTGCCGCAACTTTTTCAAACTCGTGAGAAATTAGCACTTTTCTGCACTTGTTGCACAATATACTATTACGTAACAAGTCCGCAAAATACGAGTAGACCAAATTCTAGGACGAGCGTTAGCGAGTCCTGGATGTCTGCGAGTCCAAAAAAACTGTTTTCGGACGTGTTGCGTACACTATTTTTTCGGCAACCATGTAGAATAACAAATCAATGAGACGTATTTAGTCTAAGAGACGAAGAGAGGTCGACTTTCACCCATCTGTTAACCGGATGAAACGATTCCAAATTTGAATATTTCGAACATTTCAGTTCTTATTTGTATTATATATTGAAATTCGAACAGAAGATAGGTACCAACAGAAACATTCTAATTCTTATTTATATTAATTTTGGATTAAAATTCGAGCACTTCCCGGCCTAGTCCGGGAAGTACGTACTTCCTGGACTAGGCCGGGAAGTGCTACTTTCCCAAAGAAAAAGTGTCCGGGAAGTGAACACTTCCCGGATGGTTGCCGAAAAATGATATTAACTAACAAACTGTACGAGATAGGTACAGGGAAAGTATACACAATTGAATTGGAAAATGTGACAGCTTTGAAAAAACTGAGTTTCAATTATTTTCACGAGTCCCTAGAAGGAACTTACTTATGAGCCATCATGTATGCTGAAACTGGGATACAGTTCATCGACAGAATACTAAATGGTCTTATGCGGCTATGATCCAAATTGCAATAGTTTGTATATGCGCATTGGGAAAACAATATTATTTTACAATGGTTTTGCACAAAAATTGGACAAAATAATTTTTATCTCGAAAACTGTCACAGATAGGTTTGGGGAATTACCAGTGAAAGTTATGAGGAATTCTATAAGTATTTCAAAAATGATATAATGTACGAGGAATAACAAAGTAGCTACTATTTTCTGATGAAAGCAGCAACACTGATTTGATGAAAATATTTTAGACGGATATAGCATGTTTGATTATACACGCCCACAAAGTACTCCGCACCATTCTTATGGAAAATGGGTCCTAGTGAACTTTGATGAATTTTTGATATAATGTAGTTCAAGTCTAGCTGATCGTAAGTGTCCTTGGGTCCAACTCAATCCTATGGCTATCTTTCGTGATGCAGGTTGTCGAAGTTGGTAAGTGGCCTTTTCTTTAAAGTAACGTTGCTATCAGGAAAACATATTAAATAAAATGATTTTCCGAGACGAAAATCGCTTGCCCATAAAGCAATACTCCTAGACTGGTTTTTGAGAAAAAAATATTATTGGATATAGGGTGAATCCAGCATTATTCAAAATGAAATTCTCAATCAACCCTATGAAGTGAAGTTGTGACTAAACCAAATAACACACTGATATGCTCATCGTTCGAATATGTCAAAATTGATGAATTCAACATTTTGTACAGGGTGAGTCAAGAAGTGACAGTTTTTCTACTGATATTTTGTATATTTTTATTTTATATTATTTAATTTATTTATATTATTTTGAGCTTCAGGGATACTTGACTACGAATCATTCAGCATACTGCTTGTCCAAAATTGTGACACAAACGCTAGTTGATGCCAAAACTTGCGAAAATGCGTTCAGTTCGTAATTCAGCCTGTAGTAAAAAATTTCGCCCTTGAAATTTTCTAATTTTTTGTCTTTACTTTTAGTTTGAGTACACATTATAATAGTGTACCCAAACTAAGAGTAATGATAAGAAATTGGAAAATTTCACAAACGAAATTTTTAATTACATGGTAAATTATGAACTAAACGCTTTTTCGCTAGTTTTGTCATCACCTAGCGATTTTGTCACAATGTTTATCAATTTTGGACAGCAGAATGCTGACTTGTTCGTAGTCAAGTATCCCTAAAGTTCAAAATATAAATTAAAAATATACAAAATATCACCAGAAACGCTGTCACTTCTTGACTCGCCCTGGTACAAAATGTTAAATTCTTCAATTTTGACACATTCAAACGATGAGCATATCAGTGTGTTACTTGGTTTCGTCACATCTCCACTATGTAAAGTTGATTGAGAATTTCAATTTTAATAATGCTGGACTCACCCTGTATCCAACAATATCTTTCATCAAAAGCCAGTCTAAAAGTATTGCTTTATGGGCAAGCAATATTCGTCGCGCAAAACATTTTCATTTAACAGGTTTTCCTGAAAGCAATATTACTTTAAAGAAATTACCACTTATCAACTTTGACACCTTGTATTTCGAAAACTAGCCATAGGATTGAGTTGGGCCCAAGAACACTTTCGATCAGCTTGACTTGAACTACATCATATCAAAAATGCATCTAATTTCACCAGGACCCATTTTCCATAAGAATTGACCTTTACATTAATGAAAAATAAATTGCAAAACTCTTTTATATCGATAGATTCTAGTCTGAAACGTCCATTTAACAATGAGTTCCACTATATTTTTTTCATTTAGAAAGAATATCTCATTTGAAAGTGTGCCGCTGACGTCACGTTCATCGGAAACAACCCCCACCATAATCCATGTTCGGAAACATTCAATACCGTTCTCCTCAAAAATATAGATTCTAGCTTGGTATTAGCCATTGAGAAGTAATTAAAACTTCGTCACTTGATCAACTCATAGAAAAAAATCCAAATATTAGCTACTTTTTATTGTATTTGTAACAAATTTCCTGAACGGACCATCCTTTCGATGAAGAACGAGCATTGACAACACCGCAAATCATTATGACAGTTCTCATGCAACAAAAGTGATCTCGAGATTTGAGGTTAATGTTTGTATTTTTACATTCGACATTTAACTGACATATTTCATTAATACTGTAGCGATCTGGTGTGAATTTACTTGTGTATTGAATCATTGTTTATATAGAATATAGTTAGTCAACCTTATGGGATTATAATTGGATCGAAATGGATGCGACATGTAGATGGCGATAGAGAGCTCGCATCCAAGTCATGTCGTAACTTGATTGAAACAATGGGACAGCATTAAAATCAGGGTTTTTTGAAGAAACCTGCATTAAAATGACGTCAAATATTTATGTTTGTATCTAATCACGCTAGATGATACTCGCGTTTTGCGTCCAACACCAATTACATAGGCATTGACTAACTATCTTACTTCTATATAAACAATGATTGAATGGATGATGTTATGCAACAATGAGACAAGCCACATTTTTCAATAATTGAGCTATCACAGTCAATAGAATCGCCAAAGTGTTATTCTACAATAAGCAAAAATGATTCAACTGTAAGGGGCTCCATCCACTGAAGGTAGTATTAAGCCACATTCCATCATTCCATGATCTGCTAAACTATTTTGATATTTTTTACGGAACTAGCTGACTGTGGCTTGACCCATTATTGCATAACATCATCAAAATATGGAAAGGCTTCGTGAAGGGAAGTTTGGATAATTTACCGAGGGTAGACTATGAGATGATTGACTCTTTCTATTTAACAAATATGAATTTATTTTTTGCAATAACTAAAATTTAAAATCGTTCCTTGAACGCTTCTTGAATACAATAACATTCAGTTGGAAATGTTCTTCACAAAAACATAATTATATTTCCGCTTTTTACGCAAGGTTGATTCATTGCTTTGAACCACAATTTACAATGCGCTTTATAGGTATTTAGGAGCATAAAAAATTATTTATTAGAGTAGTCACTGGTATTCAGATAACCAGGTACGAAGCACCTTTTCGACATGTTCACAGTTATACAGGAATTAGGAAAAAATGTAGAGCACAAACAACAAAAACATTTCAAAACTTCGAAAACAGCATTAACCTCAAAAAATAAATCAAGTAAGGCCTGTTGGTTTGCAGCATACATATTTGATGGAACTGCTCTACTTGTATTGAATATTAAAGTAGGCAAACAAGATAAACAGAGACAAACGATTCTTATTGATGCTCCGTGAAACAGACGAACGAACCCATCTGGTATAATAATAAAAATAATATTTATTCACGTAAGAAGAATACAGTACAGTATAAATGAGATATACAGGTGAATAAATGAGTACTCGATAAGTGTTTTTCACACTTTGTAACAGTCGGGAATTCTTTATATTTTCAGTTAAAATACTTAGTAGATTCAAGAACTTTAATGACAAGACAAGTCAAAGCAAAACATATCTCAACAACTTCTTTTTTCTATATAACATCATTTGATATGAGGCAACTAGGTATATTATAATATTCAATTATACAGTGTGGTTCCCACATTTCCTCCCCCATTGATTCGAGCTTGTAATCAACTTCATTTATCATCATTCGTTGCTGTTTCTCGAACATGTGGAAGTCTACAAATCTCTGTCACTGGCAGACGATATGATCTATCTTTCGTTTTCACATCTACCACTCTTACTTTTCCATCTTTCCCTGCATGAACTTCCTCAATAATACCCAGAGGCCATGTATTTCTGGGAAGTGTGTCGTCTGCTACCAGCACAATATCGTCAACTTTGCAATTATCAGTCGGTGAATGCCATTTTCGAATTTGATTTAGAGTCGGTAGGTATTCCTTAACCCATCGTCACCAGAACATGTCCGCTAACGCTTGGGACACACGCCTTTGTTTCCTTAAGTTTATTTCTTTCTCGTCGAACTTTCCTGGTTGAGGCGTAGCTCCACTAGAAGAACTCAGCAGAAAATGGTTCGGAGTTAGACTTTCCAAGTCTAAACTATCAGTTGATACATAGGTCAGTGGACTACAATTTACAATATTTTCAGCCTCAACGATGAACGTTTGAAGAACTTCTTCTCGTGGACTCCACTCCTTCAGAGAAACTCTCAGAACATTTTTGACACAGATGATGAGTCTCTCCCAGCTTCCACCCATGTGTGGCGAGGCTGGTGGAATAAATTTCCAGTTAATCTTCCTTGTCATCAAGAAGTCTGATATTTTCTCTGTTTCTAGTTCTAACAATGCCTTCTTTAACTCTGTGTCAGCTGAACGGAGATTCAGAATGTATCTCCTCTGGACATCCTCGTCTTCCTATGAACCGTCTGATAGCCATAATTGCAGAATCGGTATCCAGGGAATGGGCAATTTCTAAGTGAACACTCATACAGGTGAATAGAACAATGTACCTCTTCTCGTGTCTTCTACCGATTGTGACATTAACAGGTCCAAAATAGTCCATCCCTGTTATGGTGAATGGGCGTACAAAACTTCTCAATCGGCACTCCGGTAATTGTCCCATCTCCGGTACTTCTGGCTTTGCTCTAAGCTTTTTGCAGTAAAAACAGTTGTTTTTGCATTTTCTGACAGCACTAAGTCTCAGGATCCAGAACCGTTGTCGCAACTCATTGATAATTGTTTCATTGCCCTGGTGGTGGAATTTTATATGATAGTCCTCTATCAGTAATTTTGTGAATCTATGGTTTGGATCCAATATTGCAGGGACTTTTTGGGAAAAACATAAATCATTCGACTTCTCCAATCGACCTTTTATACGAAGGATTCCTTTTTCATCGAGAATGGGAGATAGGGTGTATAGCCTACTAGTTTTAGGAACTGAACCCTTTTTCTTCAATTCTGAAATTTCTTCCGAAAATCTTGTCCTTTGTACTGATCTGATCCATATTTCCTCCGCAGCTGTTATTTCGGTGTTCTCCAGATCCAAAGTTGTCCTTCCTATGTTTCGGCAGTTATCAATAAAACGCTTCATCCATGTAGTGACTCGAATACAGTACAATATAAAAGAGACATACAGGTGAATAAATGAGTACTCGATAAGTGTTTTTCACACTTGTTTCGAGAAATACTCCCATAAATAAAATGTATGAATAATGAACACACTGACTGACAATTACGGAAATATGATGAAAATAATAATCTTATCTAAATATAAAGACAAATATTTAAAAACAGATTCGCACACACTCACACACACCCATACATGGATAACTAACTATATTATAATACAAAAGTTAATGGTCAATAGGTTAAAATTATAATATTGATGATAAAAAGTAATAATAGAAAAGTAATAATAACATTGTTCATTCACATAATAATAATATTGTTAATTCACATATTGATACAGAAAAGACAGAAAAATACTTTCGATATCATAATAAATATTTACATACTCGCATATTTGATTACATAAAAATATGGGAAGAGCTCAAACATTAAAAGAATATATGTTACTTGAAATTATAACAGTTATCGAATAAAATCAGAATAAATATAAAAACTTTGTTTCAAATATTTTTTTTGTCAACAAAATCAGAAATCGTTTGTCTTGGCTGACTGAATATAAATTGTCTCAATGACTTTTTGAAATGGTGGAATATGTCAATGTTTTTTATTATAATAGGAAGAGTGTTGAATAATTTTGGGGCTAGGTAAATGTAGGAATGTTGTAAAAGAGAGTTTTGTATCAAATGACAACTGTCATACGACACGCTATATTCAATTTTTACAACGTTGCCAAGTCTAGTTTTGATGAACGTTACGTCACGAAACCACTTTTCTTCTGATTATAGAGAAATTAGAGGTCAGAAAAAATAAATAAAAATTTCCGAGTGATATTAGCGTATACACTTTCTAATTACAGTGTTCTCTCATATGTCGTGGAAAGGTCCATTGTGCGGGGTTCTTTTCGAAATGATCTGTCGTTTCGTTCTCCAGATGTTCCATCCACTGTAAAACACCCGTTTGAACCACTATAAATGAAGTTTTGATGATACATTATATAATTTATTTTATGTATTTCGTCTCCAGGTCCTCCAAGTGGATAACTACCTCAAATCCAGAGTCAAACTGGAATACACATCTAGCCAAACATTCATCAGCCGAATACCATACCAATAATCTGCTGAGTTCAGTTTTGTTCGAAGATGGATGCAAGCACATTCCAGAAGATGCTATTCTCATCGAAATTGCACCTCATGGATTGCTGCAAGCAATCCTCAAGAGATCTTTCCAATCGGTCATCAACGTACCTCTTACACTGAGGAACAGTCCCAGCAGCGTAGAATTTCTTCTTGAGAGCCTAGGAAAGTGAGTAATATTTGATAGAGACAGATATAAATAGATTTCCTTAATTTCTTTCAAATACCTTTCAGGTGTAGAACATATCATCATTATAAAATATTACAGGGAACAATAACAATAAAATTCCTCAAAATGATATGATTGTCACAGTCAGTGTGGGGATATAATATTATAAAAATAAAATCAGATGTGGAAGATAAGATGTCAAATATCATAAATATTACAAAAAAAAATATTCTAAATCATTAGAATGACAATATCAATTCTAATTCAGAACATAAAAATGTATATTTTTCTACGACCGTGCGTTTTTACCCACTTTCCCGCACTCATTTTAGTTTAGAAAGTGTTACTTTCCCGCACTAGTGCGGGAAAGTAAAATATGTCAATTTATCGTTATTACATGTACATTTCATTGATTTTAGATGTATATTACTATTCAAACTAATGTAGGTTTTAATATTCAATCTAACCCAGACTAGTTTTCATTCATTGGAATGAAGAAATTGCGATACTTTTATATATCTACCCTGTACATTTCTCATAATCAATCCACATCACCAAACTAAGCTGAGTCAAGTGGTTTGGTGTGGTAACCAAAGATTTGTTATGAGAACCAAGTTGTCATCAAGACGTTAAAGTTTCAAGTCGAAGCGTTGTCGAAGTGTCCGATTGTGGCATTTTTCAAATTATTTTCTATAAAAGCAATATTTTAATGGATTCGTCAGACGAAGAGCTCCCAGAAGCAATATTAAAGGCCGCAGATGAGGTAAATTCAGACCTGTTACCAAGTAAATCACAAGAAAGATACGAACAGCAATACAACCAATTCTTAAACTGGTGTAAGGAAAAAGGAGTGAATAGCTTCAGAGAAGCGGTTTTTTGGCTTATTTTTCCGAGCTGATAAAGGTACTGAAATCCAATACCCTATGGTCGCGTTACTCGATGGTGAAATGTTTAGTTAAAATAAAACAAAACCTGGATATAAGCAAGCTTCATAAATTGACATCGTTCCTAAAAAAGCAAAATGTTGGTTTTCGACCACATAAAGCGCAGATTTTTACCAAAGAAAACATATCCAAGTTGATGCTAGCCCCTGTTGTTGAAAAAAATATATTTTTCCGCTAACCAGCTGTCGTCCCCTTACGAACGGCAGCCTCAAAAGTCGAAACTTGTGCGAGCCAAGGATTAACGAGGTCTTACCTTTTAACGTGTGATTCCTAGCACGATCCGAGGAGAATATCGAAAAGGGGTCCGTTGGTCACCCATCCAAACCATGGCCTCGCCTAGCGTTGCTTGGCTTCAGATATCGATGAACCGGCGCTCTCCGTTCGAGCTATCCCCTGATGAGATATATCTTATGATTGAAGTAAGTACAATTTTTGCTTTAACCGGTGCTCTTCGCATAGCGGAGCTTGTGAAAATCACGCTTGACGATATTCAAGATAAAGGAAACCTAATTATTGTGAAAATTTCCGATTCGAAAAACCATACCTCAAGATCCTTTGTTATATCTGAAGACATAAATAATGGAAGCTCTATAGAAAGTATGCAAATTTACGGCCTCCTACCACTACGCACCGTAGTTTTTTTATCAATTACAAAAGAGGCAAATGTTCTGTTCAGTGCGTAGGCGTAAACACATTTGGTAAAATGCCGGCAGAGATCGCTGCCTACTTCGGCCTACCTAACCCAGAACGTTACACAGGTAACAGTTTTAGACGATCCTCGGCAACGTTTCTAGCAGATTCGGGGAAAGGGATAACCAACATAAAACGTCTTGGAGGCTGGAAGTCAACTGCTGTTGCTGAGAGTTATTTGGAGGACACCGTAGAACAGAAGAAAACCATCTCGAATAAATTTTTTTCATGTACTGGCAACTTGCAACCGATACCGTCTCCGTCATCTTCATGCACTTTGCAATCTACGAGTGTTTCTCTTAACAGCAGTTACCACCAACTAACTACTCTGGACCGGCTATTCTGATACATTGGCAGAATGCAACAAATTGTGTTTTCAACATTAATATCAATAATAATTAGTGGATTTTCATGGAATGTTTTGTATGTTGAAATAAAATATATATTTTCAATGTGCTTTTTGAATCTTTATGCGGTCGTAGAAAAAATAATGTTCCTAATTCATGCGTAAAGTGTCTTTCCCGCCCTTGACTGCTTGCCCGAACTCCGATTCGCGTCGTTCGAGTCAACGGCAGTCGCGTGCGGGAAAGTATCACTTTTCGCACTTGTTAGGAAAATAACTATTCCACTAGATTTTATGACAAACATACAATTTTTATACAAAAAAAATTCAAACCAAATTAAAACGGGTTTTCTGATTTATACGTAAAAATCTTGGAAACAAAAGTTGTAGATCTTTTCATTGCCAACAAATTTTTTCCTAATTTTTCATTTGTAGAAAGTTAATTTCCTCTGCAAATCGTAAGAAACCATATTTACCCCAAAAGTTTACCTCCTTCCACCCTTCTATCATAATCAAATCCTTATTTATGTCCTTGTTTATTTTTTGTACCAATTGAGGTAAATTAATATTGAAATTTTTATTATCGAAAGGTTTCAACTATTAATTTCAATAATTAAATATGAGTTTGGAACAAAAATTTCAAAAACGGATTTTTGAAAATCAATTTTACATTTTTACGCGTTTTCTGGAAAAAATTTCCACTGTAGTGCTACTTTTTTATAACATAATCTGAAAGTAGACGCTTCAACGAAACTGGCAGCTGGCGAGCATGAAAAGAAGAACTTTATATCGGTGAAATTTTTCATTTGAAAATGAGGTCGTTTCTTCGGAATTTGTCGAACAAAAAAAACAAAAATATCTGTATTCCGCTACAAGAAATGTTCAGCTCTCTTGAAACATATTCAGTTATATTTCCAGCAAATTTCGTGGAAAAGATATTGATTTTTGCTTTAGAAAAAATTAAAAACTGAAAAATTGTTTTTTCCGATTTTCCCGGAAAATTTGGGCCATTTATGGTGGAATAGGCCTACAGGGGATATCATTATAAGAAACAACGCACCGGTAACTCTACCTTTGGTGTGATGGAAAATAAAAATTTAAACGATTTACCTATTTTTGATGCGTAGAAATATCACTTTTCCTTTTCAGTGCAGTTCAGTGAAAGCTTGTTGAAACATTTCCCTCATTTATATTTATTCATATTTTTTTTAAAAAGGTATCCAAATATTTCATAATTCGTTGACCACGACCACGAATCGTAGTTATTCACTGTCGCGGACTATTTTGAGAGTTTTGAGAAGTATAATACCTTCACATTTGATTTGGTGATTATATACCAAATATTCCATCCCTAGGTTTTCGTCGACTTGATTGGAAAATATCCCCTATTTTGAAGAAACCCCACATTTCAAAGAAATCATATAAAATTTTTCTTTATTCAAATTGAATCAGCATTCAAATGATGTGGAGAATTAGGCAAAACCTTGAGAGTGTCACTGCTTCCAATACATTTCAATTTTCTCTATAGTTTCTTCGGAAAAAGGGCTTTCAAATGAAAAACATGTTATTCTTCACATTGCATTATTAAAATAAAAATCGCACTAATCTATTCCGAATATTCTTCAACAAGAATAAATGCTTGTTAGATCGTCTATATTCCTAATACTGCTGGACTATCTCTCAAATTTGGTGTGGTAACGATGAAAATAAATTGTAAAGAAGAAATGAATAAATGCGATTCTCAAAGCGAGTTTTCTCTTTGATTTATGTACTTTGAAGCGAAAATCAAGGCATTTAGAAGTACACCATACGATTATACAGGCCAATTGAACCTAAAGTTCATAAACAACACGGAGAATCAAAAGTTCTCAACATTTTTTGGTCCCATCGAGACGAATGAAGTAGCCCCAACGTGTGTAGGAGTCTAAGAAACGAGGCGTACCAGAAAGTAAGTTTCCTTCCTTCCTTTCCCACCATTTCCTTATAATCCTACCTTGAATTGGTTCAATCAGTAATGTTAGATCTGTCAGAATTGAAGTTTAGCCGAAAATTGATAAAGTCTAATTTAGCCAGTGTGAAAACTTTTTGCAATAAAATCAATTTTGAATCAATTGATCAGAGAGGATGTAATGAAATAAAGTCTAGACTGGTTAAGTTAGAACCGCTTTTAGAAGAATTCAATGAAGTTCAACAGAAAATTGAATCCACTTCTGAGTCGCAAGAAATCGACGATGAAGAACGAGAAAATTTCGAATCTAACTTTCACGCTTTAAAAGCGTTATTAGATGACGCATTACAATCATTTTATAAAGAGCAATTGAATTCAGATGCCATACAGCATGATAAAAATACAGAAATTTCTGAATTCTCATATACAAGTAACATTCCTAACCACAATGCCGATGAATCGGAGCGTAGATCACTTGAAAAAAGTGAAGTCGGTGTCAGTAGAGTTTGCGAAACGACAATTTTCATTCGAATAATTTTGCTGTTTCTTCCAATCAATTCAATATTGCGAATTTGCCACCAATGAATATTCCAGTATTTGGTGGCCAGCCAAATAAGTGGGTTGAATTCAGAGATGCCTTCAAAGCAATGATAGGTGAGAATACTGCATTGTCAAATTTGCAGAAACTCTTTTATCTCAGGTCTTTTTTGGTGGGGGAGGCCCTAGAAATAATTGAGTCAATTCCAATAACTTTTTCCAACTATTCAGTTGCATGGTGTGCTCTCGAAGAAAATTTTGAAGATAGCGGAAAGATAATTATCACACATGTACGTGAAATTCTTGATATTCCCAAACTGAATACGGAGTGTTCAAAAGAACTGAGGAAAATGTTCAACAGTGTAATAAATAACTTAAGGTCATTAAAAGCTCTAGGGGAAGATACGGATAAATGGGATACGTTACTCATTCCGATAATAACGGATAAATTCGATTATAGTACTAGACGGGAGTGGGAGTCCTTTTGTAGCAAAACTAGTGGTAAAAAGCGAATTGATGATTTGAAAAAATTCTTAAAAAGTCGATGTGAATTTCTCGACAAAGTCCAAATGCATAAAGTCGAAAAGAATATAAAAAAAATGGATTTCAGCAGGGTTGATTCCAAAAATAAATATTCAAAATCGAATTCAATTATTCACGCTAGTTCAACCAGGTCTGAAAGCAATACAAAAATACAGTGTTTTCATTGCAAAGGTGAACATAAGATTTACGGGTGTCAACTTTTCATTAAGTTACCTACTCCTAAGTGAATCATAGAAGCAAAAAATCGCAATTTATGTCTGAACTGTCTTAGGCCTTATCATAGTTCTCAGAATTGTTTATTTCCGAAGTTAGGAAATGCGATAAGATGCACAACTCTTTGCTTCATATTTATCATAGACAGGGCCAAGAAAATACCGCAATAGATAGGCATGAAACTCGCGATTCTTTTATTTCCCAAAAGAAGCGCGAAACTTCTTCGGGAAAATCTGAAAAAAATGCAGTGACTGAAACAGTTGCAGGAACAATTTCAAATGCAGCCACATCACAAATTCTTTTATCAACCGCAGTAGTACTTGTCGAAGATTCCAAAGGATTATTACATCAATTTCGAGCACTTTTACATAGTGGTTCAATGAGTAATTTCGTAACCGAAAATTTATGTAAAAAACTCGACTTGAAAATGAAATCTATAGAATATTCAGTAACCGGTGTGGGTCAACTCAGAACGAATATTAATAATATAACAGAACTAAAACTGCATGCTTGTACATCTGCTTACGAAAAGTATATTGTATGTTTGATTTTACCACGACTAACGAATCATATACCTTCGGTTTCGTTGAATATCGAACAATTTAATATTCCCACAGATTTCAAATTAGCGGATCCCACGTTCAATCAGTCTGGTCAAATTAACATTATATTAGGTTCAGATGTTTTTTGGGAACTTCTCTGCATCGGAAAGGTTAGAATGGCAATAGTAATTTATCTTTGCGCAAAACTAAGTTAGGTTGAGTGGTCGTAGGTAGCATACATGATTCTTTTGAAACAATACATTCGATCAGTTGCTGCAGTATCAATTCGAATTTAGACAACCAAGTAACATAGTTTTGGCAACTCGAAAAAATTGGTAAGAAAACAATTTTGTCAGATTCAGAAAGATTTTGCGAGTCTCACTTTGCTAGTACTCATCAACACGATAGTGAAGGAAGGTTTATTGTAAGTATACCTTTCAAAGATAATTTGAATAAATCAGGACAATCTCGCGATTATGCTTTAGAGCGTTTCTACATCCAGGAGCGTAAATTAATGAATGTTCCCTCATTAAAAATTGAATACAAAAAATTCATGGATGAATATTTATTATTAAATCATATGAATGAAATCGAAGAAAACTTGAATGATGAAGAACTGAATTTTTACCTCCCTCATCACGCGGTTTTTCGTGAAGAATCTACAACAACAATGGTTCTGGTAGTATTTGATGCTAGTCAGAAGACAGACAGCGGTCTGTCACTAAACGATGTTCAATTTGTAGGTCCCACTATACAAAGCGATTTATTTTCTATTTTATTACGTTTTCGAATTTTTACATTTGTTATGACAGGAGACATTTCGAAAATGTATCGGATGATTTGGGTCGATCCAGCTCACAGACGATTCCAAAGAATATTTTGGCGATCAGATCCGAATCAAATATTGAGATGTTATAAGCTGAAAACCGTCACCTACGGTAATTTATTATCGGCGTATTTAGCCACCAAATGTCTCCATCAGCTAGCAAAAGAACATTCCAAACAATACCATTTAGCCGCGGAAACTATCCAAAATAGTTTTTATGTCGATGATTTTTTGGGAGGAGCCAACAGTGAACAAGGATTGTTAGAATTACAAAGGGACGTGGCAAAAATACTCGCGAAAGGGGGATTTCATTTGCGAAAATGGAGATGCAACTATCCTGAATTACTCAATCAATTTGAGATGAATTGCGAATTAGAATCAAACATTCTCAAAATTGGAGAAAACGAATCAAGTAAAACACTAGGTGTCCTATGGAATTCTACCTCTGACATATTACAATATTCTCAGTCGAATTTTGAAAATAAAGTCATAAGTAAAAGAGTAATATTATCGGAGTTGTCTCAAATATTTGACCCATTGGGACTTTTAGGACCAATAGTAGTTAATGCCAAATTGATAGTTCAGAAATTATGGCAAACGAAAATTTCGTGGGATGAAAATTTACCTGAAAATATAAATAAACTTGGATACAATTCCGTTCAGATTTGCACAATTTATATCTTATTGACATTCCCCGACACGTTTTAAGTACCGAGTATGAAACCGTAGAACTTCACGGGTTCGGAGATGCGAGCGAAAAGGCTGTTGTTGCGTATATCTGAGGTGCAAGTCTAACAATGGTTATTACCATACGGGTTTATTTTGTGCGCGTTCAAGGGTAGCCCCATTAAAAACGATATCCTTACCTAGACTCGAGTTATGTAGTGCCTTACTTCTAGTAAAAATGGTGGGTGATTCGGGATTCCATTAGAATAAATATCGATAAGATTTATTTGTGGATTCCACAATCACTTTAGCTTGGATAAGATCAGTTCCCAGTCGCTGGAAGACCTTCGTAGCAAATCGCGTAAGTGAAATTCAGGAACTATCGAATATATCCGATTGGTATCATGTTATCTCGAAGGAAAATCCCGCTGATTTACTTTCTCGCTGTACTTCCGTAAAAAATTTATTAGATTCTGCGTTATGGTGGAAAGGTCCGTTCTGGTTGAAAGAAACTCTAGTTAATAAAATGAAAATGTTTCATATCAACCATCAATTCAACAAATTCCAGAGCAACGTATAATTGCAAGTTCTTCAATAGTAAACAATGAATTAGGCTCTAACGAATTTATACATAAATATTCAAACTGACACAAACTGCAGAGGGTGTTAGCTTATTGTCAAAGATTTGTGCACAACTGTAAAAATAAAAACGAAAGGAAATATTCTATTGCATTGTCAACCGAAGATTTGCAAAAGGCATTAAATTTAATACTAAAAATAGCACAACAAGAATTTTTTTTTGCAAGAGTACGAAAGTTTGATAAAAAACAAACCAATCAATAAAAAAAGTCCATTACTGTCATTGTATCCTTCCATGGACAAAGACAGGTTAATCCGTGTAGGTGGTAGATTGCAAAATAGTAATTTTGACTATGATAAAAAGCACCCAATAATTATACCTACGAAACATTCAGTAACAAAACTTATATTTCGCCACGAGGATACTCGATTATTACATTGCGGTCCTACTATGTTACTCTCTTCTGTTAGAGATCGATTTTGGCCTATATCTGGTCGAAACATGGCAAAGAAAATCGTTAAGGAATGTATTACATGTTTCAAGGTGAAGCCTATTGCTCCAGAATATTTGATGGGTAACTTACCCGATTATAGAGTAACCCAGTATACTCCATTTTTCAATACAGGTGTCGATTATGCATGGCCTTTCCTTCTGAAGGACCGAAATACAAGAGGAGCTAAACTCACTAAAGGATATGTGTGTCTGTTTATTTGTTTAAGTACTAAAGCAGTGCATCTTGAAGCTGTTTCTGAATTAACCACAAATTGTTTCTTAGCTACTCTCAAGCGATTCATAAGTCTACGTGGAAAACCACTGCATATATATTCCGATAACGGAATTTTGTGGGAGCTTGCTCAGATTTGAAAAAAGTACAGACATACTTGAACGAGGACTCAGAAAATATTTCAAAATTTTTAGTGTCTGATAATATTACGTGGCATTTTATACCTACTCGATCGCCAAATTTTGGTGGCATTTGGGAAGCGGGAATAAAAAAGGATAAATTTAATTTAAAAAGAGTAATTGGCGATGCCCACTTGAATTTTGAAGATTTTTGCACTATATTGTCACAAATTAAATCAGTTCTTAATTCCCGTCCTTTATGTCCATTAACTTCCAATCCTGACGATACAAATCCTCTTACTCCCGCTCACTTTCTGGTCGGAAGACGATTAACAGGAATTCCAGAACCTGTTTACACCGAAATACCCAAAAACCGATTAAAACGATTCGAGAGGCTGAAGAAAATTGTGCAACACTTTTGGACCCGTTGGCACAAAGAATATATCAGCGAAATGCAAGTTCGAGTTAAACCAAGTTGGTGAACTCGTGCTTGTGAAAGAAGACAACACAGCCCCTCTTCAGTGGCCCCTAGGAAAAATTATACAACTTCACCCGGGGAAAGACGGAATCACGCGAGTGGTTACTGTGAAAGTCCGAAACAACATTGTGAAAAGAGCCATCACGAAAATATGCGTAATTCCAATTGACTTTTAATTTGTTTATGTTTCTGTCTATAGATTAATTGTTGTTCAAAATGTACGAATTTTTTTAAATTGTTTCACAATGCTCAAAAATAGCCCATTTCGGTCTCCGATGAAATATATGGGGTATCAATAGAATCCGTACATTCAAGAGTATATAGCCGACAAAACGAGTCCGGAGACCTTTGCTGATATTGATGGAAATATCTCGGACTCCTCAAATAGTACACCACATGGAAATTAATAATTTGAAAAATTCGAATTGTTTACTAAATGATCAATTGGATCTTAATACGTTTGTTTGAAAGTGGTTGACAATGTTTCACTTTGAGTAAGGATATTCTGGACTTTCATTGTCTAAAAAAGAACAAAGAAATATTAAATTCTCTGCAATTTTTAATCACGACGTTTCAACTGTTAACATCTACAGTCGTTATCAAGTGTATAATGCGACAATCTCAAGGATACTTCTAATATATGCTATGGATAATTATGTGTCATCAGCCTAGGGGTAATTTGGCGGTATTCAGGTAAGCTTGTTAATTACAGTGCCAGGCCCCTCCGGTACAGCATTGTTAATTCTTATCGCAATTTCAATTGATTCATGCCACTAATTAAGGGTTTCCACACATTACGGATTTCTATGCTGGCTTGACTGAAGACTTTGTTGTTCATAATATATGCAATCTCTTTAAACTTCCTTCTATACCAGCCCTCTTCTTTATGGATGACTTCGGCTTCAGTCCATTTTATGTTATGTTGGGTCGTCCAGACATGATCCGCTATCCCTGACTTTAAAGTATCTCCTCGTTGAGTGTTTCTCTTGTGATCAGCGAGTCTAACGCTAAGTGGTCGCTTGGTTTATCCTAGATAAGCTTCACCGCATTCATAATTATTCATAGAATATATTAGAAGTATCCTTGAGATTGTCGCATTATACACTTGATAACGACTGTAGATTTTAACAGTTGAAACGTCTTGATTAAAAATTGCAGAGAATTGAATTTTTCTTTGTTCTTTTTTAGACAACGAAAGTCCAGAATAACCTGGATCTTAATAGTTCCCCTTTGTTTAACCTTTTCAATCAATTGAGTAGTAGCTATGTTTTGAGATTTACAAGTACCTACATTGTATTTTCATTTTTATTTTTATTATAGGTAGGTCCTAATTACCTCAATAGATAAGTAATGTTCAAAGTAGAATAATTTAATTTATTAAATTCGCTTGAGAAAGATACTGTGTATCGAAACATGTAGCGTAGACAATAAATCTGTGGAAATTTAATCATGTTTACCTTAGTGTCATATCCTGTATAATAATTTTAAAAAATCAAATATTAAAATAATGTATTTTCAGGTTATATCTAGCTGGAATTGATATGACCCTTTCAAAGATATATCCAAAAATCGAGTATCCGGTGAGCAGGAATACGCCATCTTTGACTGACTTGGTGCATTGGGTCCACTCTGAACGTTTCGAATTAGAAAACGTAGAGACGAAAAACAAGTTTGAAGATACCATGGTTACTATTAGAAGTGAACAATTCAGAGAATGTATCGGACATCAGCTGGATGAGAAATATATTCTTCCTACTAGTTACTTTTTGGTGAGCAAGGTTTATTGTATTGTTTCTTCAGTTTGTACCCGAGTGAAAATCATCAAATATTATAATCCGTTTCATTTGCACCCATGACACCTTGCCTCACGTATAACTTAGCTTCAGGCTTTTATAATGGCAACCAAGCTATCAGAGTGACAGGGTGGCTCACGACTAACTCAAGTCAATACAAAATAAATTGTGATGAGATGTATGACTGTGGGCGCCAGCTATATAAATGTAGGCTCACCCTATAGATTATTTATACTGATTCCCATATAACACGAATAGTATTAAACATTAAAGTTACCACATTCTAAATGACCCTTAGGGCGAGTTGTACAAGACAAGTTCAACAGCAGTTCACGTGAACCGAACTCAGTTGCTAAGGAACTAGAAATTTCATTGGCTAATCCATAGCAACTGAACTCGGTTCACTTGAACCTCTGCTGAACTTGTCTTGTACAACTCGCCCTAAGTGTTAGATGTATCTGGTACTTGGAGAGCCAAGTCAGGTCAACTAGGGTGGTTCAACCAGGCTGATCGTAGCTGGTGCTTCGTTGACAGTCTCTGCTACAAGTGCAGGAAACTAGGATGGTCCAACCAGGTTGATATTAGCTGAAATATTGCCTCTTCGAAAGTCTTTGCTATCAGTACATGAATGCCCTACTCAATAGCTATAGTAGGTGGAAGATTGTTACCAGGAAGACGTACCATACATCAACGGAGTCATGAAACTTCAGTCAAAAATGAAAGAAATACTGTCTCAGGGACAGAATGATAGTGCCCTATACATAAACCCTGAAATGCAGCAAGAACTTACATTTTGTTCAACAACTTGGATGACCTATTAAATACCTCTGTCCAGAACAGGCCTAGGTGCTCCCACAGTGGAAGATGCTTTCGGTAGGCTCTTTCAGATGTCAAATGAAAATATCCTGGTCAAAGGGTTAACAGCGGCAAATAGCGTCAAGTATCCAAAAGGCCTAACAAATCAGATCCTAAAATACATGAAGAATTGTCAAATGATAGAAGAATACCATGTGCGAGGCTTACCAGAGATTACCCGAGAGGTAAGGTTCAGTAATATGCATACAAAGCAATTCAATCGACTAAACGAAAACTGAAACCTTTTGGCAGTTGCAAGATATAATCCCTTTACGGACGATTCAAATGGAAATAAAATTCTAACAACTCATTCCCCAGTCATGTCAAAAGTGAAAAGCACAGCGTTGTGGTGAAGTTGGGCTCTTGTATTCGTTACTAAAAGTAAATGTTGGTTCAATAATCATTTTATTCACAAAAAATTAATTTTTTGCAAAAAGTTTTTTTATTTGTGCTTACCTACCTATCATCTCTTTGAACTCATGGAATACATGGTTACTCAGCAATGTTAACAGAAAAGTTTCAGTCGAGCTGATTTCCCATTCTTGCATGGAATGAAACTATGAATTAATGAACTAGCATCGACATGAAATAAAACGAGCTGAACATTTTAGAAAATTGGATTCGAAAATAAATACCCCTGGACTTCCTCTTTTCCTCTCGGGAATGTATGGATGGGGTCAAAATATCACCAGTACTTCATGAAACATTTTCTCCTAGAAGCCTTCGTTACCAAGTTACGGGCCCTCAAAGTTACAAAATGAAAAATGTTTGACGTTGATAACTTTTCAAGTGAATATTCAAAAGCAACCAAATTTTGGTGATCGACTGAACAAATGAATTGCCTTGATGAGCTTTCATGCAGGAGTCAGTTGTTTGGCTACAAAGTCAGGAACGGACGGCCCCCGATGGTCCACAACCCAAAACTTTGAAATGACTGGGATTTGTCAATATGTTTTAACAAAACAAGGTTACCTGGACAATTTCCTGAATAAAAGTACCCGTGTGGAACATCGATAGGAGCCACGATTTTTGATAAAAATGCATTTTTGTTCGACGACATCCAACCTGAGATGTCTACCGTTATTCGAAAAGATTAATTTGTGATGAAAATAGAAATGACAGCTAAAATGCTCATAACGAATTTTTAAAATGCAAACTTGTTTACCTAACATAACTCATGGTGTAAATATCAAGAGCAAACAGAAATTGCAAAATCCGCTACAAAAACTGCTCGATATGACCCCCTTCTCTTTCAATACATTTTTTTAGTCGGCGAAGAAATAGCAAGCCAGGGTCGTTTTGTATAGCTTCACAATGTAATGTTATTCTATTCAACAAGGCATATCTTGTTTGAATATGTGTAGCGTGAACAAAGCTTTTTAGATGCCACAACAGAAAAAAATCCAATGGATTTAAATACGGAAACCACGGTGGCCAAGAATATGGCCCACCTCTACCAATCCATCTATTGGGAAAAATCTGGTTCAGCTGGTCCCGCACAATCAAACTAAAATGAGTAGGAGCGCCATCATGCTTAAACCAAATATCTCTCTGGGTTTGCAACGTAACATGGTCCAAAAGTCCATTCAAATCGTTCTGAAAGAACTCCAAATAACGTTCTCCATTCAATCGGTCTTGTAGAACGAATTGTCCTATAAGATGGTTTCCTATGATACCAGCCAAAACATTCACGTTGAATTTCCGTTGGTGTCTGGTTTGCAATATCCCATGGGGATTTTCTTCGGCCCATATGTGGAGATTATGAGAGTTGATTACTCCATCTCTACTGAAACCTGCTTCATCAGTGAATAAAACTCTAGAAATAAAAGTCATATCTTCTCTTCGCTTATCCATGAACCAATTGGCATATTCCATTCGTGCTGGAAAATCTTCAGGTGTCATGGCATGTACCTTCTGGATGTGATGGGTGGAGCAGTTGTTCCCTAATTATTCTATGAATGAAGGTGCAATTCATACTGAAAACTCATTACGAGGCGCAGATATACGAAAATATATTTGTTGTACTTACACTCGTATGTACAAAATCATTTCTTTGAGGAGCTGTATCCCGAAAACTAGTCATAGGATCGTGTTGGACCCATGGGAACTTCCGATCAGAATAATGAAGTGAATAACATACTACAATTTCAGCCAATTCCACCGGGACCTTAAACCTTTAAGAATGATGCGCGGGGTCCTTTTTTAATTTCAAATAATGGAGGACGATCGAGTTTGATGTCGAGTAAAACTGCATTTTTATCAAGAATCGTTGCTCCGATCGACTTTCCACACGAGTACTTTTATTCAGAAAATTGTCTACGTAACCTTATTTTCTTGAAAAATATTGAAAAATATCTTTCATTTCAAAGTTTGGGGGTGTGGGCCATCGGGGGTAGTCCGTTCCTGACTTTGTAGCAAAACAACTGACTCCTGCATGAACTCACATCGAAGGAATCCATTTGTTTAGTCAATCACCAAAACTTAGTTGATTTTGCATATTCACTTTGAAAGTTATCAAAGAAAAACATTTTTCGTTTTCTAACTTCGAGGGCCCGTAACTTGGTAACGAAGGATTTTAGGAAAAAAAGTTATATGAACTACTGGTGATATTTTGACCCCATCTATACATTCCCGAAAGGAAAAGAGGAAGTCCAGGGACACCCTGTATAAATTGAAAATAGTTTAATATTTTATAAAATGTAAAAACAACAATTGGAAATATGCACTACTAAAAATAACGGTCATATATCACTTTTTTTAAACTCACAAAATTTTTAGTGAATAATTTGATACGGTTTTCATCGACAAGAAGATTCTAAAGGAAATTAGATGTCACTGCAAATTTTTCTTTGAAGTTTTGGGTATGAATGAGCAACTACACGTCGGACAAGGTAGCCCTCTATCATTACAATCTATATTTTATATACAAGGTGTTAATCAAGTACGTTGACAAACTTCGGGAGATGATTCTTTGAAATTTTTCAGGACGAAAAGTTCATTTAAACATATGTCCCAAACGTCTTGGTTTTCGAGATACAGGGTAATAAAAATAAATTTTTTTCAAGATTTTTTTTAATAGCTTGTATTTATATTTTTTATTTCATAATTTTTATTCATCGTAGATTTTTTAAATTCTGAAAAAATATTTCCATCAATTTACAATAATTGAGAATGTTTAATTTTCAAATTTTCTGATGTTATGCGACACTGAAAAATGTTTAAATTAATATTTTCATTAAAGCTCCTGAACCGTACAAGTAAATGAAAAAATTCAGAAAAACAAAAAGATGTTAAATGAAGCAACATTGATTATTCCTTTCTCATAATATGTCAGTGGCGGCGGAAAAAATTCTGAAGGGTTGAACAAAGCTTGACTCTGAAAAAAGGAGGACCCTGTGAATTATTTGAGAAATGCATTATTTTGTATCGTGCGTACTATTGAATGGATTGTACTTGCCTAATTTGAACTGATTATTGTAGAAAATATCACTCTGTACTTATCTCGAAAACCAAGCCGTTTGGGACATATGTTTATATGAACTTTTCGTCCTGAAAACTTTCAAAAAATCACCTCCCGAAGTTTGTCAACGTACTTAATCAACACCCTGTATATTGTATCCTCCAATTATAGCGGAACCTCTTCAGCGTGAACAACATGGTTTACTGAAAATCTTAGGTGTGCAGATGGTGCGAGTACTATGATTTTCTGATGGTTTCATCGTTATCGTCAATCTCTTTGACTGAAGAAGTATTCTCTTCAACGAGACGTTAATTAGTATTTTTTTGTATGTATGTAAATAATATTTTATTGGATATGAGTGAATAGGAATAATTAATTTCTTTCACTTCAAAACTCAATACAAAAACACAAATAGACAGCTTCGAACTATTCTGATTTCATAGTTTCAAAATATTGCATTTCATTTTAAAACATCCTGTCTACGACGTCATAGTTTCAAAGTGTTTAAAACAGACCAAATAATTTTTAAAAAGTGGTACACCAAATAACAGCTTAGTTCAACCCATGCAACTTTATTAGAATCTACTGAACATGCGCCAAAGTAGAATTAAAATATTGTATTTCAACATAGTGGGGTGTTTAGGTGACAAAGCAAGAAGACAAACTGAATTGAAAATGCGTGAATTTGTTTTTTCACTCGTAATTGACACACAAACCTAACCTGAGCAAGCTAACCTAGCTTGCGAGACTCGAAAATGCGTGGATTAGTTTTTCGCTTGTAAATTACATACAAACCTAACCTGAGCAAGCTAACCTACCTAAAGAAACAGCTGCATGCCAACCGAGTTGAATATGCGTAAATTACTAGCTAACCATACCTGACCTGACTAACCTCACCTGGAGAGAGAGGCGAAATGGGAAATATACAGACTCTACCAAGCGGCCATTAGTCTATCACAGGCATGTGTCATGAGAGGCAGCATCATGCTTAAGGGCATAATAGCTCAGAACATTCTAGAAATGCCCTGAGATATCATGCCTAAAACTATCAACCTTCACACGTCCTACACTGTGGTCTTTCTCGAAAGAGAAAGACTGGGACCGGAATGAAACCAACCAATGTAGGGCAAATGAACGTTGGTTCACCGATGGTTCCAAAACTCTGGAGCTGGAATATATGGGATGAACCCAACAGTGAAACGCTCGTTCAGTATGGGCAAACTAGCTACGATATTTCAGGCAGAGGTATATGCCATTGAAATGTGTGCACACACGAAAAACAATAAAAATATTTTCAGATAGTCAAGCAGCACTTAAAGCGCTTGAATCCAACTGCTTTAAATCTAGGGCAGTATGGAACTGCAGAGACACCTTAAACCGACTGGCGCAACGCAACAACGTTACCCTATTCTGGATACCAGGTCACACAGGCCTAGAAGGAAACGAAATAGCGGATTCCCTAGCAAAAGGGGGGCCGAAACAACGTTCACTGGACCAGAACCGGTAATCGATTTAGCATATAGCACTGCCAAGTATGTCATAACAGCTTGGGCAGACAATAAAAGACTCGAGTACTGGCGTAGTCTACCTGGCCTAGCCCATTCCAATGCATTTATTGCTTGTACAAGGAAAAAACAGGACAGAAATATGTTACATAAAATCAGAAACCAGTCACTGTAAAACTATCAGTTGTGAATTTCTATTCTAGTACTATTTTTTTGCAAACGAATCAGGAGAGTAGTATAAAAATTGTGGCTGTTCATGAATTCTACATGGATGGTTCTAATTGATTATTTTTTGGGTCATGGAAAATCATATGAAGCAAAATAGTATAAGATGATAAAAAGTCTTTCAAACAATGCCAAAGTAGTGTCAGATCAATATGACTCATGAGTCACTAGTATTATTGATAATGGAACACTAGTGTCTTTGATCATAAGACAGAAACTAGTGTTTTATTGAGTTTATAAGACGTTTGTAAAAAGTAGCTTAAGTAAGATGCCACCTCTGGATGAATATAGAATGAGGGTTATATCGGTGAAAAATGTGAAAGAGGTCGAAAACACGTTGTGAAATTGTATTGAGCCACAGACTTCACTCGACGGGGAAATATCAAATACGTTTGAATTAGCGAGTTAATAATTGCATTTTCAATGTTTCAATCTAAAGGTCGATGAAAAATATCTAGTATCTATTTTTTCTTTTGTCACGAGTTTTGATTGGCTGTATGCTTTTATGATGGCAAATAAACTGTCAGAGTGACAAGGTGGCTCGCGACTAACTCGAGTGGAGACGGGAGTGGGTCATAACAAAATAAATTGTGATGAGATAAAAGAATGCGGGCGCTAGATATATGAACTCAAGCTTACCGTACAGGTTATTTATACTGATTCCCATATAACACGAACAGTATGACTCACATGCATAAAATCGGACTTGCACAAGATGCAGAGTGCCGGCAATGCATGGAGGATGATGAAACGGCTGAACACATTCTGTGTACATGCCCTGCAACGGCCAGAACCAGATTCTCAATATTTGGCGATACGACAGTAAGGCCAGAAGTAAATTATTCACTCAATGCATTCCTCAATTTCGTCAAGAGATTGGATATACTGAGAGAAATATAACCATAGGGTAAGCCACAACAGGCCATTGGCCGCAGTGGAGGGCCTGATACGGGCCCACTCACGTTCAATCCTTACACTACAAAATTACAAAATTATTACAATATAACGACTATTCATCCAAAATTCAGAGAGAGGAGGACTCTAGCAATTATTGTCAAATTACTTTTCAGGTTCATAAATAGTTATTATTATCAAAATTATTGTTATTGTCGGCAGAATAAAGTTGTGAAAACAATATTTGAACAAGTGATTTCTTAACGGCCGCCGGCCGTTAAAAAATCTTAACGGACGGAGGTTGTTAACATTAACTTTTCAACTGTCATCTGAATACCGTTAAATCAAAATAACAGTAGGGGATCACGAAAATATCATAACGCTTCTCTTCAAGAACGTTCTTCCATCTAACCCTAAGAAATAAAATCTAGTTTCTTCAGTGATATCAAATCACACCACCTTTTAAGCGAACTAATATTTTCGTATTTTTATACGCCTTCCCAATAATTTTTTTTTTGTTGAGTCGAGTACAAAACTGAATATTATGTATGTCCCCACATGAAATAAAAACAACCATTCAGTTTTTAATACAGGAAGCGAGTACATAATATAATTGTCGTTATTTTAGGATATCATACTGCAATTTTCCAAAAACTTCGCTTGGAATGCTACAGAAATGGTCTTCGAAAACCTGCACTTCAGAAAACCTCTCGTGATACCAAAGACGGAATTCGTACCCATCAGCGGCTTCATACAAGAAGGCAGTGGTGAATTCGAAGTGTATTCGAACGAAGACTTACTTCTTACTGGTAGGATGGTGGTCCCGCTCCAAGGGGAGGAACTCGAACTGGACAAAGCGGAAGTCGAGTTCAATCATGAAAATGTGCAGTTGACCAGGGGTGATTTCTACCAAGAGATGCAACACCGGGGATATAAATACTCAGGGGCATTCAAATTACTACAAGATATCACATTGGGAGAAGAAGGTAAATAATCAACATCTTTCTGAACATTTTAAAGATCTTATGAGTAGATTCATAATGGGAGTATAAGCGGAGGAGGAGCGCCTCGGCAAATAATAACAAATATATCCAGTTAGCGGAAAATACTATGAGAGAGCCTTAGGTGGAGTGCACGTGTCAGATATCACATTACGTTTCCTGAAATTCGATGAGGTCACGTTACAAACATGTTGAGACAAATGAACAAAATTCCAAAGGTATTCCAAAGGTCACTGAGTGTACGTGTCAAATATCATATTACCTAGAATTCACAAACGACATAGTACTGGTTACGAACATGCCTAGAAATATAAACGAAATTTAATACGCATTCAACGACATCTTTCAAGGTTGATGAGTGCACGTATCAGATATAAGATTACCTGGAATTTGCTGCCATCGCGTTTCCAGTTACAAACTTGTGGAGACAATTCGATAAAATCACATATAGGTTCTCTTTCAATGTCAACGAGTGCATCTGTCAGATATTACTGGAATTTGCAGATCACACTTCCGGTTACAAACATGTCTGGGCAGAAGCCCTTCCGTTCACCGTTCAGTTAATTGAGTACATCAATTCTTCAAAGCCCTTATGATGTTACCAAATATATATATATATATATATATATATATATATATATATATATGTATATATATATATATATATATATATATATATATATATATATATATATATATAAACTGGTGATAGACCAGATCATGACTGTTCAGAATATCGGAATTTTACCTCAGTAATAATCTCACTGTTTTCGAAATAATGAGCATTTTTTTAATTTCTGGAAAATCACCACCTTGGATTTTTTAATGCCATATATACAAATTGGGACGAATTTTAATAATTTTGCTGCAGAAGATTACTCATGGGTGATGTTTTAAGACGTACGAAACAGCTTTTCAGAAAACAATACAATTTTTCAAGAAATGAGGGTAAAATGACAGATTTGAGTTACACCAATTTTTTTAACAACAGTTTTGACATTATTGTTTGAAAAAACATAATCAAGTGGAACTGGATATTCATTACGAAAGAATGCCCATTTTGTCCAGGCTTTACTATGATATAAAACATACGATCATTATTTTTGGAAGGAGTAGAATTTCGATAATATCAGAGTGTGATGTTATTCTGAGCTAAAATCAACTCCATTAAACTTTGTCAGTAACGTCTTTTATTTTATCCTATCAAGATGAAATGATCAAATAATTATGAGTAATAACGAATCGACTGCTTAGAAGCATTCAATGAGATGTAATGACGTAAATGGTAATTCAACTTTTTTTTTTTTAATCAATAAACACTATAAACCACAATAACAATTATTCAACATCGCACTGAATAATATTACAAAAATGTTATTTTCCATCCACTCGTACGCAGAGACGACATATTTTCAAGAAGAACCTTTCAGAATGCGTTATGGGTTATAGCCCCAAATCAGCGATTTTATGAGCGGCATTGTGCAATCGGATATAGTCCTGCATAAAGCGCTGCTGCAGCAGTAGCACTACCTCCACTTTCACCATAAATGTTGTGCATATGCGCATATTCTCGGGGAGTATAACGTATGTACGGCATGACACAGAAATAAATACCACTAAATGAAAGAAGCAGAATAATTTCAAAAAACTACGATAAAGGTCACAAGTGGTTCAAACATAAATTTTTAATTTTCGACAAGGATTCATCTCTTAAAAAAATTTGCACTTATTTGGTTACACCCTGTATATCTGTCGGTCTCTGAAACTTGGTTGGAATCTGGAAGTTGGACAATTGCGACATTTATCACAAGAATTCGTATTATTCGGGGCCATGTCGGATAATCGACATTTCATTTCGATAATTTTATTAGGCCTAATTACATGAAAAGTTAATTTTTTTGACATACTATTCAATGCCACCAAGCAGTCTATTCTTTATTATTAATAATTATTTCCACATTTTATCTTGATAAAATCTAAATAAAATAATTTTTGGGCGTAAGTATAAAAGTTGAGCAAATAAATGAATATTTTTTAACCTTTGGTGTAAATACAAATCAAGAAAAAAATAAAATACCCAAACACCAAATTTACGTCACAATCTTAAAATCTTAAAAGCTTACTTTTAGCTCCTGAAGATGCTAACTTTGTTGGCGAAACGCGCGTCGAGTGTGATTGTGGTGCAGTTTTGGTGTTGGGTAGTTTCCTTTTTTTTCTTGAATGAAAGTTGATAGAAGCCTAGATGAAAACCACGCCTAATTCAATGGAAACCACTTCTTTCAAAAATAATTATAGTTTGTTTTTTACCATGGTAGAGTCTGGACAAAATGAGCATTCTTTTGAAATGAATGTCCACTTCCAATTGGTTATGTTTCTTTCTGATAATAATGTCAAACTTTTTAACTTTTTTAAAAAAAATTGATGAAACTCAAATCTGTCATTTTACCTTCATTTCTTGAAAAATGTTTTCACTTTCTGAAAAACTGTTCTGTATGTCTAGAAGCATCACTCATCAGTAATCTTCAGCAGCAAAGATATTTGGATCCGTCCCAATTTGTATACGTGGCACTCAAAAACCCAAGGTTAGGTAGCGATTTTCCAGAAATTCTTAAAATGCCCACTATCTCGAAAACGGTGATATTTTTACCGAGGTGAAATTCCGTTAATCTGAACAGTCATGACCTGGTTTATCACCAATTTCAATATTGTACAAGGTTTACCGGACACCCTGTATATTTGGTTCACATTGTACTCAGTTGATTACATCATTGTTTATATAGAAGATAGTCAACCTTATGGGATTATAATTGGATCAAAATGGATGCGACATGTAGATGGCGATAGTGAGTTCGCATCCAAGTCATGTCGTAACTTCAGTGATCTGGCCTCCAAGTCATGTCGTAACTTGATTAAAACAATGGAAAAGCATTAAAATCAGGGTTTTTTGAAGAAACCTGCATTAAAATGACGTCAAATATTCATGTTTGTAACTAATCACGCTAGATGACACTCGCGTTTGTGTCCAATACCTTTTCCACAGGCATTGACTATGTTCTATTTAAACAATGATTACATCCTACATCGTAAAAACATAACGTGATGCTGCAGTGCCATCTATCAATAAATTTCTGGACAAATGAAACAAAAACGTTTGCAGGTGCCTGTGGCCCAATATTTCTCATCCCAATACTACTTTTTAAGTATTCGTAAGATGTCGCAATTATCAAATCAATTTTCAGTTAGATTGTTTCAAGGGATTCAGTAGTGAATGTTTGACTGGAAAAAGTTGTTTTATCTACAGTGTTGTGTAAAATATATTTTTGGAAAAACAGCTGTAGTAATTTGCCTACATTGTGACCATTCGGCGTTATTGACTATTTTTCATCATTGTTCAGTTTGTTTAAATAATAATCTAAAGATACCCCAAAAAATGTTTTAGATCTGCTGCATTATTAGGCGAAGTAAATTTATGTTTGACAAAAACTAAAAATAGTTTCCTTCATTTTCATTCCAAATGAAAGTAAGTTGTGGCATTTGTTTTCAAAAATAATATTTCATTAATGGCACCATCCATATTATCTGCTTACAATATATTCAACTGACTACAAACCAAATTTACCGCTTGATTACAATGTAGTCGATTGACTATATCCTGCTACCCATAATGAGGGGTACGTGAAAACTTGGAAGTATTCTTAAAAATCCCAAAAAAAAATTATTTGATCATTCAGCAAAAAATAAAAATTTTCACTTCACTGAAATTAATTCGTGACAAAAAGGGTTATCGAAATTCGATACTCAGAAACTTTCAGAAACTTTATTCATTCAATATAATCAATATACATAAAAATAATTTGTAGGTTAGAACAAAGTAGAAATCGATAAGTGATCTATCACTTGTTTCGATATTTATAAACAAATAAAAACGGGCATGTATAAATAAAAATTATCTCAATAAAATCAGAATAAGATAACACACTAAAATGATACAATATTATACAATTAGTAAATAAAATTTAAACGTTTACAAGATATAATTCATATGGGCTGGTAATAAAAGTCTGAAGGATACACAGTATAAATGGAACATGGAAGTAAAATTGAGTACCTGAGCTAACAACATTCAACAAATATGGATATCAATGGTTGGTGTTGTTTTGCTTCTTCATGATCTCATTTCTATAAGATCGATTTTTTTTTCTGTCGATTTCCAGAATATATTTTTTATTTCTCTGTTAAACTTAGAATAATTGTTTTCGCTTCTGATTGTATCAGGGACACTATTATGTATTTTTTTGGTTATGTATGCATACGACCTTTGAGATAACGATTTTTTCACCTGTGGGGGAGGTTTTTTCTCCGTGTGTTATAGTACTGGTTCAATAACCTTTCTCAATGTCAGTAGCTGCAAAGTCAGATATCTGATATAATCTTTAATCGATAGATATCAGATATCCTGGCATTTGTTAAAATCACAATTCCGGTTATCAACATGTCTGAACGGATTGACTAAATTCGAAGGCTTTGTGTGGTTAGCAGTGGCTAGCTCCCACTAAGCAAAGTAACATTCATTCAATATTTCAGTAACCTTTCATGGTAATGAGTAATGTTACATCAGAGTTTTCTGCTACCTTACTGCAAAGGTTCAGCAACTGCTGAAACGGACGATCAGCGATATTACAAATGGTATATGCCATTATCAATTATTCCAGCAAGGTTTCTGCAACATTGCATATAATATACAGGAAAGTTGCAAATGTGATATTGAAAATGACGTCTTATGACAATGTTGCAGCAACTACTGAAATGGATTGATGGATGTAATCTTTCATAATTAGTAATTGCAGCAAGGTTACCGCAACATAGAATATAAATTAGTGGAAAATAACATATTCAATATTTTTATATAGCAGCAACTTACCACCAATCTTGTCTATTCCTTTACATAACATAACAGTAAAATTTCATAAATTACGTTCCAGTAGATTTGTTCGCTACTGAAGAATTTTTGGATTTTCACTACTTGCTACTAATATTGATAGAAAATGAATACAATCTTCATGGGAGACAGATCATTCAGTATTGATGTGTCCTCTATGGAAATCAGATTCATCATTTTCTAGTTTTTAGAAACAAGCAGTGACAACCCAAAAAATATTCTGAAATAATAACTATTAATTTGAATGTCCATTTAAATCTTGGAGATCAAAAAGACAAAAATTTGAAATTGAAACCTTAAATTAAAATATCACAAAAAAAAACAAATAAGTACTCATATTGAAATGTCATATTTAAAATAAAAATCTGTTTGGCCTTATCAGATACCTGAAACAAAATAATCATTGAATTGAATGTGTAGCTTAAATATCGACATCTCGATCTACTACCTAACCCTACAAGTAACGTGTTTTTGCGAATTGTAGCCGAGCTTTCACATTTATTTGAAATGCATCATCTCTGATGCATGGAGATGAATTTCTCACTGCATCTGGAACAAAAATATTATAAATAAATATATAATTAGTCAACTCAACAATTATGGTCTTATTTCAATATAGAATGTACAATTGAACTTGTCCTTGATTATGACACTATTGTGCTTACATATTTGCTTTATATTCAAATTGAACTGACTCGAATTTTAAAATTTGTTTAGATTTCAATTCTTTGATTTTGAAATTGTCTTTTTTGTTGATCCAATTACAAAACATGGCACAATGATTTGTGAAAAAACGTTCAAGACTGGTTCCAACACAAAACTTTTCATTCAAGCCACCAATATATTGAAAAACCTGCAACTAAAATCGAGATGTAAAAGTATTCCACATCATTTAAAAATGTAAAAGTACCTTTCAAATTGACACTACTACTAGATTTATTCGCAATATAAGGAGAAAAAAACATTCCTCTAATAAACGCAGAATGAGCATACCAGACCATCCTAACCTAAAATAATATTTGATGTATCGCCTTACCTTACATGAAGATCCCTTAAATTTATTAGCACTATCCATTATGCTGCTTCAACACTCAGAACTCTTAATCAAAAAACAAAATTGCAGAAGAATATGTACTTTACTTAGGTACCTATGTTAAGAACGAATGAAAGTATCCAAAACGAAACTAACGCAAAGGCACGACACACAACAACAATATAATTTACAATATCAAAATGGCGCAAGGCGTGTGCTTGTCTGGGATCTGGGTTACTGGGTCGCCCCGTTAGGTGGCATCTCATCAAGACCGGGAAATTCAAAATTGGTTGGATTCCTGATAAATGAAATATTATTTCAAGTTTCTTTATACTTACCATTTAAAATTGTCCTAGCGTATCATTTTGTATATTTCTGCGATGATGCAATCGAAAATTGAAAGTGTATTGTGTTTTCTAAATACTGTCAATATTGTTTGTAGTTAGCTTATGTATGGTTGTAAATATCATGGAATTTCAAACTCAGTGCAACATTGCGATTTGAACTTGTTCGATAGTTCAAAATGTAACTTGCACTCACATTGTTCGTAGATAGTTTCTGTATTGTTGCATTTACAATGAACTTTCATGGATCATGTAACATTGCACTTGAAACTCAATCAATAGCTTGCTTTATAACTTACAAACAACTTGTCTGTAGTTTCTTCTGTTATGTTAAAAACTTAAATATAGCATTGAGCTTTATGCAATGTTATATTTTTATTTTACGATGGCAAGCAATACATAATATTGTGGCAATATTTTGTTTAGTGGGCTATAGGAAGCAGAACCTTTATGTGATGACAGAGACTAGCTCAGGGTACCTAGGGGAGTCAGAAACTTTAATGTGGTTGACAGAGCTTCTTTTCAGAATTAGATTCAGTAACAGTTCAGTTTGATGAGATCTTGAGCTTCTATGTTTTTCGTTTATTGAGCCACACGCACACAGAAAATTGTAGATATAGAATGAAAAATGTTAATCAGATAAATGTCAAATTGCACCGGTTCGACCACAGAGCCCTGAGGCACACCATAGCTGACACTTTGATATTTTCAAACCACATCTTTTATATATACTGACTGCGTTCTGTTTTTGAGGTAAGATCTGAGAAAGTCGAGTGCTGCACCTCTTATCCGATATTAGTTTCATTTGTCCAAGAGTTAGTCATGTAAGAAACAGCCGAAAGATTTACTGAGATCACACATCGTAATTGTCATCACTCGCCTTCTTCAAGTCCTTCGGCCACACTACGAGTTTAGGAATCGTCGGCGTCAGTGCTGGTTCTTGTATCTACAATGTTTGGCTAAATCCATTTCTTCATCAAAATGGATAAATGGAGTAGCGTTCCATCTAGCGGCAAAACATTCAGATAGCTAGTCAGCACACACGGTAGGTAAAACAGGCGATTTTAAGACCTTCGACATGCTTGATTGGTAACTATTTAAAATGATTTTAGTGTCTCCTGTGAAAACAGGGTGTCGTGCATTCACAAAGTTCTGCACTGACGTCGAAAAAATAGCTTCAATTGTAGAACAGTTCCAATTCCCCGCACTCTATAATGACCTTCGGACTCCAGAAACATGCTATATGCACCATACAACGCTTAGTGTCAGGAATATTTTGAAGATTTCAAACTAATGTGTCATCCCCCCATTCATAAGTAGATATCAAAGTTTTCTAGAAATACACAAAATGAAAAATCGAAATAGATGAAAATCATCATTACCATTATTACTCAAATATAGATGCTGACCACTCGAGACCTCCAAGGTATAAAGGAGCAGTCTCAGAACGTAATTCTGTGAAATTGCATCTGTTCAACAAAATACCAAGTGAACAGAAAAACTTTGATTTATTTCATTTCTCTCAAAAGAAAGGTGAAAATCACTTTGCAAGTTTCAATTCTAACACGATGGATGAACACTTGGACTATATGTCTTGTTAAGGGTTTATTCTGCACTGTGAAAATCCTTTTTGTTTCAATATAATAACGTCAGGAATTCTGTGTCATTAAGATAAACTCTCCACTCTGTACTGTTGTGAAATTTCATATATAGAAATTTCCTCATATTGGTTGCGAAAATTGACTGTATATTTTGGAGGAAAATTTCTTCTGCTGTTGCAGGATATTTTTTTGAGGTTCAAGTAAGCACGTCTGTGTGATCATCCTTTCATGAAGTTCAGGCTCTTTTCGTTATGTATTTTAGAGCTTGTAGTGACATTCTTAATGGGTGAAACCGCTGGAACTAGCTATCAAAGAGCAAACAAACCATCAAGGCTGTCAGAAGAATCCTCCCAGTCAATATAGGTTAGTTTCAGTAATTGGCCCCACTAATAGCCCCATACCCTATTATAGGGCGTTTCTCCTCCTTTATCCTTCCTTCCTTTTGTTTGTATCTCTGCACCACTATGAGCTTCCACGTTCTGTTCCTCATGACTATCCGTTCTTCGTTTGATTGTGTCGTTCCCACTGTGCACACCTGTGCCTACCAAGGCATTGGAATAATGACCACGTACTGAGGAACTGGTACTTTTTGTGAAAATATTATCACATCAGATAATTCTAGCATAAGTTTGAGACTGCCTCTGAGGCATATTTAAACATATAGATATATAATTGTTAACTATCACCGTGACTTCACAGGCATATCCCTTAATAAATGTGTAATATTTATGTCACAATATGATTCACCCCTCTCATTCATACCGTACACATTAGAAATGAGTTTGTCTTGGTGGTGCCATATTGATTACTATGTGTCCGAACTGTGTACATACAGTGTGTGAAATAATTCAAATACTTTATTAGTTAGGGACATGACTATTTCTTTATTCTGATCCAAGTACTTCACGTATATATATTATTTTCATGCCATTATATCTATAGTTTATTATTTTAGTAATATTAGTGCAGTGGGTTGTACCATTCCATCAGGTTGGTATCAGATTTTTCCTGGCGATAAATCCGTGGCGATCCGGAAAATCAAACGCTATATTTCAATACTATCGAAATCTATTTTTGTTGTCGAACCCACGTCCAATTAAGCTAACGGGTATGTTGAGAGCGTGAAACATATTTTGCACATTCAGTGCTCACCTCCCCTCAATTTCTCCGCCTTCTAACAATCTATGTGGATGAATGGTTTTTCATAGTTTTAGCGAACTATATTGTTTGAAAAACTGTTATTGCTTTTCATAGATGAATTTTACTTCTGTTTACGTTTTACCTCAACATATTTTCTTGGTTCTGTTTTAGGTCCAATTTTATATTTATTGTATATTCAAAATATTTCTAGAATGCATTTAGAGGGTAAATATACCATTTATGCAGATGATACAGTGATGACAGTGAAAAAATATGAAAAGTGGCTTTATTCTAATCTTTTGTCATTAAATACTAGTAAATCTGAATACATAATATTTCAACAAAAAAATAAACAAAAAATTATTCTGAATTTGAAAATAAAAAATGATGTTTTAAAACAAACTCCACATATAAGGTATCTAGGAATATGGATTGATGAAAATTTGAAGTGGGACAAACATATTGAAGTGCTTATAAAAAAAATGTCTTCCTTAATTGGAGCCCTGAGAAGATGTCCCAAACTCAATCCAAAAATTGCAGATATGATTCTACATTCTCATATAATAAGTAGAATGACTTATCTCATAAACATTTGGGGAACATGTTTCAAAAATAATTTCAACAAAATTTCCATTTTATATAAAAAAGCCTTAAAAGTATTGTATCGTCTTCCATATGATACGCCAACAATTCAACTCTATACAATTACAGAAAAAATTTCCTTAGAAGAACTCTATTCTATAGAAACTTTCAAAATGTCTTTCAATATTGTGAATAAAAAAGTTAAATCAAACTTCATATTAACTAGAAATTATGAAATACATAGTTATCGTACTAGGCAACATAACATGTTCCATATTGATCCTGCTAACTCAATTGTTGGACAAAAGAGATTTGCACATTCAGCTCTGTCAAATTTTAATAAATTACCAATTGAGATCAAGAATTCCAGAAACATCTTCAATTTAAAAATCGATTAAAAAAGTACATGCTTGCACAAAGAAATAATCTCAATTAATATCGATTTTCAGTATGTGACATAGTCAAGGCCTCCTTTACTTTAAAATTACCAAGGACTATTCTTTGTATATCTGGATTCTTATTTTATTTTATTTTTATTTTGTCCGTTTTGAACTTTTCTACTTTAAATTTATAGAATATAAATTGTTTGAAATGTTCATAAACAGTCTTCATACCAGTTTTACGTAACTGTCTGACTGTTTTATGATATTCATTTTAGAAACGTTATTTTACTAATGAATAATTTTTTTATACTCCTTGTATTTTGATGTATTATTATGTATTAATAAACTTATTATTATTATTATATTACCTGATGCAATATCACATTTGACTCACACGACCCGATGCAATAGTATTTTACATAACGTAAAGTTGAATGAACGATTTGAATTGATCCGATTTGGAGAACAGCTTCACGAGCAAAATAGATTTAAATCCCATAAAAAATGGCAAATAAAACAATTAACTAGAAAATCATATCAGCATTTTGTAAGATGTTTTTTACTATTGCGATTATTAAGAGTGCTACCTAAATAACAGAACATATATTACAGAAACGAGAAGAAAAATTAAAATTGAATTATGATTTTTTCTTCTTCCATCAACCTTAGAGTAACGACGGCCTAGGATGCCATTACCCGCCATCATATTCTATATAATATGTTAAATGCAGAAATCGCACACGAAACATCCAAGTTCAGTATCTGCAGATGCTTCATGGTCCCACTGACCACACCGGCAGCATTGCAGCCACATATCTCTATGTTTCCCAATGTCACCGCATGTGATTCATATGTCGTTGTTTACTTCTTTTTCACCACTATCGTTGAAGTCAAAGCAAGTCTGGGAATGTCTTCAGATCCTCAATGAACTTTCAAAACGCAACAAGGTTACACTTGTGTGAGTGCCCGGACATAGGGGAATTGAATGCAATGAAAAAGCAGACCAACTTCTGAATCACCATTCACAGGTCCAGAACCAGTGTTTGGAATTAGCAAAACCCGATACGCAAACCTAATTAATGAGTGAAAGAAATCAAAACACCAAACATGGTGGGACCAAATCGAAGGCATCGACACATCACAGCAACGGTGAGGCACCTGAGCCAAACACTGACGGCTGACACACTCAACCTTAACAGATTTAAGATACGCACGTAACTGGCTTACTAACCGGACACTGTGGCCTTGGGAAACACCTACACACCATGGGAATAAATAGAGAAACCGTGGAGTGTAGACTCTGTGGTGACGAGGAGGAAACAGCCTCTCACATCATCTTCGAATGCGACGCGCTGCTCATCAAGCGCAACAGAATATTCGGACAGATCAACCTAGAAACAGGCATGAATCCGAAACACCCAGTAACCTGGTGAAAAACACAGGCCTATTTAACTAGGAACCACTGACGACAGTACAATACAATAGTCAGCCTTCAACCAACCAACCAACCGCTATCGTCTTCTTCTGAACCGCTCTTTTCTGTCATTCTGTCAGTGCTACTGCCTTTTTTCTGCTTTTTCCGATACTTTTCCCATTATGGATGTCCTGTAATACGGCTTGCATTTCTTCCGGCAATGTCAAATATTGTTAAGCAATGTAACAAACCCATCTGAGTTGCGTATCCTGGCAAAATTTCGAGCACACATTCCAACATGCTGTAATAGATGGCGTAGCGTGTTTTTGCCGTAATATATTAGCATTGTTTATATAGAAGATAGTCAACCTTATGGGATTATAATTGGATCAAAATGGATGCGACATGTAGATGGCGATAGTGAGCTCGCATCCAAGTCATGTCGTAACTTCAGTGATCTGGCCTCCAAGTCATGTCGTAACTTGATTAGAACAATGGAAAAGCATTAAAATCAGTGTTTTTTGAAGAAACCTGCATTAAAATGACGTCAAATATTCATGTTTGTAACTGATCACGCTAGATGACACCCGCGTTTGGGTCCAACGCCTTTTCGACAGGCATTGACTAACTATGTTCTATTTAAACAATGTTATTAGTTTACAATAGGAAATATCTGTAGGTCGGTATTACTCTCATGGCCAGTATAAACCTAATGGCCGGTATTCCCCACCTTTACCATAACTCATGGAATTTTCTAGGTAAACAAAAATGTATTTTAATTTCTAGGATCAATCAGTACCGTAGAGTGGAATACCGATTGGAAATTTCTGTTAGAAGCGATGATACAACAACAACTATTCCAAACAGGCGAAAGAAATCAAGAGGTTCAAGTACCCAAATTCATTCAGAGAATCGTTCTATCTCTTCCATACCTCTCAGATCTGAGAACTGAATCTGAAGTCACCTTCGAGTATGCAACTTCAATCATTTCCACCAATGGCGTAGAAATAACTGGCATGACCACTGTTCCTTTGGATATAGAAGATCACATGCACTTTGGCGGTGTGGAGTGTATTCCTTTGAGCGGCACATATAAAGTACGAACTAGAATATTCATATCTGTCATTGATTGTAATTGATATTTTGAACTTTCAGAATATTGAAGCCTCAATCGACTTTGCCATTCAACTGACTGAAACGGACTTTATTGGTCAGGACAACAAAACTGTATTCCTGACTGAATTGCGAACTGAGAATTCACTGTCCAGGACCATCAAAGAAGTTTTGAACACGCTCTCTTTCAATGTAAATTGCAACTTCATACGATATTCAGTAACTTGACAACATTTTAATATTTTTCTGTTCTAGACAAGTGCACTTATGCCCTGATATTTTTCGTGAATAAACCTGCAATAGTGCAATTTTTCACGAAAAACATTTAAATAGAATTTTTAAAAAATCTAAAGAAGGCGCACTGTATATTGTCGTTGTTTTATCCTGCCGAAAAATACTTGAACTTTTCTTGCAGCGTGCCTGGAATTTGAAAGAAGAAGTATAGTAGCACAAAATGTATATTCTCATTTCGCCCTAAAATGCTGCGAAATGGGTGAAAATGCTTGCAAACATGACTGAAAACGGCCAAGCTGGCGGAAGCGGTCGAGTGGTAAGAGAGAGCGGGAGATGAGTTGAAGTGAATAATCACGTAACCCGTTAAAAGAATTCCCCTCATCTCCCGGACTCTCCTACCACTTGGCAGCTAACGCGGGCTCGGCCGTTTGCAGTCATGTTTGCATGCATTTTTCACTTATTTCGCACCATTGTAGCGCAAAATGGGAATATACGTTTTGTATTAGTATTCTTCTACTTTCCTAATCTGTTTGAGAAATTGAAATCTGGCTATCACTAGAGCATCCAGGCACGCTGGAAAAGAAATTAAATTGCAATTGTAGAGAAATCAAGGATCCGACAGTGCCTGTTTTGTGCACACGTCGTTCACAAGATTCAACAGTTTCATGAGAAAATTCAATCCTACTGCTTGAAAAATGGAGCAGTTGTGTATTACTAATCATCCGATCGGGTAGCAAAATATTCCATTTTGTTTGCATTTCAATCATCTACATGTCTTCCTATCAGAACAACCAGATTGCTCTGATAGTTTTCATTTTATGAGCAAAACAATAAAAAAAACACGTTTATATATGTTATTCAAATGTTAAGAACAAATTAATAAATGACAGTTACGAGTCGAATACATAACAGAATATGATTACGGACTGTCTGTTTGCCATACTCGTATTTTTGTAAAAAACTCACACATTTTATACTCTATTGATTGGTGTATACGTAATATTTGCAGAATGAAAATACTATTTTGAATAATTGAGATTTTGTGAGAAGATTACTATAATTTTATATTCTAGTTTTTATTGAATAATTTCATTTATTAACTGACAAAAAAGGGTCTGTCTTGAGTTACGTAATAAAAATATTTTTTCATTTCAAAAAATTTGGGTTAGAATTCAACAATTCATTCATTTAATTATTGATTCATTTATTGTACATGTTTATGTACTGAAATATTATATACTATTATCATTTATTAAAAAAAAAGATAACGGACTAATTTTGTGACTCATTGTCTAATTCTTCAAAAATAAGGACGTGCTTTTGGGGAAGGAGATTTTAATAATTTTTCAAAATGGCAAAATTCACAATGACGGAAAAATTTTGTGATCCAATTTCATTCAGTACTATTTCCAAGGGCTCTTTGGGGGGCTAAACATGACGCATTTGTGACCAAAATTCAAAAATTATTTCAGACAAACGAGTATTGTGGCTGAATCGTTTTGGAGGTGTGTTTCACGAATTTGTAATTCAATGCAAATATGGATTTAGCTTTTACTCGAAGGACCCCGCAAACTCTTTATGGAATTTGGGTCCTGGTGGATTTTTTTCATTTTTTAGTATGATGTAGTCCATGTAATTCTCAACCAATGTTACCATTGCGCCAGCCCAAAAAATAAACAGTTTTGCTGCTAGGGGGCGTTGAAATCACCCCTTGCGCAGATTAGACTATTTATTTTTGAACTCGGTAACAATATTTTCACTTGTTTCATTGTTGCTGATGTTGCACAATATTGTGCTGTTTTTTTTAAAAAAATCTTACCCCCTCTCCTTTTTCCCCCAACTCCTATTACGAAACGCAAAAAAAATATTTCTCGAGTGCCTTCAAATGTATCGTCGAATGTTTAAATATGCCTAAATAAGGGAAATAGCTAATTTTTATGATTATCCCGCCACCCCCCAAATGAAAAAATTTCGGTGGATTTTTCTGAATTTTTTATATGATGCAATTCAAGTTATTTTGAAAAGAAATAAATCGGGTGACCAACCCCAAAAATTAATAGTTTTTATGCTAGGGGGCGTCGAAATCATACCTAGCTCAGAATAGACTATTCATTATTATAGGCGGAAACAACATCTCTAAGTATTTTATGCCGAACAATTGTGTAAATTTTTATTAATTGAAAAAAATTTATTCAGGCACCACTTCAAATTCAAATTGTAGATGTCTATTTTTTATTTATTTTCAAGATATTCGCTCAATTCATTCATATTAAAAAAACATGAACAACGCCCTACTAAGAAGTCAGCGAACTCCACCAATATTTTTCTGAAGGGGGGAAAAGGTGAAATTAAACAACTGTACGATTTCCTCAATTTGAGCTGATTAAGGGCCAGTTTCACAGGTCCCAGTTAACCTTCAGATAACTAACTGAAAGTTTACACGGCGAATGACTTTCTTTCAATGGCGTTGACAGGTTCCCAATCTAACCATTACTCAATTGATCTGGACTCTAACTGGAACCTGTGAAACTGGCCCTAAAACATTCAATTTGATAAAGCATTTACAAGTAGAAGGGAATGAATTTTTTTCGTGTTTTAAAATAGGGATAGGGAGTAAGGGGGAGGTTTTGTATTTTCAATTTATAAAAAATTACACAATTTTTCAGCATAATCTAAACTAAAATACGTAGAAATATTGTTTCCGCCTATAATAATGAATAGTCTATTCTGAGCAAGGTATGATTTCAACGCCCCCTAGCATCAAAACCATTCATTTTTGTGGTTTGTCACCCAATTTATTTCTATTCAAAATAACTTGAACTGCATCATATCAAAAATTCAGAAAAATCCACCGAAATTTTTTCGTTTTGTGTCATTTGGTAGGTGGGGGGATAATCATAAATAATTGCTATTTCCCTTATTTAGACATATTTAAACATTCGGCAATTCATTTAAAGGCACTCAAGACATATTTTTTTGCGTTTCGTAATAGGAGTTTGGGGAAAAAGGGGAGGGGTAAGAATTCTTTTTATAAAACAGCACAATATTGTGCAACATTAGCAACAATGAAACAACTGAAAATATTGTTACCGTGTTCAAAAATAAATATTCTAATCTGCGCAAGGGCTAATTTCAACGCCCCCTAGCAACAAAACTGTTTATTTTTTGGGTTGGCGCAATGGTAACATTGGTTGAGAATTACATGGACTACATCATACCAAAAATTAAAAAAAAATCCACCGGAACCCAAATTCCGGAACCCAAATTCCGGAACCCAAATTCCATAAGGAGTTTGCGGGGTCCTTTACCAGGACGGGAAACATTATTTCAATCGACGTGTGACGCAAGTTATTCTGAGAGTAAAATATTCAAAAATTTGTCACCTTGAATATTATCTATCCCGAATTTCAGCTGAAAACGTTCCGCGACAAGGTTTGGAGTCTGTATTTCACAGAATAACCTGCGTCACACATTTCATTCAAGTCACTTTGTGATCTACATTAACGTTTTTCTCAGTCACTGAATCTTTGATTTGAACCTTTTCAGAATTGGTTTTACTAGGCCATCGAAATAATATCAAAAATACACAAATGTACATAACTTGGCTAAAATATTGAAGTTGGAACACTTCCACCTTTTTTAAAGAGAAACATTCTCAATTGAAAATTGAATCAATACATGACTCCTCTGGAAATGGAAAAAACCCTACGATAAAATTGAAGTTACTTTTTTGTAATATCTAACAGAAAACAACTACTTCCCTGGCTAAAGCCACGCTGGACATTGAACTACATCTGATAGATATTAAGAAAGACCCTGTATAACTTGAGAGAAAAAATCTGAAAGTGAAAATTTGCATTTTCATTCAGATAGTTGATTATTTATCAAATGACCAGTTTTCCAATACATTTTGGTCGACAAAAATCTATTTTTCTTTTATCGTAGGGTTTTGCCATTTCCAGAGGAGTCATGTATTGATTCAATTTTCAATTGAGAATGTTTTACTTTAAAACATGAATCCCTTCCAAGAGAGGTTATCTTGTACGATGGAAGATAGCGACTAAATTCCAACTTTCAGTCGCAGATGATTCCACAACTGACTTTATGAACATCCTGTTCATATTTCCAATGAAATCAACTTCCACCTTATAATACACAAATCAATATTTCAGGTCAACTTTACATCAGTAGAAGACGTAAACAGTATAACTGTTCATTCAACACATCCTCAACTCTTCGTTGTCAATGGACCCGTATCGAACGATATTTTGGGACTGACTTCATCATCAGGAGCTTTACTACTCACAAAATCGAATAAGGCTTTACTATCTCATTCTCAACTCATCCCAGTCGCACAGTTCACAGTAGGCGTAGATGAATACGTCATGCTGAGGAAGGTGGGTACCCTAAGTGTTTCTTTTGATATTTTTCACGTATATAAACTGATTTCTGATGATCAGAAACTGAAGAAAATATTTCAAAACACTTCAATATTCCAAATACCACCCTGTTTATTTTTGTGTATCACAGCAAAATAGTTCAATGAATAGTACAATGGAAATAGAAGAAGATAACAAGATACATTTTTTATATCTCACAATACCAAAGGACGAGGACGAGGCACCTGGTAATTTTTCTGAATTTTTGGTATGTTGTAGAATATAACATCCTTAACAAAAGTGTCATAGGGCCCAACTCAATGCTAAGACTAGTTTTAGAGATACAGGGTGCCAAAGTTTTGAAAATTGCCATTTCTTTAAAGTAACATTGCTCCTAGGAACACATCTTGAAGGAAAGAGTTTTGCGCGATAAATACTGATCACCCATGAAGCAATAATTTAGACTGGTTTTTAATGAAAAATATTGTGACATACGAAGTGAGTCAAGCATTATTCAAAATGAAATTCTTATTCGACCCTATAAAATGAAGATCTCAACAAACTAAGTAACACACTGAAATGCCCATCATTTGAATATGTCAAAATCAACAAATTGAAATTTTATACTGGGTGAGTCAAAAAGTCACAGGTTTTTTGGTTACATTTGGTATAATTTTATTTTATATTATGAGCTTTAGGGATACTTGACAACAAACCATTCAGCATACTGTATGTCCAAAATTGATATACAGTTTGACAAAACTTCAAATAAAAATTTCGTCAGTAAAATTATTCAATATTTTGTCATACTCTTAGTTTGAGTACACTAATATAATGTCAAACATTACTGGCTTTGCAATGACCAGTATTTGAGATACACAGGGTAGTATATTAAGAAGGCCTCTTCTTCACATGTTTTTTCCAATAGACCCCATCCATGGTATGCAGGACATTAAAACAAACAACAATCAACAAACAATTGACCAACAACAAAAGTAGGTATGTAGATAGAAAGATAGATTTTATTTGACAACGTTACATTACATGTTTGTTGCAGGTCAGTTAGTGAATAAAAAAATCAATAAAAAGATAGTATAAAAACAAATACAACAGAAATGTGTAAAATACTTATATGAAATTGTATGAGTACAAAAACAACAAAAATATGTACAATATGTGACTGACCAGGTTGATATGTACCTACTGATGTAAACACATAACATTATTTGTCATAGTCATCTATGTAATTTTTAATAAAATGTAGCGTAAGGACACAACATTGAACGTGGTGTTGTGTGTTCGGAAAATATCAAAAATAGTTATGTACCAAGTTTTTTTCTATACTTTCCAACATTGTTCTGATATTTACAGGGTCTGTAATAATTTCTGGCTGGTAATTGTATTTTTTTGAACGTGGCCTCCGAGCGAGGAGTGTAGAATTAATACTTTTATGAGGTACTTCAAACCTTTATCCAAATTTTTTTATTCTGAACCATGTTGGTTAACGTTATACAACGATGCTCGATAGTAAAGTCGAAGTGATAGGATTAATGATTGGAGCTCGAGAAACAATTCCACAGTTCTTTATTGATTTCACTAAAAATTTTAAGCTGCCCAAATCAATAATGGATAAAATCGTCGTTTCAGTGATCAAAGACTCAGTGGTCATCCTGAATAATCATTTATATAATAATTTTTGTTTGCGTTGTTTTATATCCCAATATTTCATTTTTTTTTCTTATGCATTTATTGTTGATAGGTATCCTATGTCCGTGTGGCAAACTGCTTTTGGCAGTCAGCACATCAACTGTAATTTGTTGTAATATATATCCGGAAGCAAAATGTAAAAAGTACACTGATAAAAAATATCTGCACGAATGCACATTTCATAAACCCATATAAAGAGAAAAGTTATTGGGTATAACCCTCAAGTTGTTGTGCAACAGTAGACACGTGTCTCGAGCTTAAGCTCTCATCAGTACGGTAAAATCAAGTGCGAAGATGTACAACACTTGGATGTAAAAATAGAAACAAAGGAAGTCAACAAAAGACTTGTGCATAAAATCAAATATAATGTCAAAAAAATATGGAGAATCTAAAAAAAATATCATTCACTTGACTTTTTGATGGTGCGATACCACCATTCCTACGCCACTGACTTTGATTTGACAAAGTTTAGCTATTTCAAATTCACGGCATTATAAGTAAGTTGTATTTTTAATTATTTATTATGAAAAAATATGAAACTAAGAAAAAAACAGTGGAGTACAATGATTTTTACTATAAATATCAATCAAGAAACCACCTGCCACTTATGATTTGAAAAAAAATTTCATGAAAACAAGCTCCTTGTAACTGCTAATAAACAGATCAGGTTTCATGAAATCGGTGAAAATACTTTTGAGTAATTGATAAATAACCGAATGTTCATTAAAACTTTGACACTTCGTCACTTGAAACAAAAGCAAGTTAGGACATACATTTATATGAACTTTTTTTCATAAAATATGACAAGGAATCACTACCTGAAATTGATGACATCGTTCAGTTTACACCCTTGTATACAGGACAAACAAGTCGAAATTCTGTAATGAGGAACAACATTCAACTACAAATCGGACAGAAACCATCTTGCGCACAGTTGAAGCACATGTTATTATCTATCAGTTTTCGTAATATTGTCCAGCTTCAGAATTATGAAAATCATGAATTTTTGACAAATGGTCTCTTTTTCGAGGTTTTCCTGGATTTTCTCAGTGAAAAATGCACTGATCTGGACGTATAAAAAACCATTTTGTAGGTTTTGTGATTCTCTACAAAATTTCTATTGACTGTAAAACGATTCCTCCAACAATTTTTGAGATATTCGCAGAAAAACAAAAAAGTCTCTTGTTTTTATCTACAGCTTGGTATAGTTTCAAGTGATAATTCGGAACGAAGGAAAAAGTTTCAATTCAATATTCGTATTCACATAAGTCGTATAACCTTGTTTTTGAGACGTTTGTATCATATTTCACACATCTATTCACTACCCATCATAACATAAATAGTATATTGTGCAACAAGTGCAGAAAAGTGCTAATTTCTCACGAGTTTGAAAAAGTTGCGGCACGAGCGCAAGCGAGCGCTGCAATTCAAACGAGTGAGAAATTGCATTTCTGCTCGTGTTACACACTATACTTTTTCTACAACCCCCTTTTTGCTAAAAATAATACGGAATGAAACGTCAGTGACTCATTCTTATATTTTCCTCTTGAAATTGAAGGTAATAAATTCAATGACTATGAATTAACTTGTTCTCTTAGTTCTGGCGGAGTATTTTCAATTTCAGAACTGTCGCTATCCATTTTAGTTCAATCTCATTAAAAAATGACGGGACAAGAATATTTTACGAATATTTTATGCTTGACATTTGCTGACATTCAAATGATTCGATAGATGTTGCTCCGTTGCCTAGCAATGGATAGTGTGTATGTGGGTATTTGAGACAGCAGTAGTGATGTCTATGATTTTTGTTCAGAATATTATGAATTTGTAAGACAATTTCCCTCATATTATATAAACCAATAGACTTTGTCTATTCATTCTTGAAGTTGCTTGATCGAATATCCCTTCGAAATGCAGAATTTTCAAAATATACCTTCACCTTGCTGTCACAAAAACTGTATTGCTTAGAAATTAGGTACTGAAAAATTTTAGCACTTTGTGGCACAGAAATGTCACTTTGCGGCACACTAATGTCAAATTTCAATTATTGTGGGAAATAATCATGTTTGCGAACGTAAAACTATGCAGAAAAGCATGTTTTGGAGTGTGGTTGTAGAAAAAAGTATATAACCCAACATAACAGAATCTGACAGCCTGCAATATGAAAAAGTATATTTCTTATTTTCAGATCTCAAGGACAAAATCTCGTATTATCAGTGTAAAAGGAGATACCCTCAGTACTAAAGACCTGAAATGTTCATCCTTATCATGGGTAGCAGAACTTCACACTGCCATAGAAGAATCTTCCCATACAGAAAACAAAGTATGTCTTGTATCGAATCTCATACCTGAGGAAGGTTTCTACAACTTCATGCTAGAACTAAAATCACTACCGAGTACACGGAACCTCCAAGTTGTGTTCAATTTGGACAAGAAACCACTCAATCCTAACCTCACAATACAGAGAGATCTCACACTGACGATACTGAAAGATGGCGCTTGGTACGCCTACCTTCCGTATTCTACGCAATATAGGGACGACGTAGAACTAGTGAATGTTCCTATTTCTGGTGTGGTGGAAAATCAAACCATCAGCTATATAAGCGTTAATTTGAGAGACGAAACTTTGAACCCGGCTACAGAGAAGATAAATGAGGTTGGTAATATAGATTACTCTGGCGTCACCAAGAAGGGAGACCAAGTTATGGGTTTGGCAAGGCTGGATAATGATACTTCAAAACTTGTATTGGACCCAATATTTTCATGGCCTTTGCCGGAAGAATGGTCATTGACTGATGGTGTTACAGTTCCACACGCCTATACCAGTGTAAGTAAATTTCTGACAATCCTTGTATAGTTTGTACGAACTTAGTTGAGTCAGCAGTAAAACTGAAATTCCACTTATTTTTTTTTCATGGTATAATAAAAATTTATAATTACTAATCTCATAAGATTGCATATGTTTTCAAAGAAAATTTGTTGTGTGAAGCAGAAGTTGTTTCTATACAGGGCAATTCAAATTCGACCCCCACCATTGGGATCTCCTAAACTACAGGAGATACGTCGAAGCTTAAAATGGGGCAAAGTTGCGTATTCTGGTGCTTAACAAAATACTGTTTTGAAAATTTGAAAATTTCGAGTATTTCCGGAAATATCGGGAAAAAACTGAAAATCGGAATATTCGTTTTTATTTTTTTTCATCGTTATTTGACAACATAGCTCAAAACCCAAAGTACATTTTCATTGATACTTTTTTTCAGCTACGCGTTTTCATGTTCAGATTTACTATCCGACGTTTCGTCTTCTGGCATTCATCATCAATTTTTTTTTCCGTTATGGGCGCCATATTGTTTTTTTATACAGAAAAATAGTGATTCTCATTCTGATTTCATTGATGTATAATTTGTTATCATTTGCACTTCTGAAACCACAGATATTAAAAAAAAACAACTTCATCTGAGATGGTCATGAACACGTGTAGCTGGAAAAAGTATGCAAAATAAAAAAAAAATTGACTTTCAAGACTATAATTTTCAATGAATGGAGAGCTGAAGACAGTTGACTGAAAAAAAAAGAATAAATACATGGGCTGAACTTTGGTTTACTGGAAATGTGAAATGGTAAAAACAATTAAACATAGCGATTGTGGACCTAATCCAATTCTAATGGTACCATTTTTGATTTGCGGAAATGGCCTGTTGCCAGGTTGACCTCTTCGGATTACTGGAAATCTGATATGAAAAAAAAATCAGTTTAACTTCTGGATTATATAATGGTACTATTTGCTTCCCACATTGGTGCTTCCCACGGATGTCCTATGGACGTCTGCGGTACCAATTTTGCACATCCTAAGGACGTCCCGAATGTCCTGAGAGGATGTCCTATGGAAAAAACAATTAAACGTCTAGATTATGCACCCTCAACCTATTCTTTAGGTACTATTTTTGTTTTGTGGAAATGCGCCGTTGCCAAGTTTTGGTCTCTTTAGATAACTGGATCTGATATGAGGATGGTTCTGAGTGGATACCAAACAATTCAATTAGATGAGTTGCGCTATGGAATTTCAACCTTGCAGAAATGCGCCAATGTTGCCAAGTCGTGCATCGTCATTAAATTTTATGAAAATACTTTGGATATCTGATGACGCATGGTCCAAAAAAACATTTTCATTTCATTTAGGTTATCTCACTTCAAGTTCAAATGATATACGTTAGAAATTCTTGAAATAACTAAATGATGTGAAACAACGTTGAAATTCTCAAGTTCTGGATTCTCAGTCACAAATTATCATACTACTTACAGCTCACGGGCTATAAATGGTCAGTAGTTTGACACCAACTTTATTTCCGTAGAAACAAAAGTTACAGCGTGTCTCTTTCTGCTCGTAGTTTATGAAAAGCGAGTGCAGCGAGTATCTGCTGTGATTTCATCTTTTTATACCAATCAGTGATCGAATTACCAACAACTTGGATAGCTAGGTTAGTTCAGTTAGGTTAGGTTGTGACCCTTTTTTAGAAATTCGGTCCATGGCCGACAAAGTGGGCAGTCAGAAAAAAGAGACACGCAGGTGTTACTTTCTTTAGCAGATTGTTAACTCATATGCAAATCCTAGAACTCGGTCAATTCAAATCCACAATGAAAAAGAAGCTACTCAAAAAATGCTATTACTTGTTCAAAGAATAACTGATTCTCTTTCTTTTTTTTTGACATGGATATCCATCTAATGATGGTTCCAGAAACTGGAAATGCTAGTGTTCTTTTGAATTATATTCCATCGACAGATATTTTAAGTATTCACTCATTTCCTAGTACATCAATTCAATATCATGTATTGTGTCTATATTCCAATAGACGATTCCTGTGTTACTGTGAAATGATCATTCCAATAAATACATTTGTATTGTTATTATCGCTACAATTGAAACTGAGACGGTCAATTACCCACAGTTCCTTATTTTTCAGGCATATTATATGTTGATGGTTGTTGGAAAACTAAAACCAGGGGATACTGTCTTGATCCATGCCGGATGTTCACCTATTGGATTAGCAGCATCTTCTATTGCTAATTACCATGGTTGCTTCGTTTATGTGACGGTATCCACTAGCACCCAAAGAGCTTACCTGATGAAGCATTTTTCTTTCGTAAGTAATCTTAAATACTATATGATGAACATTTCGTGAAGACTGAAAACTTGTGAATGTGTTTTTGAACATCTACTAATTGAACACATACTATCCAAGATCTACTGTAATCTCTTATACAATTGTCGAAATGAGTGCACTTTTTCTGCATGGTGATTTATCACCACCTCCTCAAAATTTTTCAGTGTGCTCTCCTCACCAGAAGAAGTCGAAAACCAAAAGTAATAACAAAAATGCAGCAAAAAATATCTGATTAATTTGTAGAAACGCGCCGCCACTGGATGGAAACTGCCCTCGGTGAACCGTGCAGGCTCACTTTCCCTCCCTCTTCAACAAGCTCAAAATAAATTTTGAAAATACAGATACCTACTCTCTAGTTCATATTCCGATGGATTTACAAATATGGGACCGCTGAAGATTGCGATACATATTCTATTCCTGAAAGTGAATCCATCACGTATTTAGGAATTATTATAGATAGACATTTACGCTGGGATTTGCAGACGAAAAATATGGTTAGGAAGTTGAGACGTACTCTTTCCAAATTCAAATATTTGAGGAACTTGATATGTGGCATTTAGGAACGCTGTACAATCTCAAATTTATCTTGGTATAATAGGTTGGGAAGGAGTGAATGACTGATACTTCACTAACTTACATGTCATTCAAAAGAATACTGAAAATTATACTCAATAAAGAAAAAACTTACTCTAGTGGGATCTCCGCCAACTGTTTTGTCTGAGCATAATGAACGCTATAAAGAAAGAGAACATTCATTTGGAACCAGTTATTCACTCCCATTACACTAGAAACCGAGATAAACTCCTGAAAGGGCCACGTTGTGAAAAAACTAATGGGGCAAGAGAACGTTGAATACATAGCCCCACTACTCTACCACATTATGTCAGAAGAAATAAAATCAACCAACAATCCATAAATATTCAAGAATTAAGTGAAAAAATGGTTAATGGATAGCGAAAGATCTCTTTTCCACAATATCATAAATTAATTCTAGGTATTTTTCAAATATACTTTACATTATGCACACATGGCTTCTAGCCTGGTCATTTCGTCTACAAAAATACTTTGGTTTTTAATGAATACAACTTTTTCAGTTATTAATTTCATTTCATTCATTATGTCCCAAGAAACATACAAGTTTGTGACAGGGAAAAAACAATAAACGAAACTGTGTTAACTAAATTAATTACAAACTAGATATTCCTGATTTTCATATTATTTATACAATTCGTGATATTAAATATTTTTTCAAAGGACCCCGCACTTTTCTTATGTAAAGTGGCGACCGGTCAAATTTTCTAAAAGTTTGGTATGTTGTTGTACCCGACTCAGTAACCAAAAGTGTCAATGGGCCTAACCCAATCCGATGGCTAGTTTTCTAAATACGGGGTGTTAAAGTTGAAAATTGCCCAAATTTTCGGATTTCTTTTTATTTATTAAAAGATAGATCGGATTTCTGTTGCATACAGATGTTTACTACATGTTCTACTTATGAAATTAGTGGATACGTATGATTAAAAATATATATATTTACAAGGTGATTCACGAATGTATGACGGTAGTTTTTTGCCAAAATTCACTTTTTCTACTGTGACGTCAGGGAGACATATTTTTGAAACGTTCTCTTCGATAAAGTATCTTGACGAGAAAATATTGCACAGTACATATTTTTTATACAGGGTGTTTCACAGAGAGAACCACTAGACAAAATTATTTTCTTTTAGGATTAATTCGAAACCCTGTATTTATGAATTGATTTTTGGGAAAAGTAATACCACAAACATATGTGTGTCTCTAATATCCAAAATATTCAAGGTGGTTTATTCATACTAAGGTATTCTATTTTGGGAAAAGTACAATAAACATGAACAACATTAACATGTATGATTCTTTTATGATATAGGTACAATATCTATGAAGCATTTTGTTCCTGTTCAGCATCAGAGTGCTGGTAACGGAACAGTATATAACTCACTCTACACGTATATTGTGAAGTACCTACCTATACAAATAGGTTCGAATTATACCTACACAAGAAGTTGGATAATTATCATATCTTTGGAGGCGATAGCGCAGTGGGGAGGAGATAGCGCAGTGGGTAAGCGCTCTCATAAAGTTACTCAAAATTCACTAAAAAAGTTCTTATTTCAATTATTTCAAAGCCTAATTATTTTTGGTGTGGTTGGTTGTAACGCTCACCCTGTATGAAAAGTAATCATTTCAGACTCAAAATTGTAAACGACTAGGTATTAACCTTCATGGAATAATTTATCTGTGACGAAACTGTAGAATTTTGAGTATTTCCAAAAACCTATTGTGATTTATTCGTGAATAACCCTGTAACAGTAAATATTTTTAGCTGAACCTTTTCATGTACATCTGACCGAAACTCATATTAAACTCATAGGCGCAACATAAAATCAATAAGGCTTTTCAATTTGAAGAAAAAACTGATAAAATCAATAATTTTCCAGTTTAACGCCCTGTATCTCGAAAACTGGTCATAGTATCGGATTCAGAATTCATACCTCTGAAGATGGTATGAAAATCAATATATAGTGAGAAAATAGTTACATTTGACCGGGAAAATTTATGAATACAGGTTGTTTTTTTTTTGTACTTTTCCCAAAATAGAATACCTTCCTATGAATAAACCACTTCGAATATTTTGGAGATTAGAGACACACATATGTTTGTGGTATTACTTTTCCCAAAAATCAATCCATAAATACAGGGTTTCGAATTAATCCTAAAAGAAAATTATTTTGTCTAGTGGTTCTCTCTGTCAATCACCCTGTATAAAAAATATGTACTGTGCAATATTTTCTCGTCAAAATACTTTATCGAAGAGAACGTTTCAAAAATATGCCTCCCTGACGTCACAGTAGAAAAAGTGAATTTTGGCAAAAATCTACCGTCATTCATTCGTGAATCACCTTGTAAATATATATATTTTTAATCATACGTATCCACTAATTTCATTAGTAGAACATTTAGTAAACATCTGTATGCAACAGAAATCCGAACTAACTTTTAATAAATAAAAAATAAATCCGAAAATTTGGGCAATTTTCAACTTTAACACCCCGTATTTAGAAAACTAGCCATCGGATTGGGTTAGGCCCATTGACACTTTTGGTTACTGAGTCGGGTACAACAACATACCAAACTCTCAGAAAATTTGACCGGTCGCCACTTTACATAAGAAAAGTGCGGGGTCCTTTACTTTAAATCTCATTCAACATTGGATTTCAAAGATTTTGGCAATTCATTGTGATGCATTATTCCTTTAAAGTATATTGATTGTTGACCCACATTTGTTTTCACTTTGATAACTGACAAATTATCAGATGGCCTCAAGTGGTTATGATTATTAGTAATGAGGTTGAAAACCAAATCAGAGTTTTTGAAGTTACTTTTGACTTGATGAATAAAAGTTAACTTATAAAGAGAATGAATTTGTTTTGGTTTGTATAAATTTATTGTAGGTTTCCTATACTCTAGTTTGAATATTCACTTGATGATTTTGTTTTGCAGTGTTTTCAATGGTTTGAGTACAAATTCTGTTGCCGTTCCCCATACTGAGATTAAGTACTGAAGTTTGGAAAAGATCAAAGAATAATAAATGCATTTCAAATATTTCACGTGTGAAAAATTTCTAATTTCGAAAAGAATACCTATTACTGGAGATATTTTCTTCCTTAATATTCAAATATGTTTGGTCCATAACAAATTTTCATCAATATAGAAGCCAAGAAACTTCAAAATAGGAGCATACATGATAATTTCATTTTTTAAATTGATAGGTTCTTTGAAATCGACAGAAGTCGATCTTTTGGTTACAAACATAAATTTTGATTTTTTGTAATTTTACAACATGTTTTTTCTTTAATTTCTTGTAAACTATATCCGTTGTAAATTATGGTTGTATCATCAGCAAACATTTTGATTTTTCCAACTAGTACCAAATCGGCTAATGAATTAATATATACGAGAAAGAGTACAGGTCCAAGGATTGATCCTTGTGGCACTCCGAAAAAAAACTGTTTTATGAAATCCTTCAGTATCTTCCATAAATACAAATGGTTTGAATCTTTTTTGTACTATCGTCATAATTGTTTTGGTGATGCTGATTATGCTATATTTGACATTTGTCATTCTAAAACATTTCATTATCCCTTTGTAATATATCTCAGAGAACCTGGCTTTATCACGTACAAGCGATACTCATGTTATTGCTCCTGTGATGCCCTTGTTTATTTATATTTTTACCTGTACCCAATTTTCATCTCCATGTACATTTGATGAATAAACTTTATTATCATTATTTCCAAAAATATTTTTCATTCAAGTTAAGAGAATCGAACATACTCTGTTCCGACGACGATTCTTTCCGGACAAAACTGATGCAATCCACCAGTGGAAAAGGAGCCGAAGTAATCCTCAACTGCGTTTCTGGAACCCTGGTCCAGTATTCTCTGGACTGTATCGCAGACTATGGACGATTTATCCAGTATGGAAAATACGACGCAGAAGAGGGAAACTCCATCGGGATGTTTTGCTTCTTGAGGAACCCTTCGTTCTACGTCGTCGACTTGAACGATCTCTTTTTCGAACCGAAAGATGTTAAAGAAGAACTGTGGAGGCTCGTGAGTGAGGGATTGAAACAATTAGTCGTCAGGTCTCTGGTCAAAGAAGTTGTGCAGCGAAATGATATAGACAATACACTGAGGTGAGTAATACGCTGTTATTTTATTGTTTTTTTTTGTCAAATCATACCAGTTACACATATAATATACTTCATATAAAGGAGACAATATTGCATCTCCAGTATTTCTGTACAAGAATACAAAGACAAACACTATCGCTCATCATCACATCAATGGTCCCTTCATTTCAGCCATCTTCTGCCAATCTAGCCGCAACACTTGTTGAAAACGTTTCAGTCCATCAATGATGAGAATGCACATGAAATTATAGAAAAAAATTTAACTCACACTGTTCGACTAATACTTGAATTATGAGTTTCAAAACTCATCATTACAGAACTCTTGTAAACTGTTTCCGACAACAAACACTTTATATCCATTCTAAGTCGAAATCGAAAAACTGATTTGATACTTCTGATGTTTGATGGAAAGTCATCAAACATACATTAAAAATCATTGAATTTTTTTGGGTTTTAGATATTGGCAATTTCAGTTCATTATTTTGTCTTGTTATATGATCAGAACAACAACCAAATTCAAAGTCAAAATATGCTTTATTGTCGGAAGTTAATGATAAACTTAATGATAATGCTTCATTGTATTAAAGATAATGTTGAAAAATTTATGGAAATTAAATTAATACTTAAAAAGTACCAATAGTGAATTTTGTAGCTTGTACTCGTATAGCAAACACACAGATTCGAGCAGAGCTGTGCCGTGCACTGATAAGTGTAAGAGCAGTCAGTGACTGAACTCCGCCTTGAATAAAGACACTTAATTTTTTTTTTCTTTGGTGTTTTGGCATCGACTGCTATGGTCATTACGTGTTCTGGATAGGCCTTGTTACTAACTCCATACGCCACCTTAGGAGCAGCACTATTAATTGGAACGCACCAGTGAATCGTGCAGGACTCATCCCAGTCCAGCCACGAGATTTGAATAATTTAATCGGTCAAATTAAATTAAAAAATCCCAGGCGCAACTGGGGCTCGAACTCCGGACCTTTCGACCCAAAGTCTGACGCTCTAACCACTGCGCCATGCCCCGACATAAAGACACTTTATTATTATTATTATTATAAAAAGTGTTCGAGTACTAAGCAATAAGCACTCTTGAAAAGTGCTCGGAAGTCTCGAGCGCTAAGCACTTTTTTTTCATGAAGTGCTCGCGATTACTAAGCACTTTCAAAAAGTAATTCGATTTAGCGAGTACTAAGCACTTAGCATTTTTCGAAAGGACGATACCGTTAAAGTGGGCGTTCAGTTTCGTGTATTCCAAGTTCATATTGCATTTGGAAACGGTTACATTTGGAAAACTCAAATTTGGTAGTTGCCCTCAGAAAGGAAAGGATTGGAGTACTTATTGACTTTTTACGTGCTAGGAATCGCACGTAAAAAGGTAAGACCTCGTTAATCCTTGGCTCGCACAAGTTTCGACTTTTGAGGGCTGCCGTTCGTAAGGGGACGACAGCTGGTTAACGGAAAAAACAATTTCAACAACAACAATTTCAACTTATTGACATTGATTTGATATTAAAAAGTGAGATTTTTTTGGTCGGCAATTAAAGGAAATGAGTCAAAACTAGCTTTTGTTTTATTTCAATGAAAAAACCCATGAAAACAGTGCAACATTGACTGCACTTCCACGCAATTTTTCTAGGTATTCTGGGAGAAATGTATCCCTCTACTTGTCTGGGTGGCAATCCAAACAGCAGATCGCGTGAGAGTTTACTGCCTCATCCAGTGTTTAACATCGATGAGGTATATCCGGACTCATAATGAGATTAGGTTAGAAGAACTAGTGTTACCCATTCACCCCAATTTCTTAGCGACGAACATCGTCAGATAGTCCCAATATGTCGTTCGACAATTCCGTCTGATTGGAGATGTAGAGCTGTTGGACGAGTTTTCTTCATGCCCAAAATGTCCATCATTTCTTTCTTTATTAGAATCTTAATTCAGCGAAACTCCATGTCCGGGTACTACCACATTCTCTATAAATCCTTTGCGACTGCAGAATCTTCTGGTTGGGAATTGGCACAACTTCAGACTAAATGGTTAAGGCTTTCGCGGCCGAAGTTTTCAGTATCACAACTTTCACACGGGTGTGAAGGCCGTCGTTTTTTGAAATGTCTTCCTAACGTTTCGTTAGCGCGAGTGGCTAGCTTCTTCAGAGGCTTATACATCATGAATAATCTAAGATGACTGGAGATTCCGACTGCGGAGATTGTATTTATTCTTTGGTTTATTCTCACTAACCCTAATTGACCCCTTCCTACCTGTTGGCTTAATGTCGTTGATATCCTTTTTATTTCAGAATTTCTCATTACCGTAACTGGGTTAGGCATATTTTCGATGTAGAGTCACTTTGACGACTTGTCTGGTCTAGTCTACAACTGTTCTAAAGATTTCTAAATAGAATATCATCGTTTGCAATTACAACCTTGAAATATAATTTACTAGAACTTACCTAACTGCGCACTAAATTCACTTCGAACGCTATAAACACTTAACTGCATTTATGTCAAGACTGAACCCTCGAACCTAGAATGTGCACAATATAAGGATGCAATGTGTAGTTCTTGAGGGTGCCGCTGACTGCATTTTATATTTTATACAACATTCATAAATCCATATCTGAGAAAAGGCTTAGTGCTTAGTATTCCCGAAAAGTGCTTCCGAGCACCGAGAAGAACTACGTGCTATAGCCACAGACTCTCGCATTCGTCTTCATCTTAATATGTTTGGATATTTTTGAACCAAAAGTAACCCCAAATAATTTTTAAATTTGTCTAGACTTCGCCAGAAAATATCTTATCATATACGAAGCTGATAGAAATAGAGTTTTGAGCGACTTTCGATAACGGATACAGATATAGTATCCGAAACGTCAATGTTTTTTTGTAAGGAAAACTGTGGAAGGTTGGAAACACCTAAAATACCATATCAATATTAGTCTCTTTATAGTTATTTAAGTAACAAGGAATGTAAAGACGTGTTAACATTCGAGGTGAGCGAGTACGAGCCGAGGCAAAGCCGAGGTTTGTCGCTTGCCGAGGATGATAACAATCGATACATTCCGTGTTACTTATTACGTTTTTCCCGCTGCTTGTTGACATTTCTCAAAATTTGCCTGAACTGAAGTTTGTTTTCTTACCCTTCCTTCATGATTATTCGTTCGCTATTTCATTCTAAGTTGCTTGTGCGTGTAACTAAGTTACCGAATAAGCAGACAACAATAATATTCAAAAGGTCTCTTAACCTAAAAATTGATATGAATGAAGCTGAAGGTATTACTTGTCAAAGTCAAAGTCATTATTACCCTAGGCATGTAAATGACACTATTAAGTTCCGTTGTCAAGATGAATTAGTAAACGAATGATATAGGCCATTTACCTGTTTTGTTGCTAAGCATGTATGGACTATTTACAGTGTCGGTAGCGGGAAAAATATATTATTGTCCTCCTGAGGAGATGGAATTTCAACCCAATCTGTTCAATAATTTCTAATGTTGGCAGCAGACAAAAGCGATCAGCTAAACCCTGTTTTGGAAACGAACTCTTGTGCACACAAAATACATTTACCTCCCATAAAATAAAACTGTTTATAAAACTTGCAATTCTCAAGACCATTTCACATATTTGGCTGAATCATTTTATTGATTGATTGATCTATTTTCCAGAAAACTAGGAAGCAGTGCAAATATTGGTAAAATAGTGTTGAAAGTAAATGACAATATTGGAGTCAACAAACTCAACGTGAAGAAAGCCAACAAGTACATTTGTAATGAGAAGCAATCCTACCTGGTGTGTGGTATGTATCTAGTATTAGACGGTATTAAAATTGGGAATCACTGAAACCATAGTAGATAACTTAATCTGTATTGACAAACCATGCTGTGACATAACGAGCCAGTGGGGACGTTTACGAACCGTACTCAATTTTATCAATTTCGGGTGTGGATAATTGTTCAAGTCAAGTCAATATCTCCCAACACTACTAAATGAGATCAACCCTGAAATGTACTCTATACAGTGTGTTTCTGAAGTATTTGTGGAAATATCTAGGGAGATTTCAGAGCAATCTAGTCTTGGTTTCAACTGAATAAACTTACTCTCAATATAGACAAAACGCAGTATCTTCCATTCACAGCATATGTTAACAAGTTACCTCAATTACGGAACTTATGAATTGTGTAGAACACCTCAATTCAAGATGCAGTATCAATCAAGTATTTAGGGTAATATTTGATTGATACGATGGGATCTACGAATGTCCAACTTGGCAAAAAAAATAAGATGATTTTTTGGCAGAATTAAGTATTTGCGGGACATCCCAGACAAGGAGCGTTTGAAAACAGTATACAATGCCCTCATTCAATCGCAACCCACCTAGGGAATCATAGGTTGGGGTGGTATGACAAACACTTATTTGAATAAGGTGAAACGAGTTCACCAAGTGACGACTTATACAAAGAAAGCAAATTTTTTGATATTCGTCAGCTATATCCACAAAAAGAAGATGAAACACCAACCTGTGGAACATGATCACTACACCAGACATAAAAAACAAAATGTTAAAATTTCCAAATGTGATAAATCTTTGGATCGAAGAAATTAAATTTTTTAAGGTCAACATTATACAACTACATACCAATACAACTTATAACTATAAATAACCATGGTGATTTTCACATATGAAATCAAACAATGGCTGCATAACACTGAGAGATCAATATTTAGCGAAACCATCAACAATACTCAAGGCTAGGAAGTTATGAACATAAAAACTAAGATGAATATATTTTTTTGTATTTGTAACTATATTTGTACATGTCTGTAAATCTGTATATGAGTATATGCGTGGATGTAAATGTATATGTCTATGTATACATTTGTATATGTGTACTTATTTATATACGAGTCTATACTGTGTTGTTATGTTTATAATTCGAATATTTGTCTTAACACCCTTTGTATTTTCTAAAACTAAAACTGTTCGTTTTCATGTTCATATAACAAAAATCTCTATTCATATTATATTTTCACCTTCGTTTATATTTTACATTATACCTTTATCATACCTTTATCATACCAGGGTTGCTATTTATGTATTGAGAATTGGCAACACTGGTGTTGCTAGGCGCGATCCAACTACGCTATCGCAAAGTTTAACATTAATGACAGTATACGTAAACAGAACTTTTTGTCATACATACGCTATTTCTATTGTTAATATTTTCGTGCCATGATTTTTTACGATTTTCGACGTGGATTATCTCAACAGCAGCGTGCCGATCAACTTTTTGCGATTTTTGCTGATGAAGCACCATCCAAGGCCACAGTATATCGATGGTTTAGTGAATTCAAACGTAGCCGTACTTCGCTGGCGGACGAAGTTGAAGATGGACGTCCAAAATCGGTTGTTGTGCGAGAAAACATTGATGCTGTGTCCGAACTGATAATGCTGGATCGTCATGTGACATATCGCGAGATCGAGGCATCCCTGGGCATTAGTATGACAAGTATACATAAGATATTGCATGAACATTTGGCAGTCAGAAAGATTTTTTCTCGTTGGATTCCGCACAATTTGACAATCGATCAAAAAAAGACTCGTATAAATTGGTGCAAGTAAATGATTACAAAATATGACCACGGTGCATCAAATGCACAGGTGACGAATTTTGGATTTATTGTTATGAGCCCGAAACTATACAGCAGTCGACTGTATGGGTCTTTCTAAATGAACTAAATCCAACAAAAATTGTTCATGCTCGCAGCACTTCGAAGCAAATGGTGACCCGTTTCTTCTGTTTAGAGCAACGTAGAACGGTAAACTCTAGATGGTACACTACTATTTGTTTGCCAGAAGTCATCAATGAAATAAGGAAAACGAACCGTCGACGAAGGATAATTCTCCATCATGACAATGGCACATCGGCTCAAACAACCCGCTATTTGAGTACTCAAAACGTTGAATTGATGGGTCATCTGCCGTACAGCCCTGATTTAGCACCCAATGATTTTTATTTGTTCCCTCAAGTGAAGAACAAATAACGTGGTCAACGCTTTTCGACGGCACAAGACGCTGTTTATGCATTCAAAAACCATGTTTTGGAGATTGGAGTGAAAAAACTGCTTTGCCAATTGGTTTATCGAATGCATAACTGTGTAGATTTGAAAGGAGGGTATTTTGAAAAACAATAAAGAAGTTTCTACACCCCAATTATTGTTTTAGTTCTTCATTCTCAATACATAAATAGCAACCCTCGTATTACTGCGCATAAATACTATTCTATTCTAACCAGACTGCTTTTGAATTCTTTGTTCGGTTGAATTTATTTGGCAGATGTATCAAATAACTGATTAATATCGTTTCTGTCGAATCATCTTGACTAAATAGAACAATAGAAAGAAACAAGGTGTCCTGCCAAACCAGGACGGTGCTCATTGCCATAAACTTATACAATAGAAAAAATTGGGTCAAAAACGACACGACAAACTTTGAATTACAAACAAACTTTGAATTACATCCAATGAATTTTCGTGCAGAGTTCCTACAAGGATATCTCTGCAATTGCTAGTTGCATGGAAATGTTAATTGAAACATTTGGACCAGCTATGGAGCGATTTCGGGGTGTTGCCCATCATCAGTATAGGGTGGGTCTCTGAAGACAATAACTAATGTCTGCAACAAATGGTTCAATTATCAATCCAATAAATGTTTCAATTAACATTTCCATGCAACTAGCAATTGCAGAGATAGCCTTGTAGGAACTCTGCACAGAAATTTATTGGATGTAATTCAACGTTCGTCGTGGTATTAGCATGGAAAGTAGTTGTTTTCTGATGGATTTTCCACCCAATTTTTTCTATTCTATGAGCACCGTCCTGGTAGGGCCGGACACCTTGTTTCTTTCTTGACAAGCGCTCATTGTGAACAATGCAGATTTCTTTATTTAGAACAAAAAAAGTGTGAGCAACTACCAAATGTACAATGAATTACCAACTTTTTCAGGTGGATCAGCAGAAATTTGGACCGATGTCGTCGAATGGCTCGTCCGACACGGAGCCAAGAGAATCGTAGTCTCCGTCGATTCAAAACCAACAGAAAACTATCACAACCGAAGACTGGCCCTCCTACAGACGCACTTCGACGTGCACATCATCACGACCTCTACCAAAGCGCATACCAAGGAGGGCGCGACTGAGCTGCTGTCCGAAGTTAACTTCTTGGGACCTGTTAGCTTGGTGTTCACATTGCCAAGCAAAACGACTGGCGCCAGTTCTAGCGATATAAAACAAGTTCAGAGCCTCGACAGCGCTTTGAGAGTGAAAGCCCCAAAAGCCGTACTCGTGAATTTCGTCAACTTCGCTGCAGGATTTTGCTACGCCAGGTCTGAGGCGGGTTTCCCCACGTACAACATTCAGTGGCCGGATACTTCGGATATAGCGGATGGAATATCGATTTTAGATGGGGTGCTCAATTCTAAAATCAGTAACGTTGTAGCGAAGAAGAGGCAGACTGGCCATGGCGATGACAGTGGACGAGGTGCTATCAAAGGTTAGTCTCAAATTGAATATTGAAAACAAGATTTCGGGCAGTTTCACGTTCATTGAAAAATTGGAAAATATTGAAATAATATTATCTAACTTACATGGTGGTTCTTCGGGTTGTAAGGCCGACGTGTGTTCAGAGAAGAACTCGACGTTTCGCCAACACGAGTGGTTAGCATTTTCAAGAGTTATTTTAAAAATTTTCGCTTTCTGTAGTCGCTGTCAAATGCTTGACATTTGTCAATTATTAACTCTCAATAGTGTCGATACATATTGTGAACAACACTTTAAAAGGCAATAACTATAGAAATAATAATAATAACTTTATTATTCCCAAGAAACATATGCTGCTTATATTAGGGAAACATCAAAATTAAATTTTATGAACAAATAATATATATATATACATATATATATATACATACATATACACACACACATACATAAATATATATAATAAATTGTCAAATCAGATTAATTTCTTATAATATTGTTTTAATTTATACTTAAATTTTGAAGAACATTTAATATTTCTCAATGTGCTTGGTAGTATATTATAAATAAGTATACCATTATGCATTATATTTTATTTTCCAATTTCAGTCCTGATTCTATTGGTCTGCAGTTCATGAACATTCCTTGTTCCATAGTTATGAATTGCAACGTTATCATGAAAATTTAAACTGGTATATTTCTTTTTTATTCTACTAAGATGAAAGAAAAAAAAAGAACAATACTGATCGCGCCATGTGACGTCATCCACAGCGCGCGGAAAATGGAAGCGATCAAACAGGTCAAATTCAATCGGTAATTTACATATTATTTTGAAAATTAGTTCCAAGACTTTCAACAGTATTCATATTTTTCACTATGTTGTAACGAAGTAATTAATTAATTAAACAAATTTTAAAAAAAATTATGCATATTCCCTATTGCCAATGTATCTCTTTTCAAAAATTAAGAAGTATCAATAATACTCTTCAAAATATTGTTTTGCATTGTTTCACATCAAACCGTTCAAATGTATCAAGATAATGTTACCATTCAGATCGGCAAATATACTTGATATTTCGAGTGCATATGGAAAAAAAATCAAACGAAATCCAAAAAATAATTAGATGTTCGAAAAGAGAATTAAATTCTGTTTTTAACGAGGTGTCACTTGACCCGTCATGCCATTTGAAAATTTCAAATAGATGTGGGCCCTGACCCTTCTATCAATCTATCACAATGTGTTTCATTTGAAAAAGTAGTATCGGTGATACCATTCAGAATGGTCTGTGTTTCATGTTCATACGTCAAACCGTCCAAAAGTTAACATGGGGGAGGTACTAAAGAAGCCTCACTGCATATTTTTACAAATTGATCCTATTACCAGTATTCATGGCGTCAAAAATGCATTTTTAGCTGCCCAGGGTTCAATGCAGATATAGTCCGCAAGCCCTCGTACAAAATCTTAGGTGATAACCAGCAAGTTGTAACTTTGTATACTGTTTGAGTATGCCAAGTCCGACAAGATTTCGCAAAGAAGAAACCTTGATAGTGGTAAGTTTTCCTTTGGCTTTCTCAAAAACATGTCAATTTCGCATTTAGTTTTCAAGTTAAAGTGAAAGATATTTACTAAAATTAATCTAAAAAAAATTGTCTGACAAAAAGTTTAGGTACTTCTAGTTTGTCCGCCACTCTAAACGTGTCGATTTCACGACTTGTAGGTAGGCAACAACCAGCAATTTGAGTTTTCTAAGAGCATACAATAATCAAATGAGATTTTCAATGGCACCATTGTCCGACAAAATTAATAGGGATCTTCAGCAGTCCGACGCTCCAAAGATGTCGATTTGACGACAACAATGTTGGTGATAACCAGCTGTCGGACAAAAGTGGCAACTGAGAAAAAAATATAATACTTATCGGAAGTATCGATGGTCCGACAAAAATATTGGACTGTTTTGCCTGTCCGACAACAAATGTTGAAATTTTTTAATTTCAATATTTCTCGCGATAGAAGTAAAAATTCAAAATTATATAAAAATACAATGTTGCTTTACAGTTTATTTCTTAACTTGAAAAATAAATAAACATGAATTTTTATAAAGAAAAGAATCATTCAACATCTTCTTCTTCAGTAGATTCTCCGCTCGCACTCAAAGTATCACTTTCATCGCTTGTCTCGGACTCTGACTGTGCTGCACTGGCAGAGTGGACGCCATCTAAATCTATATTAAGATCGAAATATTTATACAGTATGTCCAATTAAGTCGGCACCATATGGAAAACTTGTTTATTTTTAATTTTAGTAAAAATACTCATTGTTCATAAATGGTTCTACATGGTCTTAAATCTAAATATGCAACCATCAAATATAAAAAAAATTCAGTTGTATGCGAGTTTTCTTAAAAAATATGAATTCGATGCTAGAGTAAAGTACCTTTATTTTTGACAATTCGCGAAATGCGTTCCTGCTAGATGGCGCTCAGATTTTAGACACGAAACAGTGTAATGGTGATCAGCCTCCAAATTCCATAAGAGACTATAGTGTTTAATTTTATTCTAATTCAAATTTGAATAAATTGCTGAAGATGTTGAAAATTGAAATTATTTAATCAGACATTTTCGTATACGTAGGTATTGCCACTTTTTGCCTAACTCTTTGTTTTCAATCAATGGGAAAATAATGTTATGAAACTTTGTGTTTGGTACTAAGCATTAAGCATTGGGGCACCGAGCAAATAAACCAGTCTTAAGTTATCTGATTTCGTAACTATGAACACCAAAGAATATCATCAAACTCATGTCGATTATGTATAGATCTATTATCTATTTAATATAAAAAGACTTCACTACAATATTTTCATCGGCAGAGAGAAGAGGCGAAATACATTGCGATTACAAAACAAATTATTCAGATATTTTTATCTTTCTATTTGTTTTTCAGGAATAAACAGCCTGTAGTATATATTTACATGCCTAAATGTGTGGGTTATTGTATAGCTTGGTTTTGGCAGTTTTCAACAAATTTACCAACTTTATTGTCGGACAAGTATATTGTTGTCTTATATATTCTATTTCTTTGAAAAAAAAAGTCAAGACAACATTGCTGGTTATCACCAACATTGTTGTCGTCAAATCGACATCTTTGCAGCGTCGGACTGCTGAAGATCCCTATTAATTTTGTCGGACAATGGTGCCATTGAAAATCTCATTTAATTATTGTATGCTCCTAGAAAACTCAGATTGCTGGCTATCGCCAACCTACAAGTCGTGAAATCGACACGTTTAGACTGGCGGACAAACTAGAAGTACCTGAACTTTTTGTCGGACAATTTTTGTTTAAATTAATTTTGGTAAATATCTTTCTCTTTAACTTAAAAACTAAATGCGAAAATGACATGTTTTACAGAAAGTCAAAGGAAAATTTACCACTATCAAGGTTTCCTCTTTGCGAAATCTTGTTGGACTTGGCATACTTAAACAGTATACAAACCTACAACTTGCTGGTTATCACCTAAGATTTTGTACGAGGGCTTGCGGACTAATAAGTAAGAATCCTACTCACTGCAGGTTTCAACCCGCTCTAACAATAGATATTTTGACTAGAGATGTCGCTTCCTCATCTTACACTTTCAATAATCGCATCAATCATTATTTCTAATTCTAGATCTGATTTATGTAATACCATCCACCGAAGAGCTGATCAAAGAACAGAAGGCAGCAACGCAAGAACCAGAATGGATACAAGTGATCAGCGAGGGACCGATCAGTACTAGAGATTTACCACCTATTTTTATAGTTCGAGGAATGACGGGGCATAAAGAAGTGGAAAAAATGATTCAGCGTCTGCTCTTACCCACATTCGTTGCCGTATCACCGGTTACATCTTGGCCCATAAAGAAAATGGCGGAGGTTTACGCAAAGGTACCAAGTTGGATATTTAATAAATTTATTTTTTATGTTTGTCGAGTGAGACTGCATTTATGATCCAAGCTAACAACTCTAGCAATGTAAGAGAAAAAATTACTCTTGTACCGGGTCTCGATCCGTTGTCTTTTGCAAGCTGAAATTTACTCTATATTTTAGAAATTCTTGATATGTTTCAATTCAGCCAGGTACCAACCAGGTACCAACCAGGTAACAAAATGTGTTTTTCACCCTATTTCTTTGAAAATCGATCTTCGGCGTTATAGACCGGGAGGCGAGAGGGGTTTTGCATGTATCATAGGCCCCACGCTGAGACTCTGGGGGCTGATAGACAACGTTATTCCCCAATGTGAAATCCCGGTATGGCACCTCTGAAGTGTAGCTTTTAGGGGGGGTGAATTTTCAAACGTGTAATTAATATCCATGCCCATGGATCATAGGCCCAACTTTGATTTTTGTTTTATGTCGTCAAGGAGGTCGCCAAAGTCCGCGAACTCAATATGCCATACTAATATGGCGTCACTTAAGGCACACCATACTTACCGAAACCTGTAATGTTTTCACTGTGGACATGGATCATGGGCCCCACGCTGTTGTTTCGTGATCCTTGTTAACAATGAACTGTAGAACAACGATTTCGAAACGCCATACCGCTGGGGCGTCGCCAAGTGGCCGCCATACTGGACCAAATATGTCATTTTTAGCAATGAACATGTCTTATAGGTACCGGTATGGCGTTTTGGTTTTAAGATGCTCTGTTGGATCACTTTTGCGGGGATTACACTGCCACACCGATAGCGTGTCGATAAAGGGGTGCCATACCGAAAAAAACTATTTTTTTTTAACCTACGCTCCGGAATGGCCTGAGATATATCGATTTTACTTCAAAAAACATAACGTATTCAACACTCTGTAACTCTTCGTGGAAAAATATTTCTAATACTTTATGGGAGGCGAAATGACTCCAATATGGTCTAGTTTCTGTAACATGACACAGAGTTGAAATTTCATTACTTTTTATGTACCGGATAGATCGAAACGCAAATTGAAAGATATCTTGGTTTTTTTCAATTGGAAATTTACGTTATTTACAAGGTGAAGTAAATACCAAGTGTGATATATCATTCGAAAGGAAATTTTATGGCCTTTCCAATACTGAAATTGAATGTATGGGTTTCCATTTGAAAAAAACAAGATATCTTTCAATTTGCGTTTCCATCTATCTGGTACACAAAAATTAATGAAATTTCAACTGTGTGTCATGTTACAGAACCTAGACCATATTGGAGTCATTTCGCCTACCATAAAGTTTTAGAATTATTTTTCCACGAATAGTTACAGAGTGTTGAATACGTTATGTTTTTTGAAGTAATATCGATATATCTCCAAAAATAACGTTGATGGATATACAAGACCCTATATTTTTTGAATGGTCAAAGTAATCTTCATTTAACCATGTGATGAAATACAGGGTGTTCCATTACAAAAAACATAAGTTTGGTTTGGTGCACTTTTCTGGATCACCCTGTATACTTCGAAATATTTTCCAAAGATACTCTCTCACGAGGGAAACATGCTTGCATTCGAAATAATTTTTTAAGTTGCGTCGTTTAGAAGCTATGTACCACCGGAGCGCAGTTGCAGGACCCTGTATATACGATTGATTGTGCACGTTACCGACATTTGCTATTGCAGTGATATATTCGTGCCTTATACTTCAAAATACACATACAAATGCCGGTATGGCAGTGGGGCCTTTAATACACGTATCCTATAAAAATGTGACAACTTTGGAAGTCAATATCTGACGTTAGCGACATCGCATCGGTATGGCAGTGATATATCCGTACTGTATACTTCAAAATACATATAAAAATGCCAGTATGGCAGTTGGGCCTTTCATACCCTTAACCTATAAAAATGTGACAACTTTGGAAGCCAATATCTGACGTTGGCGACATCACATCGGTATGGCGCTTTCAGAACTTTGTTCAGGACATCAAAATGAACAGAGAAAACACATTTCCATAGTGGGGACTATTAGACATGTTCATTGCTAAAAATGACATATTTGGTCCAGTATGGCGGCCACTTGGCGACGCCCCAGCGGTATAGTGTTTCGAAATCTTTGTTCTACAGTTCATTGTTAACAAGTATCACGAAACAACAGCGTGGGGCCTATGATCCATGTCCACAGTGAAAAAATTACACGTTTCAGTAAGTATGGTGGGCTTTAAGTGACGCCACATTAGTATGGCATATTGAGTTCGCGGACTTTAGCGACCTCCTTGACGACATAAAACAAGAATCAAAGTGGGGCCTATGATCCATGGGCATGGATATTAATTACACGTTTGAAAATTCACCCCCCTAAAAGCTACACTTCAGAGGTACAATACCGGGATTTCACATTGGGGAATAACGTTGTCTATCAGCCCCCAAAGTCTCAGCGTGGGGCCTATGATACATTCAAAACCCCTCTCGCCTCCCGGTCAATTAGTTTCTAGTTTTTTTCTAATAGAGTTGAAATAGGAAAGTTCCACTTGAGGAGGTCTATTCCAGAACTTGTCTTATCCATGTTAGGTGATTTCGAGCAGAATATAAAAACCTAACACGTCATTACTAACCAGAAATACTTTGTGAGAAAGATGTAGGCAAAAGTATAACGTTTATATACCTAGATTAAAAAGAGACAGCTATAATATGAAATTATTTAGTATTTAAACATGAATAAGGAGAGTTTTGGCACGACCAGTTGGATAAGGAAAGTTTTGGAAATGCAAATGCAAGCATTTTTCACCAATTTTGAAGCATTTTGGCGCAACATTAGACTAATTTTTTTTGTGGTACCATACTTCTACTTGCAAAATCTGTTTGAGAAATTGAAATCGGACTATCAGTAGAGCGTCTTAGCAAGATAGTGCAAAATGCAATTGTGCCAAAACTAATTACTTATCTGACATTGACAGTTTAGTGCACACATGAAGTACACATGATTCAATAATTTCATGAGAAGGGCCAATCTTTCTTTTTGAAAACTGGCGGGAATATAAAATTTTAAAAACATCGCAAAATTTTCCGGTTTTTCCGTTTTTTCTCCGTTATTGATGATCCGATCAGTTCGTAAAACATCCCATTTCAATTCTCTGCAATTTTCTCATTGAAGCAACCAGATTGCTCTATCAGTTTTCATTTTATAAGCAAAGTAATAAAAAATACGTTTTTTGTACTTAAATGATTATAACAAATCATTGAATGACAGTTGCGAGCGAAAACATAACAGAATGTAAATGTGATGTCATATTCGGTTTCCTACTAGTATTTTTGTTACGGAAAAATCCTTTATTTGGTGCGTTTTATTGTAGGCAGAAATGTTCTACCCGTAGAAATAGAATTTGACATATCTGTTTTTTTTTACACCAAATATGTCTACTTTCTCTACTTTCGCTACGAGGGTAGCAAAAATAGATAATTGGTTGAAAAAGTAACATTCCTAAATCGTAGCAGAAAATGACACTTATTGACATTGAAAGTAGTTTGAAACTATGGACTCTATTTCTGTTCATTTCAGTTTGGTTGTATTTTGAAGCTCAAAAAACCTCATTTACTCACATTAAAACGAATTTTGTTAGTGAACAGCCTCTAGTTAAAATAAATATGAGTGTTATGGACGTGAGTAAAGTTATAGATGAAAATGTTTAAATACGTATAGGTTGTACAACGAGTTTTATTTACAGGTTACACATCTTAACAAAATAACGTCTTCAGAAATTTCAAATGAAAACGGTGTATCACAGGGAAGTACACTGGGACCACTGTTGTTCTTGTTGTATATAAATGATATTGTCAATTGTGTTAAAAGGTGTCAAATCCAATTATTTGCAGACGATACATTAATTTACTTTTGTACTGATGACACACTCACTCTAGCTGATACGATTAACAACGATTTAGAAAATATAGTTTCCTGGTGCAATGGTAACTTACTCAAATTGAACTCATCGAAAACCAAATTTCTACTTATAAGTAATATAACTCTTTCAAATGACGGATGAAACGGATGAAAAAAATAAAAAATTTGGGTATCATAGTAGACCGAAACCTCACATTCAAAGACCACGTAACATATGTAAGTGACAAAATCTCAAAGAGCACCAGCTTTCTATCCATTTCTGTGTCAATGTCACGCATAACGGTATATAATACTATTATCTTACCACATTTAACTTTCGCTTCTTCAATACTGTACGTAGCAAATAAAAATGAAAAGGACAGAATTCAAAAACTGCAAAATCGAGCAATGCGTATAATTTTGGGTGTCCCTAAAGATACATCAATTAAAAATATGTTGTGTACTTCAAACTAGATGTCAGTAGAACACTATTTAGAGTATCAAGCTTTGGTTTTTATACATAAAATGAAAATCTCTCTCACTCCTTCGTATTTGTCGTCTAAACTGGTATTTAACAGTAATATCCACACTCACAATACACGCGCACAAAGTGTCATATATGTTCATAAAAAAAATAAAATAAGCAAAGAAAAATCATTGTTGCATAAGGGTACTATTTGCTAAAATAAACTTCCTGAATCTTTAAAGACCTGCGTTGCAATCAATTTATTCAAAGTAAAGTTGAAAAAGAGACTACTGGACCAATGCCACGGACGAAGTGGTTAAATGAGTTCTTATTGATTCTTTCATTTTATATGTAGTGATGACTGTGTGAAATAATATTTATGTTTTTCAAACTTTCCACATGTGAAATATTATTTATTAATAATATTTTTTGCCAGATTTTATTTATTTTATATGTAATAACGAATGACGTTTGACATATTATTTACAATATTTGTTTAATGTATGTGTGAAATACTATTTACAAAAATTTTTTTAAACGTGCTCGTTATTTTTTAAACTTGATTAATTATATAACATTTTGTGCAATTTCATATTGATTCTGTAATTTTGTAAATTAGTATTTTGCTAAATGAAGACATAATAATAATATAATAAAGAAGGTGGGTTCATATTATTGATTCTCAATTCATTGAAAACCTCTGTTGAATCTTCATTTGAACATCATATCCTGAACTAATATAGAAATGGATACCAAAAAAAAGATGATGACCCCGAAAGTAGCGAAAGTTCAAAAACATCAGTGGGATGATATTGACACATTGGTCAAATCGATTTTACGTATGATGAATAGAGAAAAATTGTCCAGATAATTATCAAAATAATAATATTCAGTTCCTATTTTTTCCTACCTACAAATATGCTCTCATTTTTTAAAGATAGTTCCGGCTTATTTGCAAGTTCACTCAAAGCATTCTCGAAAGTGGAAGGTGTGAAGGTTTAGGAATCACTTATTCATAATAATTTTTACATTTTGAAAAAGTTTACTAAGTGAAAATTATTCAAGGAATTCATAGATATAAGTTGATATTGATATTGTTGAATTTGAAATATTTCCGCCAAGATCTAATCTTCGAATAGATGTAATAGTACTCGCGCCTTCTTCCACTGTCTTTTCTGATATAGTTCAGGGTTGGAATAAATACAATTTTTAATTAGAAGGATTCCTGGATGTTCCCGGATATGCGAATCAAAGTACTAATGATGATAACGTTTGTTAGAATGTTTTAGACGATGTAGTAACTTGATTACTTATATTTCGGACGTCCATCATCTTAATAGTTGAAAGATTTCTATCTATTTCAAATTTTTTCACAACGTTTCAATTGCTTGAATCCGCAATCGTCTTCTGGTGAATAGTGACAAAATCAGATGCTACGCAACCTTTCACAGGTCTATAATTAAGTGTAATTACGCGCGGTCTTGTGGCGCGCGTGGTTTCGCGCTTTTTCTCCCTCCAAAACGGTCCTTGAGCGGTTTCCATAAGTTTTTAATTTCCACGCTTAGTTGACTGAAAGCACCATTGGCTTCTATGTAGGTGGTTTCCATAAATCTCCTTTTGAACCAATGTTTCTCTCTATAAAGAACACTAGCTTCGCCCCAGAGAATTCGGTGGTGTTTTGTCCAGGCGTGGTCAGCAATTCCCGATTTTGATGTTTCCCCTCGTTGAGTCCACTTTTTGTGTTCGGCTATTCTTACTGATAATGGCCTCTTGGTCTCTCCGATATAGGAATCTCCACATTCACATGGGACTTTGTAAATACAGTTTTTGCTGGATTCTGTTGTGTTCTCTGGTTTCGTCTTGGATCTACGCCGAAACGGATACTCCGAGAAGCTCATAGGAGAAGCTCGGAAACAACTCGAAAAGACCAAGACAACCGAAGAAAGACCACAAAACCCCGTTCTCATTCTTCCCTATATCAGGGGTATCTCCGAGAAGATCAGAAGGATCGGAAATAAATACAACATCAAGAGTTGCTTTCAATCCGGCAGTACCTTACGAAGCTTCCTCACCAAGACGAAACCAGAGAACACAACAGAATCCAGCAAAAACTGTATTTACAAAGTCCCATGTGAATGTGGAGATTCCTATATCGGAGAAACCAAGAGGCCATTATCAGTAAGAATAGCCGAACACAAAAAGTGGACTCAACGAGGGGAAACATCAAAATCGGGAATTGCTGACCACGCCTGGACAAAACACCACCGAATTCTCTGGGTCGAAGCTAGTGTTCTTTATAGAGAGGAACATTGGTTCAAAAGGAAATTTATGGAAACCACCTACATAGAAGCCAATGGTGCCTTCAGTCAACCAAGCGTGGAAATTAAAAACGTATGGAAACCGCTCATGGACCGTTTTGGAGGGAGAAAAAGCGCGAAACCACGCGCGCCACAAGACCGCGCGTAATTACACTTGATTATAGACCTATAAAAGGTCGCGTAGCATCTGATTTTGTCACTATTCACCAGAAGACGATTGCGGATTCAAGCAATTGAAACGTCGTGAAAAAATTTGAAAGAGATAGAAATCTTTCAACCATTAAGATGATGGACGTCCGAAATATAAGTAATTAATGATGATAATGTCAAAAATAAAATATTCTAGGGAATTTCACGCTGGTACGTTTTTCAATTGCTACGACGCCTACGACCCTAATAAGGGTGGCCTAGTAGCAATGGTGAGTGGCTAAAACTTCATATAAGTTTAATTCTTCAAAGGTCTAAAGGGGAGGCCGCCAGCTAACAGTGAAGAAGGGCGTGGGTAAGATGGTGAAACGAGCGCCACCCGTTTTATCACCCCTTTAGGACTCACTTAATAATGTTACAAAATAAAACAAAACGGGAAATTATCCAAAGATAATAATCAAACTTCAATTCCGTTTGAAACTATAATATAATATGATGAATTGAAAGAAGAAACTAAGAAGAGCGTACCAAAACTATCTGATAAAATGAACCCGTAACACAATATGACAGATAGAATTCCCTAGGATATTCTTATTTTGTCCATTTCATCAATATTACTTCGATTCATGTATCCGGGAACACTCGTGATTCTTTATTATTGAAAATTGTATCCATTACGACCCTGAACCTTATCAGAAAAGGTCTAAAAAATGTCAGAGGTTTCAACCAGAAAATCATTTGTGGCACCACTGAATAGGGATACTGAAATCGTCCATTGGATAAGGCGAGTGTTGGAATGAACCTCCCACTTATTTGGCTACGTTACCCAGAGTTTGTGCTCATTTCATTTGAGCTGATGTATAAATAGTTTAAAATTTGTATTGAAATTTTCACCACTTCCCATAAATCTACCTGATGAAGCTTTGTCCATAAATTCTGAAAATTTTCGACCTCAAAGCCCATTCTCTCCGAATAATAATGACTATTGTTCATTTCAATCAATGATCAATGATTTTTCAGAAAATGCGTGCCCTTTATCCGAAGGGCATATACAATATAGTCAGTACATCATCAGGAGGATCGTTGGCCATAGAAATTGTAAGGATATTGCAGCAAGAAAAAGCAAGTTTACATTTATTCTTCATCGACAGTGCCCCGGACAGAATTCAGCAAGCTCTGAAAGAACTTGGAGAAGATAAGCAGCAGCAAGAAATGAATTTACTCAAACAAGTGTTCGATATAAAAGATTCAGAGGTGAGTAAAACAATTTCTAGGAGTGGACACAAATAATATTTGGCGGATTTGCATGGGCTGAGCCAAAACTTTCAAGAAATGTGAAAAAGTGTGAGTTATTTGTAATTAGCTTGCACACCACGAGCCGTGCTTGCGCAGGACAAAGTACTGGTCTGACAAGTGTTTTTGCGTCACAAACATACATAAAATAGGGGCCATAAGGTTTGCAACATATGGGGATTTTTTAATAATAGTTACAGAAATAGATGAAGGAGATCGTTTCTGCATTTCAGAAAACCGAAATAATTAATTCACGAGGCCTCCAATATGGCGGCAATTTACAAAAATTCATTACGTAGGGCCAAAAGGAGGGTCATTTTTAGGCGAAGAAACTTATTTGAAAATTAGTAAACAATTTAATTTTAGGCACATATGCAGAAATTTAAATATCCACTGAGTGAAATAATTGATAATTTGAATTTTTTATTGATTAAAAATAGTTATTTGTTTTACTAGGCATAAAAGCACAAGATTTAATGCCGCGGCTGGTGTTGAAACCAGCCAAGGCATTAAATCTGCTTTTCTGTCGTGTGAAACATATAATTTTTTCTTCAAATGTGTTCCAATTCCACGCAAAATCGACTTTTTCATATTTAAATGGCGTTTCATTATCAATATCCAAATAACTAAATTATTTTATAAAAGGTAACTGGGCCCTGCGTTACTATGTTTACCGCTGATGACGTTTGTTGAATATGTTTGTTGACTGTTTACTTTGTCATTGTCAATTTTGAAAAGTTGTCATGTTAGAAATGGATTTACTGCAAAGTGAGGATGAATTGATGCAATTAACACCACCTGAGATAAGAGACCAGGCGCGAGATGTGGAATTTAACCTTTTACCGGAAAAATCAAGAACTGTATATGAACTCACATACAGCAGATTCATGGAATATAGACAGAAGAAAAATATAGGACCTTTCTCTGAAAATGTGCTGATTGTCTATTTTTCCTATCTTTCAAAGAAATTGAAGCCTTCAACGTTATGGTCTACCTATTCAATGTTGAAAGCTACCCTGAACATAAAAAATAACATTGATTTGGCAAAATACCTGAAGTTACGGGCTTTTTTGAAACGCCAGTCAGACAGTTTCCATGCAAAAAAATCCCGAGTTTTTCAAAGAGAAGAAATCGAGAAATTATTATCAGATGCCCCAGATGAACTGTATTTGTGTACGAAGGTAGGAATATATTGAAAATGATCTATTATGGATTAAAGAACTAATTTTCAATTTATATTTTAGGTTGTACTTATTGTTGCAGTCGCTGGGGCTTGTAGATGTGATGAGCTTTTGCAAATGAAAACAGATGATATACATGATATGGGCGACAAATTGCTAATTATGCTACCAAATACTGAGACCAAAAGATCAAGATTTTTTGTAGTAACGGAATATTTAAGCGTTTACAGAAAATATGCAGCCTCCAGACCCTCGAATTTAAATAATCGGCGCGTCTTCTATAAGTATGCGAACGGTAAAGCACATCATCAATTCATTGGCATTCACAAATTCGGTAAAATACCAGAAGAAATTGCTACTTTTCAGGGACTATCCCATGCGAAAGAATATACCGGGCACTGCTTTCGCAGAACTTCGGCCACGTTGCTGGTGCATTCTGGTGGGGACATAACAATGTTGAAGCAACATGGAGGATGGAAGTCTTCCGCTGCCGCGGAGGGCTATATCGAGGACTCGCTAGCCAATAAGTCGAACATTGGCAATAAAATATTTTCTGGCGTTTCCGGAGTATCAAGTGTGGATACTGAACTTGTTAATTTTACTGGAAAGGAGGGAAGTGGACAGAGTTCAATTGTATTAAATAATTGTTCACAATTCACCATAAATATATCTAATAAATAAAAATTTCGTGTTGTAGTATGTAGTTTTAATGCAATAAAACCAGTTTATTATCATCAGCATCATTGTGAGTGTTCTTAATGTCATTGTCAATTTTAATAACCAGTTTGATTTAAATTATTACTCGGAAGGTTGCCTAGCAACGAACTTTTTCTGCCTAGGCAGTAAAAGTGGACTTTTTCTGCCTAGGCAGTAAAAGTGGACTTTTTCTGCCTAGGCATTAAAAGTACAACTTCTAAGCCTGCCAAGTGTCATTAAAAGGCCGCTTTTAATGTCATTTGGAGAAAAATATAATTTTTTATGGTCTTGAATAACTTTTAGGAATCATCAGTAACTCATTCGATAAATAAAATAGAACTTTTTGGGTTTGTTCCCAAATGCTAGTGTAAAATTTACTGAACTGGTTCTTACCATGGCTCTTGCTGTCGGATCATGGTTCATGGTTCATGTCATACAACTTTAATTTTTTTAAATTACTTTAGGACCTCGCACCATTTCAATGAGAAATTGGCTTTCGCTAAATTTGCTCGTATTTTTTATATATTGAAGAACTCGTGATGCTGATCAAATATCTCTTTTGCGCCAAAGCTTTGAATTCAACGGTTTATATTATACAGGGTGCTGAAGTTACCTTTTCCAACATTTCAAATGGCCATAGTGATGATATTTAAACCAAATCAACTGTGCATCGATTATTCATATGGCCAAAACAAATCAAGTATATACTACTGGAACTGTAATCAGATCCTCCTGTAGAAGTACATTATCTTCTGCATCAATTTGAGTTTCTAGCTCGCGAGTTAGAAGGGGATCGATAGTCTCTTCAAGCATATAAAGGTACAAATTGCCAGTTAAGTTTTCTTAAAGAAATAAAAGACCAATTTCCTTAACCTCAATGTTTCAAAATCGAAATTTATAGCATTTTTCTACAAAGTAGCCAACAACCCGATATACAAATGATTTACATTCATAAACCAACTTGTCCAAAAACATTTTGTAAATGCCCAAATATTGAAAAGGTTAAGAAAATCAAATATCTCGGCGTGATTTTGGACCAGCATATGAGATGGGATAAACATGTTTCGCATATGATCAAAAGACTTAGGCAATTAATATATAAAATTTATAATCTAAGATGTATCTTAACAAAACAAAACTTATTCATAATATATAATTCACTGGTTGAATCAGTCATCAGATACTGCATCACGGTATGGGGGGGAGCATTTGAGAATATACTGAATAATATTCAAGTCATTCAGAATTCTTTAATTAAAATAATTTAAAAAAAATCTGGACGGTTTGATACGAAACAGTTGTATATTGAAACCAAATTACTTGACATTAGAAGCCTGTATGTATACCATTGTCTCGTTTGGATATATTCTAATAAATCAAACTATTGCACGGCAAGATCAAAAAATACTAGATATGCACAAAATTTATCTCTACCCCTTTTCAAGAAATGCCATACACAAAGAACAATATTTTATTTTGCACCGAAATTGTATAACATACTGCCAAAAGAATCAAGGGATAACTCCAACTTCAAAATGTATAAAACAAGTATTAAAAAATTCATCACTACAAACATTAAACTTATTATGACTCTACTGAAAAATGCAGCATCATAAGAAATATATATAATTCTCAGAACCAATTATATAAGATATCTGAATAGTGTATCTTACTAAATTCTATCATTTTACTAAACATTATTTGATCGCATTACATATTCATGTTAATAAAATACCCTACTATTAAAAAACAACAACTTTATTTTACCAACTTCCTCTGTTTTTCATGTTGTCTACAGTGGTTTAGTTTTTTTTTCTTCGTTTTCACATCTATAATGAAATAATAAAATAATTCACATGTCGTACTCTAATTATTGAAAGTTTTACCGTGAAGAGAAAAATGGAAATCACAAAACAAGCCATAGCGCTTAGTTTGCGAACCATTTTTCTTCGAACGGCTCAAATGATTTGATTATTTAATGTATCGTCTTTTCGAATTGAAATAAACTGAAACTAAATAAACTGAAACTAAATAAACTGAAACTAAAAATTATGACATTTCCAAGAATACCATCCCAAACATTAACTTTTTGTGGGTGTTGAGTAAGTCTATAAACACTACTATTTAAAAAAAAAATTGCATTCATCGCCGAAACAGATGTTTATCGAAATATTAGGGGTAGTATTGACTTGATGAGACATGATTCACAAAACTCTATTCTTATATCATAATCATCCTCATGGAGCTCTTTAAGAATCAGCATTTTATATGGATGAAATTCATGAATTTTCAGTGCTTGTGTTACAGTCTCGCGTGACATTCCCATCAAATGTTTTGCAACATTGGAGAATATTCAAAATGAATAAGTACATTGTTTGAAAGTGGCTGACAATGATTCACTTTGAGTAAGGTTATTCTGGAGTTTCATTGTCTAAAAAAGAGCAGAGAAAAATTCAATTCTCTGCAATTTTTATTCACGACGTTTCAACTGTCAAAATCTACAGTCGTTATCAAGTGTATGAATGCGACAATCTCAAGGAGACTTCTTACATATTATGATATGGCTAATTTTGTTTCATTAGCCTAGGGGTAATTTGCCTGTGTACAGGTAAGCTTGTTAGTAACAGTGCCGGGTCCCTCCAGTGCAGCATTGTTAATTCTTATCGCATTACGGATTTCTATGCTTGCTTGACTGAAGACATTGTTGTTCATAGTATATGCACTCTCTTCAAACTTCTTTCTATACCAGCCATCTTCTATATGATGGATGAGTTCGGCTTCAGTCCATTTAATATTGTGTTGGGTCGTCCAAACATGATCCGTTATCCCTGATTTTGATGTTTCTCCTCATTGAGTGTTTCGCTTGTGTTCAGCGAGTCTAACGCTAAGCGATCTCTTAGTTTCTCCAAGATAAGCTCCAAGTTAGAAAATAGAAGGATCATGCAGAATAACATGTTATGTTTCAAATTGTTGAGTGATAAAAGGTATATCAGATTCAAATTTACTTTCTGAATTGATAATATATTTACCATCTTATATGTTGCTCACCAGAATTTGTTTTTTTTTCACAGTGCCGTATCCAAATCAGCTTGATAGGATGTGTGCGACGGTAAAGAAACATGCTGATAAAATCTCAGTAGATATGTTGATTTCATTGAAAATATGAACAGGATGTTCATAAAGTCAGTTGTGGAATCATCTGCGACTGAAAGTTGGAATTTAGTCGCTATTTTCCATCGTACAAGACAACCTCTCTTGGAAGGGATTCATGTTTTAAAGAGAAACATTCTCAATTGAAAATTGAATCAATACATGACGCCTCTGGAAATGGAAAAAACCCTACGATAAAATTGAAGTTACTTTTTTGTAACATCTAACAGAAAACAACTACTTCCCCGGCAAAAGCCACGCTGGACATTGAATTACATATGATAGATATTGAGAAAGTCCCTATATAACTTGAGACAAAAAATCTGAAAGTGAAAATTTGCATTTTCATTCAGATAGTTGATTATTTATTAAATGTTAGATTTTTGTCGACCAAAATGTATTGGAGGCCTAGCGAAAGAGATGCAATTATTCACGCATCAATGGAATGAGCGATTTTCTGTTAGTGATACTTCTGAATAACATTCTCCCTTATCTCATTCATAGATAAGATTCTCCAATGGAAACTGGACATTTAATAAATAATCAACTATCTGAATGAAAATGCAAATTTTCACTTTCAGATTTTTTCTCTCTCAAGTTATATAGGGCCTTTCTCAATATCTATCAGATGTAGTTCAATGTCCAGCGTGGCTTTTGCCAGGGAAGTAGTTGTTTTCTGTTAGATATTACAAAAAAGTAACTTCAATTGTATCGTAGGGTTTTTCCATTTCCAGAGGAGTCATGTATTGATTCAATTTTCAATTGAGAATGTTTCTCTTTAAAACTCAGTAAATATATTCAATACCTACTACTTGTATTGAATTTCTATCGCACATAAATAGGATGTATATTCTTTAAATCTTTTCTTCACGTTTTAGTATGCTTTCAGTCTCATATCGCTCTCCCATTGCGTTTGTTCCATTTATACAGGTGAAGTTAGACAAATCAGCTCTAATTGTAAATAGGATTAGGTACATAATTACATTACATTATATTTTTGTATATTTACTTGACATACAAATTTATAGAATTCATGTCACTAGGTTCTTGGGAACTTGTTTGTCCCAAATTTTGTGTGACAGGCAATATCTGGTTTATTGGAGGAGATGAACAAAAATGTTTCATACAGAAGTTTTAGGAGTCCATGGGAAACATATTTTGATATAATTTTCAAATGAATAGGATGTATGTGCTACAAACTAAAATAATTTTTTTTTCAAAGACAAACGCCCTGTATATCATCACATATTTAGATTCTACACTGAATTCTGATATCATTTCATGTTTAGTTTTCGAAATTCTTTTACGGCGTTGTTAGGTTATTGCACTTGTACTTCAAATATAAGGTATCAAAAAATCTTAAAATAAGTCGTACACGAATATTCTCTATATCTTTCACTAAATTGAACTAGAATCCTACTGAATAAAAACCATTTTCCTCACCTCTACTATATTAGGCGATTCTTCAATCAATATCAGTTGAATATGAAAATAGTTCTCAAGAATGTGACTAACTTGAGCGTGAATTGATTTACATTACACAGTTTCATCAAGTAGCTTACGCTTATTGAGTAACAAATGTTATTGAATTGGATCTACTTTCCAGTTCGATTCAGTAAGTCTTTGTTTCAACAGCGAAGTGGTCGAGGTGTTAGAGCGTTTGGCTTCCACCCAGACGGTCCGGGTTCCATCCCCGGTCGTGTGTCACTGAGCTGAAGTGGTTCGGATTCCACTTTTATTTAAACTGTAGGTCCCGGACCTCCCTTGCTCGCACAAGCTCTGCTTTTGAGGGGTTTTCTCCGAAAACCTGGGAGTTTCGTAAAAACAAATTTTACAAAATTAAAAAAAAAAACAGTAACTGTCTTCTTTGTGTAAAAACTCCAGTATGCCTTCTGCGTTTCATCCAACTGATTGCATCGATATGTTATTTATTACTGCGAAACAAATTACTCTTTCAAGAGTTGAAAAAAAATGCGAACTTGGTCCTTTCCTCTTAATATAATGCATTGCCATCATACCAGATCTGTTAGAACTGAAGATTTAGAGATCAATTTAATGGCTTATATCATTATCCATCCACATGTTTCTATCCGAAGGTACTCTTGCAGAAATACTCGGTGTGAGTGAATCTGATGTAAAAAGATTTCTGAAAGAAAACAAAGGACCCCGCACATTTCTTATGGGAAATGGCTTTCCGTGAATTTGGCTGAATTTTTGGTATGTTGTAGTTCTTGATGAGCTGTTCAAAAGTGTTCCTAGCCACAAACCTCAAAAATGGACAGTTTTCGAGATATGGAGCTTTCAAAATGGATTTTTTAATTTTTATGTAGTATTTGCCCATCAGCTTTCAATTGTTGTTGGGATGGAATTTAAATGTTCGGCTCCCAGAACCCGACTGAGGAATGGTATTTCTCAGTTACATTTGACACCGTCATCAATAATTTTTCATACACTGCTCCACACTGGACATGAAATGAGGTACTAATTCCAAGATCTTCTATCCAACTTTTCATGCTACAAGATAACGACAGAATGATTCATATTTTCAAAAAACAACATATCTTGGGTATTCTCTGGAATAACTGATTCTAGATATATCTTATATCCAGTAATATCAAATATGCTTTCCAAAGTTTTCATAACGAGTCTCAGAGAGCTTTAATGGGGGAAAACGGAAAAATCATAATCATGTATCGTCAGAGATAATAATTCTGATCACTATTAATGTCATTTACATATAATATGTCATTTATTCCACACAAATCTCGATAATCAGACAATGGTGTGCCAAGACATTTTTCTCAGGCTGGCTCGAAATGGATGATAGCATCTCACATCCAAACGAATCCGTGAAAGTGTCTGCATCTTTGATATCTTGTAGTACTTTCCAGATAGAATAAGGAAGTTTAGATGATGGAAGCAAACTATGAATGGAACTTCCGATATTTGCCCCCGAACTCTTGAAACTACTATAATTTTTTATAAATCAAAGTTTACACAAATAAATGAATTCTATCTGTTCATATGATTTTTGGAGTAGATCATTCAAAAACATTATAATAGTAAAAGTAGCATTCATAATAATACTAATAATAATAATGATATTATATAAAAAAATAAATAAACTATCTTAGCAACCTCAAGAAATCATTTAAAATATTATGAGTCAGATCATGGGTAGAGTGATTAACTGGTAACATATAACTATAATTATATCAACGAACCTAACACAGTCATAAATCATTTCAAGAATATAAAGAAAAAATAAATCCGCTTCGCCTATAATATTTCAAATGATTTTTTGAGATTGCCAAGATAGATTATTATTGTTATTTATTTAATATCATTATTATTATTACTTTTACTCCTCTATTTCATTGATTTTGTTTGATCTATCCATTCATTTTGCAAACGATCATGAGTAGATACTCAATTATAAGTATAAACTCTAATATGCAACATTTATAAAAAAATTGTATTTTCAAGAATTCGGTGGTAAATATCGAAAGTTCCATTCATAGTTTGCTACCAATACCTGAACTTCCCTATTCTAACTACTACAAAGTATCAAAGATGCAGATATTTTCACGGATTTGTTTGGCTGTGAGATGCTATCATCCATTACGAGCCACCCTGAGGAAAATGTCTTGGCACACCATTGTCAGATTATCGAGATTTGCGAGAAATAAATCACGTAATCTCATGTAAATGACATCGATAGTGATCACATTTGTTGTCTCTGTGAACACAGTATTATGATTTGTCAATTTTTTCCATCGAAGCTCGCTGAGCCTCGTTATGAACATTTTGGAAAACATGCACGATATTATTGGACATTAGATATATTCAGTATCAGTTATTATGGTCTCTCTTCGAAAAATACCCAACATATGTCGTTTTTTGACAATCAAAATTATACTGGCGCTATCTTGTAGCATAAAAAGATGTATGGAAGATCTTGGAAATAGTACCTGATTTCATAACCGGTGTGGAGCAGTGTATGAAAATTGTTTGATGTCGGTGCATAACATAACTGAGAAAGAATATTTCTCAGTCGGATTAGGGGCGCCGAACATTCAAATGTCATCCCATCAAGAAATAAGAGCTATCGGATTGATGACCAAATACTACAAAAATTGGAAAAAATCCATTTTCAAATCTCCATATCTCGAAAACTGTCCATTTTTGAGCTTTGTGGCTATAGACATTTTTGATCAGCTCGTCAAGAACTACAATATAAAAAAAATTCAGCCAAATTTACGGAAAGCCATTTCCCATAAGAAATGTGCGGGGTCCTTTCAACCATTCAAAATTCAGTTGGTACAAGATTTAAAACTCACGATGAATCGCGATTCCACAATAAATGAGTTGTAAATCGACATAACAGTCACTATTGGTCTCAAGAAAATCCCCGCTGTGTCCGCGGAAGTAATTTTCAAACTACTCGGGATATTAATGTTCGGTGTGGATTTTGTTCAATGGCCGCATCATAGGACCTCAATTCTTCAATGAAAATCTCAATTTATTGCAATATTTACATTTTCTACAAAGTGATTTGATCCAGTTGATAAAAGATATTTCAATAGCAAAACAAGAACGAATTTGGTGACAACAAGATGGTGCTCCTCCTCACAATCTACAGGTTGCCACTGAATATCTGGATAGATCGTACCCAAATAAACAGATTGGTAATACGGGTCCAAGTCGGTTGCCGACTCGTTCCACAGATTTACCACCACTTGATTTTTTCCTATAGGTTTATTGTTAAATTGTTTCCCCTACCCCCTCTTTAGATTTGGATGATCTGAGAATGAAGATTCGACTAGTGTGCAGTGATGTTACGTCTAGAGCGACTTTTTTCGAGAGAAGTGATTTGTCGTCTCGAAGCCTTCATAATGTTTGATAGGCAACACTTTGAACAATTCTTATTAATTACTCGTATCTTATGAATTGAATCATCAATGTATATGATACTAACGATCTATTCCTGAATTCACCTCTTTCAATATCGCAATTGTTTCATATTAAAAATGATTCCTGACGGAGTTCCACAACTCAAAATTGTGACCATTACTTCGAACACCAAAAATTTAGAACCATTTCCATGAGATCTGATTCAGAGAGGGATAAGGTATCTCTAACAATGGTAGTCTTTCTCAAGACCTTACATTCAAATAATAACTCAAGAACGCCGTAACTGAATTTCAAAAACTAAACATGAAATGATATCAGAATTCAACGTAGAACCTGAATATGTATATAATGATAAACAGGACGATCTATTTGAAAAATTCTACTTTGCTCTGTAACATCTACACCAAACACTGTGTATATTGTAAAATTATATCAAAATATAGTTCTCATGAATTCCTAAAACTTGTGCATGAAACATTTTTTTATAAGTCCTTCACCAAACCAGATATTGCCTGGCACTTAAAATGTGGGTCACCCGGTATAGTTTTTCTTAAGTTTTGGTTCTCACAAAGAGGAAAGTCCTGTGATGTTCAGAGAATATCGTCGAGGGAAAGTAGGTAGGAATAGGTGTTCTTCTTGAGTTTCAGCAGGCTGTATGCCTCAGGTAACATCTCCCAGGGCAGAGAGTTTCATACCTTTGTCGTTCGTTGAAAGAACGAGCACTAGAAAAGAAATGTTTGGCATTCAAGAGAATCAGGTCAATTGGTATTAAAATTGAAACCTTCGACAACCCCGATCCATTCAAATTATAATTAACATCCTTAACATCCTTAACAATTCTCTTAACTTTTCCTCTATTTCAGGTCTTAAGGAAGCTGAGGTCAATAAACGATTGGGAAAATAGGATAGAAATATGCCTCGAGAGCTATGACTTCACCAAACGCGAACGAAACTTACTGAAAGCAGGTCTAGTCCGACTACAGGGCCAGATAGACAACATTTGTGCCTATGGACCAACCGATGTCCTGGTTCAAGGACGAATTCACTTGTTACTGCCGAATGTTGCGAGCTTGTTAGATAACTGCGGATTGGAATTGGTGAGTGATTTACTGTATAAAGGAAAAGTCGAAAACAAAATTGTGTTTTATTCTGTTTGAAATTCAGCTGTATTGGAGGGATAGTATTGCTGGGCTTCGTTTTGCCTGGCAAGCCTGATCCATGCATCTTCAAATCTAACATCATATAAATAACTATTTTCCAATGCTCTTACAACGAACATTTTTTCCATGTGTTACATACTCTATGGCGGTCACTGTATATGAATATCTTCTCGGTTTTAATGGACTTGAAAATATTGCTAACTCTTGCATATTGAATATAAACCATCATGCTGGTCCAAAATAATATTGCAGTGTATGTATGTATGTATGTATGCGTGAAAGTGTATGTATGTGTATATTTGTATATATATGTTTGTTTTTATGAGTCAATATGATGACTATAATTTTACATTTTATATTTAGATTGAATTTAGAAATTTTTATGTTTACACATTTTGTCATGTAATTGTTTATTAGGTTTTCTTCTCGAAACAAGTGTTTCACACTTATCGAGTATTCATTTATTCACAGTTAATTATTAATATTTAATTGTATTGTACCATGCAGGTGTGTGAATAAATATTATTATTATTATAATAATAATGTGTTGATTTGTATAACAATATTAGTTTACACTAAAAACATGAGACCTTGAAAATACCAACTTTGAGAATCTTACGTGTACGATATAAATAATGTCCATGATGCGCGTGTACCTAAAGTTTCATGTTAGTTTTCAAGAACGAATATATATTCCATGGTTATGTCTTTTGTCACATACTTCTTGGTTACGGTCTTTTTTGTAAAAGTAACGCAAATTTTGTTTCATGTGAAAAATGCCCCAAGAAGAGCATACGATAATAATTGACATTGCGCATAAAATATACCTGTCATTCCTAAATTTATGCCTAAATCTAAAACTTGTATGATATACGTTTCATACAAAATTATGTTTACGTTTATATTTATGACAGTGCTAGTGCTAAATTTATGTTCATGTTGACTGAATGCACCTTCCTATGATTTTCAAAAACCTATCAGATCATTGAGGCATAGTTTTTTCAGAATAAATAGGCGTTTGGTCGATTCCCGGAATTGTTAAAAATTCTGAGCAGAAAGCTTCATTTTTCATCTTTGACACCATGTATCTTGTGAACTAGTCGGCCGATTTGTGTGTGCCCATGGACACTTTTGCCGACGAAGTCAAAATCTACAACATACCGAAAATTCAGGAAATTTAACCGAAAGCAATTTTCCATAAGGATAATAATAATAATAATAATAATAATAATATTTTAGTCACAAATTATCACAGAAATCACAAATATATTTCAATATCAATTATCGTGAACAAAGTAGCAAAAGCCGATAAGTGTTAGAACAGTTGTTTCAGCATTGGTGAAATTAAGTACTTATACAAAATATGAAAATGATTAAGAAAAAATATATAACGGGGGTTATTAATATAAGATTTATATAAAAAGGGTTAGTAGTATAAAATCAACAATACAGTTCATTTTGAAAGTATTAAAAAAATAGGACATATCTATGTGACCATATAAAATAGTTTAGAATAGAACATTATAAATTTCGGGACGTACACAGAATGGATACAGTGTAATATTAATGTTGACATGAATAATAAAATTTATTGTAATACTTATTAATATTAAGATCGACGACATAGTGTGTATAAATGTAAATGTAGAATGAACGCGCTGGTTGCATTTCCTTTCTTTAATGAAGGTATTTTACAAAGATGTAAAATTTGACAATTCAGAGAAATTGAATATATTATTGACATTATTCGACTGCATTTGTTATCCGTCGTCACGTTCGCCAGGAGCAGTCATGGGCGCCGACTTGGGATGGAAACTGGACATGCCCCCCACCTTGAAAGAGTGGCCTTTCAACTCAGCTTCAGCGGAACAGCCTCACGAGACAGAGGTAGAGGACACAGGTTAGAGATGGCTCTTCGAATTTCACCATTCACCGTACATAAAGCAGCAACCCGCGGAATGTTATCGGAACCAGGAAACAACTGGATGACCCTACCAAGCTTCCATTGTAAAGGACTTAGGTTGCAGTCTTTGATAATAACCAGGTCGCCAATGTTCATTTGTGACTTGTTTTCTCTCCATTTTTGTCGGCCTTGAAGTTCTGATATATACTCGAGAGACCATCTTTTCCAAAGATGCTGGCGTAGTTGCTGAAGTCTCTCAAATTGATCCAATCGATTTACCTTGATATCCATGAAATTATGCTCAGGAATAGAGGTGAGCGTGCGGCCGATGAGGAAGTGGGAAGGAGTTAAGGCGGTAAGATCAGATGGGTCTGAGGTTAAAGGAGTTAAAGGACGGGAGTTTAAAATAGCCTCTACTTGCACTAAAACAGTTTGAAAATTTTCATATGTGAGGAGCGCTTCTGATAGAACACGTTTCAAATGTCTTTTCATTGACTTCACACCTGCCTCCCAAATGCCACCGAAATGTGGGGAGTACGCAGGAATGAAATGCCATGATATTTCTTGACACGAGGTAGAAGATTCGATTTCTTCGCTGTGGTTTTTCAAAAATTTAGCTAGTTCCAATAACTGATTTTTGGAACCTACGAAATTTGTCCCGTTGTCGGAATAGATACTTTGGGGCTTGCCCCGTCTTGCTATAAACCGTTTAAGAGCAGAAATAAAGGCATCACTGGTTAAGTCGCTGACTAGTTCAATATGAACCGCCTTTGTTGATAAACATATGAAAAGGCTAACATAACCCTTGTAGGTTTTAAAACGTCGGCCAGGTTTGTCTCTCAACGTAAAAGGACCGGCGTAATCCACCCCTGTATTGATGAATGGAAGAAAAGGAGTGACCCTTGCTTCAGGAAGATCTCCCATTAGAGGATTTATAGAAATCGGTTTGGCTTTGAAGCACACGATACACTCATGAACAGTTCTCTTCGCAAGATTCTTCCCAAGTATGGGCCAATATGTTTCACGTATTGAGTAGAGCAATTGATGAGGTCCAGCATGAAGAAGCTTTTTATGCTCGTTATGGAATAGTAACTTTGAGAAATGATGATTTGATGAAATGATTATGGGGTGCTTCTTATCAAATTCATATGGAGAATGTCTTAGTCTGCCCCCAACCCTGAGAATACCATTCTCATCAATAAAAGGAAGTAGGGACAACATTCTACTTTTGCGAGGAAGAGGTTTGCCTTTCGATAAGTTATGCAGTTCCTCTGGGAATGATTCAGCTTGAGAATATTTGATAAGATAACGAAGTGAGGAATTCAACTCCTGCATAGAAAGAGGACCAGAATTTCTTTCCAGGGATCTGAAACGAGCTAATGAATTGTGAACGAATCTTAAGATATAGGCAAAGGTGCGTTTGAGACGATTCAATGTTGAAAATCGTTCGAAAGGAAAACTGGAGAGGGCTGTCAAATTCAGGGAAGTTATTTCTGTTCGCTTCATCTCCGGAAGTTCATTGGTCAACTCAAGCGGTTGAGTGGAGCAAATTTGAATGGAATCATTCAGAAATTTGGGACCATGCCACCAAAGATCAGATGATTTCAAACTTTGTGGACTAATACCTCTTGAGATGAGATCGGCAGGATTTTCCTTTGTATTCACGTGGTTCCAACAAGAGATATCCGTATTGGATTGAATTTCTGAGACTCTGTTGGCCACGAATGTTTTGAGGAGATGAGGAGAAATTTTGAGCCATCCTAGAACCACCATAGAATCCGACCAATAAAATATTTTATTGAATTTAAGAGAGAGAGATCTGAAAACTTTGGTAGCTAGCCTACTGAGGATTACAGCAGCCCAGAGCTCGAGCCGCGGAATGCTGATTTTTTTGAGTGGAGCAACCTTTGACTTTGCACATAACAGATGGGTTTGGACGTTACCTGATTGATCTAAGCTGCGTATGTAAATAGCGGAACCGAACGCTAGTTCAGAAGAGTCGCAAAAACCGTGTAATTTAATATGAACAGCGTTGTCTAGTTTCACTTTACGAGCAATCTGAATATCATTGAGTTGAGGGAGTTGATCTCTAAAAGCTAACCAACTAGTATGAATATGTAAAGGCACTGAATGATCCCAACCTAATTTTTCTAGCCAAAGTTGCTGTAACAACATTTTAGCTTGGATTGTAGCTGGACAGAGAAGACCTAAAGGGTCAAAGATTTGTGCTATACCCGACAGGATTGACCTCTTTGTGATTGTCTTCGGAAGAATCTCCGAAGAGATAACATATCTTAGAGAGTCAAATTTGGGATACCAATGAAGTCCAAGTGTTTTGTGTTATCGTTCGATCCAAGAGAGTGGGCGATGTCCAAGGAAGAAACTGATTGGATAGCATCCAATATTGAAGGATTGTTAGAGACCCATTTGCGAAGTGGAAGGTGAGCTTTGGACAGGATATGAATGATTTGCTTACAATAAACAATGATTTCCGAAACTGAATCAGATCCAGTTAAAAGATCATCAACATAGAAGTCATTCGCTATTATGTTGGTAGCTTCAGGAAAACTTTCGGAATACTCCTGCGCTAGTTCACTCAAGCATCTGGTAGCAAGGAAGCTCGCCGATGCAGTACCATAAGTGACCGTGTTCAAGGAAAAAGTTTGCAAAGGCTGACATGGATCAGACCTCCACAATATTTGTTGAAAATGTCTCTGAGAAGGACAAACCAATATTTGGCGATAAAATTTTGCAATATCCGCTGATACTACGTGAGAATGTTGCCTGAATCGAAGAACGATCGACAAAAGATCACTTTGAACGACTGGCCCGACCATTTGGACGTCGTTGAGTGATAAACCGCTTGAAGAAGGAGACGATCCGTCGAACACAACACGAAGTTTCGTGGTGAGACTGTCCTTCTTCAAAACTCCGTGATGAGGGAGGTAATAGCTGAATGGTTGATGGTGATCAACCTGAGTCATGTGACCCATGGAAACGTATTCTTCCATAAATTCGATATACATTTTCTTTAGGGTTGAATTGTGCTGAAGCTTACGTTCAACACTATAAAATCTCTTTTCGGCTGTGCTTCTTGATTCACCTAGCTTTTCAACTGAATCTTTGAAAGGCATTGAAACTACGAAACGTCCATCTGAATTTCTTTTAAGAGTAGATTTAAAATGCTCTTCGCAATGTTCCTCCTCCTTAGAATAGAACCGAGTAGTGGGAAACTCTTCTATTTCCCAGAATCGTGAGAGTTCATCACATACACTATTGTACGAGAGATTACAGAAGGCATTCTGGGAAGGCTGTACCTGGGGAAGAGGACCTGAGATAATCCACCCAAGCTTTGTCTTTTGAAGTACGGGGTTTTGTGGGCCCAAATTGATCTGCCCAACGCAGAGCAAGTTATAGAAAAGGCCGGCCCCTATCAGGAGGTGTATATCTGAATTCACATGGAAATTTTTACCTGACAGCTGAATATTAGCAGGAATGCGCAATGAAGAAATGTCTATTTGACAACCTGGGAGCTGATTGCATATGGCATTGGTGACTAAACAAGTTAGGGATGCCGAAAATGAGGAGTGGAGTGACCTAAGGAACACATTGCACTGGTAATTCATATTAGAGGAAGTTTGAGCAATCCCTATCACAGAAATGTCAATTCGCCTTTTTGGAAGACCTAATTTTGAGACTAAATGGGATGAGATAAAATTTGATTGCGAACCACTATCCAAGAGAGCTCTGCATTCTTGTGCCTTACCAGAACTATCCAAAACTTGAACTACTACTGTGGATAAAAGAACAAGATTTTTCCGAACAGCGCTAGTTGAAAGCGCATGCGTAGATTCAATATTTGAGTCTGCTTCACTGGCACTCGAAATGACATTTGGAGCAATTTCGGTAGTTTCGACATGAATGAGTGTGTGGTGCTTCTTGCCACACTTATAGCATTTGCCGTATTTGCAATTGGAATTCACGTGACCAGGATGTAAACAATTTAGACAAACCTTTAATTTTTTGGCTTGCTCTGTTCTATCAGTAATGCTTAAATTGAGAAAATCACGACAATTGCTCAATTTGTGATTTGAAGACTTGCATAGAAAACAAGAAGCTTGACTTGATATCAAAGATCTCGTAAGAGATTTTTTCTGAAATCGATTGCGATCTTTATTGCCACTAGAAAAGTGATTAGCCTCAATTTTTTCAAGAATGTCAGCTTTCGTTTTCAAAAAATTCAAAAGATCTTTGAGAGTTGTCTCTGTTGATTTCTTTGACTCCCATTCAAGAGTGGTTTCAGAATCAAGCTTCTCAACGATTAGAAATATCAATAAGGTATCCCAATGGTCTACGGGTTCATTCAAAGATTGCAGAGAACGCAAGTTACTTTGTAGGCCATCTACTAGCTGCCTGATATTGAAAGAAGACTGTTTGATAATTTTTTGCAAATTGAATATGCATTTGGTGTGATTGTAAACAAGAAGTTCACGATTCGCAAACCTCTCGCAAAGCATTTGCCACGCCACTGAGAAATTCTCGGAAGATACCGGAATACTATGAATAACTTTCTCAGCTACGCCACTGACAGATGATTTCAAGTAATGAAATTTTTGTACTAAACTGATGCTCACATTTTTAATAATCATAGACTGAAAAGAATCATGAAATTCCAACCAATTCTCATAATTACCGGAAAATCTAGGTAATTGAACAGTTGGTAATTTGATACCCAAAGATGCATGATTATTTTCATCTTTACTTGAAACACCTGAGTGAGAGCTATCATGTTCATGTGGATTTCCTTTTACGTTGGAAGACTCCCCGACACTGGCAGTATGTTTGGACAAAAGAGTTTCGGCCTTTGCAATTATGCCAAAGTAATCGTTTTCAAATTGTTCACTTTGAGCCGATTCATCTTGAACGTCATCGACCTGACAATCGATTTCAGTTTGAATTTCTTCGAATTGATTCAAAAGAAGTTCAGACCTTGATAACCTCAATTTCAATTCATTTTCAGGAAAGATAAATTCTGGATTAGCTAAATCATTTTCGAGATTATTTATATAGTTTTTGAAAATTGTAAGTTTCGATTTTATAGATGCCCGCCTTTTTCTCAATTTGTCAAGAGTCATTCTAGTTTCGGCTTCTGTCATATTTATCGGAAAAAGAAACTCTTCTTTACAAGAATTAGCACAATACAAAATTATTGAATGAGAAAAAGTTGTTTTTTATTAGATAAATGAAACGTGAACTATTTGAACTGTTCATGTGTGAAAAAATGTGTTTGAAACACTCAAAACTGACAGTTCCTTAATAAGAATGAGCGTTTTGACAAAGCAAACAAATTGAATTTGTTCAATAATTCACGAAATATATATGCAAATGCAAGTGAAAGCTATTTTAAATAAGGGAAAGGGATCAAGGATTAGGAATGATTACCTGGGAGACCGCAAATTAGTTCTGTACAGTAGAAATTGGATGCTGCGAAACTGGAAACTCGAAACACGTGTGGAAAACGAAACTTCGACTTTATCGAATTGTTTGCCAATGACTTCGTGTGTGTTTCCGAAATTTTCACCAACTTCCCAATCTTCTTACTTGAATATCCGGCTCGAAGGACCATGTATAAATGTAAATGTAGAATGAACGCGCTGGTTGCATTTCCTTTCTTTAATGAAGGTATTTTACAAAGATGTAAAATTTGACAATTCAGAGAAATTGAATATATTATTGACATTATTCGACTGCATTTGTTATCCGTCGTCACGTTCGCCAGGAGCAGTCATGGGCGCCGACTTGGGATGGAAACTGGACATAGTGTAACTCAAACAAGGATATCTAAGAATATGTAAAAATCAAAAACAATTCATTTGTGTATTTTCGAATTCAAGGGAAGCTAATGGCCGTTCTATCCGACTCAAATAGAAATTTTTTCAATTTTATTTTGAAACAGTGTATATTTATGATTATTTTCACATTTTCAGGAATAGTGTTGTACAATTTTGGAGCGAGATAAGAATAAGATCTTTGGATAGTGCGGGGTCATTTGCAATTTGTTGAAATTAACTAAAAATGAATTCTCTTTTCCAAAGAAAGTAAATTTTTATTAGATTCGGAAATGATAAGATCCATTTTTGACAAAATCAACTGAAATAATATACACCTGTATATTTTCTTTAATTTACATTATTTTGAGTTCCATTCTGTGGTGGAAATAAAGGTACGGTTCCTTCCATGCGGCCGTCGCGCACGGCGGCCGCAGTGCGTTGACCGGATGCGTTAGCCGGTCGATCTCATGGTTTCTTCCATGCGGATGTCGCGTACGACGGACGGAGCCGGTTTTCCGCAGCTAGTGCTGGTTCCCACTAGTTGAAGTGAAGATGGATGATCTATCCGACTTTATTTGCTATTAGAAGAAAATGACGGTGAAGATATCCTGCAGTTAAATGACTTGGAAAAGAGCAATGCGGATATAAATGAAGTCAAAATTAGGGAATATTTCAGATTAAACAAAGCGCAGTTACAGTACATCTTCAACTTTATAAAAGATGATGTAAAATCTGAGTCATACAACCGAGTTGGTACCTTATATCCCAGAGGAGAACGAAAACTCTCTCACGGCTGCGGCTACACTGCTTCTGGAGCAGTACAGTCGCAACGATCGCAGTCGTTCACGGCTGACGTGTGCGGCCAACGCATGGAGGGAAACATGTACATTCAAAAACACGTGTAGCAGTAGGTTGCGATCGCCGCACTGCGGCCGCCGTGCACGAAGGCCGCATGGAAGGAACCGTACCTTAAATCCACAAAAATCATACCAATAAGTGAATCATTTTGTTTCTCACATGACCTATCGCCTAATCTTATATTGATTGTTCCATCAACTTATCCAAAACCTAACAAATCAACCTATTTCGAAAGGTAACCATGACCCCAATCATCAATTAACTCTTATGTCGAAAGTTGATCAACAGTAGCGAACACTTCGATGATTTTAACGATCAAATTAATAGTTGGCATCATGGTTCCTTCTCTGAATTTTCATAAAAAGCACATTATATTATTTTTCGTCGAATGTGTATATATAACCTGACTTTTTTTCAGTATTGCCAAGCCACTCCTACCGTGACACTGGTACCAGGAGACCATTTGAGCATCATTTCGCACAATGATACAACGGACTATATCAACACAAACCACTGGATAATTTAAGTTTAATAAAGATGAAGACAAGCAATTATGAAACGTTCATTATTTCATCCCACAATCCAAATGAAAATGTACTCTGTCAAATGACATGTCGAATAATGGTAGTACAAAAACTGTGTAATATACTATTTAACATTCATTTGTAGTTTTTTATTGAGGAAAAATTACTTGAATAAATATCTGAAATATTTGGTTGGTAACACTGATAATTAAAATTTGACAGTTCATTTGGTCACGAAAAATTCAAGGAATGAAACGTCCAAACATCAAAACTACGTCAAAATTATACTGGACGTGTGTTTTGACATTGAAGTTAACATCTTCAGGAGATAAAGACTTACTAAACTAAAACGGGAAACGTTCTCAATTGAAAAAACAGGACATCTCTGCAAATGGAAACACTACGATATGATGAAGTTATTTTCTTGTAAAATCTAACTTCTCCGAGGCATTCGACAAAGTGAACCGTAAGGTTTTAATTCACAAACTAAGCTGTTATGGGAAGTCAGGGTCTTATCTAAACTAATTTCAAGATTACCTCCATAAGCGAACACAAGCCACGAAAGTAAGAAATTGTCAGAGACATTGTACAAGCATCGGAAGTTCTGCAAGGTTACCACTTGGTTCCCCTTCATTTAATTTTTTTTTAATTACATAACATCAGACATCTATAGTGGAACAACCCTCTTCTTTGCAGACCATCTCAAAATATGCTCCTAGATTACTGGTGCCAATGATGCTCTTAATCTTCAAGCTGATCTTCACGGTCTTCTACTCAAATGGTATGGTTATAAACATGAACAAATGCCACCTGATGTGATGAGATTTCACCACTGCAAAAATCCAAATATTATCAACTATCATATCGACCTGGAAGTCTTACTTGATCCAACAATGAACCTCAAATCGCATATTTGCTCTACAATAAACAAAGCGCTGTAACTTCTTAGGTTTATAAAAAAGATAACATCTGACTTCACAAACAAAACCTGTGTTAAGGGTTTAATTTGCACTAGAAAACTCATTCTGTGGAAATTCTCTGTCATTGATATGAACTTTCCACTCCATACGCTACTGTTTTAAAATGATAACTTGATCGTTGTCATGTACAGCTCTTTTCGTATTTTAGTACTTACCTTGGACGTACTACTTCAAGCGGACATGAACTGGAGTTAAGCTAAAAATTAATAATAACATTCCGCATTCCGCGGTATGACAGCGTTATTTTGTATACATGCTTTTGGTTAAAACTTAGAACACAAGACATTTCTTCCCTATCTCTATTATGTGCCATTGTGGTACTTCACTATGGAATAGTTGACCTTGTTTGTGTTTGGTTCTGAGATTGAAGAAGGCTGGCGTTTTCGTCTTGGTTCAGTTGGCAACACTGAATGTCTAGGTGTTCTGTTCACCTGAGTCGTTGTCCCATTGTCCCAAGGAGTAACTCTGAGTAGCTCGAGGTAGTTCCGGGACTGATATCACAGACCACGAACGAACAAGGAAGCGCTTTGTCTGATTGCGACAGTTTTCGACTTTGACGTCTGTGTCATTTGAGTTTTGTTTGCCGATTCGATCTTCAATGAGTGACATCTTGACACTTAAGCTGGATTTATAGATTGAGTCGCAGCTGATTCCGCTGCCGTAGCCGTTACCGTAGCCGCAGGCAAAATTATGACCAATTTATTGTTTTATTTTGTGTTCATTGTTCGCCAACTGTTTTCCTTCATGAACATATTTTTAAAATTCTGGTCCTTCAGATTATAAAGACGTGGAATCCTTCTAGTAGGTTTAGGAATACGCCTACATCAACATCTATTTTTTCCTCATATTCTGACATTTCTGAATAAAATTGATTCTTGCTTTCAAACTATATTCGCGATCACCACGGAGTGGGCGACATCTACATTTTGAAATTTGTACGTAAAACTCCGGGAAAACACACATTCTGCCATAATATCTGGTGTTAATAAATTGTTGATTATTTCTTAGTTGTTCTATATTTGGTTTGATTTTTCTGATTCAATGCAAAAAGCGTAGCTTTGATATGACTAGTAAGTCAAAACAATTTTGTTCAGGGCCGCAGTGCAAGAGTTTTTCATCTGCAAATGTGTCCATGATCTCTTTTTCCAGAAACCAGAAATTAGTAGCAAATTAGGAAATAAATGTGAACACTTAATTTTGGAGTATTTCACAACTAGCAAGAGAATTTTTGTTTGTATTGGTGTGTTACTCCACAATAATATTGAAAAAAACACTAGTTCGTGTTTAGCACAACAAACTTTACATTATTCATAATTTACAATAGTAAATTGGTTACAAATAGTAAACTATAACACTTTCCGGATATTCAAAAGAACCGCTCTCTTTGCTCGACTCACTAATACTGTCCGGGTTCATTCTTTTATATCCATTGAGTCATTTAGTATTGTAACTAAAAGGTTTCCACAATTTGCGTAAATCTAATTATTTTTTACGCTCAAGAGGCAAGACATTAAAACGATTTTTTAAAAGGGGTCATTCCATATCGAAGAATTCCAGAAACTAGTTCATTAAGGAAACCGAATGAATTTTGTAGACAAAGTCCAAAAACTCCTTGCTCAATATTCTCTACCTCACAAAATAAAACATGATTACTGCCTCCCCTTTGACTACTCTTTCCGCTTAACTACTGAAATATCAGCCAAATAAATCTTCACCACAGACTAAAGAAGCACTCGAAAGTTGCAAATTACAAGTAAAAATTCGATAATAGAATTCTGTCAACTCATAGATAAATGACGTTTGCTTTGTTTTCCTGGAGTTTTGGTGCGCCACCTGGTGCCAATGGTGACCGCGAATAAACAAATACTTACTTAATTATGTGACCTTTCGTTTACTTTTGACACGGAAATTTTGATCATCTCTGGCGGATATTGGGAAAATTCTATCTGGAGATTTACTCATATTGTTTGCGATATTTGACGCTGTATATTTTTGAGGAGGTCTCTGGTCAGTATATCGGGATTTTTGAGGTTAGGAGGGCCTGTAGTCATTCCTTCATTGGTAAAACCGCTGATGGAACAAGAAACTAGGTATCAGACAGTAAACAGACCATCAAAGCTGTTACCAGAACCCTCCCACTTAATAGAGGTTAGTATTTGCATTTGGGCTATACTTATGGCCCCGTACTAGTGTAATCAGATGTCAGACTGGTATTGCTTATTCTAGAGCAGGGGTTCCCAACGTTTTTGCATCTGCGTACCACTTGACTATTTGAGAAATTTTGGCGTACTACCACAACTAAAAATTTTAATAAACGTATAATATTTCCTCTTCTAAAAGTGTTCAAAGGCTTTTTAAATAAAATTCCTGAGAAAACTTCATATTTAATAGTTAGATATTTGTTTATTCATAACATGCTTATAATAAAGGAGAAATAAAAAGATTAGACATAGGTCCAAAAACAAACAAATAAAAAATTAGTACAAAGTCAGCAAAAAATTAATAATCATACAAAATATACTTTTATAGTCTCTAGTGCGAAACTTGTTTTTGTTTGCCTGTGATTAAAATATCAACATCAGGAGTAATGGAACTTATTTTCACTCTTCAACACTTATTCTGCTTCTATGTTTATTTTTTTATGTACAAGAGTTCAGAAAATCCACTCTCACACAAGTAACTCGTAACAAATGACATCAAAAATAGCAGAGCTTGCCGGAAGATCAAAGGGTATTCGGTTTTACATCCGATCCAAAAGTTAATTAAAGATTTCTCTTTAAAATAATCTTTCATGGAACTATCTTCTGTAAGATCGATAAAACTTTCTTTCAGTTCCAATTCATTTGGTGAGGTTCCCGAAAAAGGATTTTTGATCCAGTCCACTTTTGAATAATCTGCAGAGAAATACTTCTTAAAGCTTTTTTGAAGGCCTTCAAGTGAACAATGATATCTGCAACCACATCTGGCATTGGAAATATTTCATTTTCGTCAAAAAATGATGATAGAGTGGGAAATGCAGATAAATTCTCCTCCCGTATTTGTGAACAAAACAGGACCCTTGAAGGAGTTTATTTTGTCACTGGCTGTGAAGGCTGTTGTGTTTGGTCCCTGAAGTCCCAAGTTCAGTGTGTTGAGTTTGTCAAAAATGTGTGCTAGATAAGCCAATCTTGACAACCATTCTTCATCAGCAATCAATTTTCATGTCATGATTTTTTTCACTTAAACATAAAAACTTCTGTTCTCAGTTCAAAATAAATCTAGACCGTTCTTGAATGCATTTACTGACGGAGAATCAATCACATGTGCAGGTAGTTTGTTCCATAGTTCAAAAGACCTGTTGAAGAGCGTATATTGTCTGAGGCAGTTGCGGAACGCTTCCTTTTTGAGTGTGAATCGGTGTCCACGAAGGCGATCATCCATACGAGTTTCGTACAGCGAAGACAGGTCCACATGATACCGACCGGTGATTATTTTGAACAGTTCAATCATATCTCCACGAATTCGTCTCCAGTAGTGGGAGGGAATGTTCAAGTGTTGTAGGCGGACACTATAGGGCATACTGTTTAAGCGAATGGCACCTTTGGAAGCTCGACGTTGGACACTTTCAATTAGTTTGATGTCTCGGATTAGCCACGGAGACCACACCGGCACAGCGAACTCGATCAACGGGCGGATATAGGTTTGATAAAGGGTGCACATTAGATGTGGTGTGGGATTCTGGAATGACTTGTTTATCAGGTATAGGGCACTGTTAGCCTTTTTCACAATGTTATTCACATGCACAGACCATTCCAGTTCATTAGTCATCGTAACTCCCAAATCTGTGTGTACTTCAGCCGCGGGCAATTCGGTATTGGAGACAAAATATCTTTGATCAGGGTTATTGAATCCCATGTGGAGAAGTACACATTTGTTAGCGTTGAGGGGTAATTTCCACTTACTACTCCACGCATCGATTTTGTTTATATCGGACTGCAGTTGGCCGCTGTCATTGCTGAATATTTTCAAGTCGTCTGCGAAGAACAACGCGAAAGATGAAATTTCGCGAGCTACGTCACTGATGTAGAGTAGAAATAGTGTTGGACCGAGCACAGACCCTTGGATGACGCCGCTAGACACTTGTTTACTGGTAGACAACTCCTCACCTACGCGAACAGAAAAGACAGATTGTTTCAGGAATAACTCAATCCATTGTAATAGATTGCCCCTGATTCCAAAATGATCCAGTTTTGTTAGCAGAAGATCATGTGGCACTTTGTCGAATGCACGACAAAAATCGAAATAGACTGCATCAACGGGATCGGAGGAATCGAGAAGTTTAGAACAATAATCAGTGGCTAAAAGAAGATTGGAAGTGACTGACCTATTTGGAAGAAAGCCATGCTGATTTGAGGGGATGATGTCGTGGATGAGGGCAAATTCCAGTATTTCCTTGGATATAATCCTCTCAAGGGTTTTGCGGAGTATGGAGGCTGTGTTGATGGGGCGATAGTTTTCTGGTAATAATTTATTCCCTTTTTTGAATATAGGGGTAACAACGGTTGTGCACCAGGAATCGGGAATTTCGCAGTTCAAAAAACTATTGCGCAATAGAGTAGTGATAACTTCGATAAGTTCATGTGCACAGTTGCGAAGGATGAATGGATGAAGGCGATCTGGTCCGGGAGACGAATTGATTCTGAGAGTGGCGATTAGGTTGAGTACGGTATCCTAGTTGATATCGATTGTTTCCAGCGAATAGGCGTTTCTAGTAGTGGGATTGAGCCGAATTGATGTTGGTGAGTTATCAGTGTTAAAATTTCTGTAAAATTCATCTGACAAACTTCGTCAAACATTGAGTTTCTTTCCTAAAAAAATTAGATTTTCTTTTAAAAAAATCAATGGGCTTACCAATCAAATCAGGGTGCTTCGTATTTTGGTGTCGCATCAGTAAAGAAGGCTTCATTCATGCTTTTGTTCGAAAGTGTTTCAAGACATACAACAAATTGAGGAATATAAATGTCACTGGTTTCAGTCCCTGGCTTCACTATAAAACCGTACTGTAAGTAGCTTTCATCGTATATACGATTGGCCGGTGGTTTAGGTTTTTTAGGACAATCCTTTGAAGTAGAAGAGGACGTCAGAAAACGTTTCATAGTTCAGTTTTCTTATATGAAATCACATTTACTTATTAGAAGACCCACAACGAACCATTCCAACAACATATAAAAATTGCACAATTACTGGCAATATTGTGAGGCGGAAGAATGTAGGCGCACGGGAAGTTATTAGTAGCGTGGGCCGTGGGGGAAGGGGGTTGAGACAGCTCTCGTCGCCACGCAACCGGCGCCGTCACTCCTCCACTCCTGCAGAGACAAGCAGCTGCATGCGTACAGAAGCTATTAATGCATGTTGCTCACATCACTCACGCGTACCACCTGAAACGTTCCTGCGTACCACCAGTGGTACGCGTACCACTGGTTGGGAACCCCTGTTCTAGAGTGCTCCGCTACTGTTCCGTTGCTCCGCTACTGTGATTGTTCCACTGTTCCTGCTCAACTGTGGTTGTTCCACTGTTCCCCACTTAATAGAGGTTAGTATTTGCATTTGGGCTCTACTTATGGCCTTTTACAAATATAATTAGAAGTAAGACTGGTTTTGTTTATTCTAGTGTGCTCCGCTACTGTTTTATTGTTCCACTACTGTGATTGTATCACTGTTCCTGTTAAAAAATAATATCTGTCACGAAAGTAAATAAAAGCTGTCATCAGAAATACTGCCCACTTTTTTCAATAATCTGTTTGTATTTGGTCCAATTCGTTAATTCAACAATAGTGGCATTCCTTGTGGGACGCCGAAAATGCAGAGCTGGAAACTAGAAAGGAAAGCAATAAAAAATTAACTACAAAAATTTATCAAAGAAGTTGATGTAGTGGAGAAGGAAGATGATGAGAGTATACAAAGATTACGGCAACAAATTTGAGATAAAGCGGAACGGGGTAAAATTCCGTTAACCGGGCGCTACAAGCTGAACAAAAAATCCAAATGAAATTTTTGGCATTCTCAAGTAATTTCGGAGAAACACGACTTTTTTTGAATGAAAATTGGCATTTTCTGGTACACGTTTCTTCTTTGAAAAACACTCTCAAATGCCTCCTTATTTTTACCAGCACAATATACACACCCTAATTCACCAGTTTTACCATTTTATTTACAAATCAACAAATTCATGCTGTTTCGTTTAGTGAATATCTGTCATTTCAGTTGTCAGGTTGGTAACAATGGAATTGACGAAAGGGCGAAACTAATTTCGCGACATTGCCAATGTGATTCCAGAAATATTCAATTCACGTATCACATGGAATATTTTAGTGAATGAGTATGAGAAATGAGTTGATATAACCACAACATTTTCCCATCAACACTCTGACTGCACATTTGAAACAATGGTACTCATTCTGTTTCTAAATGACTAGCAAAATTCAAAAGAACGAGACAGATCACGGAAATGTGCGCAAACAAATATGAATATACATGCGCACAAAAAAATAAAGAATACTTTTCACATAAAATAACCTACTTTAATGACTATAAATCAACCCGACAGACCCAATCTTATGCAAACCTAACCGAGCTTACCCGACTATACGATACGGATAGGCTGCGTCTTTTCTATCTGTTTGCACATGCGCATATACCAAAAATGAATGTTTTTGATCCGACACGTTTATTTAGGTAATTATTTGTTCGCAAAAAATGCCTGCTATATGCTCTGTCTATTTAAAAATATCTTTTGTGCATTCAAAATATTAATACCAAGAATTTTTTTCCAATCAAGTTATCTGACAACGAAATGGTTTCTTTCAAAACAAAGTAATAATAATAGTTTCTAATAAGCACTCGAGGAGTGAACCATTCTCAGTGAAGATATTCGGTAAGAAATACGCAAGCAAAGCGAGCACGCGCATTCCTATTACTACTTCTGTAACTTATATGTAACTTATCTCTTACTTCTTTGTGAAGATATATGCGAGAAAGACGCGAGCGAAGCGAACGCGCGCATTCCCATCATTACTTTATCGATTTCTGACAACTTTGAGTAGAAATTTTCATTCCTTATTCGTTAGTGAACAAGACCAGAAATACGCGAGCGAAGCGAGCGCGCGCATTCCCATCACTACTTTGTCGATTTCTGTCAACTTTGAAGAGAAATTTTCATCCCTTATTTGTCAGTGAACAAGACCAGAAATATGCGAGCGAAGCGAGCGCTCGCATTCTCTTCAAAGTTGACAGAAATCGACAAAGTAGTGATAGGAATGCGCGCGCTCGCCCGACATTTCGCAAATCCGTGCGTGCGTATTTCTGGTCTTGTTCTCTGACAAATAAGGGATGAAAATTTCTACTCAAAGTTGACTGAAATCGACAAAGTAGTATGGGAATGCGCGCGCTCGCCCAACATTTCGCAAATCCACGTGCGCGGATTTGCGAAATGTCGGGCGAGTGCTCGCTTCGCTCGCGTTTTTCTGGTCTTGTTCACTAACGAATAAGGGATGAAAATTTCTACTCAAAGTTGTCAGAAATCGATAAAGTAGTGATGGAAATGCGCGCGTTCGCTTCGCTCTCGTCTTTCTCGCAAATATCTTCACCAAGAAGTAAGACATAAGTTACATAAGTTACAGAAGTAGTAATAGGAATGCGCGTGCTCGCTTTGCTTGCGTATTTCTTGCTGAATATCTTCACTAAGAATGGTTCACTCCTCGAGTGTTTATTAGGATCTATTATTATTATTATTGATGAAAAAATTGCCAGTCTCTAGGACGCCAATACTTCCGAAAACTATTCACTACAAACATTTCATTTCCATGGGTATTCGGTATGCAGGAATTTTAGGGAATCTGACAACGTCGCATTGTACTCTTATAAAGTTATTAAGAGTCATTGTTGTTGTTGAGTCAGTAAAAGACATTGATACTGGCTACTTTGTTATGAAAGAAGCCATTTCGTTGTCAAATAACTGGATTGGAAAAAACATTCTTGGTATTAATATTTTGAATGCACAAAAGATATTTTTAAATAGACAGAGCATGTAGGAGGCATTTTTTGCAAACAAATAATTACCTAAATAAACGTGTCGGATCACAAACATTCGTTTTTGGTATATGCGCATGCGCAAACAGATAGAAAAGACTCAGCCTATCCGTATCGTATAGTCGGGTAAGCTCGGTTAGGTTTGCATAAGATCGGGTCTGTCGGGTTGATTTATAGTCATTAAAGTAGGTTATTTTATGTGAAAAGTTTTCTTTATTTTTTTGTGCGCACATATATACATATTTGTTTTCGCACATTTCCGTGATCTGTCTCGTTCTTTTGAATTTTGCTAGTCATTTAGAAACAGAATGAGTACCATTGATTCAAATGGGCAGTCAGAGGTTGATGGGTGAATGTTGTGGTTATATCAACACATTTTTCATACTCATTCACCAAAATATTCCATGTGATACGTGAATTGAATATTTCTGGAATCACATTGGCAATGTCGCAAAATTAGTTTCGCCCTTCTGTCAATTCCATTGTTACCAACCTGAGTATAACTTTTTAAATGATTAGTAACAGAATAGTAGCATTGCTGATTTGAAAAAAGTCGAATGTCATGTCAGTTAGTCGGTCGTTACAATAGAAGAACCCACCTATTATACAGGGTGGGCCAAAAATAGCAACAATTTAGGATATTTTGCTAATCTTTATCAACGGTCCCTATGGTAAGACAGATCAATTTTCATTGGGAAAATACCTATTGGGATTCTTTTCTTACGACAAGAAGGCTGTTTACAAATACACAGCCCCCGTATAAAATGTGACCGTAACTTTTTGAAGCTGATCATATTGAGCAATTACTATAAGCCATTCTCAAATACTTTTGGCTCCAAATCGGATTTATTGACTCAAAAAGGCTATTTTGTGTGGCTATTGTTAAAAACATGTAGGTAGTATAAAAAACAAACATTTGAAAAAAAAATTACTGTGTTGTAAAAAAGTCTAAACTTTTAGAGAAAATCTTCTTGTCGTAAGAAAAGAATCCCAATAGGTATTTTCCCAATGAAAATTCCCATAGGGACCGTTGATAAAGATTGGCAAAATATCCTAAATTGTTGCTATTTTCGGCCCACTGTATAATAGGTGGCTTCTTCTATCGTAACGACCGACTAACTGACATGACATTCGACTTTCTTCAAACCAGCAATGCTACTATTTTGTTACTAATCATCTAAAAAGTAATACTTTTGGATGAGTGAACGCTATGTTTTGGTAAAACAGCAATTTTTATGATTTTGCAAAAATTTCATATATCCGAAACTGGACAGAAACTAATTCAAACTTGCATGTGTAACTTCTAGTGACTTGTACTACAATATCCCAAAAAATAATCAAAATTGGCTGAAAGCCATTTTCCCATGTATTTGGTACGGGGTCCTTTACACTTAAAAAATAAAGAAAGATATAGAGACACTGCGAGACACTTCTCGAATCATTTTATGTTGACAATTGTGTAGTGTAAAAAATTAAACAGATTTGAACAAATTTATAGAGGAATCAAAACAAATATTGATAAGGGGTAAATTTGACTTGAGAAGTTCAACAATAGTAACACAGAAAGTTTAACTATGAATGAAGATAAAATCATTTCAATAGTGGGAATAAATTGGAATTACCAAAATGATACTTTGATATGTGATATCAAAAACTTAGGTACTCTGGATGATATTCCAAGAACAAAACGAGGTATTTCATCAGCTACACAGATAGTTCTCGATCCATTCACCCTATTGTCAAAGTTATTATTATTATTATAAGGAATTAGAAAGAGCAGAAATATTTTTGATTAAATCAGTTCAGAACAAGTACCTTGAAAATAATTTAAAGGGGCTGAAAGAATTCGAAATTTTCGAAGACCAAAATGGGATTTTGAAATTAAAAACAATGCTTGTCTATGGTGATTTTCCTGAAGATTTCAAATACCCAATAATTCTTCCGAATAAAAATGAAATTGTGAGTAAGTTCATAAGGGAAGAACATTCAGTTAAAACGAACAGATTTTGGATGAATTTTATCGAATCAATCAATGTTTCAGCTGTTTATTGAACTTTATTTATTTCTCAGATTAACTCTTTTGCAAATCTCGTCTAATTCTGCCAAATATCAGATTGTTTACCTTTCCCCTTGTTTGTGAAACAGTCGTGGTGTTTTCTCGAAGCAATTTAGTTTCGTTCAGATACGAATCGACAGACTTATCGCAAAGATTCAATCACTTGTGGTATTACTGTTGATAATCCTAACTTGACTAGAGCTCCTGATTGGTTCATTTGGCAAGTGCGTGAACTAGCTAACTCAATACTTTCGTTGAAAAATATTGATCCAGGCTGGTATCGCGAAAATACACTCCAGACTGCATTTCATCAACACAGCGTAAAATCAGGTAGAATACAAAAAGTTATTTCGATAGACAATAATACTGAGTCTGACAAAAATAGCTGCCCATCTCGATGCGGTGGGCGTCACAGCTCCGCGATTTCTAGAGGACACTTTTCATACTCGTTAACCGTGGACGTTCGGTGCGCCAGCGCCACTCCGTTCCGTGTGCTCGAATTTTCCGATTTCCACGCGCGGTTTCCTAGTTTTCGTCGGGGTTTCCACTAAATACAAGTGCCGTAGAGAGTGCGACCACCGCGAGTTTTCGCCATTTGGACCTAATGCGGCAAAACCGAAGGTGACGCAAACGTTCAAGGTAAGTTCGAAAAGTTTTTCCGGAAAATCGACTCGCTGCGGCATCGGTTAATCCCTTTGTTGCGGTTGTTAGAACAAAGGAAAACGTTTGAATGTAGAAAATGCACCTGAATCTTATGGATGAATTTTTCAAATAAATATTGAACTGTTTAACTAGTACCAATTTGAAGTTTATGCGGGTAGTTCATTGAAACAACCTTTTAAAGTTAATGATTGATTTCAAAAACAGAAAATTGAAAAGTATCGTTTGCCTGGTTTTTGGAAAGTTCATCCCCATACAAATCTGTATAATAATGATACCAATACTAGATAAAAATAACGACAACACATGATATGTTTCTCCCTCAATACATACTTTCATTTCAAATATTACTAGATGTAATTTTCTATGTCCAAATTATCTTGCGCTTGTTTTTTGACGTTATTCGTCACTTGGGCATAACGTTTTTATTACGCAAAAAAGAATTATTATCAGAACCAGTGCAAACGCATCACAAACATTATCGTATGGTATAGCGAGAAATATTGACCATATTTTACCACTTTTAGGTATATACATTGTGGCAGTTTTTTAAAGATTAAAAAAAATTAAGGAGTATTTAAACAGGATCAATCCTCCCTTGATTATAATACCAGCACGAAAAATTATTTTCACATACCTAAATCACGGTTATCCCTTTTTGACTAAGAGTATATAATGCACTTCCAGCAATCATAAAAATACAGGGTGTTTCATAATTGAAAACTGATCCTGAAGGGCGATAATCCTTGGATGATTTTAAGAAAAATGATTCACATGAACATAGGTTTGCAACCGCTTTATTTCTGAGATACAGGATGTTGAAATTTAACAACAAAAATCAGTTTTTCCCCAATATCTCTGAAACCACTTTGGCTATATTGGTACATGCAAAGTACGCATAAAATTACATTTTTTCCATGATTAGGTATTTCTTAATTTTCATCAGTGACATCCCTGTTAACAGGCCCTGTCATATTTACGATCAAAATAATGAAACGCCACAGTCTTTTTTTACAAATGAATATTATTTTTGTAAATGTCTCATAAAAATAGTCTCTTGTTTCTTTTTGGTCAAGCGGAGAGTATTCGATTTAGAAAATAAAATACTTTCACAGTTGTGGTAACCAAGAGTAATAGTCAAGATTTTTATGATTTTATGGTAACAATTATTTAGTTTTTGCATTGAGTACGTACAAAATCACATTTTTTATTTCTGAAAACATAACTACTATCTATGAACAAAAAATATCAAAATCGAAACATGCCAAAGCGGTTATAGACATATTGGGGAAGAACTGATTTTTCTGTTAAATTTCAACATCCTTTATCTCAGAAATAAAGCGGTTGCAGACATATGTTCATATGAAGAATTTTCCTCAAAATCATCCAAGGATTATCAACGTATAGGAATAGCATTTAATAATGAAACACCCTGTTTATCCAGAAAATAAGAATGAAATGATAAAATGAAACAATTACGTTCTGAAATTAGCCCCTACACAATAGATGAGTTGTTTTTCATATTTACCTACAGAAATAATATGTGCGTATTTTTTATCAATGCAGCTTTTGTATACTTACTTGATTGTTTTTTGTTCTAACGCATTTCATTGATATTTATGAATGTGTTGCATTACTGTAGTGAATGCACTGACTTGTCCGATTTTTTTTTCGAGTTTTTTTTTCAGGAATCTCAGGCCGTCAGCCCGCTGCCAAAATGTGCAATGATTCTATAACGTATGCTCTTTAGGGTTCTGGTGGTTATAATGATCAATGAACAAGCCAAATTAGCGCTGTTCACTGGAACTCAATAGTAATAATAATAGTCATACTTTTTTATCTTAAATACATGCATATAATTCATCAGAAACTAGTTAATTATCGCTGATTGCATCAAAAAATCACTTATTCTAATGATAGTTTAGCGTATGCCAAGCATACCAAACTACCAAAACTCTCATGTTACATAGCATGTAAACCGAACCCTTGTAACAAAAATGTAATTTTTCTAACACAATAAAACTATCTATCTATCTATCTTACTATTTATCTAACTACCAAAACTCTAAAGTGCATACGTTATAAAATAATTACACATTTTGGAAGCAGGCTGATGGTCTATATGTATGAAAAGATTGTATGATAACAGAAACATCATTTTAAAATTGTGCCTAAATATATGTCAAAAACGAAAGTTGAATCTGTTATATCAAATGGCGCAATTTATACAACAATGTTAAGTTTATGCTAAAAACCTTTGATGTTACCGTTATGTTTATGCTAATGCTTATGCTAAAGTTGACTAAATCAACCCTTAGCTGACATCATAGAATCGTTCGTACCGTTATTTTGTTATTTTGTGGGTAGGGAGCTAATTGAGAAATTTTGAGAACTGGACCAACACCGAAAAAAGAAAAGCATTCTTACAATACGTTCCCAGAGTTACAGATCGTATTGGCCGTATTCTATGAAAATATGAGATTAAAACCGTTCATAAACCTTCAAAAAAACTGAAAGACTACTTTAGATCAGCGAAGGACAAATGAGACGTACTATGCTCTTCTGGGGTGTATAGCATTCCATGTTCCTGTGGCAGCGTTTATATCGGAACCACGAAACGCTCCGTTAAAACAAGAATCAAAGAGCACAAGGCTTGCTGTCGGTTAGGGCACACACAGGAATCCGCTGTCGCAGAACATACTCTCAACAACGATAACCATAGAGTGAAATTTGAAGAAACTCAAGTCATCTCTTCAACATCTGCCTATTACCCAAGACTCTTCCGGGAAGCAATTGAAATTCAGAAACACCACAACAATTTCAACAGAACCGAAGAAGGACTACAATTGAACAAGGTTTGGCTTCCAGTTCTCAAAAATTCTCAATTAGCTCCCTACCCACAAAAAACAGTACGAACGATTCTATGATGTCAGCTAACGCTGTGGACCAATCAGATTTAAGAACGTCAAATAACAGGCATTTATTGAGACAACATATAGCAAATGTCAAGCATTTGACAGCGACTCAAGAAACCAGAAACTTTGAAAATATCTCTTGAAAATGCTAACCATACGTGTTGGCGAAACGTCGAGATCTTCTCTAAACATACGTCGGCCTTACAACCCGAAGAACCACCATGTAAGTGACGATGACCGCGAAAGCCTTTCACAATTTATCAGGAAAATACAAATTAGAATGGATTTAAGGAAGGGTTATATATGAAAATTTAAATAGAAAAGTTATTGGGTATATACAACCCTTAAATTGTTGTACAACCGTAGACACGTGTTTCGAGCTTAAGCTCTCGTCAGTACGGTAGAATCAAGTGAGAAGGTGTGCTACAATTGGATGTAAAAATAGAAACAAAGGAAGTCAACAACAGGAAGCCATCAACCACACATTTGTAAGCACAAGGTCTTCTAACCGAAGCCACAAATGTGTGGTTGGCTTCCTGTTGTTAATTTCCTTTGTTTCTATTTTTACATCCACATGTATAGTACATTTTCTCACCTGATTTTACCGTATTAACGAGAGCTTACGCTCGAAACACCAGTCTACGGTTGCACAACAATATGAGGGTTATACCCAATTACTTTTCCAGTTATATTTTCATATATAGCCCCTCGCTAAATCCATTCTAATTAAGATAAATGGATATATAGAAGGGCAAATTGGTTGAAACTGTCATTACAAAATTAATATACCGGGTGACAACGAGATCACTTTCGGGCTGCCATTTTTTTATTATTTCACCTTGTAAAATGAAACTTGGCACAGTTAATATTCGAACTGAATGTCATTTGACTGATGCAACGACAAGTTTCTACAATTTTCGGTTTCCCTGGAAATGACCTTAACTTTAGAAATTTAAATAGGACACCCTGTATATCGTTTGTTATTAGGATTCTTTAAATCATTCTACATCCGAATTCATAATTTTCCAATTGATTTTGACATAAATTATATTTTTAAGTTCAATATCAATTTTCAATCTAGAGTGTCATGACCATCCTAAAATTTATCTACGTCGACTCTCTATTTCCAGAAAAATCTTTGTTCGTTAGCATAGAGAAAGGCTGAAAAGTTGCATTATTTTAATTTTTTTTGTACTAATTCAAAAAACAAATGTTACTATATCACTTTCATAACACTATTAAATGCATTATTTCAAGACGAATCCAAAAATGTATAACACATAAGTACTACCATTTTTCATTCAACTTACTTTTATTTCATTATTGATTTAAATTTTACCGAATCTCGGCCGAATCTAGTCATGGTTTTTTTAATTAATACAAAAAAAATTTAATTATACAACATCACAGCCATTCTCTAGGCTATCAAACAAAGATTTTTTTTATTTTTCTATAAATACAGAGTCTAAATGGAGAAATTTTAGGATGGTCATGGCACCCTAGATTGAAAATAAAAATTTGATTTAAAAATATAATTTATGTCAAAATCAATCAAAAAATTATGAATTCGGATGTAGGGTGATTTGAAGAATCCAAAAAACAAACAATATACAGGGTGTCCCATTTAAATATTGAAAGTCAAGGTCATTTCCAGGGAAACCGGAAGTTGTAGAAATTTGTCGTTACACCAGTCAATTGACATTTAGTTCGAATAATAACTCTGCCAAGTTCCGCTTTAGTAGGTGAAAAAAAGGCATCCCGAAAGTGATTTCGTTGTCACCCGGTATATATATATATATATATATATATATATATATATATATATTTCAGTAACGTAACCAATTATGAATTTTCCCATCTGAAACAATAAGTTCAAAATGTCTAAAAAATAGTCTTCTTTCGAAATAGATTCACGTTTCGGAGACTATATTTGCCTCCGCTATCAAAACTTGCTGAAAAGCTTTTTTTGTAACGAATAATTTGAATAGAATTTGAGGAGATGTTCCATATAATCGAGTCTGTTAAATGTGATTGGAACAATGCAAAGTACTGTCTCTACATCGATATTGTCTTTCAGCTGACGTAATAGAAAAAGTGAACTCGACCGTTTGTGCTTCAATTGCTCGATATGATAATTCCAGCTTTCGTTATCAATGGTTAGTCCCAGAAGTTTGACGCATTCATTTTCAAGTCTAGAGGAGTTTGCAGAAAAAATGATGTATCGAGTTTTTCCATAATTTATTGGTTGGGAATCAGAGTGCTTCTTGATTTTGAATATCATTTGAAAATACTTTCAAATGGACCTTTCCACGACATATGAGAAAACACTTTAATTAGAAAGTATACAGGGTGTTTCTTAAGTACGTGTAGAAACTTTAGGAGCATGTTGCTGACACTGAAATAAGAAAAAAAGTTCCCATAAACACATGTCCGCAAGTCATTCGTTTCTAAGATACAGAGTGTCAAAGTTCAATTCTTATATTTGTTTTTTGTGAATAAATTCCAAAATATTTGTGATATTCGAGTAAAGTTTGGTATCTGGCATAATTTTTCAATGACAAAATAAAATTTTATGTTAATTTTGAAAAATTTAATTGCTAATTGAATTTATTTCAAATTTAAAAATCTTGTCATTCAAAATCACTTCCATCGATTATTTCAAACCTCAATAACTCGAAAACAGTTGCTCGCAGTGACCTCTACCAATGATATATTTTTTACACAAACTAAATAATAAAGATTCCCAGATACCAAACTTTACCAAATATCAAAATTATTTTGATATCATTCACAAAAAATAAAAATAAGAATTCAACTTTGACACTCTGTATCTCAGAAACGAATAACTTGCGATCATATGTTTATAGGAACTTTACTTTTTATTTTGATGTCAGCAACACGCTCCTAAATTTTCTACTCGTACTTAAGAAACACCCTGTATTACTCGGGAATTTTTATTTATTTTTTCTGACCTCTAGTTTCTCTATAATCAGAAGAAAACTGGTTTCGTGACGTCACGTTCATCAAAACTAGAATTGGCAACGTTGTAAAAATTGTGCACCGTGGAATCTCAAATTCTCATTTGAATATAATGTGTCGTATATCAGTTGTCATTTGATACCAGATGGGTTCGTTCGTCTGTTTCACGGAGCATCAATAAGAATAGTTTGTCTATGTTTAACTTGTTTGCCTACTTTAATATTTAATACAAGTAGAGCAGTTCCATCAAATATGTATGCTGCAAACGAACGATTTCTTTTTTGAGGTTAAAGCGGTTTTCAAAGTTTTGAAATGTTTTTGTTGTTTGTGTTCTAAATTTTTTTCCAAATTCCTGTATCTATATCCCTGCAACAACTGTGAACATGTCGAAAGGGTGCTTCGTACCTGGTTGTCTGAACACCAGTGAAAGTTCTATTGAACAATTTTTTATGCTCCTAAATACCTATGATGCGCATTGTACAATGTGGTTCAAAGCAATGAATAAATAAACCTTGTGTAAAAAGCGGAAATATAATTATGTTTTTGTGAAGAACATTTCCAACTGAATGTTACTGTATTCAAGCAGCATTCAAGAAACGATTTTAAATTTTAGTTATTGCAAAAAATAAATTCATATTTGTTAAATAGAAAGAGTCATTCATATCATAATCAACCCTCGCTAAATTATCCGAACTTCCCTTCACGAAGTCTTTCCATATTTTGATGATGTTATGCAATAATGGGTCAAGCCACAGTCAGCTAGTAACGTAAAAAATATCAAAATAGTTTAGCAGATCATGGAATTATGGAATGTGGCTCAATACTACCGTCAGTGGATGGAGCCCCTTACAATTGCGGGTTGAATCATTTTTGCTTATTGTAGAATAACACTTTGGCGATTCCAATGACTGTTATAGCTTAATTATTGGAAAATATGGCTTGTCTCATTGTTATATAACACCATTAATTTAATACACAAGTAAATTCACACCAGATGGTCATAACAACACCTCGCTACAGTACTTATCAATGAAATATATCATTTAAATGTCGAATGTAAAAAAATAAACATTAACCTCAAATCTCGAGATCACTTTTGTTGCATGAGAACTGTCATAATGATTTGAGGTGTTGTCAATGCTCGTTCTTCATCGAAAAGATGGTCCGTTCAGGAAATTTGAAAGTTACAAAAATAATAAAAAGGAGCTAATATGTGGATTTTTTTCTATCAGTTGATCAAGTGACGAAGTTTCAATTATTTGTTAATGGCTTATACCAAGCTAGAATCTATATTTTTGAGGAGAACGGTATTGAATGTTTCCGAACATGGATTATGGTGGGGGTTCTTTCCGATGAACGTGGCGTCAGCGGCACACTTTCAAATGAGATATTCTTTCAAAATGAAATAAATATAGTGGAACTCTTTGTTAAATGGACGTTTCAGACTAGAATATATCGATATAAAAGAGTTTTGCAATTTATTTTTCATAAATGTAAAGGTCCATTGTTGTACATCATTTTCAGAGCACATCAGAGTTGTATCATTTGTGAATAAAATACACTTTACCGGAGCAAAGAATTGTGATAGATCATAATGTAAATGATAAAAAGTATCGGCCCAATGACCGACCCTTGTGGCACCCCATTCAAATTATTACTTTTTAGTTCAGATCTACAGTTTCTCACTTCTACAGTCTGAAATCTATTTGACTTTACTTGCAAAGTAATTGGAATAGTCAATAAAATGTAAGACAATCAAGTAATATGGTTACTATTAGTTTATTTGATTTTTAATTCGTCACACAATTCAACAATATCGCAAACAAGGCAGAAGCTGTCCATTATATTCCTTAATTTATACACGAAATAATGAGTCTCGATTCGTTACCAAAGGAAATACTAATAGCAGATTAAACTCGAATGTTTGGCGATTGAAGAGTAGAATTGTACGTGATTCCAATACGTAATAATTCAATTAGTCCAAACATGCCCGACCACCAAGAAATTTACCAATTTATATAACGTACAATCAAAACAAATTCTTAGAAACTGACTTTAGGTTGATATTCAGAGAATTGGATGAAATTCGAATAAACACCACACTTAAATGTTCAATGTAATTTCTCTGAATCTGCTTCTATGGGTATAATAGTATAGGAAAAGTTCTGAATATGGGCCCTGTATTCAATACAATACAGATGTGCTCAGAACAGTAAGCGACATCTATGTTTTATAGACCTGTTGAGAACAGGTGTTAATAAATGTATTTGTGAAAATCTGTATATTATTTCAAGGCAAGTTGCCATAGTAATATACGAGGATATATTGAGAAATTCTTAGCCTACTATAGGAATCGAACAAAATTTTAATGTCAAAATATTTTATTACTCAACATATTCTCCTCTTAATTGGATACATTTATTACAGCGAACCTGCAACGTCTCTAGACCTTTCAAAAAAAATGTTTCTTCTTGCTCTGCAAACCAGACCTCCACAGCTTTTATTACCCCCTCGTTGAAAGAAAATTTACAACCTTTCAAACTTTTTTTCAGTTGAGGAAAGAGATGATAGTCGGACGGAGCCAAATCTGTTCTAGTAATTCAAACCCTAAATCACTAATTTTTAATTAATTTAATTAATGAGATTTGTGTGCAGGGGCGTTGTCCTGAAAAAACAAAACACCTTTGGATAGCTTTCCGCGTCTTTTCTTTTTAATTTTTTCCCGTAGTAGTCAGTAATGTCGAATAGTAATCTCCAGTTATTGTTCTACCCTTATCCAAAAAATCAATCATGATGACTCCAAGGTAATCCCAAAAAATTGAAGCAAGAACTTTTTTAGCAGATTTTTGGACACGAAACTTCTTAGGTCTTGGAGAACCGGAATGTCGCCATTCCATCGATTGTTGCTTTGTTTCTGGATCGTAGAAATGTACCCAAGTCTCATCCGTAGTAACAATTCGGTTTAAGAAGTCTACATCGTTTTCAAATCGTTTTCAAATCGAGCACAGATCGAACGCGATGCTACTACCCTTGCACGCTTTTGGTCAACATTCAAACATTTAGGGATCCATTTTGCAGCAATTTTTCTCATGTCCAAATTGGCGAGAACTATATGATGAACGCGTTCGTATGAAATATTCAGTGCTTCAGATATCCGTTTTAGCCCAAATCGACGGTCTGTTAAAATCATGTCATGAACTGCATCGATATTTTCGGGGACTGACACAGAAACTGGCCTTCCCGATCGGTCATCATCTTAAATGGAAAATTTACCTCTTTTAAAACTTGCAGTACAATTTTTCACGGTCGCATACGAAGGACATGGATCATCAAGGGTATTAAGCATATCTTCGTGAATCTGCTTACCTCTTGACCCGTTTAAATACAGGTACTTGATTATGGCTCGATACTCCAATTTTTCGATTTTCACAATTTCGGTAGACATATTTTTTCTTTTAATTTATTGGGTAACTCTGGTTTACCTTTTTGACGTCAAACTTTACACTGACACTTCTAATAAGTTATTGTTCGTTGCTATGGTAACGCAATATTGTCGTGACTTGGGGTTGATTCACGACTAACTAGGTAGATACTGATCATTCATAGATTTAAAACACTTTAGAAAAATATAAAAATATTTATTTTACTATGTACAAATATGAGATTAAGACGATTGAAATTAATGAAGGAAATAATCAATAAAGAATCAATGAACTAAAGAATTGAAGAATCTCTCCTAGTTATTGATTGGATAAATTATTTTAAAAAGATCTTTACTTACAATACATATCGGCATTTACATTTAGGGAACATTTTCCTTCTATCTAATATCTGATCTTCCAAACTCCCCCCATAGCCCTCACTAGTTGCGGGCACGGCAGAACTCTAAACTCGACTCGACTACCAGTTCGAACTATCAGTGTCCTTTTTGAAAACTCTTGTTTATGTTATGTTGAGGACAAGTTGTGTTTCAAAATAAAATATCTTCGCTCACGTACTGAATTGTAAAAAGGTTACCCACGTATTGAAATATAAAATATTTTAATGTACAGGATGTTCCATATATTTTTGACAATATTTTGTTTAAGCAGGGAACTGGTCTAGGCTAACTAGATATCAATACATCCTCGTATCTATATATATAAGCTCACTACGTTTGCGTTATTCACTGCAATCTGTTGTATTGAGATCAATACTTTTTGCGTTGCAATATGTGCAATATGTGGGCACACGTTACATTTGTGACTATTGTTAGATAATTTTTTTATATTGTTTGACTTTATTTTTCTTGTGCCTGCGTTTCCCTAATAATATTTCAGTTTTCAACCTGGAAATGAAGTTCATTTTCTTACCATGTAAGCATTTGTATTATTTTAGATAGAGGCAGGCCCGTATTTCACACACTCTACGTTACTACAAGAAATTTGTAAAATTTTAAAAAGACATCTAATATTACAATATTTCTTTCTTTGTGTTACTTTCTCTTTTGTAAAGGAGACTTTGAGCAAGGTGTGTGCCAAGTTTTAAGTGTTTGCTTTGGAATATATGGTAATTATTCATGAAAAACAAAATGGAGGCATATATTCAGACCTATTCCACTAATAATCGTCTTTAATATTACCAAAAGTAGAAGAATTCAAATACATTCGAATAATGGGAAGATTTTTTTGCAAAAAATGACAAAGTTTATTTTTTGATGTGCTAGCACTTAGCTATGGGCACATCATTTGGGGTAATTATTCACCTATATCTGTTTTTATTCCATAAAAAAGAATTATCAAAACCATTGCAAAGGCATCACAAACAGTATCGTGTAGAACAGTATTCACATTTTTTGATATTCTACCTCTATCAGGTCTATATATCCTAGAAGTTTTGTTGTAGATTCACAAAAATCAAGAACTATTTAGACAGAATCAAGCCTTCTATAGTGATACTGCCGTCCTAAGTCAAAAAGGCGTATCTCAAGAATTACCAGAGTTATTAAGTCAGTCACTTACGCCTATAAATCTCAGAATTTTAGGTGTATTTTGGAAATACTTCTTTTTTGCTTATGTTTTGGTTGGCATAGAACAATGAGATCCTGCCAAATTTGTTATTCAAGTCAACGGTTTGATGATAGGGAATCTGTAGAAAGTGAAATCTGAAGTATGAATAAAAATTGAGAAACGTCCTTTGGGCTTAGGACGACAGACAGTATAATACCAGCACTCAAAATGATTTTCAAATACCCAAACACGATTATCCCTACGACTCAACTCGCGTTTTTGGGGAGAAAATTACAAAAATATAAGCAAGAAAGAAGAATTCAAAAGTAAAACAGAATAGCTACTATTTGAAATCAGCCCCTAGGCAATTGATGAGTATTTTTCATATTTAGAGAAATAAAATGACCACATTCCCTCATCAATGTAGCTTTTGTGTTTTCACTTGATTTTTTTTGTTCTAACGTTTTTCAATCGTTATTTATGAATGTGTTCATTGTGTACTTAGTGTATTTAACTGTACTGACTGTACTGTCTTGTCCAATTGCTTTATCAAGCTCCTTTTTATAGATCAATAAATTCTATTAATAACATGTTATAGTTTTGTTGTGGATAACCAACTCTCTAGTTCGTTCTGTAAAAAAAACAAAATGTTTCTTTAACTAAAAACACAACGGAATAATACTCGATTGGTTGAAGAATATAAAAGCTATACAAGAACTAATAGAAAAAACCAAAACTGATTATTACAAATCTCAAATAAATGAAAATAAAAATGATGCTAAGCAATTGTGGAAAGCAGTAAACAGTATGTGCAGTAATACAGAACCCAATGAAATAAAATGTATCAAAGATGAAACAGATAATCTGACCGATGACAAGAAAATAACTGTGGAATTATTCAACAATAGCTTTATCAATATGGGCAGAACTTTGGCTGAAAAGATCTGTAAAAAAGCAAACTATTCCTTCAAAGAAAAAATATCAGAAAATTAGTTATATCTCACTCCGACATATGATGCGGAAATGAGGAATGTTATCCAAAACTTGAAAAGTGGTAATCTCCAGGAGTAGACAACTTTAGAGCAGAAACTTTAAAATCGATTGCACAATACATATCAAGACCACTCGTTCATATCTTCAACTCATCGATGGAATCTGGGCTTTACCGATCTGACTTTAAGACTTCAATGGTGATCCCAATCTACCAGAATGATGATGAGACATAAGTTACTAATTACAGGCCCATAAACTTCAGCAAAATATTATAAAAGTAAGACTCACAAGCTATTTAGAAAAATATAAACTTCTATCCGATATGCAATTTGGATTCAGAGAGAGACAGTCAACCCAGGATGCTATACTGGAGTTAACAAAAAATATTTATGAGAGTTTGGATGAGAGTAAACCATGCCTCACTGTATTTATATACCTTGCTAAGTCTTTTGATACTGTCAGCCACCCTATGCTATCACCGACCCTAGAAAATTATTAGAGAAAAATGTTTTACACTCTTTCAGTGCTATTTGAGTAACCGAAAACAATCTGTTAAACTGAAAGAAACGATAAGTAAATACAAAAAAATAGAGTGTGGTGTGCCTCATGGTACGGTATTGGGACCCATATTGTTTATATTTAATATGAATGGACTATTTTTCATCGAAGGTAAGGGTAAAATTATTAGTTCTGTGGATGACCTACAGAGGAAAATACTAGTCTCAACTGAAATCTATAGTAGAGGCAGATCTGGCTGTCGCAAAAAATTGATTTGACTCCAGATCACTATCCATCAATTTGAATAAGACTCAATTCTTACCGTTCACCAATAGCAAATCAACGTTGCCTACATGCTCCACACTCACAATACAAAACTTCTCAATCGCCGCTGTAACAGACCCAAAATACCTTGGCATAATATTGGATACCCATCTCAGATGGAACGCACATATTAATTTTATTCTTAAGAAACTCCGATTCCTATTATATGAGTTCAGACAACTCAAAGACATACTCAATTATTCATTTCAGCCTGGTGGAAAGCCATATCGCGTATGGAATATTGGAATGGGGAGTATCTAAAACATATTTGAGACCACTCGAGGTAATACAAAAACGATATTTGAAATTGATGATGCAAAAGGAGCCAAGGTTCAACAGTGACCAGCTTTATCTCGACTCTCTAATATTAGAAATCCGACAACTATTTTATAAAAATATAAACATCAGACAGGAGTCAGAGAAAAACAAACTCACCACATGTGCGCATACGTATAGTACCAGACAACATAAGAAATACATATATCCTTCTAAATTGAATCTTAAGATCCTATTTAATAATCATTTCATCATCATTTATGTAATCGTTAAACTTGAGTGTATATTCATTTCTATGTATGTTTTTCGTTATTTATCAATAATTGTTTTTACATTATAGCCCCTTTATATTCCCCGTACAAGATTCCTCTTGAATCTTCTAGGAATTTTCTCGTTTATTGTAGATATGTCCACTATTGAAATATTTGATTTACTGTTTTGTATTTAGAGCAATAAACGTTATTATTATATATATTATTATATAGAGAGGGTAGTCGTTGCTCACTAGTTAAGAATAAAACCAGTTAATATTGGGGATTGCAGCAAAGTCAAAAGTGTACTCTTTTGAGTTTATTCCAAGCTTTCGTAAATTTTATTTACATCTTCAGGGAACTACAAAGAATTATTATGTCAATTTTACATGTCGATGTTATTAAATTTTACTTACAACTATAGTGTTTGACATGTTCTTAATGCTTTGAATAGTGACATTACAGTTTAAAATTGTAAATAATATGAAAAAAGACTTTACGAACATAAATAAACAGAAAATTTTAAAATTTCAGTCGAAAAACAAAAGACTTGTTGATTGTATCTAAGGGATATACATCAGGTGTCAATAGAAAAGAAATCTGTAATTTTCAAGTCAATGTTACCAACTGTAATCTTGTAGCAACTGTTGAAAATTGAAATATACGACTGTTGTTTTGTAAGTTAGGAAAAAATTACATTTCCAATTGAGTAGTTATGGAGATATTATTATTCATATGGAGAGTGTGGTCTAACGACAGTAAGAAGGAATTAATCTCACTCAAATGATTTATATCAGTTCTTTTATTCATACATTTTTTATCTTGAGATATGAAGGCCATTTCCAAAAAAGTTCTCTTAGTCATATGAGTCTCTTTAGCGAATATTTGAGTTGAATTATAATTTATTCGATGGTCAAATTTGTTAACATGATCAGCAAGAGCACATCTTTCAGGATGAAGTCTACAATCACCTTTATGTGAGGAAATTCTACTTTTCAGGCATCTAGAAGTCTGGCCAATATAATTTTTATCACAGTCCTGACAAAGAATGCTATACACTACATTTGAAGTGGAAGTTAATGGAATTTTATCTTTTACTTTTGAATACATTGATCTAATTGGTAAAATAGTTTTATTTTCTATTTTGACATTACACACTGAATGAGAGAGCTTGGACAATCTTGGTGTAATATCTTTTATATATGAAAGTGAAGTAAATGTAGGAATTGTAGGATTTGTAGGATTAGTATTAGCAACATTGCCATTAGCGGATATGTTAAGATTGTAAGATATAATATCTGTTTCAATATTATTATATACACGAATTACCCTGAAACTAAAAGTAAATAGTAACATACAATGTTCAAGTTCCAATAATTTATGCAACCTGAATTTCGCGTGTGACAGTTATCAGTTGAACTATTTTCGTGGCATGACATCGTTATTTGGTAAACATACTCTTGGTCACAACTCTATTGCTCAGTGGTTAGAACACAGAACCGTAACATTTCCTCTCGGTTATTGTGTAAACCAGAATAATTTTTCAATCGTCACTTTGTCCTTTGAATTAAATTCAACTATCTCTAATTATTTCACATTATATCATTCAGGTGGAATGTAAGATTTTTTCAGTGTGATTTGACCACTGAAATACATCACTTTCAAGTACTTTCTGTTTGGTTCGGATAATAAACAAGAATGGAACGCTTTCGCAAATTGTCGTCTTGGTTCAGTTGGCAACACTGAATCTCCTGAATGTTTATCAAACAAATATGTCCTAATGAAATCTGCATTATTGACCATTTTGTTTTATATCCATACAACATGATCAAATGAAAAGGTGATAATCTATTAGCTTCCGTAATCAGTTTATAAAATCATAACGTTGATATTGCATGACAGTGATCACCTGCCCCAGATACCGCCTCTTGCATTGTTCATTCCAAATTAAAAATCAATACTAATTAAAAAAGCCATTTAGGAGATTGTTTGATTATTGAAATCATCTTTACGAAAATAACTTATCGGTAATTATCAAAAATGTCTTCTCTTCTCTGAAACGAATTATGTTGCAACCTAATTTGTTTCTCAAAACCGAAGGAATCTGTATTTCCATAATCATCGATACATTTTTGTATCACATACGATACGTTGATATTTTTGAACGAAAATATACATATAGTATATTGCGGCGCAGATTTTTAGTGCCTCAACTCTCAAATTCACAACTTGGATTAACCCAGTATCATTATTCATGGTAGGTATCGATAAAATCACCCACTTTCTTATGAAATAATATTAAAGTGCAAGTCACCACAGGAAACTTTTCGAAATAATCAATACAACTGCTCTAACTACGAAAACGTCAAGCAAGTTGCTGCATTGTGTTAATTGATGCCTGTAAAAACCTTGTGGTGTTTATAAATAAAATTAATCAATGGAGTGGTGACGGAATATCACGCATTCAATAGAATCGCAATCAATAGAATGTAATAAATATTTTACCATGCTTTCAGGTTTTCCATTGTGATATACCTGTTGACGCAGAAAGTTCAAAGCTGGTAGACATTCTGTCGTCTTCTCTTTCATTAAATCCACTTCTCATACAGGGTGAAATACTACCACTCATGGAAAATTAAATGGGTTACTGGTCAGTCAGGAACGAAAGCATCTGTAAGATTTGAGAGCTATTATAGCTATTATATACAGGGTGTATCTAAATAACACCGAAAAAAATCAAAGGGGTGATTCTGTGATGAAAATTAATGTGAGTGTTTGGTATAAAATTTTTTGAAAAAACCCTCCCCGGAAAAGTTTCACCCCTTCGAAAATTAAAAAAAAATGGTTTTTCTTCTTTATTTTCCCTGTATATCAAGTTAAAGACACGAAACTTGGTAAACATTATCTGTCAATAAGAGTACAATTTTTGAAATTTTTCCAACCCTGAAGTATGCTTAGAAGGGGTTGATTATTTCAACCCCTAAGATATTTTTTCTTACAACTTTTTTTTAGATGAACATTTTTTCTTTAAAAAAGTATTACTGAAAAGCCCAATTCATTGACTAACTTTTTTAACTCTACAAGTTTTTTCTAAAACTTGAGCATTTACGAGAAAAAAAATCTAATGCAATGCATTTTCAAAAAGATGAGCTAACGCGAGTGTATTTTGCGTCAAGTCTAGTGGCCTGTGCTTTGCATAAAAACATTAATACTGACACTAGGATTGTGTAGTGTCATTTTCTGTCACCCATCTTATTGTTTCACAAGTTTTATGATTGTGTATTGTAGGAAATATTAGTTGATTGAAAATATGAATGCATATTCGAATTTGGTCGTGCTAACGGTAATTCATTGGAAGCGCAAAGACTTCATGCTGAACAGTACCCACAGCGTAGACTACCCCATCATACTACGTTCACAACTATTCACCGACGCTTGCGGGAACGTGGTAATTTTGAAAAAAGAAGTTCTACTAGAGAAGTTAGAACTGCAGCTGTAGAAGAAGCCGTACTTAATTCAATTGAAGAATTCCAGAAACTAGTACCAAGAGAATAGCTCGTGTCCTACATGTAAGCCATTCCGTTGTTTTTAGAATATTAAAAGAACAAATGTTGTATCCTTATCATCTTCAACGGGTGCAGGCGTTAACGATTCGAGATTTTTTAACCCGTGTGATTTTTTGTCAGTGGCTTATTAATATGATTGGCCAAGCATCACATTTCTTAGGTAATATTTTATTTACTGACGAGGCGAGTTTCTCAAGAGACTGTATTAGAAATTTTCACAACAATCACCTTTGGGCTGACGAAAATCCTCATGGCTTTTTTGAAGGAAATCGTCAGTATCAATTTTCATTAAACGTGTGGCTCGGAATTATTGATAATCATTTAATTGGTCTCCATTTTCTTCCGCTACGATTAAATGGTGAAGCATATTGTCATCTCCTTGAAGAATTACCTGTTCTTCTTGAAGAGGTTCCCATTCAAATTAGGCAACATTCATGGTTTATGCACGATGGTGCACCAGCTCATTTTAGTATATAGAACTCACCTGGATGAGGTGTATGCCAATTAATGAATAGGTCGAGGAGGACCTGTAAACTGGCCAGCCCGCTCCCCTGACCTTAACCTTTTGGATTTTTGCATATGGGAATATCTGAAATCTTTGATATACACAAACCCAGTTGAAAATATCGATGATCTGCGAAACCGCATTGTAGCAGGGTGTGAAACTATAAGAAATTCTCCAGGAATATTTCATCGTATACGCAATTCTATGAGGAAAAGGGTAGATGCTTGTATTGAAGCTGAAGGCGGTCATTTTCAACATTTATTATAATTGTATTGTCGATATTCGACAGGTTTTTGTTCATTGTTTGTTCACTTTTGTTTTTAGTTGTAGAAGTCTCATAATCATAATTTGGTTGGCTGTTGTTTAATAAAATGCTATTTTACATGAGCTTATTTATTTTTTTCTCATAAATGCTTAAGTTTTCGAAAAAAACTTGTAGAGTTAAAAAAGTTAGTCAATGAATTGGGCTTTTCAGTCATACTTTTTTAAAGAAAAAATTTTCATCTAAAAAAAAGTTGTAAGAAAAAATATCTTAGGGGTTGAAATAATCAACCCCTTCTAAGCATACTTCAGGGTTGAAAAAATTTAAAAAAGTGTACTCTTATTGACAGATAATGTTTACCAAATTTCGTGTCTTTAGCTTGATATACAGGGAAAATAAAAAAGAAAAACCATTTTTTTTTTAATTTTCGAAGGGGTGTAACTTTTCCGGGGAGGATTTTTTCAAAAAAATTTATACCAAACACTCACATTAATTTTCATCACAGAGTCACCCCTTTAATTTTTTCAGTGTTATTCAGATACACCCTGTAGATATTATAGTCAAAATCTGTCTGATCGTGCGGGTTCAAAGGGCAGCAAGCATATAAATCAAATAAAAAAACCTATTGATTACCAAAATGTTGTGATTATTTACTAAGGTATATTTTCACGATATCATGCATGTGTAACACGGAAATCGTTTGTGTGATGTTATTGGAATGAGCACTTGTTTAAACAAAATTTTGTAGAAAACACTATTTTTCTCAAATTCATCATTTACGTTAGTGAACAATTAGTTCATTGAGATTTCATACCCAGTTCAAAGTTATTGTGTGTTATAAACAATATCTAACCTTGTTGTGATATCATTGAGCCGTAATAACACACTGGGTCCATGATTAGATTTTCATATACAGTGTATCCCACTTACCATGGTCACCATGGGTATCTTTTTAATGGTGAGAGATACGAGGTCGGTTAAATGACACCAAATGTGGAGTTTATCAAGGCCAACTATAATATAAAAAAATAATTTGATAAAATCTATTCGTTTTTGTTTAATACGCAAAAAACAGATTTTGATCATTTTCATGTCTCCTCTGTAACTTCTTTATTTATGAAAATATTCGAATAGGAATTTCACATTCTTATGGCAGTTTTTCAATGAGATTTCGAAAAAAATATGAAATTCATACCAACTCTTCTAGAATTTGAGATATCAGCACCATTTTTCATGTTTCAAATGTAGGTCATAGCTCACTATAACTTTTTTTTCTCTTACAGACGATATGTCACAGTAACAGGTTTTTGCTGTTAACAACGAAGTTATCGTCATTTATACAAAAACAAAAACTATTTTGAAGTCGCCATCTTGAATTTATAAATCATGATCTCCGACCTCAAAAACCCCCACATACCAATTTTGAATGGAATCGGACCATAATCACAAATCTCGTCCGCCATATTGGAGGAGCCGCAATTTTTTATTTCAATACAAATTTTATAGTGCATTGTCACCGGCATTACGAACATCTGCCAAATTTCAAGTTATTAGGGCCGCCAGAAGTGGGTCAAATTTTACTTGCAAGAGACATGAAAATGATCAAAATTTGTTATTTGCGTATAAAACAAAAACGAATTGATTTTATCAAAATATTTTTTCACATTTTAGTTGGCCTTGATAAACTCCACATTTGGTGTCATTTAACCGACCTCGTATCTCTTACCATTAAAAAGGTACCTATGATGAGCATGGTAAGTGGGACACGCTGTATACAGACTGCATTCAATAAATGAGAATCAGTATTCATCACATCTATTGTCTTACTCTTCCAACTTGCTGCTGACTTTCATCAAGGTGGGTACCACCGTACCTCCCTTGAACATGGTCCTTCGAGCATAAAATCAGCGATCTTTGGTAAAGAAATCCACGAAACTCATCGGCCAGCCAAAAACTCACCATCCAACCATCCAGAAAAACATACTACAAGGCGACACACGCTCAATCCACGGTAGGAACCCTCACAAATCCAGGAGTACGTCCCCAGAGGTACATCCATACTACGAGGCAACAGACCCTCAAATCTACGAGGAAATCCCTCACAAATCCAGGAGTACATCCACAACGAGTACATCCACAACGAGGCAGCAGACTCTCAATCTTCTATCAATATTATTCAGCAATCAATGGAGATCTCATTTCCCTTGGAGAAATGCTATTCGAATAAATTACCTAGGAGGAAACCATGGCTCATTTAAGAACTTATTGATGAAGGCCATTATCTTAGAGATATGTTTAAAAATATTAAATACTCAAATGATGAACATCATCACGATACAAAATTATAAAAAACACCATGAACAAAATATCAAATTAGCTAAACAAAAGTATCATTCAGAGCTTTTTTCGAAATCAAGCAATATTTCCAGAACTGCTTGGCAACTCATAAAAAGTAAAAACAATAGTTCAGCGGGTGATAAACCTCATGATTACTTTGTTGATGAGGATGGTAACCGATTTCATAATTTACAAGAGGCCGCCGATAACTTTAATACTTTTTTTGTTGAATCCGTAAATAAAATAATAAGTAAGAATGTTTCAACGCATACTAACAACAAACTTGCTTATAATAAAACTATAGTAAATTCACTCTTTTTGCTCCCTTTTGAAGAAATTGAAATTCGTGAAATAATCATATCTGTTAGCAAAAAACACTCAGCAGGTGTTGACGGAATTCCATGTTCTTTGATGAGGTATGTTGCTGACTATTTATTGGCACCTCTAACTTATTTGGTCGGCTTGTCTTTTCAAGAGGGATCGTTTCCAACCACACTAAATAAATCTATTGTTATTCCGATTCATAAAAAAGGTAATAAACACAGAATGTCTAATTATCGCAGTATATCACTTTTATCAGCTTTTTCCAAAATATTTGAAAAATGCTATTATATACGACTTGAATCGTTCTTAAATAAAGAAAATTTTTTCAGCAGTTACCAATTTGGTTTCCGTAAGGGTCGCTCCACCCAAGATGCTATAATATCTTTATATTCTCACCTTATGTCTAATTTTGAACTAAATAATAAGTCCTTAGCGCTCTTTTCGATTTAAAAAGAGCGTTTGATGTGATAAACATCGATTTAATGCTAGATAATTTTTACAGATGCGGCATGCGTCGTTTGGCATTCGCGTGGATTAATCTTACCTCACCAATAGGAAACATAAAACCAACTTAAAAGCTAACGGCACTTCAGTTCATTCCAGTTTCATTTCTACTACCTGTGGCGTCCCTCAGGGTAGCATACTGGGACCCCTCTTATTTATAATTTTTTTTTGATAGCCTTATGCAGGAATTTTCATTATGTAGCAGCGTTCGCTGACGATGCTGTTGTTACAACTTCTAACAGCAATCTAGATATACTATCTAAAATGCCATCTAGTGCGGTTATTCAAATGATAAACTTCTGCTTTGTTAAGGGACTTGTGTTAAACGAAGTTAAAACTGAAATGATACTTTTTAGCCTGACAGATTTGAATAAAAGTCTGTTTGTTAAACTCAACAACAAAACTATTGAACAAACGAGGGTTACCAAATATCTTGGTATATTTATAGACGAGCATCTGACATGGTCGTGTCAAATAGATGCAGTATTAAAAAAAATGTCAATCTACACTTACGTTCTTTGGCAGCTTAGGGAGAAAGTAGACGCTAATCTTTTATTACTATACTATTTTGGGTATGTTCAATCCTGCCTTTCTTATGCCACCTTATGCTGGGGCAACTGTTCTAGGGCTGATGAGGTCTTCAGAGCTCAAAAGAGAATAATTAGAATTATGTCATTTAAACCTTATTCCTATTCTTGTAAACAATTATTCCCTGAGTTAAATTTACTAACATTTCCCTCCCTGTTCATTCTTGCGTCAATAATGCACGTCAAAAATAACCAATCTGACTATCTAGTTTCTAGAAACAATCAATATTGTCTTAGAGTAAGCATGGATTTGGCTTTACCCAAGCACAAATTGACTAAGGTAGCCAACAGTCCTATCGTGCTACCAATTAAATTATACAACAAACTGCCAACTGAATTAAAGAAAATCTCAAATAATTATAAATTCAAAAATACTCTGAAAGTTATTTTAATTAAGAATTCATTTTATTCTATTAATGATTTTGTTAATTGCAACGTCTCTGACCTCGCATTTATTACTTTGTTGTGATGTCTTTTTTGTTTGTTTGTAAAATTTCTTTGTATTATTTGTATTCTACAAATTATTTGTGTTAATTTTTACTGTAAACTTTTTAAAGTTTTTTAAACTTATTTTGACATTATCCAAAACTACAAAGTCTATGGAAATAAAGATTTGTATTGTATTTGTATTGTAATCCACGGGAGGAACCCCTCAAAAATCCAGGAGTATGTCCATAGCAGAAGTACATCCATCCACGAGGCACCAGACCCTCAAATCCACGAAGTAACACTTCTAATCCAGCATTGAGAATCAAGCATCCAAGCAACAGGAAAAAACTCCACAACGGACCCTGCCATGTACGAATTGCAACCCCTTGGCACCACTCAAGCGCTCGAGACCGGAGTGACTGACTAATCAACATTTAGAACACTGTTCCTGTTCTCGCTAGCTCCTCCAAAGCATCAGCAATAAGAATTGATTCCAACTACGTACATTCCACTCCATCCGAGAAGGTCGACGAAGAACCTATTTTTGAACTATCAGATGACTTGGATGGTCTCTGCATTGATGAAGAACGATTGCAGCAACGATGACAAGAAACAGTTTGAAAAAAAAACTACGACATCATTCCTATACGACCAGGGTCGGATTGTGGGCGAAAGGGCCTACCGGGAAATTTACCAATGTGGCCTCTTTCTCCTCCTAGTTAGGCTTTTAAACTAGGTGTTGTTCAATAAATTGTTGATCTGAAGAGTGACTCACAAAAATGCCTCAACATTCGATTTTAATGAATTGAAAAGTGACGATATTATAATATAATAATAATAATGATAATAATAATATCCCCGTAGAGTGTACCCAAAGGCATAGCCTGTGCGGGCAGAGGACGGATATAAGTATTATTTGCCGTGGTGCGCATTACCACTAAATTGCTATGAGAAGGTACTGATCCCAATATTATCCTATTTCACTTTAAAGTTAGCGAAAATAATCATTTATTATTTCAAATGAGTACAATAAAATTTCTTCGTAATTCTTTCTGATGCATGATTTTTTCAGTTCAATGCTGTACAAGTTGATTTTTGTGCAGAATCAACAAGAATATATGCACCCTTTTTAAATTTTCGTTTTATTGGAATCGACGATATGTAACAAAATATTTACGAGGAAAATTTCTTGAAACTACACTGATTATTCATTCCATTTTTATTTGTTGAACATTTATTTATTCTATACATTTCATAGTCACATACATGCACTTATGAAAATACAAAAAATAATATTGTGTTGATTAACTGCATAACTATTTAACTATTACAAATATAATAACAAAAAACAAAACATCACATTAAGATAAAATCATTGATAAAAGAGAAATATTGAGCTAAAGGAGAAACCAAATCTTTGGTAAAAATGTACATTTATTCTATAGGAGTTGAAAAATAAAAGTTATGTATTGATGCAGTAAAAAATAAAATATCCTATTGATACATAACTACTAAACTAAAACCAATAACAATAAAAAACAAAACATGAAACGTCTTGATAGTTATATGAAATCTTTGGTAAAAAAGAACATTATTTATTCTGGAGCAGTTAAAAAACAAAAATAACAATGTATTGACATATAACTATCGAAATAACAAAATCAAAATAACATAAAACAAAACAACTTATCAGTTAGCTATATCAAATCTTCGGTAAAAAGGGAACTTTCGAACATCTATGATAGGTAAAAAGTATTTTGGACAAGCAAAAAGGTTTAATAGGGAATATGCAAGTGATTTAAATTTACTTGATTTTTTTACCTCATATACTTTGTTTTGAAATTACACCTAAATCATTAGTTTGTCAATTAGTTTGTATTTAACTCCATAAAACTTTAATCAAAAAGTGCAGAGCGCGGAATTTAAATTTGCGAAGCGCATCACCATTGGTCGAAACGAAGAATGACGTCACATGGCACGTTATGAAATTTATCTCTGATGGTATTCATACTGTGCTAGTCGTCTTTCATAGAATATTTGTTTTTTTTTATATATTTGTAGTGTTTTCCATTGCATAGTGCGATTTTGGTCTAGTGACAATTGTAAATTATCAAGAGCAATGACTGAAAGTGGTTTTGTCAAAGCACAATCCGACAATACCTGAACTAATAAGTAGTAATAGTTTATCAAATGATAGTTTTCCTTTTGTAATTTAGGTGAGGCAGGTATATACAAAACATTTATGCATACAAAACTTACTTCTGATCAATTCAGTTGTTAACTATAGAAATTCAATGTACTCACATTGAAATGATCTTCACAACAATGTAAATGTGATATTGGAGATACTTCGTCTCTTCTCATAACCTTGCACCATTGTTTACGTATTTTCGCATCTTTTGGAACAGAAAAAAATACTTTACTTGGTTTACTGGTGTTTTGGCATCCCGGTACTAGACAATACCTATAAAATGTTTTTTTAGCATTTTCCATTATCGTAATAGCGATTAAAACTGCAAATTCCTAACCTTATTAATAACTGTCAATAGTGTCAATGGCCATATCTATCGAAAGGCTTGTTCGTTAAAGACTGCTCTGGTTGATCGAGATCACTTTCACATATGTTCATCTCTCTCTATCACTTGTACTGCATTTGTCTTACTCTTTTATAAAATATCAACTTCAAGCAAGTAGAGCAATCAGAGTACGTCTCAACGAATGACACTGAAGAAGAACAACACTGATCGCGCCATGTGACGTCATCCACAGCGCGCGAAAATGGAGGCGTTCAAATAGGTCAAATTCAATCGGTATTTTATATATTATTATAAAAATTAATTTATATTTTTTACTATGTTGTAACGAAGTAAAAAATGTATTAAACAAATTTAAAAAAATATGCGTATTCCCTATTTATAGGGGGGACCTAACGTGGCCGCTATGTTGACGACTTAGTCTCTCATATAAGTTGTCTTCCATACTTTGCTGATGTTTTTGTCAATGCATCAATAATATAGTTATAATTTAGGTCATTTAACATATCGATTTCGGTCTTCATCAGAAGAAACGCCACCAGTCTTTCTTGCCCTAATAAAGACCTCAGTCTGTTCACAATTATCTTCGTCTTACTAAAAACTCTCTCGCAAGAAACTTGAGTACATGACAGAGTCAATAGGTACTTGTAGTCAACGTATGTTTCCAAAATAATTAAACAACAAACAAAGCAACCAGAACATGAAGAATCTTTGTGAACGAAACTTTCAACTTTATTTTCTTCCACTTCGTTTTCACTCTCGGTGGTTTCGCTGAAATCTGCGTTATCCTTATCAGATTGTTACTCTTCAATGCCTTTGACAGAAAACTTATTCTTCAAATTCTCAAAATTTTGAGCAAAGCTGATGAGCTCCTTCATTATTGAAGATGGATCCAGGCCAGTTAATTCAGATATCACCAAAAATGAACTAAACTGCAAAATAAAATTTTCGTCGTTCAACATAATTTGGAAATTACGCGGATCAAAGTAATAAAAGTCTTTGTAGGTATTTTCATAATCTGCGTAACGGTTTTTCAAACTTTCATTTACTTGATTCACAATGATTTTGTAGGTCTCTATTTCAAATTTTCTAGTTGGGTCCTGTACATTCCCATCAGAGCACTTCTCACTATGCATTTTTTAAACTTTTCTTTGGCGAGTTACTGGAAACTCTGTTTCGATATAAATTTCACTGTTTATCAAGGAAACGTTCTCACTTACGTAATCTATGAATGTATTTACTTTGTTCAGAATATCTGGAAATTTATCAAACAAGCCTGCTATATTTTCCTGGGCGTTTCTTTATAATACAGTCTGCAGTATTGAAATCAAGTCCTTTGGTGTGTAAATAATTAGAAACTGGTTTGAGATATTCAAAAAGTGACAAAAATGTGAAACCTAATGCTAATGTTTCATAACTTTTCCAAGCATTTAATAGACTATTAGCTTCAGAAGTGGTTTTCGTATCAAATTCATCACTAATGGTTATGGTGTGCAGTGCAATCAAAAGTTTTGAGTATAACTCTTTATTATGATGTTGAAATGATCCAAATATAGTCTCCAATGCTTTAGTCTTGCTCCACCAGCGGGTGTTGCTGATTTTTTTCAGGCGTTGAATTTTGTATCCAGTCTGTTGTTTCAAAATTGCGTCTCTCTTATAGGATTCTAACATAAAGACACTCGCTCTATTCAACAATCCGAAAAAGGATATGACGGACTGATGGTGGGGTGGGCCTCAAACATTTTCTTATTAATTTATGTTATGTAATAATTGATTTGTAATGTCCAAAAACGTTATAAATCTAGAAAAATTTAAATCACTTCTTTTTTAATTTCTCGGTATCCCGTTGGTACAATCCGACACTGTATACGACTAGCAGTATTTCAGCCACCAGTTTAGCTGCACAAGCAGTACTAGTATGGTTAATATACTGGGGTTTTTCACGAAAAACGAAGTTGAAATTTAACTGATAATCCAGTCCAGTCCAATGCATCGAACCGCTCAGCTACCGGCTACCGGCCACCAGTCAGTGGAAAGTTGCATTAGCTGAGTTCGGTTAATGAAGTTCCGAGCCTAGCGAGCAGATCTCAATGTGTACCACGTGATCACAGAGGTAATCTAGCCAATTTGAGATACGTCACCTGACACATCCAATTTTGTTTTTTGCGGCAATATTCTTAATTTTTCTGGTATGCAGTAACATAAAAATATGCAGTATATTCAGTACAAGTTCGGAAGTTTGAAAATTAGGAACATTACAATAAAAACGATAAACAATCACAAAATCATAAAGCGACAACTGACAAGGATCAAATCCGTCCGCCCTGCTGAGATCAAACAGATCACCCTCTGCTAGTCCTCGGTGATTAACGAACGTGGAGCAGATTCAACAGAGCTGTCAGAGGAAAACCAGTTAACAGATATGTAAAAACCGAACGCGCCTATTGGAGCAATCAATTGTGTCAAACGTCTGTTTTGAGATGACTTAAAAAATAAGTGGCTCCAATATAAAGTGAAAGTAGATCTTGAAGTCAATGAAGGAGATTTTGATAGCAGACGAGGATTTTTAGAGTGGCCAGCTAGATCTCCTGATCTAATCCCACTAGATTTTTTTTGTGGGGATTCCTCGAGTCAAAAGTTTACGTTGACCGGCCTAATTATGAATGAAATATCTTTTATTTCTCGAAGATAACATAAGAAAACATAAGAAAAATTATAACATCCATGCACAGAAAAATGCGTTCTTTTTGAAGGTACTATTGAATAGGGTATTTTCATTTGAAAAAACGTGTCATCAAAAATATAAGTAGATCAAACGTAAAAATTTCGGTGGATTTAAGTGGCTCCAATATAAAGTGAAAGTAGATCTTGAAGTCAATGAAGGAGATTTTGATAGCAGACGAGGATTTTTAGAGTGGCCAGCTAGATCTCCTGATCTAATCCCACTAGATTTTTTTTGTGGGGATTCCTCGAGTTAAAAGTTTACGTTGACCGACCTAATTATGAATGAAATATCTTTTATTTCTCGAAGATAACATAAGAAAACATAAGAAAAAGTATAACATCCATACACAGAAAAATGCGTTCTTTTTTAAGGTACTATTAAATTTCCATTTGAAAAAACGTGACATCAAAAATATTAGTAGATCAAACGTAAAAATTTCGGTGGATTTTTCAGAATTTTTTATATAATGCAGTTGAAGTTATTTCGAATTGAAATTGAGTGGGTGACAAACCCCAAAAATCAATAGTTTTGATCCTAGGGGCGTTAAAATCATACGTTGCTCAGAAAAGGTTTTTTGGTTTAGATTATGCTGAACAAGAGTCTAATTTTTTATAAAAAAAATCCAAAACCTCCCCCTTACCCCTATTTTAAAACAAGAAAAAAATTATTCTCGACTACTTGTAAATGCTTTATCAAAATGAATGCTCAAATTCAAATTGTTGATTTATTTTCAAGATTTTAGCCCAATTAATTTATATTCAAATAACATCAACTACGCCCTACTAAGGGCCGGTTGTTCAGTCAGTGATAATCTGCAGTTTTATGTGAATCTTGGTTTATCGAGTTGTTCAGTGCACATAGTTAGAACTTTAATCCTGGTTTGATTCCAGGTTTCGCTAAACCATCAAAATCGATGGATTAAGCACCCAATTTGACATAACTGACTTACATAACATTAGAACTGCAATACAATAGTATGGAAAAATAATCGGAAATCACTTTCACAAAAATGTTCATGATATAACATAACAAATTATTAAGATATTATTGAATTGGTGAATCTCCTAGCTCCTATTAGGGCACCTCGTACGTATAGATTACGTGAAAATCATATGAAGAATGTGTATTAAGGTCTAGATTATCAAAATAATATTGTGCGGATTATCGTGAACTGGTTTCTCATAAAATCGCTAATAAAACTAATTGGTAAGTGCATTATGTAATTTGATACCATTAGGTATTTTAGTGATGATTCCATAACTGAAAATTATTTTTCTGGTAGACATTACAACACCAAAGATTACAATGGCACATCCCATTACAGTATTTTATTTTTCGTGGGAACCAGCTAGGACATATTTACATATCTATCTTGAACGAATCATTAGAACTAGTAACTACCTTAAAAGATCTATTACTCATGAATTTCAATCTATTTTATTGTTTAAGGAGCCTTCAATGATTCCGTTTTCTACTTTCCAAAAAACCACAGGAATGTAAGAAACTACGAGTGGAAAATGTTTGGTTATATTTGACATGAATTAGTAAAATCTTTTCTTCATCGATGTGATAATGAGCGTAAGTATTGAATTTTCATTCTCATTGAGGTACATGCGCTCGTTTTCGTATCAGTAACTCCTCGTCTCCTCAGGTGTTACTGTAGAGTGTTCCGGGTTTTTTATGCAGTTGGAATAGAAAGCCACCTTCTAATTGTTAAGTAGCCCTGGAGCGCATTTGGTGGTGGTACTCTCCTTCATGTGCACGTATGTTCAGATCGGGGAGACTATCACCATTATAGTCTATAATACCGGGTGGCTACAGAAGTATTGCCTACGGAATATCTCAGTTATTGTATGAAGTAGGTTTGTGAAATTTGAAGCGTCGATATAATGACATAAGAGCTAGAATTTGAGCATATTGACATGTCGAAGTTAACTTCCGGTCTGACCGGAAGTAACATCATCTTTCTTATTTTAAATTGAAACCCTATTGTTTTTTCTTTTCGCTTTATTCAGCATTCAATTCCCTTTCTAATGACATATCACAAGTTGGTATCTAACCAGAAACTAGATCAGAAAAAAATTATTATTGAAATTCACCGAGTAGGCCGTGGAAGCAAAATGAAAGCCAAAAATTGAAAAGTTGGCTATGGAAACCATACGTCACTTGATAACATTTGCTACTACTGTGATATTTTATTTTCATTCGTCGGCGTTATAAAAAGCCGCCAAAAAAATATTGGAAAAATTGGGAAAAAAACTAAACTCTGTAGGTCCATAACTTAAATAGGAACATACAACTTTTTCTTGCCTGTACTATTCAGCATAAACATTCCTTTCTAATGATATAATAGAAAGTAATTTTTTGAACTGAGATACCGAAAAATCCAATTATTATTCTTCAAATAACAAAACAGATTATCGCCATACGCAAAAATAAAATTAAAAATAATGTGGAATGATAAATTATATCCTGTAGGTTCTAGGTTAAATAGGAACATAAACGTACTTGGTCTGTGCCATCGTCCATAGATATTCTAATATCTACCTATGGATGATGTTTGTGCTATTCAGAATAATCACTCCATTGCAATAATCATTCGAACCAAAATATTAACGAGTAGGCTGATTAAGATGTATTTTGGAATAAAACAAAAAAGAAATGAGAGCTGTCACGAACGCTGCTATCCATATTATTTTGACGTTCGAAGTAGTGTTTTTGATTCTGCCATTTTAAACGGGGTTTGGAAATCGAAATCAGTTAGTGGAATATTCAAAAAATGCCCCGTTATTCACGATCCGAACAAATTGACATGCTTCTCATTTATGGTGAATGTTTAAAAAATTCTTATGCCGCTGAACGATTGTATTTAGAGCGATATCCAGGGAGGCAGCAACCGTCAAGAAGGTATTTGCAGTGGCTTGAAGAAAAATTAAGAACTGAGCCTGATGTTCACGAAGACCAAGAAGCATTTGTTATTAATGAGGAAACTGACATTAATGTATTAGCTTTAGTACAATATGATAGCACAATTTCCTCAAGGCAGATTGGCGCCGAATTAGCTATAAGTAAGGACTCTGCTAGGAAAATTTTGAAAAAACATCGATTGAAATCCTTCAAGTATCAGTTGCATCAACATTTGTATGAAAATGACGGTGAAAGGCGCCTGGAATATTGTAATTGGTTTCTTCGACAAAATGCTGAGAATCACCTATTTAACTATTATATCTTATACAAATCAGTAAAACGCAAAGTCGTCAAAATATCTTGTTTTCGGGCGAGTCAAGATTTACCAACAATGGATTATTTAACAGGAATAATACAAGGTAGGTACTGTACTTTATTTGGATTATTGTCGATAGTCGAAGTGTAAACGAAGTGCTAAAAGTGTGAACGGTCTTTTGTTCCAGGTACTGGGCGATAGCAAACGAGCACCGGTTTCGACAAGGGGGCTTCCTGGAGAGATTTGGTGTGAATGTTTGGGCAGGAATAGTTGAAACTCATATTGTTGGCCCCATTCCTTTTCAAGGCCAACTAACCGGAGAGAGATACTTTAATTTTTTAACGAATGAAATTTCGGAATTCATTAACAACCTACCAGCGGAAATAACTGAGAGAATGTACTTCCAGCAAGATGGCGCCCCTCCGCATAATTCAAGAATAGCGAGAAATTATCTTCAAAATCGCTTTCAAGAGAGACTTATAACAACCCATGGTCCAGTCAGGTGGCCACCATGGTCACCTGATCTTACTCCTTTTTTCTATGGGGGCATCTTAAAAATAGGGTGTATTCCACACAGCCTACAACTCTACATGAGCTAGAAGTAAAAATTCGTAGAGCTTTCCAAGATATCACGCCCCAAATGTTGAGAAACGTTTTACATGAAAATATCACCAGAGTCAATAAATGTATTGACGCTGAGGGAATGCATTTCGAACATTTGTTTTGAATTCATTTTATCTTCAATCCTATCAATTTGAATTTTTTTTTCGATAAATCTGTTTTTTCGTTATTTGAAGAAAAATAATTGGATTTTTTCGTATTTCATTTAAAAAATTACTTTCTATTACATAATTAGAAAGGAATGGTTATGCTGAATAGTACAGGCAAGAAAAAGTTGTATGTTCCTATTTAAGTTATGGACCTACAGAGTATTGTTTTTTTCCCAATTTTTCCAATATTTTTTTTGGCGGCTTTTTATAACGCCGACGAATGAAAATAAAATATCACATTAGTAGCAACTGTTATCAAGTGACGTATGGTTTCCATAGCCAACTTTTCAATTTTTGGCTTTCATTTTGCTTCCACGGCCTACTCGGTGAATTTCAATAATAATTTTTTTCTGATCTAGTTTCTGGTTAGATACCAACTTGTGATATGTCATTAGAAAGGGAATTGAATGCTAAATAAAGCGAAAAGAAAAAACAATAGGGTATCCATTTAAAATAAGAAAGTTGATGTTAATTCCGGTCAGACCGGAAGTTAACTTCGACATGTCAATATGCTCAAATTCTAGCTCTTATGTCATTATATCGACGCTCCAAATTTCACAAACCTACTTCATACAATAACTGAGATATTTCGTAGGCAATACTTCCGTAGCCACCCGGTATATAACTATTTCAATTTACATTTTTATTCATACTTGAAAAGCTTTATCGATAAGTTGAAAAACTTCTGACATTGAAGTATGTTTTGAATTCGACTTTGACTTTTGTGCCCTTCGGGGGGAGGGGGATAATCATAAAAAACTGCTGTTTCCCCTATTCATGCATATTTGAACATTAGACGATACATTTAAAAGTACTCGAGAAATATTTTTTTGCGTTTCGTAATAGGAGTTGGGGTGAAGAAGGGGGGATGAGAATTGTTTCGTATCTTCCGTAATTTTCGACGTAGAATCATGAACCAGGATTGATAGATACATAGGAAATGAACTCACTGCATGAAAGGTGGCATCCTACGTGTGATATACTGCACTCCAGCAGCGATGGAACCAACCATTTTTCCATCGCTGCTGGCGTGCAGTGTATATCATGTACTTTGGCAATTTAGGGATAAAGTGGACGCTAATCTCTCGTTCCTAACTTTTTTCGATATGTTCAATCTTGCCTTTCTTATGTCATCATGTGCTGGAGCAACTGTGCTAGGGCTGATGAGGACTTCAGAGTTGAAAAGAGAATAATTAGAATTATATCATTTAGACCGTAAACCTTTACTAGAAAACAATTATTCCCTGGATTGAACCTACCTACTAACATTTCCCTCCCTATTCTTTCTTGCGCCAATAATGCAGATCAAAAATATCATGTCTGATAATGCAGTTTCTAGAAGCAATCAATATTGTCTCAGAGTAAGCATGGATTTGGCCTTATCCAAGCACAGACTGACCAAGATGGCTACTATTCATATCGTGCTACCTGTTGAGTAAGATCATCGGTGTTATTATGGTGGACCTTGAATAATTTTCAATATTGAATATTGAAAATCTGTAAATATCAACATACAACAGAATGGTCAATTACGGTGCACTTATTGATATTTCTGAAATATCCAATGGATATTGGTTTTGCACAAGAGTGAATATAGCCGTCCCAGTGTTGCCTACATTACATGAAACGTTAATTAAACTAGAAAAGTTCGGTTTCGTACTTACTCTTTGTTTATGGGTTGGTCTTTGATAGTTTCGAAAATGTTTAAAGTAACAAGTAACTACTCCAATTCTAATCATGCCCTCAGATATACAAGGCCATAGTTTTTCACACTTTAAATTTTCAGGAGCCTTCCAAAGTATCAAGAAACAAAATACCTAGGTATATTTCATCCAGCGAAATTTCGCAAAACGCAATGGGAAAAAAAGTCTTCATGTATATAATTCAGGATACAAAATAAAATGATTTTTCGGAAGATTAGCAGATGCTATTCAGACTCTTGCAGATGCTTCTGTTACAATTTTTGGAAATATAACAGATACCGAGAAATATACTTATGATATTTATCGAAATAAGAAATTATATCTTAACAAAAATAGTTATTGATTATTCGCTCACGGATCAGCAATCCTCATACATATTTTCAACAATTTCTTCATAATTTCCTCGGTCAATGCAAATAGTATATAGCACAGGCGTTGATTTTTGCTGCATTTTCAGGCTCATAATGCAATGCCCTTTTTGCCAAACAACATCTAAATTTTGATTTAAATATGCCATTAAGTCTTTCCACAATATTTCTGATTGATCCATGGGCTCTGTTATAATTGGCAACATTTCTATCATGATTTCTTCCCCCAAGTTGTGTCAAGAACCATGGTTCCTAAGAGTAATGAGATACTTCTAGTCAATTGCTAACAGATATGCTTGGCACATTGGCATATTTTGGCAGATATGCTTGTCTCACGAATTTTTGATAGAAGCCTTGCACATAAAAATGAAGAGCACACACAAGACAATCAAATTGCTTGGCAGAATAATTTCTTTCTTCTGCGTTTGTTGCAACAAGAACAAATGGGTGATTTCAATTACACTACAGATAAAATATTCCTATAGTAAAAAAAAATTTATGTAAAATTTGAATGTAAATGTAAATGTGAAAAATGTAAAATGTAAAATGTGAAATGTGAAATTTAAAATGTAAAAGTAAAGTGTATACGCCCATGCACAAGGGAAACCTTTTTTTGGGCGCTCTGTATTTGTTTACCGTCATTTTCTATTGTTTATTGTACTAATGTCTGTGGTAAATAAATTGATTGATTGAATTATGAGAAAATGTGCAGTTTCTCTATTGACTCTATAAAGTTCTCTGAATTTCTCTTCTGGTATGGTCAATGGGTTTGAGGTATCTCTAATTACACGTTTTTGTCTTCTTTATTACCTCCTGCAAATAATTTATGATTTTTTTAAATCACCTATAAAACAAAAATCTCATTATTGTTCTTCATTATGGAGAGCTCTCATTAGCAACAATACAGTGCGGCTTTTTTTAGTACCCCCACCTGTTAACTTTTGAACGGTTCGACGTACAAACATGAATGAAAAACCGTTAGGAGGGTTTCACCGATACTTCTTTTTGAAACAAAAAATATGGTGTTTGCTCGACAGGGGGCGCGGGGGGCACATCAATTCAAAATTTTTAAATGACATGGGGTGTCGAGTGTCACATCGTTGAAAAGAGAATTCAATTCTCTTTACAATCATCTAATTTTTTTTAAATTTCGTTAATAATTTTTTTGCAATTCAAATTCGAAATATCAAATATAAATGAGGATCTGAAAACTAGTCATAACTTGATAAATTTGAACGGTTTGTTGTGGAATAATGAAACCAAAAACATTGCGAAGGGTACTACTTTTTGAGAGAAGAAATATTGCAATTACACTACAGATGGCGCTGGGGGCACATCAACTAGAAAATTTTGATAGGCATAAAAATCGAAATTGGGAAAAAAATTCCTCAACTAAATTAAAAAATATTTAGATGGTTGTAAAGAGAATTGAATTCTCTTTTCAACGATGTGACACTCGACCCCACATGCTATTTGAAAATTTTAAGTTGATGTGTCCCCCCGCGCCCCCTGTGGAGCAATCACCAAATTTTTTGTATTAGTGTATTAGTAGTATTAGTGAAACCCTCCAAACGATTTTTTTTTCATGTTCGAACCGTTCAAAAGTTAACAGGGGGGAGGACTAAAAAAAGCCTCATTGTATAAAGTTCAAGTTCATTTTCAACTTTCAGGTTATTTCAATGCACTTTAGTAGTCCCCAACTACTACTTAAATTATTCAATATTCAATGTCTATTCTGAAAGCCATTTAAGTCACCATAATAGCATTTATTGAAAAATATTTAATTCCTGAAATATCTAGTAGATAATATTGATAGCTAGGGTGCACCATGATTTCAATTAGTATTATTCTTAAATCATTCTCATTGATCTGATATTATTCAAGATTCAATGGTCCACCAATTTTTTTTTCTTTCCTCGGTGCTGGTCCTTTCACCAGCTACACCTCAGCCTCTTGGGCTTTTTGTGTTTTCCGTTTTGGTTTTACAGCACCCACTCCGTAACTATGGTCCCCTGTACCAGTCTGTACAGGTTCTTCACCGGTCGGCTGTTGTATTCTTCGGGAGTTAAATTGGGTTTCCCAAAAATTGCCTGTCTCTTGCGGTCTAATGCCTCGCATTCTGACAGTATATGTTTGGCTGTTTCTGTCCCTTTACCACATTGTCTGCAGGAAAGTTCTCCGTTGTACAGTCCTATTTTGTGCAGGTGTTTTCTCATTGGACTGTGACCAGTGAGAAGACCCGTTATTGTTCTAACTTGATTCCTGCTCAGCTTGAGTAGTTCTTCAGTTTTAAAGAGAAACATTCTCCGTGGCTTTTGCCAAGGAAGTAGTTGTTTTCTGTTAGATATTACAAAAAAGTAACTTCAATTTTTATCGTAGGGTTTTTCCATTTCCAGAGGAGTCATGTATTGATTCAATTTTCAATTGAGAATGTTTCTCTTTAAAACATGAATCCCTTCCAAGAGAGGTTATCTTGTACGATGGAAAACAGCGACTAAATTCCAACTTTCAGTCGCAGATGATTCCACAACTGACTTTATGAACATCCTGTTCATATTTTCAATGAATTCAGTTTTGTGTTTTGACGGTTCTTTAATGTATGTTTTCCCGTGGTGCATGAGGGGGGCTTCGTGCCACCTCTCCTTTTGTTTTCGCTTGACCCAGTCCCGAATGCATCCTCGAATGTCGGATTTATTAATCGCGGGTTCTGGGCCAATATATGGAGTTGATGAGCCCTTTCTAGCTAGCTCATCAGCTTTTTCATTGCCCTCGATACCGCAGTGTCCTGGAACCCACATCAAAGTTAATTTGTTGTGTTCTGTGAGAACACTGAGTCCTTCTCGGCATTCCCATACCAGTCTTGATGTCACTTTCAGGTTCATAAGAGCCTTCAGTGACGCCTGGCTATCGGTGCATATTTTGATCCGTGCATTGTGCATTTCCCTCATATTGATTTCTCTCGCGCATTGCAAGATGGCGTACATCTCTGCCTGGAATACAGAGGTGTTTGTTCCTAGTGAGACACTTATTTGGGAGTTAATCCCCTCACTGTATATTCCAGCACCAGTTCCTTCTCTGGTTTTGGATCCGTCCGTGTACCAGATCCTCTCTCCAGGTTTGCTCCTGGTATTGTCGTCTGTCCATTCCCTTCGATAGCCTCGAAGTTGATGTTGAAGAAGTATCTAGGAGTCATGTGGTCCGTTGGTTTCATTTCAAGAATGTTGCCTCCCACTATTTCTCTTATATTGTTGTGATCCGATCTGTTGATCGTATTTTGTTGCATCAGGAGTCCCATTCTTGCCTCTCCCATGATTGCTATGTCAATCGGTGGGAGGTCCAACAGTACTTCCATGCCTAATGTTGGTGTTGTTTTCATAGCTCCCGTTATGCTGAGGCATGCAAGTCTTTGTACCTTGCTCAACTCAGCCGCGGTGAGTTTCGAATCTAAAATCACTCCGAGATATTTAACTTCCCCTGACAGCTGTATTAGGGTACCTTGTAGGGTCAGAGGTCCTAAGCTCTCTAACTTCCTTCTACAGGTAAACGCTACAATGGTTGATTTGGAGGGGCTAATAGTTAGTCCCTCCTTATCTATCCATATTTAGGGCCGATTGTAATCTTTCCCTAACCGTGGTGTTGAATTTGCCTTGGACCGTGATGACTATGTCATCTGCGTACCCAAGTGTTTTATGCCCACCCCTCTCCAGTGTGAGTAGCAGGTCCTCCACCACCAGGTTCCACAGCAGTGATGACAGGACACCCCCTTGCGGAAAACCCCTGGTGACCTTGGCTGCCAATGTTTCTCCCACTACGGAGGAGTGGATAATTCTATCTCTTAGCATGCAGTCTGTCCACCTGCAGCAGGTCTCGTCGATGCCTTTTCGTCTCGATGCCCTTGAGATTGAGTTTAGAGATGTGTTGTTGAATGCTCCCTCGATATCAAAGAATGCACCCAACAAGACCTCTTTGTTTCTTGGTACAGTTTACACCTTCTCTACGAGTTGGTGTAGTGCTGTTTCTGTAGATTTGCCTATTGTGTAGGCATATAGGTCCTTGTGTAGGGGTTGGTTTACCAACACCGTGTCCCTGATGTGCCTGTCCAACAGTTTTTCCTGTGTCTTAAGAATAAATGACATAAGACTTATTCGCCTCAGTGCCTTCGCTCCCTCCTGTGCCGTTCTTCCAGGTTTGGGGATGAAGACCACTGTGGTTGCTCTCCATGCTTTTGGTATGTATCCCAGTGCTAGGCTGGCCCTTGGTACCGTGCATAGTTTGTGTGCCAGTAGGTCGATGCCTTCTTGTAGCATGATAGGATAAATGCCATCCGTCCCTGGCGATTTATACGGTTGCAATGAGTTGATTGCCCATTTCGTTTTTTCCACGTCTATCACTTTCTTTGAGACCGGCCATTCTTCCCTGGAGGCCCACGAGGGAGGTCTCAGTTCTGAATGTCTCCAGGCCTCAGTTGATATATTTGTGTTTATTGATCCTGGAAAGTGTACCCTGTACAGTTCTTCCAAGGTATCTTTTCCATTCTGCGTGTACGCCCCTGACTCTGTCCTAATGGTTCGAATCGTTTGTTGGGGTTCTTTGGAGAGAATTTTGCAGAGTCTTGACGCCTCGTGAGTGCCTTCTACTTCCTCACAGTGTTTCCTCCACGATTCTCTTTTGGCTAGCCTTAGTGCTTTATTGTACTCAGTGAGAGAGTTCTTATAATCCCTCCATTCTCCTGAGTGTTTTGCTTTGTTGGAGAGTTTTCTGGCCATTTTCCTTTTCCTATCGAGTTCGTTGTTCCACCAGGGCTCGTTTCTGGTGTTTACCTTGCTAATAAGTGGACAGTTATCGTTAAATGATGGTCCATCATAATAGCACCGCATAAACTGTCAATTGAGTTAAATAATATGAAATAATCAGAAATTTGAAAATATCCTCAAAGTTGTTGTAATCAAAAATTGATTTTATTCAATTAGTGATTTTTTTAATTGCAACGTCTCTGACGAATTTAGAGTCATACAACTAAGCTTTATATAACAAGATAAACGATAAAAACTTCAGATTTTCAGCTTCCGTAATACAGACGCCTTCCCCATCCCGTTTATGTGTGAATAACGACATAAAACTAGAACGCAAAGTTTCCGAGTAATAAAAGTGGGATAAAAGTTTGCATGGCTTCGAAAAATATGTTATCATCATACTAGATGCGGGTTTTTCATTTTAAACGGCTTCTACCCCACCACTTATTGTATAGATCAATGATAAGAACAAATAATATGTTTTCCCTTTTCTACACACCTTCACTATGCACTTCACAAAATGACCTTGTTATTAGATCTTTCGCCCATGACACTAAAGGTTATCTACGAAGATATGTCCTTCAAGGGATATGAAGATTAAGTTGGATTATCAGGTAAAAAGTGGTTTGCTGGATCGGCACCTGGTCCACTCCCTTCCTGTTCAATCAACTTCCGGTTGAAAGCAATGTTGAAAATATCATTATAGTAGCAGCTGTACAGATTCATTGAAATAGTAGTGTCTAGCTAAATTACCCGGGCTCCAGCCGATTTGCATACATCTAGGTCGGTCCCCAAGGGTGGCATAGGGACCGGAAGTAACCCTTTACTAATAGTTCTCTCAGATTATTAACGAGGGAATGCCCTCTGGTCAAACCCTCCATTTTTACCAATTATTCAATGTTATAACACTTGCATACAATTTGGGTTTGCCAATTTAGCCGTACTCGAAGGACAGGTGACGACATTGACGTCAGAGACACCACCGGATACCGATCCAACAAACCACTTTTTTCCCGATAATCCAACTCAATCTTCATGTCCCTTGAAGGGCATACCTTCGTAGATAATCGACCCCCTTAGTGTCATGGGCCAACGGTCTATATCTTCATGGGTATGTTACCCTGAAGTAATCAAATGACTGTCAGATTTTATATGTTTCTGGATGAGGGTTCAATAATACGAGGATATATTGAAAAATTCTTAGCCTACTATAGAACCAAAATAAATTTCAATGTCAAAATAGTTTATTACTCAACATATTCCCCTCTTAATTGGATACATTTATTACAGCGAACCTGCAACGTCTCTAGACCTTTCAAAAAAAATATTTCTTCTTGCTCTGCAAACCAGACCTCCACAGCTTTTATTACCTCCCCGTTGGAAAAAAACTTACGACCTTTTAAACTTTTTTTCAGTTGAGGAAAGAGATGATAGTCGTACGGAGCCAAATCTGGTGAATAAGGGGGGTGTTCTAGTAATTCAAACACTAAATCACGAATTTTTTACATGGCATCATGACATTTGTGTGCAGGGGCGTTGTCCTGCAAAAACAAAACACCTTTTCTCTTTAATTTTTCTCGTAGAGTGGTCAGTAATGTCGAATAGTAATCTCCAGTTCTTATTGTTCTACCCTTATCCAAAAAATCAATCATGATTACTCCATGGCAATCCCAAAAAACTGAAGCAAGAACTTTTCCAGCAGATTTTTGAAGACGAAATTTCTTAGGTCTTGAAGAACCGGAGTGTCGCCATTTCATCGATTTTTGCTTTGTTTCTGGATCGTAGAAATGTACCCAAGTCTTATCCATAGTAACAATTCGGTTTAAGAAGTCAACATCGTTTTCAAATCGAGCACAGATCGAACGCGATGCTGCTACCCTTGCACGCTTTTGGTCAACATTCAAACATTTGGGGATCCATTTTGCAGCAATTTTTCTTATGTCCAAATTGACGTGAACTATATGATGAACGCGTTCGTATGAAATATTCTGTGCTTCAGATATCCGTTTTAGCCCAATTCGACGGTCTGTTAAAATCATGTCATGAACTGCATCGATATTTTCGGGCACTGACACAGAAACTGGCCTTCCCGATCGGTCATCATCTTCAATGGAAAATTTACCTCTTTTGAAGCTTGCAGTTCGATTTTTCACGGTCGCATACGAAGGACATTGATCATCAAGAGTATTAAGCATATCTTCGTAAATCTGCTTACCTCTTAACCCTTTCAAATATAGGTACTTGATGATGGTTCGATACTCCAATTTTTCGATTTTCACAATTTCGGTGGACATATTTTTTCATTTAATTTATTGCGTAACTCTGTTTTACTTTTTTGACGTCAAACTTCACACTGACACTTCTAATAAGTTATTGTTCGTTGCTATGATAACGCAATATTTTGTTTATGCAGGGAACTGGTCTAGGCTAACTAGATATCAATACATCCTCGTACATATCATTGGCAGTTATAATAGCTTACCCATATTGGACTTGGTATTACGGTAAACAAATTTATATTTAATACTTTAAAGGGTAATATACTGCATTAGGTCAAGAGAAAGTACTGTACGGCGTCAAAATGCACACACCTGGTTGGCGAAAACTGGAGGGGATGAGTGCATAGAATAACGCAGAAAGTTGATTTTATCGCATCCATATGCGACACTCGTTTAATATGAATATTACATGATTTTCAGTGTTGCAAAATAGATGGAAAATTTTGACGCCCGCCGTGAAGCGTTGTGCCACTCTTACAATACAATATTTTAATTCCTGAGACTATTACAAGCATGGAAATCGTCAAATACAAAAGGTTAAGAAATAAAATAGTAGTCTAAAATCATTTCAAGAAATTAAATTGAATTAACATGAGAATACAACACAAAAGTAGTGGTAAAAGGGGTCTAGATTAAATTTGACATGATGCAGTACAGCGTTATCGCCCTTCAACGTGATAACGGGCCGTTATGGATATTAAACAAGTGCTCTTGGACATTTTTGTAGAAAACAGTATCTTACAAACATTACTAAACAGTAGAGAGTTATTGGACGCAAACTTTAGGAAGAGTACCTAGTGTTAAAGTCGCCCGTATTTTGACATCTGATCATGCGCGCAAGTACCATACCTTATATTTCTCTCATTGAGGAAAGTGCTCGACTTTATTTATACCGTCCTTGAGTTACTTTTATTTTTCCATTAATTTCATTGTTTGGAAGAATTTGGTCATAAACATGACCACTCCTCGCAAATTGTGAAATTCCTGACATTAAAATATAACCAGATAGAAAACTTGATTTCGTTGTGTTTTCCTATGATAGAATATAGATACTAAAAGTGATGCAAGTTTTTGATTGTGAAATAGAAATGTATGTTCTAAAAAAAAACAAACGTCTTAGATTTACGTATGATGATAATGTGGTTTTACTAAGGAAATTTCTCGCACAAAATCCTATATATGGGTATGGCAGTCTTTTCAAAGGAATGCAAGAAACTGTTAAACCTGTAAACAAAAACAAATGAGTTTATTACAAATACGAAGAACTTAACTAAACATGAGTAATTTCAGTTGTTTGTCAGACTTTACCTGTGGCTTTATGTTGTGTCCGGGTTCTTATTTAATTTGGTAGTATCAATACCCGCAAACTCTGTGTGTATATTTCATTCCTTTCGAAGCGGAAATTAAGTTCAATTTCACTATATGAGAGGTCATTCAAATCAAAATCATTAATTGGATCTATCACATGATCCCTGTCAATGAAAATGTTATTAAATATTTTCTATAACAACATCAATTTGCTTCCTAAAATAACTGCTTTCAGTAGATTCTCCATAGTTGGACTATGAATCGTTACCACATCGACCAACTACCATTTCAGGTTAGAAATAAGGTCATAAAGTACTAGGTATCTTACCGAGAATCAGATAACCACCTAATTTTACAAAACAAATAAGGTCATGCATTATTTAAATAACGTCATCTTTTATTACTGCATTATAAGTATATGGATGCTTCCGATAACTCTCTGTTATAACCAATTTTGAATATCTATTTTATGATTATTTTATGATGACTTCGACTACCGGGGCCTAAACACACAAACATTACAAGTCCAACAAGTGTACAAATAAATTATACAGTTTATGACACAGTTAACAACAAGTTGTGTTTCAAACTGTAACAACTTCACTCACGTCTCGAATTATAAAATGTAGCATCGGTACCCACGTACTGAATTATAATAAAATATTTTACTATACGGTGTGTTCGATACATTTTTTACCATGGCGCTAATCTCCCTCCCGCATATTATTTCCCATTCAGATTTTTCAATAACCCTCCTTGTCCAAGGTGCCCAATTCCTATCTGTTTAACATTGTCGAAAATAAATCATAAATCCACATCAAGAATTATATATTGAATATATATTGCATCGACACGCAATTTCATTCAATAATGGACCGGAAACAATAAAACCATTTCTATAGGAATGTGATTTATATGTACACCGAGTGGTAGGTAATGTGAAATATCAAAAGTAACTTCGAATTATGGATGAATCACTGATAGAATTGGCATCTACGTGTTGAATTATTCTAATTATTCTGATTATTGATTTTCACTTGACTATTACAATTGAAACACATTTGTGAAATAATTATAATTGTAAACCGTACGAGGGTTGCCTTTTATATTTCGGGATTTGACAACCCCAGTATTGCAATCTGGCAACTGACAGTGCTATCGTAAAGTTTTACATTTTTTAGATTATGCGTACCCAGAACTTTTTACATACGAGCACTATTTGTGTTGTTTACACTAACTTAAAAGATTCATCTCTGCTAAAAAATTGAATAAAATCGTGAACATTTTCGTGCGACTACTTTCACAACTTTCGACGTGGATTAACTCAGCAACAGTGCATCGATGAACTCAATAAAAAATTTGGCGATGAAGCTCCATCAAGGACCAATGTTTATCGACATATAAATGCTTTATTTAGTCATGAACTGATAAAAACATTGTGAACAATAAACAAAATAATTAAAAAATAGATGACTCACTCACATGTGTATATACTTACAAACAAACATATATAACCTAACGAACCAAACACAGAACATATATAAAAAAGAATGTTGCTACAATATATTTGTATCAGTCAATAGATGCTTCTTAAGTCTAACTTTGAAAATGTTTAGACTAGCAGAACTTTTCACATGAATAGGAATATTGTTATACATGGTTACACCTTTAACATAAATAGAGTTTTGGCTATATGTTCTGCTAACCAGCGGAAAACGAAGATTACCTCTACATCTAGTGTTGTGCTCATGAACATCCTGATTGAGGAGTAAAATATTCTGCTAATATTCAGGTGTCATACCGGTTTTAATATTGTGAATTAATATAAGGGAGTGATATAAGAGATAACTAATTTTTTGACGTATCACGTGCACAACAAAGAATAATTTCTTATTGCCCGATTTTGTAATTTTTGTAAGCGGCTTAGCACAATTTGATTCAGCAGATAAAGCACAGTGGCACAGTAGTTGAAATGATGAAGTAAAAAGTTATTATAAATTATAATTATACTCCACTGCATAAGATGCAGAAAATATCTACCCAAATAATAAATTTTCATGGCAATTGTTTTTATAACATTTTTTGCATGGTCATTGAAGTACAGTTGACGATCAACCAACACCCTTAAATATATGATTTTCTCAACCACTTCTATTTGGACACCACCGATTAAAAGTTTCGGTGCTGTTTTCATTACTTCCTTATACATTTTGTCTCTACTGATTAACATCAATTTTGTCTTGTTTGTATTTATTTTCAGTAAATTTCCACAGCAATAATTGTGAATAGCTTCTAGACTTTGGGTGATTGTATTGAAGCATGTTGAATGGTTATTTCCAGTACAATAAATAACACCGTCTTCAGCGAATAGGTGTATGCAACATCCTTTCACCACCTCAACCAAATCATTAATATACACTAGAAACAATAAAGGACCCAGAACACTACCTTGTGGTACTCCTATATTATTATTTAGTGTGCTGGACGTAACATGGTTAACTCGTAACTTTTGCTTCCGATTGTCCAAATAGTCTGCAATCCATTGTAATGCTCCATCTACAATTCGATGGTATGGTGAATTCAATCGAGGTCGTAGTTCGCTCCAAGACGAATTTCGTGAAGGTCGTCCAAAATCAGTTGTTGTTCCGGAAACCATTGATGCTGTTTGCGAACTGATATTGAAAATCGTTATGTGACCTATCGTCAGATTCAATATTACATGAACATTTGACTGTCAAAAAAATTTGTTCGCGTTGGATCCCACACAATTTGTCAATCGTTCAAAAAAAGGCTCCCGTCGATTGGTCGAAAAAAAGGCTCAAAAAATAAAATCGAGGTGCTTCGAAACAAGTCTATGACATCGTGACAGGTGACGAATCGTATATTCACGCGTATGAGTCCGAAAGTAAGCAGCATTCGACTGTATGGGTGTTTCAAGATGAGACAAAGCCAACAAATGTTGTTCGCGCACAAGCAAATAAAAGCCCTCACCTATATTCATGACTTAGTTACAGATTATTGATTAGATAGATAATTTTGTGCAAATATCAATAAACCAAGTATAATTCTGTTACAGTTGGTCTCTGTAGGTTTTGTTTTCTGGTGGAAAAAAACAGTCGTGAATTTTTGGGAGTTGACCATGGAGTTCTCCCTCATGCACTACGTCTGTACGTTAATGCATTGGATCCACACACTATCCCATATACTACCCGCTAAACATTATGACGACATCGTCAGCGGAACACTGGGCACCCCCCCCCCCCGCTTTGGGACTATGAAGAAGTGTCACAAGACTGGGAATAGTACTTCTCCCTAAGGGAAGATTTCGTGGCTTTCACCTCCATTGTGTCCCTGACCATTATGTGCCTGTATCAGCCTGCAATTGAACCTGGCAAATATACACTGATTCAAGACTGAAACAACGTTTTTTCTGATGTGATTATTAAACGCCCCTTCCACGTCAAGAATTGCAGTAAGTGCAATCTTTTTATTCGGAAGAGATTTCTCAATCCTGCAGGTTAGGCTATGGAGCGACGTCTGGCAGGATTCTCCAGGCTCGGATATTTTTCTTAGCTAGATTTTATATCGTACACTCCAGTTATCGAGACTTTAAAATATTAATATTTTCTCTTAAAAAAGATAATTTTCTATTGACAAAAAGTTGTAAGCAATATATCAAAACATATTTGGAACAGCATTTAACTGAGTAAGGTTATTCCGGACTTTCATTGTCTAAAAAAAACAAAGAAAAATTTAATTCTCTGCAATTTTTAATCACGACGTTTCAACTGTTAAAATCAACAGTCGTTATCAAGTGTATAATGCGACAATCTCAAGGATACTTCTTATATATGCTGTGGATAATTTTGTGTCATTTACCTGGGGGTAATTTGGCGGTATGCAGGTAAGCTTGTTAATTACAGTGCCAGTCCCCTCCGGTACAGCATTGTTAATTCTTATCGCAATTTCAATTGATCCATGCCACTATTTAAGGGTTTCCACACCATACGGATTTCTATGCTAGCTTGACTGAAGACTTTGTTGTTCATACTGTATGCACTCTCTTTAAACTTCATTCTATACCAGCCCTCTTCTTTATGGATTACTTCGGCTTCGGTCCATTTTATGTTGTGTTGGGTCGTCCAGATATGATCCGCTATCCCTGACTTTGATGTTTCTCCTCGTTGAGTGTTTCTCTTGTGCTCAGCGAGTCTAACGCTAAGTGATCTCTTAGTTTCTCCAAGATTAGCTCTGCCGCATTCACAAGGGATGCGGTAGATGCAGTTGGAGAAATTAAGAGACCACTTAGCGTTAGACTCGCTGAACACAAGAGAAACACTCAACGAGGAGAAACATCAAAGTCAGGGATAGCGGATCATGTCTGGACGACCCAACATAACATAAAATGGACTGAAGCCGAAGTCATCCATAAAGAAGAGGGCTGGTATAGAAGGAAGTTTAAAGAGAGTGCATACATTATGAACAACAAAGTCTTCAGTCAAGCTAGCATAGAAATCCGTAATGTGTGGAAACCCTTAATTAGTGGCATGGATCAATTGAAATTGCGATAAGAATTAACAATGCTGTACCGGAGGGGCCTGGCACTGTAATTAACAAGCTTACCTGAATACCGCCAAATTACCACTAGGCTAATGACACAAAATTATCCACAGCATATATAAGAAGTATCCTTGAGATTGTCGCATTATACACTTGATATCGACTGTAGATTTTAACAGTTGAAACGTCGTGATTAAAAATTGCAGAGAATTTAATTTTTCTTTGTTCTTTTTTAGACAATGAAAGTCCAGAATAACCTTACTCAAAGTGAAACATTGTCAACCACTTTCAAACAAAAGGATTCAACTGTTGATTTTGAGAACGAAATAGTGATTTAGTAAATGACTCCAAAGAAATGACAAACAATTTCAATATTTTATTTTTCAAAGTCAGGAAAAACAGAACTTCACCAAATTCAATTATTCTAGATGCAACTAATGGTCAAAAATAATGAACACGAATTAGGAACCAAAAATGTTCCTGAATAGCACAGTTTCATTTTCTATCGTTTGATTTTCTCTGTACATAGACAATCTGTAAGCATTTTTTCATAGGTACCTGATTATTATAAGAGAACATAATAGGAAATTTAAACTGTAGTTTATTAAAAGTATTTGGCCAAACTTTAAAATTCAACGACGATCGTAAAGATAATAAATTGTAAGGAACATTTTTGAGAGAAAAATTTTTCAGTGAACGTTCTGTTATCGATTTTCCGTTTGTTACGCGGCAGATACGTTGACGCCAATGGAGATATCCACATTTATCCATTAGAAGATAGCTTCTTCGCTTTTATGGAGACGTATTTTCCGTTATGACGGCGATTCCTGATGAAAAATGGATATTTGCCATACGGAAACAAATTTCCAAACTAAATATGCCGATTCAGTTGGGGTTTCACGTTTTGCTCGATAATCTTTTTCGGTTACCTACCGATTGAAGAACTATACGTTTTTCTTTTTTTCGATAATTTTATTCATCCGAATGGACCTTTACATTTATGAAAGATAAATTGCAACACTCTTTTATATCGATAGATTCTAGTCTGAAACGTCCATTTAACAAAGAGTTCCACTATATTTTTTCATTTTGAAAGAATATCTCATTCAGTGGGCCGCTGACGTCACGTTCATCGGAAAGAACCCCCACCATAATCCATGTTCGGAAACATTCAATACCGTTCTCCTCAAAAATATAGATTCTAGCTTGGTATAAGCCATTGAGAAATAATTGAAACTTCGTCACTTGATCAACTCATAGAAAAAGATCCACATATTAGCTACTTTTTATTGTATTTGTAACTTTCAAATTTCCTGAACGGACCATCTTTTCGATGAAGAACGAGCATTGACAACACCGCAAATCATTATGACAGTTCTCATGCAACAAAAATGATCTCGAGATTTGAGGTTAATGTCTGTTTTCTTACATTCGACTTTTAACTGATATATTTCATTAATACTTTAAAGAGGTGTTATTATGACCGATCTGGTGTGAATTTACTTGTGTATTAAATGGATGGTTTTTTGCACCAATAAACAAGCCACATTTTTCAATAATTGAGCTATCACAGTTATTGGAATCGTCAAAGTGTTATTCTACAATAAGAAAAAATTATTCAACCCGCAAAGTAATGGGCTCCATCCACTGACGGTAGTATTAAGCCACATTCCATCATTCCTTGATCTGCTAAACTATTTTGATATTTTTTTATGGAACTAGCTGACTGTGGCTTGACCCATTATTGCATAACATCAAAATATGGAAAGGCTTCGTGAAGGAAAGTTCGGATAATTTACCAAGAGTAGATTATGATATGATTGACTCTTTCTATTTAACAAATATGAATTTATTTGTTGCAATAACTAAAATTTAAAATCGTTCCTTGAACGCTGCTTGAATACAGTAACATTCAGTTGGAAATGTTCTTCACAAAAACATAATTATATTTCCGCTTTTTACGCAAGGTTTATTCATTGCTTCGAACCACATTTTACATTGCGCTTCATAGGTGTTTAGGAGCATAAAAAAATGTTTATTAGAATATTCACTGGTGTTCAGACAACCAGGTACGAAGCACCTTTTCGACATGTTCACAGTTATTGCAGGGATAAAGATACAGGAATTAGGAAAAAAATGTAGAGCACAAACAACAAAAACATTTCAAACCTTTGAAAACCGCATTAACCTCAAAAAAGAAATCAAGTAGGGCCTGTTCGTTTGCTGCATACATATTTGATGGAACTGCTCTACTTGTATTGAATATTAAAATAGGCAAACAAGTTGAACAGAGACAAACTATTCTTATTGATGCTCCATGAAACAGACGAAAGAACCCATCTGGTATCAAATGACAACTGTCGTACGACACATTATATTCAAATGAGAATTCCACGGTGCACAATTTTTACAACATTGCCAAGTCTAGTTTCAATGAACGTAACGTCACGAAACCACTTTTCTTCTGATCATAGAGAAACTAGAGGTCAGAAAAAATAAATAAAAATTTCCGAGTGATATTAGCGTATACACTCTCTAATTACAGTGTTCTCTCATATGTCGTGGAAAGGTCCATTCTGCATGTGAATGAAACTCCCGAATGTCATGTATTGTTTATTCATAACAATATGCAAATAAAACTCATAAACTCGTTTTATCGATGATTCCGTCTCTTTTTCGAAAAAATGTTACTCAGCTATCAATTCTAATATTCTAACCTATACCGGGTGTTTCACAGTGGATAGAGCATTAGAAGTATCTGGAGAACAGACACAAAGAAGATTTTGAAAATTTGTGGGCGAGGATAATTAAACATGCTCTATCGGTGAAATACAGTTTCATCAATACAGTGTTGCCGCCCGCTTATACAGTGTGTTTCACTTCTCATGGAAACACCCCGCATCTTCCGTGATGATTGAGGCAGAATGATAAAACTCTCAGGACTGATAGAAATGCTGAAAATGCACTTGCCACCTGAATGAGGTTGACCTAAGTTATATACACTGCCCGCCTCTCGCGATAAAACAACCCATTTTTACGGTAAAACATACTAGGGGGCAAAATAGGCTCAAAATTGGTTCAGATTCGTGATCAGGACTACCAACTCACTACAGATACACTTTTTCTCTGAAAAAATTTCGGTCTTGAAAAATCTGAATTTGTCTCACTTCTTCTGTAAACACCCCCGTATCTTCAGTAATAATTGAGGTAGAATGATAAAACTTTCAGGACTGATGGAAATGCTCGAAATGCACCTACGACCTGAATAAGGTTAACCTAAGTGATATACACTGGCCGCCACTCGCGATGGAAGAAACCATTAACTCGGAAAGTTCTATTAGCGGGCAAAATTGGCCCAAAATGCCTTCGGATTCGTGTTCAGAATCCCCAAATTACTAATAATACACCTGTTTCCTGAACAATTTTCAGTCCTGAAAAAATCGAATCTGTTTCATTTCTCATGGAAACCCCCCGTATCTTCCGTATTTTTTTTTTCAGGATCGATAAAATGAATGAACTCACTGAACGAAAATGGTCATTCTGAGCAATATACACTGCACGCCAGCAGCAAAGGAACCATCCATTTTTTCATCGCTGCTGGCGTGCAGTGCATATATCATGATAGTATCGATCCTGAAAATTTCATGGTTCTACGTAAAAAAGTACGGAACATACGGGGGTGTTTCCATGAGAAGTGAAGCCAATTCGATTTTTTCAGGACTGAAAATTGTTCAGGTATCTGAAGAAATTTTGGGCCAATTTTGCCCCCTAATATCACTTTCCGGGATAATGAGTTGTTCCATCGCGAGTAGCGGACAGTGTATATTACTTAGGCCAACTTCATTTGGGTGGTAGGTGCATTTTGAGCATTTCCATTAGTCCTGAGAGTTTCATTATTCTACCTCAGTGTTTCCATGAGAAGTGAGACAAATTCGGATTTTTCAGGACTGAAATTTTTCCAGGAAAAAATTGTATCTGTAGTAAGTTGGTAGTTCTGATCACGAATCTGAAGGAATTTTGAGCCTATTTTGCCCCCTAGTATGTTTTACCGTCAAAATGGGTTATTCCATCGCGAGTGGCGGGCAGTATATATCACTTATGCCAACCTCATTAAAGTGATAGTTGCATTCTGAGCATTTCCATCAGTCCTGAGTTTCATCTTTCTACCTCAATTATTACGAAAGATACAGGGGTGTTTCCATGAGAAGTGAGACAAATTTTTCAGGACTGAAATTTTTTCAGGGAAAAAGTGTATCTGCAGTGAGTTGGTAGTCCTGATCACGAATCTGAAGGAATTTTGAGCCTACTTTGCCCCCTAGTATGTTTTACCGTTAAAAAGGAGGTGTTCCATCGCGAGTGGCGGGCAGTGTATATCACTTAGGCCAACCTCATTCAGATGGTAGGTGCATTTTGAGTTTTCCATCAGTTCTGGTAATTTCATTACTTCAATTATTACGGCAGATACAGGGGTGTTTCCATGAGAAGTGAGGCAAATTCGGATATTTCAGGACTGAAATTTTTTCAGGAAAAAAGTGTATCTGTAGTAAGTTGGTAGTCCTGATCACGAATCTGAAGGAATTTTGAGCCTATTTTGCCCCTAGTATGATTTACCGTTAAAATGGGTTGTTCCATCTCATTCACTGAAGATAAAGGATTAATCCTTCGAAACCTATGTCTGTTTGTCTGTGGAAAACAATAAAGATAATTTTGGCGGAGTTAGACTATAAATTTTGCACCAACCCAGTTATATCTCACTTCCACTGTATGTACGTTAGGTTTGAACGTGAGTGGGCCCGTATTAGGCCCTTCGCTGCGGCCAATGGTCTATTGTGGATCACCCTATGGTTATATATCTCCCAGTATATCCAATCTCTTGACGAAATTGGGGAATGCATTGGGAGAACAATTTACCAGATTTTCTGGCCTTACTGTCGTATCGCCAAATATTCAGAATCAGGTTCTGGCCGCTGCAGGGCATGTACACAGAATGTGTTTAGCCGTTTCATCATCCTCCATGCATAGCCGGCACTCTGCATTTTGCGCAAGTCCGATTTTATGCATGTGATGTTTGAGTTTGCAGTGGCCAGTAAGCAAACCTACTATAACTCTTAGATGCACTCTACTGAGTTCTAGCAGTTTATCTGAGTCCTGTTTTTTCCTTGTACAAGCAATAAATGCTTTGGAATGGGCTAGGCCCGGTAGACTATGCCTGTGCTCGAGTCTTTTATTGTCTGCCCAAGCTGTTATGACATTCTTGGCAGTGCTACATGCTAAACCGATTACCGGTTCTGATCCAGTGAACGTTGTTTCGGCCCCCCTTTTGCTAGGGCGTCCGCTATTTTGTTTCCTTCTAGGCCTGTGTTACCTGGTATCCAGACTAGGGTAACGTTGTTGCGTTGCGCAAGTCGGTTTAAGGTGTCTTTGCAGTTCCATACTAGCCTAGATTTAAAGCAGTTGGTTTCAAGCGCTTTCAGTGCTGCTTGAGACTATCTTATTGGCAAAATAATATTAAATCAGTGAGCAGTGAACTTGGATATTATACAATATAGATTTCTATTACTAGAGTCGATATGAGAGAAATATTTACCATTTCATGACGAAAAAATATGTATTACAATTCATTATCTTACTCTCAATTTTATTGTAACTCTTTTTCCTCAGATCTCTATGTAACCTACCCATCTCATTCACTGAAGATGAAGGAATAATCCTTCGAAACATGTGTCTGTTTGTCTCTGGAGAACAATAAAGATTATTTTGGTGGAGTTAGACTATAAATTTTTCACTAACCCAGTTATATCTTACTTCCACTGTATGTAATGGATCGCATTCGTTGGATATTCCACCAATATCATTAATTTTTTTTTTTTCAATATTCAGCTATATTGGACCAACATAATTTTTTCATTTACAATATATCTATATTGCCCAATATGAAACAAAGATTCAGCCAAGATGATGTGCTACCTGGGATTCGAACTCTTGAACGATTACTTTCCTAGCTGTGTATTCAACTGCCAAGCCGTTCAGTAATTTCAAGAAATTGAAGTTCTTCTTGACTTTCGAAATAATGTACCTGCATCTTACAAGAACTTAGAGAATACCCTCCGTCATTTCCAGCTTTCTCATCATTTCCTGCTAGAGTGGATTCGATCATATGAATGAATGAACTCTCGACCCTCTCATGAAGAGAAATTTCTTGGATACCTGATTCATTTCAACAACTTTCAGTTGTAAACCAATCCAAACCGGTAACTCCAAAGAACTTCCAATGAATTAAGGAGATTGCGCCTACTCCGCCGCCTTCATTTGATTAAAAGTAATGGAAGTGATCACTCCTCGAATTAACTGAGCCCTTCGTTAGTCCCGAACTAGGTTAGAATAGGTGATTACGTCACCGCTAATTCTCATGCTTGTCTGACCACTTTGTGCGAAACTTATCCGAAAGTCCTTCTTGTCGTGACCGACATAAATTGTTGTTTCGACAACGAAATCGTCAAAAACAGGTAATCACGACGCAGAATTTTAAAAAAATGTTAGAATCACTGAAACAAACTGCAAACCATATTTTCTTTCACTGAAAGAACTGTTTATTACAGGAAACAGAAATAGATCGTTTTCAAATGTGATAATAACATAGGTTACCCAACAGGACGAGCTCATGATAGGATAACACACAATTACAATAAAAAGTAACAATGACGAATATTATACAAGGAACAGTTCAGTGAAAAGAGGGTTGAACATTCATTGGAACCAATGAGATTATTAAATATCAATCAAACATAAAACATGCAAAATATCAATATTAATGAATAAAAATTAAATAACGGGGCTCAAGTTGCCTAGCCAAGACCTGCAGTTTTTGAAAATATTGATTTCCATGGTTGATATCATCCATGAGCAGCTGAAGACACGCAGTAGAAGCGTGTGGGATACTGTAATGAATTCTTATACTCGATGAAATACAGTTCATGTCAGATTTCCTATCATAATCGCAACACAAACATTTATTAACACAGCCCACTCTTCAAAATATTGATTTCCATGGTTGATATTATCCACGAGCAACTGAAGACACGCAGTAGAAGCGTGTGGGATACTGTAAAGAATTCTAATACACGATGAAATACAGTTCACGTCGGATTTCTTACCATATTGCAACACAAAAATGTATTAACACAGCCCTCTCTTTAAAATATCGATATCCATGGTTGATTTAGTCCATGAGCAACTAAAGACACACATTGGAAGCGTGTGGGATACTGTGAAGAATTCTAATACTCGATGAAATACAATTCACGTCGGATTTCCTATCATATCGCAACACAAAAATTTATTAACACAGCCCCTTCTGCAAAACGCTGATTTCCATGGTTGATATTGTCCATGAGTAACTAAAGACACACATCGGAAGCGTGTGGGATACTGTGAAGAATTGTAATACTCGATGAAATACAGTTCACGTCGGATTTCCTATCATATCGCAACACAAAAATTTATTAACACAGCCCACTCTTTAAAATATCGATTTCCATGATTGATATAGTCCATGAGCAACTAAAGACACACATTGGGAGCGTGTGGGATACTGTGAAGAATTCTAATACTCGATGAAATACAGTTCACGTCGGATTTCCTATGGTATCGCAACACAGAAATTTATTAACGCAGCCCCCTCTGCAAAACGCTGATTTCCATGGTTGATATTGTCCATGAGCAACTAAAGACACACATCGAAAGCGTGTGGGATACTGTGAAGAATTCTAATACTCGATGAAATACAGTTCACGTCGGATTTCCTATCATATCGCAACACAAAAATTTATTAACACAGCCCACTCTTTAAAATATCGATTTCCATGGTTGATATAGTCCATGAGCAACTAAACACACACATTGGAAGCGTGTGGGATACTGTGAAGAATTCTAATACTCGATGAAATACAGTTCACGTCTGATTTCCTATCATATCGCAACACAAAAATTTATTAACACAGCTCACTCTTTAAAATATAGATTTCCATGGTTGATATAGTCCATGAGCAACTAAAAACACACATTGAAAGCGTGTGGGATACTGTGAAGAATTCTAATACTCGATTAAATACTTCTGATTTCCTATCATATCGCAACACAAAAATGTATTAACACAGCCCCCTCTGCAAAACGCTGATTTCCATGGTTGATATTGTCCATGATCAATTTAAGACACACATTAGAAGGGATACTGTAAAGAATTCTAATACTCGTAGGTAATACCACAAGTGTATCGGTGATTATCGAAATAGCAATTCCTTTGAATTTGAGAATCAAATTATGTTGTTTGGCAACCACACGAGCGCTTGCGCGAGTGTGGTTGTCTAAAGCAACATAATTTGATTCGAAACCGAGAAGGAATTAACGATAATTGCCGATAACACGAGTTGTATTTGTTAAGATTATTTCATAAATAAAATCGAAACCATTTTTATTTATTTACTATTCAATTTAACTAGGAACATTAATCCCGTAGTTAGTTCTGAAATTATACAACTAACAAAACAGTTACTTGATATTTGAAACATCCCTCTATTTCAGTTACAAATGACAGAGCGCGTCATTCGTAGTTTCGTCATTGCATGTCTAGTCTACTGTTTCTCGCTCGAGGTTATGTTTTGATAACATTTTGATTTAGTGATTTGATTAATCAACGAGTATGCAAAATTTGTCGAAAATTGTGAAGTTGATATAATTAATAGTGAGTGCTTATTTAGTTTTGGTCAAAGTTTGGTGTTGTGTCATTATAGCACTTGCTAGTGGCAAGTTTGTGTTTTGATAATAACCAATCAGGAATCGAACTACAAAATCGAAAACACACCATATACATATCCAGTAGCCAATCAAGAGCCGAACTACAAAATCGAAAACATGATGTTTTCATTTATTTACAAAAAAATTTCAACCAATCATAACACGCTATTTTAGCATAAGTGAAATAATCGATGAAATACAGTTGAGATCGGATTTCAGAGTTCAAGTCGGATTTCCTATCAAGTCGCAACACAAAAATTTATTACCACAGCCCACTTCTCAAAATCTTGATTTCTATGGTTGATATTGTCCATGGGCTACTAATGACTAACAGCAGAAGCGTTTGGTATACTGTAAAGAGTTCTAATACTCGATTAAATACATTTCACGTCGGAAGTCCTATCATATCGCAACACAAAAATTTATTAACACAGCACACTCTGCAAAATGCTGATTTCCATGGTTGATATTGTCCATGAGCAACTAAAGATGTACATTAGAAGTGTGTGGGATACTGTAAAGAATTCTAATACTCGATGAAATACAGTTCAGATCGGATTTCACAGTTCAGGTCGGATTTCCTATCAAGTCGCAACACAAAAAATTATTAACACAGCCCACTCTTCTAGATATTGATTTCCATGGTTGATATTGTCCATGAGCAACTAGAGACATATATGGGAAGCGTGTGGAATACTGTAAAGAATTCTTTTACTCGATGAAATACAGTTTAGGTCGGATTTCGTATCAAGTCGCAACACAAAAATTTATTAACACAGCCCACTCTTCAAACTATTGATTTCCATGGTTGATATTGTCCATAAGCAACTAAAGTCATACATTGGAAGCGTGTGGGATACTGTAAAGAATTCTTATACTCGATGAAATACAGTTAAGGTCGGATTTCCCATCAAGTCGCAACACAAAAACCTACTTAACACAGCCCACTCTTCAAAATATTGATTTCCATGGTTGATATTGTCCATGAGCAGCTGAAGACACGCAGTAGGAGCGTGTGGGATACTGTAAAAAATTCTGAGTATTTTATCGAGTATTAGAATTCTTTTCAGTATCCCACACGCTTCTACTGCCGAATTAATAAATTTTTGTGTTGCGATATGGTAGGAAATCCGACGTGAACAATATTTCATCGAGTATTAGAATTCTTTACAGTATCCCACACGGTTCTAACGTGTGTCTGTAGTTGCTTATGGTCAATATCAACGATGGAATTCAACATTTTGCAGAGTGGGCTGTGTTAATAAATTTTTGTGTTGCGATATGATAGGAAATCCGAAGTGAACTGTATTTCATCGAGTAGGTATTAGAATTCTTAACAGTATCCCAAACGCTTCTACTGCTTGTCTTTAGTTGCTCATGGACAACCCCATCATTCTGAAAATCTCAACACGTTGATAGATTCTAACGATTTTTAAATAGTTTTGTGGAAAATATACGCGCAATGTGATGGACAATGTAATAGGGATTATGAGAAGTTTGGGTGTGTTCAACTCTTTGAGGGCCCTTCATTATGTGATTTTTAACAATTCGATAGTTTGTACAAAAATTATAAAAAATCTTGTGAACAATTCTTGCACTGACAACGTTGAGATCTATATTTATAAGGGAATTTTCAATCTATAATGGTTATTTAATCCCTAGGGGATGAAAATTTTGGAATTTTCAACACGTCAATGATTTGTAATAAATGTGTAAGAAATGTTAGCAGCCATTTGATCATCAATGAATGCGTATTTTTGAAAATACAGAATGTGTGGTGCAGCTTCACACAAAAGTTAGCCCACACCCATTTCCTGGAAAACGCGGACTGTAAAAAATTTTTTTGTTGTGACGCAAATTTGTAATAAATGTGTACAAAATTATGTAATAAGTTTTTTTAGTGTGCCATAAATGCTGGAGTAGCTTTTGGTTCATGAAATGATGTATACTGCAGTGTTCTGGGCAATAATAATAATAATAATATAACTTTATTCATAAAAAAACATGAAACCTAACAATTAAGAAAAATTTAATAAGAATAAAGTAAGTGAACGAAAAGTGCTATTGCACTTGATACGTTTAAAATGAATGAAATGCAGTGGGTGAAAGTGATTAGGATAAATATAAATAGAATGTTGTATAGCTAAAATACGAAATCGGTAAAAAACAATGAGTATAGATAAAAGTAATATAATATAAATACAAAAATAAAATGAGATACGAATACAATAAAATTTCTGGCTAAGATATCAATTAGTTAAAATAAATACGTATAGAAGAAAAATATATGAATTGAATACAAGAAAGTTTATATACATAGATTTACAATACAAATTGTGACTGAAATATAAAAGGGGTAAAATACAGTGGGTAAGAATAGCTAAAGGTATTATAATTTGGATACAAAAATAAAAAGACAATACAATTTGAGGAGGGTCATATAGTGCAAACAGTTGAATTATAATATGTATATAAACAAAAAAAGGGTGTCAATTAAAAAAGTCTAATTTTCGAAATAATTCGAGATCATGCCACTTGGATTGCAAAGAATGAATTCTTTAAATTTTTTATTGAATAATTTAACATTTTTTATATTTATTATATTTTCTGGTATGATATTGTATAGTTTTGGTGCGAAAAAGGTGTATGATCTTTGTGAAACCGTTTTCAACTTCAACGGTGTAACGTAATGATGTTTCCGACGAGTAGCATAATCGTGACGTGGAAGTTGTGAGTGATTTTTTATGATTTGATATTTATTGCTGGGGCAGAGAAAGTATAGTTGTCTTAAGTCAAGTATTCGTGATTCTTTATAAAGATCATCTGATGGGTACCTTGACTTCTTGGTATATATTATCTTTAAAAATCTCCTTTGTGTGACTTCTAAAGAGTGAAGGTGTCATTTCAAACTTGCACCTCAGACAACAATCGCATATCTGAGATGACTTTCCACTAAAGAGAAATATACGGTCCTCAGGTACTCTAGGGGTAAAATGTTTTTCAATTTTCTAAATTTAAATGATATACTTCTCAATTTGTTTGTCACATAGGTTATGTGAAGGTTCCATTTCATATGAGGATCAAATATGATTCCCAAATATTTGATTTTTTTCTTTGGTAAAATGTATATGGAGTCTGCGCCAACCTTGATTTCAAGATTGTCGAAGGGAGAAGTATCAAATGAAGTACAGCTGTAGGGTACATAATTTGTTTTCTCATAATTGACTGTTAAAAGCTTTCTATCTAGATATTTTTTAATATTTGAAAAATCGTGTTCTGATTTAGATTTTAAGTCCATCCAGCTTTCAGCACTATAGAAGATGGCTGTGTCATCTGCAAAGCCGGTGATGCTACCTTGAGTTTCTAGTGAGAACATATCATTAATATATACAGGCCGTTTCTTTTATCATGTGGTAACATTGCTATATTCTAAACCGTAAGAGATACGAAGACGATTAAATGGGAGAAAAGGTAACTATTGTGGAGAACAGTACAATGGTCAAAGAAAATTTACAGGGAGTCTCGCCCTTCCCGAGTTATACAGGGAAAACCAAAAATGATGTTATTTGTTTTTTACGAATAGAACTGTTATTTCTGAAAATATAAAAGAATGTATAAGGAAAGTTTTAATGTATTTAGAATGTACTATAAAAATGTATCAATGAATCTTTGATTAAACGTTTCGTGTCAACACGGCCACCATCAACATTTTTTTTTCAAATACGGACCTGTCTATTTTAGTACAAATATTGATAAAGCGATAAAATCACAATTCAGTGGTATATCACACTTGATATTTTTATAACGTTTCATTTAAAATAACTAGCATCCTCAGTGACAACAATTTTTAATTACGGTCCTGTGGTTAGTTCTTTTGTAAATTATTTTGATTTCTTCAAAACCTATTCAACTATTGGCATACTTCAGACTTCACCCAATAATTTCGATAAGAAGATACCCCAACACAACGAACATTCGTATTTTTCCTTCTTGGGCATTTTTGTATTACAGAAATCCTTGTTTCAAGGCTGATTTCTTCTGAATCAATTATCATACTGAATATTTCTATAATTCTCAATCCTGGAAGTAATGAAAATATTCGTTTTTGGTCAAAATACGACTATTGTGTGATATGGTACAATTAAATAGCATCTCACTTCTTTTACCATTTTTAAACAAGTAGGCTTTGCTTGGTTTCTATGGCAGGACAAATAAATGAGTTAAGAACTGTCAGTCGTTTATACACTCAGTCATATCAAAGATGTATTCAAATGACGAAAGGACTGATATGCTATTTGCTTATGCAAAATCAAATAGAAATCCTCTTTTGGCAAAAAATATGTATGGTGAGCTATACCCAAATCGTCGTATTCCAAACATTCAAATGTTTAGACGATTAGAAAGAAATTTGTGCGGTGCATTTGATAGAAATAAAACTAGAAAATGTGTTGTTACTGGAAGTATGCGGAACCAAATAAATGTTTAGGTAAGCAAATATTACTTCATTAAGATTAACAAAGTGACGAAAATATTTTTTTTCAATTTAGGATTGGTCAGTTACAAAAATTTTTCTAATCAAGATTGTTCTTTACGAGAAATTGCCCACGAACTAGGGATTTCTGTAAAATCTACCAGAAATATTTTGAAAAAGAACAAATACAAATGCTACAGGATACGCAAAGTTCATCACCTCAATGAAAGGGATTACGGAAGGAGAGTACGATTTGCGATGTGGTTGAGACGTAGAAATAGGGAAGTTGGAAATATTTGTAATAAAATATTAAGGACTGACGAATCAAAATTCACCAACAATGGTTGGTTTAACAGAAACATCCATTATAGGTGGAATAATACAAATGAACATTTACATAGATAAACCAATTTCCAGGAAAGGTTCGGAATAAATGTTTGGTTGGGAATTTTGGGAACAAACATACTAGGACCTTTCTTTTACGACGAGCATTTGAATGGTGGAATGTATTTACATTTTTTATCCAATGAGTTTGATGGCTACTTAGATGAATTGCCACTGAACATCCGCCGTGAAATACAATATTTTCAACAAGACGGTACCCCTCCCCATAATGCAGCAATAGTAAGGGAACATTTATATGCAATATTCCCAAGAAAATGGATTGGAAACAATGGACCAATTGCCTGGCCAGCTCGATCCTCAGACCTGACTCCTGTAGATTTTTTTGTCTGGGGATACATAAAGGATAAAGTTTTTTCGACAACTAGTACAGATATTGACCATCTCAAACAAAAAATAAGAGATGCATGTAATAGCATTACACCCATCCTGCTAGAAAATTGCTACAGAAATTGTATGGACAGACAACTTATGTGCATTCAACAAAGAGGTCGGCAATTCGAGCATTTAATGTAGGTTATCATGAAGAATTCATTTTCTGTATTGGTTTTATTTTCACTCAAAAATTCAATATGAAATAAATTGTTTTCTGTTTGTTTGATTTCTTCTACTCTTAAGTAAGTTTATTTCCGAGGTAAATTGCTATCGTTCGTCTCTGAAACTACAGATATCTTTTATTATAGTGTAAACATAATTTTAATAGATACATTTATTCAAAGCGTCACTGATAATTTTTATATCGGAGAGTTAGGTTTTGTGGAATCCATAAACGACCTAACGACAGGACCGTAATTAAAAATTGTTGTCACTGATGATGTTAGTTATTTTAAATGAAACGTTATAAAAATATCAAGTGTGATGTACCACTGAATTGTGATTTTATCGCTTTATCAATATTTGTACTAAAACAGACAGGTCCGTATTTGAAAAGAAATGTTGATGGTGGCCGTGTTGACACGAAACGTTTAATCAAAGATTCATTGTTACAATTTTATAGTACATTTAGAATACCTTAAAACTTTCCTTCTCCATTTTTTTTATATTTTCAGAAATGACAATTCTATTCGTAAAAAACAAATAACAGCATTTTTAGTTTTCCCTGTATAACTCGGGAAGGGCGAGACTCCCTGTAAATTTTCTTTGACCATTGTACTGTTCTCCACAATAGTTACCTTTTCTCCCATTTAATCGTCTTCGTATCTGTTACGGTTTAGGATATAGCAATGTTACCACATGATAAAAGAAACGGCCTGTATATTGAATAGTATAGGGTCTAGTATAGATCCTTGCGGAACTCCGTACTCGATCGTTTCCGTATTACCGCAGACACCATCTACCCTCACAGCCTGGAGTCTATTTGTCAGATAACTTTCGAATAGTTTTAAACAATTTCCTCGAATACCAATATCTTCCAGAGATTGCAAGAGTAAACGGTGACTGACGGTATCGAATGCTTTCGATAAGTCTATTAATATAGATAAGCGCGGTTTGCTAATATTTAATGATTCTATGATCTTCGAAGTTAGGCTCAGGATAGCATCCTCAGTTGATTTTCCTTCCCTAAATCCATACTGTTGGCTTGATAGGATTTTATATTTTTTCAAGTATGACTGTAGCCGATTTTTATTATTTTCTCAAGTATTTTTAATAAATGTGTTAGTAGTGATATGGGCCGATAAGTGATTGTTTCCATTATGTTACCTCGTTTGAACAGTGGGGTTATTATGGAGTTTTTGAATGCTGAGGGGTAAACTGCCTTATCAATACACATATTTATTAAATAAGTTAGTGGTTCCAGAATATAGGGAGTTATTAATTTGATGGTTTCAGCTTTCAAATCATCGTTACCAACCGCCTTTTTATTTTTAAGGTCCTTTATTGCATTTTCGATTTCTTTTTCATCAACAGGATCGAATACAAATGAGTTGACCATAGTTACTCTACTGAACTGGAATAGTGGGTCAATTTTAATTTTTTTGGCCAAGTTTTTTCCCATATCAATGTACGTTCTGTTGAATTCATTTGCTATATCATATTTTTTTGTTAATATTTCGCCAGTGACATTTCTGATTTTATTTATCTTAGTATTTCCCTTTTATGTTTTACTTATGTCTTCTATTACTTTCCATAGATTTTTTGAACTATTTTTGATACAATCAATTTTTTGTTTATAGTAATTATTTTTAGTTTTCATTATTAATGCGTTCAGTTTGTTTCTGTAAATGTTAAAGTATCTTCTTAGTTCTAGGTTGTCAGGTTCTTTTTGTATATTCAGGTACATTTTATTTTTTTTATTAACAGAGTTCAACAGGCCATTGGTCATCCAGGGTGCAATTTTGTCATGCTTTCTTCGGAAAAGACGCTTTTCCGTACATAGCTCAAGATTTTCTTGAATAGTCTATGAATGTATTGGTTATATTGTCTGGATCATCTGAATTGAATACTGGAAGCCAGGAGATTTGTTCAAATACATTACTAATTTTGTTTTGGTTAATAAAATTTAGGTATTTAGTTGTTTTGTTTTCAATTTCTTTTCCCATCATGACCTGCATAATCGTAGTGAATTGATCTGTTGAATCCCGGAAAAAAGCGCACAGGAAAGGAGCGCACGGGAAATAAGCGCACGGAAAAAAGCGCACAGACATATAAGCGCACATGAAATAACCGCACTCGTAAAAAGCGCTCTTGGAAAAAACCGCACGTACATTAATGCGCACATTGAAAAATGCGCACACGCAATAGTTTCTCTACCTAACTTTGGTGAAATAAGCCCGTACTAAGACTTTTCGGACACCCTGTCCCTGTGTATATAAAAAACTGCAGTTGTTTGTGTAGAATTTAAACAAATAAACAAAATAGACTTCTAAACATGTCTTATTACTTCTAATAAAATATATCTAAATAATGTAATTAACAGTAAACTATTGTAAATTAGCTATTCTTCTCAAATAAGATAGTTTATCCTCAGTCTCATTATATTTGTCAGCAGAGCTAGCAACAAGCGCATATAGTTCTCTGTATTTTCTTTTGGAAGGCTCCAGTCTGTTAGTTCGAGAGTTCACTAGAGTGAGTTAATGGCATGCTAAATCCCTACGTAGCCCGTCGAAAAGCATCCATATGCTCGGATGACTATAATGAAATAGCGAATTTAAGGCATTGTGAAACCCTTCGCAACAATTAGTAGTTCTTGGCGATTCGTCGAGAGCGGCGTCGTAATGGTTCCATGTCCTTGGAGGGAAAAGAGGACTTCTTCCAGCAGCACCTTCTACATATGTGGAGAAAAAATATGTAAGGACATCGTTAAATTTTTCTTCATTAGGAAAAGTTTCTGCTAGCCTGTTAAAATTAGTTCTTACGTCTTCTAACGGAACGAAAGATAATGCAGCAAGTGATTTTAGCATTAATTTTGTGTTGACGTTAGATTGGAAGTCTGATTTCAAACCAACTGCATTAATTTTCCTTATGAGGCTTTGGCATAAATGGAAAATAGCAACCCTTTATTTCTGCTTCTGGAAAAGATCTTCTTGCAGCATTCATGCAGGCTCTCTCGAAATCTACAAGTATCTTCTGGGGCGACATGTTTGGAACTAAGTCTTTTAAAATTCGAAACATCTCCATGTGTGTCTCTTCATTTTTCTTTTGTAGCAATATGTACACGCATGGTGGATACGAATTTCCCACTTTGGCATGCCAAGTATAAAGCTGATAAAATATTGTAGGTGCTTTATCAAATGTTCCGTCACCGAATAGAGTGGGTTGGTCCAGCTGACACAATAACTCTCGATCACCCAATATTAGAATTCTTTCAGGATTTTCTATGCCTGAGTCGTGTAACACCAAGTCAGAATATATCTCAGGAATCAAAAAATTGATCGTCGATGGATTCGGCAAGTGATTCTCTGTTTGGTGATTTCGAAGAGTCCTGGCAAGAGACGATTGCTTCGGAATATAAGCCAGTACATCATTGCTCACTCCTGATAAAATGGCTCCAATGACATTTCGAGGAGTGGCATCAACAGCTACCATAGCTTGTCGCATTCGACTTCTGAAGATATTTGCTTCTGCTTTCTGGAGACAGGAGTCATGACAGTGACTGGTTGGCTCTTGTACGATGTCTTCATTCATCGTTTTCAATAAAGAATGGCACTTTGTGGATCGATTCGTGCGGCACCTCCAAGTATCTATTCCATTTGTTGTGCGAGAACGTAGATATTCAAACCCCTTATAACTCAGAATTTGCTTGCCTTTCAGAATGGTTGAAAACTCCATTTCGATTATTTAGGAAAAAAAATGTAGACTTGTCCTGATGGAAATGTAGGGTAAACTAAATAAAACTTATAGGTGTGGCCAATTTATAGTCCAACAATGACAGTGAAAAAAGGATTAATACCTGGTTAATCCTTAATATTATAATGAATAATAATTTTCTAGAAATGGCAATTAGGTACCAAAATGGTCGTAATAAAAAAACTAATGACCCTAATCTGACCCGAAATAGGATTAACTATTTAAATATTTAAATTTACCAAAATTAATATTTAGGTTCAACAATGATAGTAATGAAAGTGTTAATGACTATCCGACAGCTTACTACACCATTTAGCAAATGTCTTTACCGAACAATTATATAAATTAATTTATTTTCATATATTATATAATACCTTTTCAACTTTGCTTATATCGCCCTTGCATGTGCGCATTTTTCAATGTGCGCATTAATCTACGTGCGGTTTTTTCCAAGTGCGCTTTTTACGATGTGCGCATTTTTCCGAGTGCGGTTATTTCATGTGCGCTTATATGTCTGTGCGCTTTTTTCCGTGCGCATATTTCCTGTGCGCTTTTTTCTTTTGCGCTTATTTCCGGTCACCGATCTGTTATATGCGTTTTCCGAACTAAGGCAATTGTATTTTCTTTCATTTTTCATCAGTTTTGATGAAAATATGATCTAAACATGATTTGCTATGCAATGAGCAAAAGGGTTGCTGAAAATCGACAAACAAGAAATTTATTTCTCCCCATTTTTATCCCACCGCGCTATCCATATTCCAGAATTAATTTCCTGCAGATCATGTATACTTTTTTTCATTTCCAATCACGATATGTTCGTCCATATGTTACTGTTACATCGTTTCTGGCCCCTGGCATTGTACCAAATATATCAATCATGCATTCGAAATTGTAAGATTTCCACGAATTTGGAGGGGTTGTCGAATGTTCCATCATAGTTTAATTAACATTGGGTAGAGTTTCAAATTACTTGGTAGCCTGGCGGAATTATAGTTCTGTTTTGAGCGGTATGAATTTAACAAGATACCGGGGGCGTTAGTACATGATTCAACGCCGTTGAGGGTTGTATGATATTCTACGTCAATGATAATTTGGTTTCTAAATTGCATGGTGGAAGTTATCTAGTGCGCCAGCTCTCTTTATATTATCTAGGTCCTGTTATGTTGACTAGCGGAGATGGTGCTGAATGAGGGATGAACTACACACATCGCCAAAATTATTGGACCCCCCTATGTTTGTCGAAATGAGACGCTATTATTACAAGTCAAGAAGTGTATGTCGAAATGCATTTAATTTGGTTAAGCAACCAATGCAAGGTGGCTGAATTTAATTTCAATTGAAGCAAAAAAAAAATACAAACGAAATATAGTGCATAAGAAAATGATTACAATAATCTGAAATCTAGTAGAAAATTACTTCAGAGGGAAATAAAAAACGCTACAATAGTCGGTGTGTCCTCCCCTATTATGTAGTAAAGTGTTAACTCGCCTGTGCATGGAAACAATAAGGGCGTTAATGGTATCCATTGGTATGTTGTTCCATTCTTCTTGGGCCGCGAGGGTAAGTTCCTGGAGGGTGCTAGGGGGATTAATTATGTTTGATATTGCTCGTTTGACGAAATCCCACATGTGCTCGATGGGATTCATGTCTGGCGAATTTGCTGGCCACGGTAATCTTTGAATATTCTCAATCTCCAGTGCATTTTGGACTCTTCTCGTGCGATGGGGCCTAGCATTGTCATCCATAAAAATAAAATTGGCTCCAATTTCATGTCGAAGAGGATGAATAATGGGTTCAATAATGTTTCGAAGATATCTATCCCCTGTCATAGTTTCTGGAATGGGAATAAGCTGTGTACGACGACCATGCATTATGCCTCCCCAAAACATTACTGATCCTCCTTGGTATGGAACGACTTCTCTGGCAAAAGATAGTCTTTCTTGTCGGCCTGGCCCTCTCCAAACTCTGTGTCGCCGATTATCACTAACCAAACCAATTCTGGTTTCGTCCGAAAAAAGGACATTTTGCCACTGAGCTAAAAGCCAGTCTCTGTGTACTTGTGCCCACTGTAGACGAGCGGCTATGTGTCTGGGAAGTAACCTGGGTACTCTTAATGGCCTCCTGGATCGCAAATTGGCTCTAGCAAGTCTCCGCCGTATGGTGGTATTGGAAATTAATCGATCGAACGGTCTTCGCAAATGAGTTCGGACAGCTGAGACTCCGACGTACATATCCTATGCTAGATACCGATCTTCTCTGGCATTAGTTACCCTATGACGTCCAGTTCCACGTCTATAGTCTACGCTGTTAGTTTCCTGGTACAAATGCACTATTCGGATAACTGAAGCGCGTGGAATCGTTAGTCTATCCGCGATTTGATGATTCGACACACCCTCGTCATGCAAAGCCACTATTCTTGCTCTATTGAATACTGAAATTCTATTTCCAGGCATAATTGCAAAGAACTCAACAATCACTTGACAGCGTTAAATCGATTTGAATCACTTTTTAAACATTGGTAGGTATCTAAAATCTAAAATCTAAAAAACCAGCCATGATAAATATTTCGTTGTAAACTTTACGAGGGGGTCCAAGAAGTTTGGCGATGTGTGTATTTGGAACGAGGGCAGACTGAAGGTTATAAGCTATCCAGGTTCAATGCTTTACTGTGATGTAGATTATAGTCAAGATCAGTGTAGTTCAGAATTGTTTTTCAGCTACACCGTTGGTCCATGACACTAGGGAGGTCGATTATCTACGAAGGTATGCCCTACAAGGGACATGAAGATTAAGTTGAATTATAGGGAAAAAAGTGGTTTGTTGAATCGGTACCCGGTCGCCCCCAAAACATCAAGTTAAGTTGTTGGGATATTGTCAATTATTTCTGAAGGGTTAGATGGAGGCCTTAGAATGCTCATAGAAATGTTCTAATCATACATAGCATTCCACTAAAAAAACTACTTTCTCACCTTGTTTATTCTCGTTTTCGGCTCATCTTCCTATATATCATAGAACTCGAGCAATCGGACTCTGACGCAATATTGCCACACCCTGTAATACAATAAAAAGCGTTACAACGATAAAGCAATCAGGTGAATACAAAAATGATACATTGCTGAAAAAATATGAATATTTTATCTCGGTGACCATAAAAAGAAATCATTAACTGAATATGGGGAGGTACAATGCCTAGTCACTTGAAACAGGTTGAAATACTACAGAAAAAATATTAAAAGCTATCCACTTCAGAAATATGAATTATAGCACAGAGCTTCTGTTTAAAGAAGCAAATGTAATGAGTCTGAGGCAACTGTATATCTTTAGTTTGGTAATCTACCTATTTAAAAATCGTTCTGATTTACGAACACTTGACCACCATCACCAAACCAGAAATAGGTCTAAAGACTTTATACAAATAAATGCTGCTAAAAAACTATAGGAACCAGGTATTTTCAATTTATGGCACCACGTTTATTTAACTTTCTTCCCGAAATGTATAAAACGTATAGTTTGAACCCGCTATCCCTACTGAAAACCATATTCAAAAGATACATAAAAAATCTTGATGCGGAAAATATTGAAAAAATTCTTGAATTCTGAATAACAAAAATATGCTAACATAAAAAACACATATACACAATAAATATGAATATTACAAAAAAAAATTAAATCAAAACATAATGCAATTTCATAAATATAACGCTTTATTGGTCACTGCACCCCATGCTCAACCTTGACGGTCTTAATAGGGTGTACTGATCAAATTATATGTATATATATATATATATATATATGTATGTATATATATATATATATATATATATATATATATATATATATATATATATTCTTATATGTCTAATGTTACCCTACCTATTCTGTTTGTTTAGTTCAGTTCATTATTGTACCCACACTGCCTGATATATTTATTGTATTGTTCGAACTGAATAAACATATATTATTATTATTATTATTATATTCCCTTTCTTGAAAACTGGGAAAACTTCAATAAGTTTCAATCAGGAGGAAAATTGTCCTAGCTGAAAAAAATATTTATGATAATAACGAAGAGCTCCAATGATGCAATGCACACTCTTTTCAATCACATGCTCAGAGATGCTATCTGAACCACAAGAATGGAATGATTTGGTTGTTAGATAGTTCAGAAATAGCTATTGGCCTTTCTATTGCTTTCAGCAAAGCATTTGACTGCGTCAATCATGAGGTTCTACTGAAAAATGGCATTCTTATGGAGCGAGGTGAGTAGCACATGATTGTTTTTTTTTTCATAAAAATATCTGTAATTATACATCACTTAATTTTGGGACCACTTATTTTCCTACTCTATATTAATGATATGCCAAAACATGTGAGTACAGAACATGTTGTTTTATACGCTGATGATACTACACTTGCAGCTGATTCTGACAATCCTGCAGAACTGCAACAGAAGCTAAATGAGCTGTCTGATGAATTTACTACCTGGTGTTACAAAAACTCTCTGATCGTGAACTCTAGTAAAACAGTTCTCATGCAGTTCTTGTTCAGAAATGAAAGAAAAATTATTAATTTTCGTGTGAAGGTTGGCAACGAATATATCGCATCGTCAATTAGCACTAGATTTCTTGGTACTTATATTGATAGTAGAATGACGTTCGAATCAAGTATAAGCCATGTAAGTAAAAAGGTCAATAGTGGATACTACGCAATAAAACAATTGAAATCAACTCTGAATCTAGATCAACTCCTTAATGTATATTATGCAATTGTACATTCTCATATATCATACAATATGGCTTTGTGGGGTTGCTCTACCAGTGCGAATGGAATATTTGTTTCACAAAAAAGGGTCATACGTTTGATATTTAACCTGGGCTATAGAGATTCCTGTAAACAATATTTTATTGATTACAGAATTATGTGTCTACCCTGTATTTATATATATATATATATATATATATATAAATGCGTGTTGTCAATGAAAAAGAATATAAACAATTATAATCGAAACTCAGATATGCACACTTATCCCACCAGACACGGGAAAATCGTTAGAGCCCAAAAGCATAAAACCAAATCGTTTGAAAATTATCCATCCCATGCAGGAGTGACATTTTTCAATAATCTTCCTGTAGATATAAGAGATGATACAATAGAAAAAAGTTTCAAAACCAAACTCAAAGAATTCCTTCTCAAGAGTTGTTTTTACAGTGTTGATGAATATCTTGGTAGGTGAGACCAATCTAATTCTAACTCAACTGGTTGTTTTAATTAGTAAGATGTTCAGTGAACCGATTTTGTTTTATTTTAACAAAGTTTTTAAAAATGTGAAAATTTTGTGTTACCATGGATAATTTGTTCATACATATTTACTTGTGATCGTGTTGTGTTACCGTGGATAATTTGATTATACATATTTACTTGTGATAGATTTGTGCTACCGTGGATAATTTGTTTATACATATTTTCATTGGATGATTTTATCTGATTTTACTGACGTATCCTATATCATATTGTGATCTTAAAGGATTAAATAAAGATTTATTATTATAGATTTATTATTATTTATTATTATTATTAATCATAAGTGATCAAAACAGCAGTTATAATAAGCAAGTTTTTTCGGGAAATTCTGAAATTTCCTTGTATTTGAAATCGGATCTCACTGCCTAGGGAGGTGTTCCCTGAGGTATACAGAAATTCGAGAAGGAAACCAATTCCCACCTCATTTCTTTCCTTCACGATGTTCTCTGAACATTAAACGATTTTTCTCTTCCAAAAAAAAAATCACTCAACGAAAATGGATTTTTGAAAATCCAGTCTTTTGCAAATTTCCTATACAATTGGAGGTTTGTCGGCAAGGATTGAACAGAAAAATGTTACAACAGTCCCCTACGACTGCCGAATGATCCATGTACAGCACCTGGCATAGTTTTTCTGCAAGAACACACTTTGCAATGTTCCTTGTGACAAAATGAAAATCGCGACTTTTTCGGCATAACTCTGAATTTTGACCTCGTACGCGGGTCAAACTCGGCAGAAGGTATGTTCAGGACCATAACTACGGAAATGTAAAACCAGCAAACTCATCAAATGGCAGTGTTCAAACTACTTGTTGACACAAGTGTTTGCTCTTCCAGTCAACCATGAAAGACCCGAACGCTTGACTTGCAAAAGAACGTGTACGGGTGAAAAATAAATAAAGATAAAATGAACATTCACAAAAAAACTTATTCATTTATATACACACAAATATTGATAATTTGATTCGTGCTTTACAGAAAGTTTTACGCAATCCATGTCACGAGCTGTTTCAAAAGATCATGTTTAATTCTTCTTTTCATGTTTGAAATTGTTTATATATGTATATCGGATAACCAGCTGTGGAGCTTTGTCAGGTGACATGAATAAGAGCACTCCTATAGTGGAGTTTTGTGCTGAGGAGTAGTGACTCGATTCTTAAAACGAACGTTCAAGTAATGTACATCTGTTTGAAAGTGGTTGACAATGTATTAGTGTCGTTATCAAGTGTGTGAATGCGACAAGATATCTCGGATACTTATTATATAGCATGCAACTAATGTACCTGCTATACAGGTTAATTAATGTGATACAGCGACCTTTTTTGGTGAGTGTTATTATTGATGACCGATCTTGACGGGTCTTTGACACAGAGTTTTTATTGAAATATCAAACGATCTAGCTGAGTGATAAGTGGCTTCCACACATTCCGAATCTCTATGCTCAGCTGACTTAACACGTCATTATTTTGAATATGAGCCGACTCTATAAACTTTGCTATAGACAAAGCCGATAAGAAACCTAGGATGTGGCTAAGATATATTGATGATACCTTTGTCATGTGGAACCATGGATACGAAGAACTCGAGGCCTCTCTGCGGCCCCTAAACAACATTAGAACGTCCATAAACTTCACAATGGAAAAGGAGACCCAGTAGGGGTTACCATTTCTTGATGTGGAAGTCCAAAGAGCGAACGGCAAGTTTCAAACGTCAGTGTGTAGAAAACCAACTCACACCGGACAATACTTGAATTTTGAGTCGAACCATCATGGAGCGACGAAGAGAGGAATTATCCGCTAGTTGGTTGACCGGGCCTACAGCCTCTGTAACACCGATGTGAGTCTGACCAACGAATTGAACAACATCAAGAAAGATCTGCGACGGAATGGGTACTCCGATAAACATATAACAGCGGTCTTTAACCGCAGAAGAGGCAACACTGAGAAATCAGATGAACCAACACAGCTATGTCTTCCTTATGTGAGAGGTTCATCGGATAAGATAAGGCGAATTGGATCGAGGTACAACATTCGAACATGCTTCAAATCAAGTAATACCATTCGTAGCCAACTTACAAAAACGAGACCACCCAACGAGAATAGTGACTCCAAAAACTGCATTACCGTGTTCCGTGTGAATGTGGGATGGATTATGTTGGAGAAACTGAGAGGCCACTAAATGTCAGAATCAGCGAACACAAGAGAAATATTCAGCGAGGAGAAACAGCGAAGTCGGGAATAGCAGATCACGTATGGACTAATCAGCCCAGCATCGCATGGTCGGAAGCCGAAATTATCCACAAAGAACATCATTGGTATAAGTGAAAGTTTATAGAGTAGGCTTTTTTTTTTTCTCACAAGGTTGAAACCCTTTATGGGTACCTTATCCGGCCTGACACGTACATCCCATAAGGTAGTGTGGGAGTCCCCTGAGTCCGAATTGAATCCCCCTCAGGTATACCCACTAAACACTCCACCTCGTGCGTGGTAGGCTCGTCCAGCCACCCAAGGCTGACCCGATGACACGTAGGCAGATGCCCATTGTATCGTACCGTACCACTTTCTCGGGCCATCAGAAAAATTCTGCAGTCGCTGTGGTTTGAACCGGCGACCGGCAGCGTGAGTGATTTAAACATTGACGCTTTAACCACTCGGCTACCTGGCACTCCATAGAGTAGGCTTATATTCAAAATAATTTCGTGTTCAGTCAGCCGAGCATAGAGATTCGGAATGCGTGGAAGCTACTTATCACTCAGATCATTTGAGATTTCAATAAAAACTCTGTGTCAAGACCCGTCAAGATCGGTCATCAATAATAACACCAAAAAAGGTCGTTGTATCACAACAACGTTTTAGAAATGGAAAACAGGGTTGCGAGGTCATCAATGCTAATTAAACAAGCATTTACGGTTCCCTTTTCCTCAAAACTATAATAGACTATCATCTGCATAGAAATGAGGAGATCAGTGTTGTAGACTATTGTGAAATCAATTTGTATGAAGAATAAAGAGTAGCGGTCCCAGGATAGGTCCTTGTGGAAAATCACTCTCTACGCGCATGTATTGTAATAATTGTTTGTCATACGCCACTGCCTGCACACGGCTGAGCAGATAATTACTCATCAAGTCAATTAACTGCATTATCAGCAAATCTATACAGTGAATACGTAAAGTTTGGAACAAATTCGTTAAAAGCTCGATACGGCCATTGGGGAAGAAAAGCTCAGACACGTCGATTTTCTTTTTCAGCTGCTTATTTTTTGATATACTCAAATTTTTTCATGACGTCATTGCTGTTCGAGTTATGACGTCATTATAATTTTTTTACCCTATTTTGATAATACCTTCAAAAGCATTTTTCTGTGCATGGATGTCATATTTTTTCTTATGTTACATAACCGTTTTTCGTGAAATAGAGACATTTCATTCATAATTAGGACTATTAACGTAAAGTTTCGACTTGAAGTATCCCCACAAAAAAAATCCAGTGGGATTAGAACAGGAGATCTAGCTGACCACTCTAAAAATCCTCGTCTGTGATCGAAATCCGGAGCATGAGGGAATTTTTCTCAAGTATCGATAGGCTACTTCATACTCTGTTGTGAAGCAAGTGTGATGTGAGTTGCCTTGATGCCAATCCCGTCGTCTGGTGTTTGCTTGAGGTGTGCAACCGACCACCCGGGGTGGGGCTGTAGGTTTTTAAGGGTTTTTCTTCAGCTTAAAAGTGGATACGCCACCAAAAATCAGAAAGTCGTCCCGAAGCGCAACAACAAATGATAATATTAGCCGTCCTCTACCCGCAGACGAAGATTTTTAGAGTGGCCAGCTAGATCTCCTGATCTAATCCCACTAGATTCTATTTTGTGGAAATTCCACTAGATTTTATTTTGTGGAGATACGTCAAGTCAAAAGTTCACGTTAACAGAGTTAATATTACATTATCATGAATGAAATATATTTAATTTCTCCAACATACGGTTATCTAAGATAAGAAAAAATATGACATTCATACACAGAAAAATGCGTTCTTTTTGAAAGTATTATCAAAATAGGATAATGTCATTAAAAAAAATAAAATGACGTCATAACTCGAACAGCGATGACGTTATCAAAAATCCGAGTAGTCCAAAGAATGCGCAGTTGAAAAATAAAATCGACGTGTCTCAGCTTATTTTTTCTAATTGCCATATCAAGCGTTTAACGAATTTGTTCCAACCTTTACGTGCTCACTGTATAATGTAAGATAGAAGAGAGCAGCTGGTGGTTGATATGATCAGAGGCTTTGTTGTATACTTTCAATATCCGTCGTGGTAGTATTAGCCAGGGAATTCGTTTGGAGATTTGCAATGAAGGCTATATAAACTTATAGTAATTTCTATTTTCAGCGACTATTCCTTGTTCGAAAACACTACGTGAAAAATCATTTCTCTTTACAGCTATCGATTCTGGACAAGATTACCTAAGCGGCGACAACGATGCACTTCAACCACTTCATCACGATAAGTCCACAAACTGTTTTTTTTTTTCCAATTCGATCGTTATTGGAAGAGCATCAATCCTGTAAACAGTTTAATGCGTTCATTCGACCTCGGTGCTCTCTCCAACAAGTTCATTAACATGTCATCGGTCTGGAAAATTATACCACCGTACTTTGATGAGCAGAGATAAAGACAAACACAAAAGGCTAGGCGAGCATTTTATTTTCAGAACTATCGGGGTTAGTCGAGGGTAAATGTCAACGGGAGTGGAAAAATAGATTATTTCTTGAAGGGGCGGGGTTGGGAAGAGCGAGCCTTGGTCTGCATTGCGGGAGATGCGAGTCGTTGAACGTCTTTGTGTTGAAAATTCGGTTGTTTGGATCACGAATAGAAAACACCGAAAAAAAAATTTTCGGGGCAATAAAAATTGTTTTCTTATACATTCGAGTGTTTTCTAACCCTAATCCTGATCAACCAGAGCATTTTTCAACAAAAATTCACAGCGTGGCCATATGCATTTTAAGGCCGTCCTCATTAATCTCATTGTAAGTTTTATAACGTAGGTACAAAGTACAGAAAATCGTCAACAGGTAGCACTTGATGACGGTTTTTAATTTTATATGCTCTTTTAAATTGGTAGTACCTGGGCGACCAAGCTTCCCTTGTTTTGCAACCTAATATGATCTGTAGTCATTTAAATAACGATCGTAAAAGCATCAAAACCGAAAAAACCTACTTTTTGTGGCAACAGTAACAGTGACAGTTCTCAATTTCAACAAACGTTCCCCCAAAACCTATAAGGACTATTCAACGGTTCGTGTTTTATAAATTTTGGTAACCATCACTTGTTGAGTGGATTAGTGGAATTCAATGTAATCTTTCACCAAAAATTCGAATCCCTGATTCTTCCATTCGAACTAATTTTTGTTTGTGTAAAATCGCGTTTTACTTAGAGGACCTTAAAGGGCAAACTCTCATCTAAACACATAATTTGATCCAAATCATTTCCGAGATAACCAAAATATATGAATAAATATTAAAGTATATAATAACAATAATAATAAATCGTCTTTACTAATTAGAAATATATTATTGAATATACGATACTAATTTTGGCGGAGTCTAGATTAGAGCTACTCAAACTAAACCAAATCAGATCGCAGAGAGAGAAATAAAAGAAAAGAACTACTGATTGTTATAGCAAATACTTATATCTCAGAGTATACATTGTTCAATTGATAATGTAGTTTGAAATAACATACTTTTTGCTGGGTTGATCCATCAGTGGCGTGGGTGGTAGCTGTGATTAGTATGATTCATTTCATTGTTTATTGTATAGTTGATATCTTATTGGGACTATTGGAAGTGGGTGAGAATTTGAAAATGCTCATCAGTACATTAACAATATATTACATTAATCAAATCAAATCAAATTAAAATATACTTCATTGTCGAAAAAATCAAGTTTTTGTTGACAAAGTGAAAGATAAACAATAGGTATTCCAAAGATGAGATACACACAATATGTAAAATATAAAATCTAAATAAAATAATTGTACGTATAAAATGTTATTTGAACATTTAGTCAATTTTTCATATTTTCTCAGCTGTCGCTTTTTAAGATAAACAATACAAAAATATGAACGCACAGTAACAAATATATATGTATACACAAACATGTATACACACATACAAACATATATACTTACACATAAATAAATGAATAAAATCAAAACATCAATATAAAAAATGTTATTTGAACATTTTGTAAAATTGTCGACGTAATAATAAAATAAAATAAAAATGAGTAAAAAAATTATGCCTCAACAATAAAAATCACAAATGAGAAATATAGTTCACATTTTTCATTAAAAGTTGTCATTGTAAAATTCTTGCAAACTATAATAGGGTCTGCTAGCGAGTAGTTTTTTAATATATTTTCTAAAGCTTTCAATACTATCGTGGCTCTCTCTAGAATGAGACGAAGTGATTATACATCTTGACGCCGTTGTAGAAAATGTCCTTTACTAGGGATGAGGAAGGTAAGGGTAATTTTAAATAATTTTTAGATTTTTGGCAAGTATTATGAGACGATGAAATATTTTCAAATCTTGAAATATGTTTGTGTATAAGACATACAGTTTCCACAACGAAGAGACCCACTACTGTCAATATCTTTTTCTCTAAAAATAATTGCCTATATACATGAATTGCGTGGTCCTAATATGAACATATATCTAATGGCTCTCTTCTGCAATTTGAGTACTGAATCCAGAAGACTGGAGTTACACACTCCCCAGAAAGGTATAGCATATCTCAGTTGAGATTCTATTAATGCATAATATGCGGTCATGGCTGTGACAGTACCAAGCACCCTTGAAATAACTCTCATTGTATAGCACCCTGAGGAGATTTTACTCTTCAGTTGTTTGACGTCCTTCAAACTTCAATTTGCTGTCAATGAAAAGACCCAAAAATTTTGAGCAATCTTTATTTTCAATCATCTCATTTTCTAGAGGCATATCATCAAGAATACATTTGAAACCTACTATATTTGTTTTGCCTATATTAAACGAGAGTAGATTCGCATCGCACCATAATTTGATTGTATTTATGTCTCTGAGTATCTTATTATTCAAATCGTTAACAATTTTACTATGCCATAATATTGTGGTGTCGTCTGCAAATAAAGTAATTTTTCCAGAAGTGTGTATACTCAGTAAATCATTTATATATACAAGAAAGAGAGTAGGTCCTAAAACCGATCCTTGTGGCACTCCAGAATCAATGTTAATATATTTTGAAATAGTATCGCTTTTTACGAGTTGACTGCGGCCAGTTAGATAAGACTCGAACCATTTCAAAGTAACTCCCTCGCAGCCGTATCGATGCAGTTTCCGCAAAAGTATTTTGTGGTCTACACAGTCAAACGCTTTTTTGAGATCACAGAATACCGCTGCAGCTACATCTCCGGTATTTATATCTGAATATACCTCATACAGGTGTTCTTTTTAGCTTGGAATCCGAATTGATTTTCGTTGATGATTTTATGAGTAATGAGGAATTCATTGAGCCTTTTTTTCACAAGTTTTTCAATTATTTTTGCCAAAGTCGGGATAAGAGATACTATGAAATTTTTGAATTGTCGTCGATCCTTGATATGTGTGCCAAATTTTATACAGTGCGGCTTTTAATAGTCCTCCCCCCTGTTAACTTTTGGACGGTTCGATGTAGAAACATGAAAAAAAAAACCGTTTCGAGGGTTTCACTAATACTACTTTTTGAAATAAAAAAAAATTGTGATTGCACGATAGGGGGCGCAGGAGGGGCCATCAACACAAAATTTTTAAATGGCATGTGGGGTCAAGTGTCACATCGTTGAAAAGAGAATTCAATTCTCTTTACAACCATCTAAATATTTTTGAATTTCGGTAATATTTTTTTGTAATTCAAAATCGAAATATCAAATATAAATGCGGATCTGAATACTACTCATACCTCGATAAATTTGAACGGTTGGATGTGGAACAATGAAACCAAATATTTTTTGAAGGGTATTACCGATACTACTTTTTGAGAGACGAAACATTGCAATTACTCGACAGATGGTGCTGGGTGCACATTAATTTAAAAATTTCGAAAGGTATAAAAATCGAAATTGGGAAAAAAATTATACACAAAATTCAAAAATATTTAAATGGTAGTAAAGAGAATTGAATTCTCTTTTCAACGATGTGACACTTGACCCCACATGCCATTTAAAAATTTTGTTGATGGCCTCCCCTGCGCCCCCTATCGTGCAATCACTATTTTTTTTAATTCAAAAAGTGGTATTGGTGAAACCCTCGAAACGGTTTTTTTTCATGTTTCTACGTCGAACTGTTAAAAAGTTAACAGGGGGGGACTATTAAAAGCCGCACTGTATAATTTGGACGATTGGGGCGATTGGAACATGATACCTGAATAGACCTTTTATTAAGAAATTCTTTAGGAAAGAGACAGAGTTCGATTTTTGAATTGGAATGCAATTTTCTATTTTCAATTATAGAGTAATGTAGAGAGTATATTCATTTTGTTTTTCAGATGTATATATATATGATTAATGATAAAAATGGAAATTCTTGTCATATTTTGTGTATGTGTGTATGTGCTTGTTTGACTCTTCGGGTGATCTGTGCGTCATGTCCACTTGGACACGCAATTTATAACTCAAAAAATGCCTTGTGATCAACACCGGGTTCAATCCCACTATCCAAAAACCTCAAATTGTGTCAACATGTGCTTTGATTTTTGCTCTCTATTCACAATATACCTCCTTCTCCTGACACCCACTTTCGCCAGAAATATTTTGTAGGATCTCAACATCAACAAAGCTGACCGGAGTGACTCAAGTTTACTGAGTCTTTTCAAAAAATGGCAATTTCAATTGACTCTAGTTCTCTGAAGAAATATTCAACTCTTACTGTAATCTTGGAGTATCTCTGTCAACTTGGAAAATTTCTAAAATATCACCAGTAGGAGATTCAAGCCAGCTCTGGGTCTTCACCCCACCTTCATCCAGCTCTAGTTGGCTATAACTGTAAGGTTCATAGTCTATTTCGTTTGCTTTGACTATGACGATTTGAAAAATTTTGTTTAACATTTATAGAAATTGTTCAGGGTTTTTCAGAGTTTGTGTTCGATCTTCGAATATGATTGGGATGGAAAATTGATGATTTTTTTCTATGAAGACAGGTCTCGGTTTGCCCGTGTCCGAGACCTGCCAATTTTACGAATTTTTGACGTGGACTTAATTTGTAGTATCCAAATAGACAGTTGGCCCATGACACCAGTGGGGTCGATTATCTACGAAAGTATGTACTTCAAGGTAGACGAATATTAATTTGCATTATCAGGAAAAAAGTGGTTTGTTGGATCGGTACCCGGTCGCCCCCCTCTCTGACGTCAATGATGTCACATTTCCTTCGAATACGGCTAAATTCGCCCACGCAAATTGTATGCAAATATTATAACATTGAATGATGGGCCAAAATTAAGGGTTTCACCGAAGGGCATTTCTTCGTTAATAATCTGAGGGAACTGTCGGTGAAGGGTAATTTCCGGTCTGTATGTCGGCCTTGGGGACCGACTTAGACGTATGCAAATCGGCTAGAGCCCGGTTAATTTAGATGGAGCCGACTATTCCAATACATTTGCACAGCTGCTTCTATAATAACATTTTCAACAATGCTCTCAACCGGAAGTTGATTGAACAGGGGGTGGGGCGACCGGGTACCGATCCAACAAACCGCACTTTTTTCCTCATAATCCAACTCAATCTTTATATCCCTTGGAGGGCATACCTTCGTAGATAATCGACACTTCTAGGATCATGAACCACCGGTCTGATAAATACATCGAAAATGAATAAAACGAATTATAAGGGGTCATACCAAGCAGTTCAAACTGTACGACAGCAGCATTAGAACAACCAATTTTCATAATCAGAACAACAGTATTTCTGCTAATTCAATTTGTTCTGAAAAAAAGTCAGTTCTGAGACAAACTCAGATTTTATAGAACTGAATTTCTCCAGGATCAAAGTGAATGAGTAATGATGATAATAATAATGATGAAATGGTTGTTCTGATTAGGAATCCAAAGACATTTTCGACTTTTTTGCCTCTTACCTTATTAATTCGGATACATCGGTGAAACATCGACGTTTCCGATGATACATCGCTGTTGGTGTGCAGTGTATATCATACATTTATCATACAAAGGTATTTTCCAATTTTGAAAATTTCACAATCCTACGCAGAAGTTACGGTTGTGACGGAGGCGTTTCTATGACTATTCCACTCTTCTCAATATATTCACGTAATCTGACCAATCACAAATCAAAGACAACTTGTATTATCGCGAAAACACCAACTGTCTCTCAATTCTGATTGGTCTGTCAGCGTCGGTGTTTTCAACGATGTAACCATAGATAACAAAGCAAAGTTTGACATTTTGACAGATCATAATTGTAGGCGAAAACGTCAAAATGAGTCGCATCGTAACTATATAAAAAATTATTAACAGTTATAATACATTTTTTGTAATTATAGTTCATTGATTATGGTTATGATGAATTGATTGTTCATGTTTATAATAATACTTTCAATGTTTCGTGAAATAGTCTAATAAAATTCCACTCGTGATTGGATTTATAAAATAAGTCCGTCTTTTACTTCTACTGAGAAGTTAAATACACTTTTTCATTCAATCCACTGTTCGCGAAGTTGCAGATTTCTGTCATATGAGGAAAAGTTTCATAAGGAGTTGGTCTAGACTTTTTGACGTAGTAGATTTTCGAAGTAAGTAAATTAATTGGGTCCAATGAGATTGTCGCTACCTAAGCAAGCTTGTGTTGTAGCCAACAATCAAATAAACTCAACTCAGCAGATAACATGTAGATAATAATTATAATTAGAATGAAGACCTTTTGAATAGGGCTAAGCGAAATGTGAGCCGAAGAGAGAAGGAGAAAAAAAGAGAGACGTAAAAAACAAGAGGAAGAAATAGAAAGAACAGGATGAGAACTATGCATGAAAGATTTAGAGCAAATTCAGGTTAATTGGATTATCTATGGATTATCACCTAAAACAATACATATAGTACTCAACTAATTATGAATGTTATCAATTCTGTTTTAAATTTGAATCTATTTTGTATTCGTTTAAATTGCAAAATTTTGGTTTCAAATGTGAATTGAATTTTTCTACATCTGCATCTATACCACCTATTATCTACATCGTGGCACATCGATAATCAGTTCTTGACAAATCCGAGTGATATTAGAATTCTGAATAGTTGCACTTATGGAGAACTAGCAATCGATACCATGACGTGAAATATGTAGTTTTCTCATACCGTAGAATGGGGTTACTTTGAATCTTGGGTGGACTTTGATCGATACATCTTTGAAATTTTAAATATTCCTAGCCACGCTATTTATGCAACCATCAATACAGTTCCAGTTCCATTGTGTTTCATTTGAGACCAGCTGCCATTACTCTGCTTGACGAAGCAGTATCGTCAGTGGTTGTGCTGAATTGCTCATTTTTATGTTGACGCCTGTTTTGACTGAGGAATAAGGGTTGCAAAACTTTGTGCCTACACCAGTAAGTTGTATTTTTCATATTTTTTCTGCTTTACTACTATATTAGGCATATATTTGGGGATGCATAGAAATAATGTGTTGAGTAATTTTTCCGTAACCTAACTTTTGGTAGAGGTTGTTATTTCAAGGGATATCTTTGATCGGTATCTGGGGTTACATTGATCACTTGATCAATGTTGCCCCTTCGGTTGAATTACTTAAAATGATTAGATAAATATGCTAAGCAATTTTGTTTTATTTTCAGAAAAATGCCTCGCAAACACAAACGTTTGCTTGGATCTAGATCCTACCGAAATTACTCCAAGGAAAAGTTGGAAGAAGCACTAGGAAAGGTGGTTGATGGTACACTCTCCATTCGCGAGGCGACAAGACAATTTAATATTCCATTTGGAACCTTGTATAACCGATTTAAAGGAATCCATAGTAATAATCCGGGTCGTCCAACAATTTTCACCCATGACGAGGAGTTGGCCATTCTAAAATCGGCTGCCACATGCGCGGATTGGGGATTCCCCTTATCGCTTATGGATATGAGAATGATGGCCAAATATTATTTAGATAGAAAAGGAAGAACGGTGCATTTATTCAAGAGTAACCTTCCTGGAATAGACTGGACATACATATTCTTCAGCGGCATAAAAAATCTTACGGACAACGCATATCTACAAACATTAAAAGGGCTAGAGCATCAGTGTCAAGGGAAACTTTGGGAGAATTTTACGACAACTTGGAGAACACACTAAGATGTTTACCAAGCAGCAATATATTTAATTATGACGAATCTAATTTGTCCGATGATCCCGGCAAGAAGCGCGGGATTTATAGACGGGGCGTGAAATACCCGGAAAAGGTAATGAATCACTCGAAAAGCTGCACCACAATTATGGTATGTGGTGCAGCAGATGGTACATTATTGCCGCCCTATGTGATTTATAAAAGTGTCCACCTGTATGACTCTTGGAGAGAAAATGGTCCAAGAGGACCTCCATGTTGTGACAAGCCGTGTTGTAGCTTGGGCACAAGATATAATCGCACCATAAGTGGTTGGATGGATGGTGTGACCTTTCGAGATTGGTTTACCACTTTATTTTTGCCACATGCAAAACGTTTAAAAGGGAGAAAAGCTCTGATTGGGGATAATTTGTCATCTCACTTGGATGATGGTGTCTTAAAAATGTGTGTTGAAACGATATTGATTTTATTTGCTTGGTTCCAAATTCAACCCATATTTGCCAGCCCTTAGACTTGGGTTCTTTAGACCAATGAAAGGGGCATGGCGTGAAACACTAACAGATTTTAAATTGCAAAATCTGCGTCTAAGCACTGTTCCCAAAGATATGTTTTCATCTCTTCTGAAGAAAAGCCTAAATAAAATGGATACCGTAACCGCGCGAGTTGTGAAACCAAACGAAAACAACCAGATACAATTTGAAACCAGCAAGTTACAATCTGCAATCAAACGAAACTTGATCAATTCTTTCCGGACTACTGGTATTCATCCTGCAGATCGGGAGCAGGTGTTCAAGAAGTTGCCACCAGAACAAGTTGCTGACCCTACCGCTATTGTCGAAAATGCACTGACAGCATTTTTGAAAGAGCAAAGATTCGGAGACGCAGTCCCTTTACAAAGAAAATAAAAACGACTAGAGGTTCAACTTGGAAGTAGTATATCCACGGCAGCATATGGACAAGAATCTGACGATGACGAAGATGGGGAGCTTGGAATCGAAGACCGTCCTGCTTCTGTCTCTTCAATTTGCGATGTTGAAGAAGAGGAAGCTAATTCAAAAGATTTCGAAGTTGGCCAATATATTTTGGGCACGTTTTACTCCCAACGAGGGAAAAAACATATAAATATGTTTGTAAGATCCTGGAAGTGGACTCAAACATTCTTGTTGTGGGATTAAAATCAGTAAGAAACACTATTTCGACTTGTTCCTGATGACACCTCCGAGCTCAAAGCAAGATTTTACCAAATCCCTCTTTGGAGAAAAATGATAATAATACCTTTTATAAATTTGAAATTGATATTGAAGTTTTAGAAATGTAGCATATTATGTGAATTTTCATTTCCTTTTGTGTATATTATTTCTGTTCCTTTTATAATGAATAAAGATTAGTTGGTAGAAAGGTTTCTGCCCTTAGAGAAATGGGACAATTTTTTTTTTCCAACCTTTCTAGTGGGGTTACTTTAATTTTCCGTTGAAAACGCTAGGGCGATCAAAGTAACCCCAATCTCAGGTAGAACTTTGATCATCAACTCTTAATTTTTTTTCTCGAGTGTTTTTGAATTGTTTGCTTCCATTTTTTCAAAATCGTTAGTAAAATAAAAACCGATATTGCAGTTTTTTTTTTGCAAATTTTAATGTTGAAGGCGCAAAAGTTATTTCACTTTTAACTAAAAAATGTATCAATGTATCCCCATTCTACGGTACCTAACAAACCACTTTCATTGTAGAGTGACTGCAAGGAATACAAATAACTTTTATACTCCTAAATGTGAGTTGAGTTTATGTATGAGATCATACGTTATTCTAGCAAACAAACTAAATAACATTCCACCGCAGCATTGTGAAAATTGTTAAACCTTGCCTGGGTTTAAGAAGAAGATTAAGTCTACCTTACCATTTCTTCTCACACGCTGCAAGAGTTCATAAATGGTTTGTGACCTGTTAAATGTACATTATACTTATATGTGTTGATGTCTTGAGTTCGTTTGTTACTTTTCTGTTCTATATGTTTAGTTTGTTTTATATATTTATATACCTATCTGTTTTGCGACTTGTCCAATTACATTTTGATCTTCTGACTGGATAAATAAACTATCTATCTATCTATCTATAGGAACAAACTGTATTAAAAAAAATTGAACATTTTTCATGGTGGTATTTCAATTCTGATATAATTTTTATGCTAGTTGAGAGTTCAAATGATTTTTAAATCTGCTAATATGTGTGGACCTTGATAGGCTTTGAAGTTTACTGCAACTAAGAAGAGTAATACACAAAAATCAGTTGTTGATAGAATGAAGGCGAACTTTCATTTACTTTATGAACTCTTCAGGGATTTTGATTGGTCGATGCTGGGTTCTTTCAATGATGTTAACGATTGTGTGACATATTTTTATCAAGTATTCTATAATATTCTTAACATATGTGTACCGAAATACAAACCGATTAAAACTAAAAAATCATTCCAAACTTGGTTTTCAGAAGAACTAAAATCAGACTTACGGGATAAAGAATTTTACAGGCGTAGGAAAAATAAATCGGAATATTATCTAACAAAATATAATACTTTGAGGGCAGAAATCAAACGAAAAATCAAAATTGAATACAAAAATTATCTCGAGAACATTCAAAACAACATTAAGGAAACCCCAAACCTATTCTGGAATTTCGTTAACAAACGAAGACAAACTAAATCAACTGAAACCCAATTTAAACTAACAAATAGAGAGGTGTCAGATCCAAAAATTATAACTGGTGAGTTTGCAGACTACTTCTCATCTGTATACGAAAATGAATCAACGTATGATCTCAGAGTAATAAGACAACTTTCTAACAATATACATTTCAATTATCAACAAAACATACATTTTGAAAAAATAACCCTTGAAGAGCTGCAAAAGGCATTTCAAAAACTAAAACCAAAGAGATCGGCTGGCCCTGATAACATTCCCTGTTATATATTCAAGGCTTGCGGAGAATCATTACTTTATCCACTTCTTATAATTTTTAATAAATCATTGAGTACAGGAGTATTTCCAAAGGAATTCAGGTTATCAAAAATAACACCAATTCATAAAAATGGTGACAAAAAAATTATCAGTAATTATCGACCGGTGGCAGTACTCAACTGTATAGCAAAAATTTTCGAATTTGTCATACATGGAAAGTTATATGAGGCATTCAAAAATTATATTGTCACTGAGCAACATGGCTTCTGTCGTAAGAGATCTATAGAAACAAATCTATTAACGTTTACAAATCAAATCATGAGCAATATTCACAAAACACAAATCGATTGCATTTATACAGATTTCGCAAAAGCGTTCGATAAAGTCAATCATGACTTGCTGATAGCAAAACTTAAAAATTATGGATTGAGCAATCATCTTACAGAATTCTTTCTCTCTTACTTAAAACTACGATCACAATTTGTTACTTTCAAAGGAGAGGCTTCACAAGTTTTCTTAGCAGGCTCAGGAGTTCCCCAAGGATCGAACTTAGGACCGCTAATGTTCCTCATGTTTATTAACGATTTGCCCAAGGAAGTTTCATCTGACTGCTTATTATATGCTGATGACTTTAAAATTTTTCGGAATATCACCGGCGTCAATGACTACTTGGAGCTTCAAAATGACTTAGACAAAATTTCAATATGGTAAGAGAAAAACAAGTTATTATTCAACCAGTCAAAGTGTAAAGTGCTAACGTTCAGCAGAAACAGAAGCCCACATAATTTTGTATATCATATGCAAAATAAACCACTAGATAGAGTCACCACCAAACTTGACCTGGGAGTTCTTTTTCAAAATGATTTGAAATTTAATAGTCATATAGATAAAATCATTCGAGAAGCCAATAAAATGATTGGGTTTGTGAAGAGATCCACTTTTGACTTTAATGATACTGAAGTGTTGAAACTCTTATATGTTAGTCTAGTACGAAGCAAGCTAGAGTATGCAAGCATAATATGGGACCCCCCACAACAGTATCTCTGTCAAAGCGTTGAAACGATACAAAATAAATTTCTAAAATATTTATATTATAAAAAATATGGTGTCAGTCCTGATCATAATTCATATAATCATATAAGAAAAGCATTCAACATAATTAAGCTAGATGTTAGAAGGCGTGTTAGTAACTTAATGTTTCTTTTTAAACTACTAAATAATTTTATTCACAGTAGTTATTTATTACAACAAATCAACTTTTATATTGGTCCGAGGGGAATGAGACCTCGGCAACAAACATTTCACACAATAGGCAAGAGTTCTGTTGAAAGACTTTGTCATCTCTATAATAACATAGACTCAGTAGCAAGCTATGGTATATTCGATGTCAATCAGCGAAGATTCAAGTCCGAAGTTATGACAATTGTCAACTCGTAACACACCACATGGGATCAAATTGACACATCTATCTTTCTTCATTTGTTTTTGTTTCCTCTTTTTGTTTTGATTTGTACGGGCAAAATTAAAACGCTACAGTCTTGGTGATATAAATCCCTACAGTTCCAATTGTCAATAAAAAATGTATGATGTGCTTTATCATTGTTTTCTAGGCATTAATTAATTTTATAGAAACATGTAATTTAGGCTAGTCCTGTTTGTTTCTTAATAAATAAATAAATAAATAAATAAATAAATAAATAAATAAATAAATAAATAAATAAATAAATAAATAAATAAATAAATAAATAAATAAATAAATAAATAAATAAATAAATAAATAAATAAATAAATAAATAAATAAATAAATAAATAAATAAATAAATAAATAAATAAATAAATAAATAAATAAATAAATAAATAAATAAATAAATAAATAAATAAATAAATAAATAAATAAATAAATAAATAAATAAATAAATAAATAAATAAATAAATAAATAAATAAATAAATAAATAAATAAATAAATAAATAAATAAATAAATAATCCCAAAAAAGTTAAAATCGATACACCACCGCTTATGGCAAGAATGACCTGATAAACTATGTATCAGTTCAACCATTGTTTAAATAGAAGTGAGATAGTTAGCCAACCTTATGGGATTAATATTGAATTCAAATGGAGGCGACATGTATAGATGGCGACAGTGATCTGGCATCCAAGTCATTTTAGTTATTTTATTTATTATTTATTTATTTACGTATTCACCATTAGAAACAATATAATCACAATTATAACAGTGAACTAAGAAGTTACATATTGTACATATATAAGAAAACAATAATTCTAGTCTAACCTTATATCACTAGAGATTTTTTGAATTCACTCAATGACTTTACAAGAGGATCGTCATTATACTCATTACACCATTTCAAGCATCGGGACATCGGTGTGTTGTAACCATACTGGTGATGTGATTTTTTTATGCTAAAAAGTGGAGGATTTCTTGTAGTGTAAGATTTTACACTGAAGTCAATAATTTCGAAGATAAGGACAGTCGACTTCTCCTGACAGTAGTTTGTAGATGAATGTCATATCATTTTGAGAGCACCGTGTTGTGAGTTCCGTTAAATTTAGTTTATTCAAAGTATTTTGACGATTAAAATTTGAATATCTCTTCATTTCGAAGGATATATACTTCAGAAGTCAAATTTCAACATTTTCAATTTTTTCAATGTCTGTAATATGGGAACCATGCAACTGAGTATAGTCCAGTGATGATCTAACAAAAGAACAATATAAAGTTTTGAGGGTATAACATGACACCTCTTTCCCATTTCTCATTATAAACCCTAACATTTTACTTCTCTATGCAGAAATATTATTGAAGTGTCTTTTGAAGTTCAGTTGCTGATCTAAAGTAATCCCAATTACTTTTATTTCGTTTACGTGGTCAAGTACTTTTACATCAATATTATAGTCATAATGAAGGATATTTTTGGAAAAAGTGAAGACGTGACATTTCTGTATGTTTAAGTACAAGTTGTTTGTTGAGTACTGATCATATATTATATCTAATTCACTCTAAAGAATTTGATTGTCTTACAGCCATTTGCACCGGTTCTCCACAATAACAAACAATTCTAAATGAATAAGAAAAATTGAAGACTCTCTATTCCTGCAGTACAAAGCAACAGAATATTTTAAAGTTTGTGAGTAATATAAATTGACAACATATCAAAATATATTTTGTAGGTATTGAGAAATTAATAGGTACAGCGTTGAACCTGAATATTATTTTCCTACTTTCACATCTTAGGGATATTCAATATCAGCATCAATCAGGTTTAGTATATACAGAGCTGTTGGTCTGGTCACCCTTGATAGAGAGAAAAATACAATCACATCAGCAAAATCCATGAGAAGTGCTCGAAATACTTTCAACCTCAAGAAGAAGAAAATATTTTGTGTAGGAAAAGTGAGGTTAAGTAGTTAAGTGGAACCCAAGCTTGGAGAATCTGAGGCTTATCTTGACTGAGGCTTATGTTGTCCTCAAATAGCGGTGCAAACCAAAATCGTAATGTGAGGTCCACCTAAGTCATAAGGTAACCCTAAGTTGATCCGGTGCAAATAGCTGTTAGACATCACTAACTGATGAATATAATTTCAAGTCATCAGCAAATAGAAAAAACTTTTGCATAATGTACACAATTTTCAGTGTCATTTATAAATAGATTGAGCAATAATGGTCCACAATGTGATCCTTGTGGTACACCTGAAGCTACAGGAATTGTTTCTGAAATGTAATTATTGATTCTGACACACTGAAACCATTGTGTAAGAAAGCTTTTCATCCAATTTAGTAATCCACTACTAAAACCTTCAGTTTTTTCAACACAATGACAAATGATTGACCCTATCAAATGCCTTCGAAAAATTGGTATAGGTAGAATCTATATGACTACCTTTCTCCAAGGCATGTGACAAATGTTGTTCATATGCTATTAGATTTGTCATGGTAGATCGTCCTGAACAGAAACCATGTTGTTGTGGAATTTATATTCTTGCAGGCCCAGGTCGACTGACAAGTTGATAGTTTATTCATCAAGTGAGGTATTGCAGACTGAATACAAATTCCTCTATAATTTGTTACATTTTTCCTATTGACTGATTTGAATATAGGTGTAATATGGCTATTTTTTCAGTAATCCGTAAAATGCCCATTATAGAGAGATAGACTGAAAATAAACTGTATTGGTGCAGTTGAAGTGCAGATACAGCTCTTCAACAATGTCGTTGGAATACCATATCAGGCCCATAAGAATACTTGAGCTTCAAGTTATGAATACCATCAAAAACATTAACTAATCCTATATTAATTTTGTTTATATCAACTGTATCTGTGTTAGAATAAACTTTTGCAAAGTGTTGCGCAAACAAATTTATTGAATAATAATAATAATAATAATAGTGTCTTTATTTTCCAATAGAACCAGTACAAATAATACAACATAATAAAGGTTTATACTAGGATTGGATTGGAAAAAAGGCGAGGTGTCAGGTGACAGGTCACACTCTCTGTTTTTCAACCTAACAATAAAAATAACAAAAAGGAAGAACAAAAAAAAAATTAAAATAATACAATGCTATGAATGTTGAATAAGAACAAAAGAGTGACAATAATATAAATCTCAATTACTTTTTCATATCACAATAGATTATGAAGAGAGAGAAGAAGAATAGATTCATGTACACACCCAGGTAGCACATCATATCGGCTGAATCTTGGTACCATATTGGGCCAATATAGATTATTGTAAATGAAAAATCAATATTGGTCCAATATGGGTGAATATTCAAAAAACAATATTATATTAATAATATTGGAGGAATATTGGTTGAACTAGTTTTGAATGTAGATTATCACATGAAATATAGGTTCAATATTGGTTGAATAATTTCTACCAATATCGATAAAACAATATTGGTTATATATTGTTTTCCACATCTAGAATAAATATTGTAATCCAAATAATCCAGTCTTATCGATTATAGGAAAAAAAACTATATTGTATTTCCAAGTTTGATAGCATATTGGTTGAATATCATTTTTACTTTATTTGCCAAATTGTAATAACTCATATTGAGTCAATATTGGTTGAATGATATTTACCAATATCGATAAAACAATATTGTCTTCACATCGTTTTCAACTTCTAGAATAAATATTCCAATCCCAATATTCCCCTCATATCGATTCTAGGAATAAAAACTATATTGTATCTCCAAGTGTGATTACACATTGGTTGAATATCATTTCGCCAATATTCAACAAATCTTATTAATTAATATTGAGCCAATATTGGTTCAATAATATTTATCGATATCGTCAAAACAATTTTGTCTTCATATTGTTTCCTACATCTAGATTGGGATGAAATTTGAATATTGGCAGAATATTCAATGAAACCTACTAAAATTATATACTGATCAAACCTGGATAAAAATCCGTTAGGTGGCTGAACATATAGAACGTCTTCTAAAACCTACGAAAGTATATTAAATACTACCCTTAACTTGTTTTCAAGACAGCTCACTCAGTGGTTATGGCGATCAAAAAGCAGACTCTGGTGTCACCCTCGTCAACTAAAAGTCATTTAATAATCTGCCAATGTAAATTGACAACCTCCAATATATCCAAATGATATTGTACCAATATCGATAAATATTTTGAGGGCATTATTGCTTCAAGAATATTTCACCAAAACTATTTTTGAAATATTTAAACAATATTCGATCAATATCGCAAATTGTTCACATTTTACTTCTCAACAATATAACTATTGAATATTGTGCCAATATTGTCAGAATATTGTATCAGCGATATTGTACCAATATCGCCGAATATTTTGAGGCCAATATTAGTTTGAAAATATTTCGCCAATATTATTCAAGTAATATTGGACCAATATCGCCGAATGTTCACATTTTTTTTCTCGCCAATATTGCATTTCAAATATTTTATCAATATGTTCACAATATTGTACCAATATTTCACCAATATAGGTGTGCTACTTGGGCATATACGCACACGCACACGCACACGCGTGTACATGCACGAACACACACGCGCACACCCATACATACATAGGCACCCGTATATATACATACATATATATGTCACACATATATACACATATATATACACACACATATACATATATATATATATATATATATATATATATATATATATATATATATATCGTACATATTTGCGATGTTGTGATAGATATTGTTTCTTATTTTATTTCTTCTTGTTTTACTTGCCATCAACATTTGGCTATATATACATATTTACACACACACATATCAGGTTTGACGAGATAATAGGAGTTTGCGTATTTTATACCTGAAATACCAAAGAGATAAAGATTTGAAAGAATCGGGTAAAGAATTATAAAGACTCGCAATTTGATAAGAAAATGACCTCTTAAACGTTTCCGTTCTGTGAATCGGTGGAGTCAGTTTAAATTTATGTCTGATGTTATGCACGTCATTTCGAAATGAAATTTTTTTGAACAGATAAGGTGGCGTTTTATGTATGATGACTTTATGAAATAAGCACAAAGCATGACACCTTCGCCGATTGCTCATGTTTAGCCAATTTAGTTCCTTCAGTTTGTGCGATATTCGGTGCCGTTTTCGTATTCCAAAAATTAGTCGAAGACACGAATTCTGTAACACCTGAATCCGGCGTTGATTAGTGGTATCCAGACATGGACCATATACAGTATCGCAAAAGTTCATTTTAGATAGCACTAGTGATTCGCATAATAGCGCTTTCGTCTTTCTGTCCATAAATTCGCGGTTGTTATAAATCATTTTCAAATTAGCATATGCTGATCTTATACAACTCGAAATGTGTTTTCTAAATCTGAGGGAGCCATCTAGCACGAGACCAAGATTCCTTGCAAATTCAGATGGAATTATTTCATGGCCATCTACATTGATTTTTACTTCATTAAAAAATTTAGATGACTTCTTAGGGCCAAAACATAAAACTGTAGTTTTATCTGCATTTATTTTGAGTGAATGTTAAAAAGATTCTTCAACAATGCACTTGACATTGCGGTTGATAAGGGCTATGGAGTCTTTTGTGCTAGCAGTACTGAAGGAATGATAGATTTGCGTATCGTCCGCATAGAAATGTACAGAAATGTCTTTGATCATTTGCACAAAATTTGAAGTGTATAAAGTATACAACCACGGCCCCAAAATGGACCCTTGAGGTACACCAGATGACAAGTTGAGAGGTTCTGATATATTTCCATCAATACGCACCCGTTGCGAGCGATTTGAAAGGAACTGTTCAAAGAAATTGAGTGAATCATCACTCAGTCTAATAAAATTTAGGATGCTGAGGAGCATTTCGTGATGTAAAGTATCAAAAGCTTTAGAATAATCCAAAAGTATCAATATTGTCATTTTACCCGAGTCAGTTGCCCTCATCTTTTCCACTACAGCTGATCTCGTTCTCCAGATACATTGATGATGAAGCTTTGCGTGAATTGGAAATATGTTTCCAATTTACAAGTTTGGGTTTTGTTGAATATCAAATTTAATATTGTTTATGTAATTTTTGTAACAATTTCTACTCAGCTGCATTGAGAACGAACTTATGAAAATTCAATATAAGTGTGTTCATCATTTTTTGTCTTTTTAAATTCTTTGTGTAGTAGTTTTTTCCTGGAGATTAGAAACTTAAATTCGTGTGAAAACCAAATTGGATAATTTGAGGTTTTGAAACGTTTTATGGGTACAAAAAGCTAAATACTGTCATTTAAAACATCGTAGAAAAATTGAGTTGAGTCATGTCGTAACTTCAGTGATCTGTACCTACTCAAGTCATGTTGTAACTTGATTGAAACAATGGTACAGCATTAAAATCAGGATTCCTTGAAGAACCCTGCATCAAAATGATATCAAATATTCATGTTTGTTACTAATCACTCTAGATGACACTCGCGTTTGGGTCCAATGCCAATTCCATAGGCATTGACTAACTATCTTACTTCTATTTAAACACTGGGCCGTGGTGGAGGTGCTGGTAAAGCGTTCGCCTTTGGAGCGAAGGGTTGAGGAATCAAATCCCCGCATGGTCATCGTTCAAGTGCATGGCATCACACGTTGAAAGGTACGGGCTGCATCTTCCCCAGCTAACACAAGTCTCTAGAAGACTTCGTAGGGTTGCGCGTAAGGGTGCAATCGGTTGACGGAAATAACAATTTTAACAAATTTTAACAACACTGGTTCAACCAACTAATTATATATGCTGCACCCTTCGCACAGAATGCGAGTATCTTTGATGTCCATAGGCATCGCACTTCGTCCTAAGGGAATTTCCTGTGTACGTTGCATTGAGATCATATTGGAAATGCAATTAACCCACAAGTGAGCGCTGAGTTATATTTTGCTTTTTCGATTTAATTTCTTATATACATTCTCCCAAGATAACGACGCACATGTCATCTCGAATGATCTATTAATATGTCTTTCATTCCATTCTACCCCTCAAAGAAAACACGCCCATGTGGAAGAACTGCATCACACGGCTCCAGACTATCGAGGGCATTCTTCCAGCCAGTCTGGTGTTTCTGCTAAAGCACCGACAATATGGCGCCATCGATATCTCTAATTCTCATATTTGGGGCACAATAAACCGTTGTTGGAGCATGTCGGGAAAAAGATCCATAACTTTGCTTGCGAATTACCAAATTAGCGTGAGAGCAGGATATAAAATAAAGATTTTCAATTTCGAATAATTTTTCTTAGAAAGAGTGCAAGGGGTTTGAACGAGGATTAGGTCAGGAAGCGAATATTAGATTTTTTGGCGAGGAAAGATCGAAGAATAGTATTTTGTGTATCTAGTAGTAAAAGCAATACATTCCCGGACGACAAAGTAAATTGTTGGCAGAGGCGTTAAGCCGAGGCCAACAAGTCTGGGAATGTGCTTTTACTACGAGGTACACATACTATGTTTTCTGAAATCGCAATCAGCATTATCAAAAATTAAGGAATTCTACATATTGTTTGCGTGAATTCAATAACTGTCTAAAATATAAACAAGCCGGCAAAAATATTCCCGTGTCGTTTTCGATACGGGAAAGTACTTTTTCGGCAACCGTCCGGGAAGTGTTCACTTCCCAGACACTTTTTCTTTGGGAAAGTAGCACATCCCGGCCTAGTCCGGGAAGTACGTACTTCCCGGACTAGGCCGGGAAGTGTACGAATTTTAATACAAATATTAATATAAATAAGAATTAGAATGTTTCTGTTGGTACCTATCTTCTGTTCGAATTTCAATATATAATACAAATAAGAACTGAAATGTTCGAAATATTCAAATTTGGAATCGATTCATCCGGTTAACAGATGGGTGAAAGTCGACCTCTCTTCGTCTCTAGACCAAATGCGTCTCATTCATTTGTCATTCTACATGATTGCCGAAGAAATAGTGTACGCAACACGTCCGAAAACAGTTTTTTTGGACTCGTAGAGTTCCAGGACTCGCTAACGCTCGTCCTAGAATTTGGTCTTCTCGTCCAAAAAAACAGTATTTTCCGGACTTGTTACGTAAATTACTATTCCCGTACCGTTTAGGTCCGAAAACGGTCAGGGAAAGTTCGTTGCTTAGCAACGGACTAAAATACTAGATTAGCGTATTTTTAGGCCTGAAGTTGCTCCGAGAAAGTGGGCATTCTTGAACGATTTCAGAAAAAGTACTTTCCCGTACCGTTTAAGTCCGAAAACGGTCCGGGAAAGTTAGTTGCTTAGCAACGGAGTAAAATACTAGATTAGCGTATTTTGAGGCCTGAATGAAGTTACTCCGAGAAAGTGGGCATTCTTGAACGATTTCAGAAAAATATTCATATACGTTCTTCAGATTGACTTATATAATCAAAATGTTTTGTTGATAGACTGGTACCTATAATTTTGGAGAGGAAATGTTTAATATAGTCCCAACTTTAAGAAAAAAAAATATAAAAATGAAAACACTCAAAATGGTGAAATGGGGATGCAGTTATAGGTAGAAAACGGTTTTTTGCGACTTGTGGAAAAACGTGACTTCTTAGCGGAAAATGTTGGATGGCAAAGTCAAACTTCTTGTAACTAACAATTTTCGACATAACCTCAAATTAACTGTCAAAATGGCGAAAAACCGATTTTTCAATATCTATTTTTTTCTCGAGTATAAAAGATTTAATTCTGATGGAAATTCTAAAAAAAAAAATGTCTTTTTTGATGTCGAATAAGCATGATTTTTACGCAATTCGAAAAAAATACCCTTATCTTCCAGGAACAATTGTTCTAGTATTTCGAAGGTCTATAAGTGATCATTTTAACAGTTGAAATGTCTACTTTCAAATGGTCTGTAACTTGGTGGTTTATTGTCCGTTAAACCGCTTAAAATTGAGAAAAACCGACAAGTCTCTCTGAATCATAATTTTCTCAATATTTTCAATGATTTTCAATAGTTATAGAAAATAATAAAAATGATACTATTAAATCAATTTTGTAATGTAATTATGTATTCCTATATCTTTTAATAAATGATTCAATATAAACTACTTTTTGTTATGATTATTTTGCGACATATCTTGCAACCAATAAAAACCATCAATTCAAAGCTATGATGTACTTTCAAACCAATCACAACATTATTATAGTGGGAATTTTCTACTTATATTATTGCCTCGGGAATATTCGTGGTATTTTGTTTTTATTGTGTGAGAACAACTGATACTTTTGATTTGACGTCTGTCATCAGTTTGCATGCAAATTGAAAAATGAATTTAGATAACCGTAATGAATAAAAATGGTATACAGGGCAATTCAAATTCGACCCCAACCATTGAGATCTCCAAAACTACAGGAGATACGTCGAAGCTTAAATTGGGGCAAAGTTGCGTATACTGGTGCTTAACAAAATACTGTTTTGAAACTTGGAAAATTCCGAGTATTTCCGGAAATATCGGGAAAAAATTGAAAATCGGAATTTTCGTTTTTATTTTTTTCTATCGTTATTTGACAACATAGCTCAAAACCAAAGGTACATTTTCATTGATACTTTTTTTCAGCTACACGTTTTCATGTTCAGATTTACTATGCGACGTTTCGTCTTCTGGCATTCACCATCAACTTCTTTTTCTGTTATGGGCGCCATATTGTTTATTTATACAGAAAAATAGTGATTCTCATTCAGATTTCATTAATGTATAATTTGTTATGATTTGCACTTCTGAAACCACAGATATTAAAAAAAAACAACTTCATCTGAGATGGTCATGACTCCATCGAAAAATTTGTCAGAACTCATTAAACATCATAAGTTTGCACAAATACTTCAGTCGAGATGTCCTACTTCTCAAATGAAGAAAAACGAGATATGTTGAATCTTTATTATAAATTTGATAGGAATAGTACGAAAACAACACAAATTTATTTTGAATTATATCCGGAAAGACAACAGCCGGATAGAACATTATTCGGAATTTTGGGCAAACACTTGGCTGAGTACGGTGCGTTTCAAAAAATAAGAATGAAATCATGAGATTGTAAAAAATGCACAAAAAGTATTACAACAAGTGTTCGAAATGATGGCCTTCCTCTTGAATACATAACCGAGCTCGTCGTCTTAAATTAAGAACAGCCCTAACAATATTCCTTCTTCTGATAGACCTGAATTGCGTGATGTAATTGTCTCTAAGTTCATCTACTGTTTGGAGGTGTTAGTGTTCCTCCTATTTATATTTTATAATGAATTAAAATATCATGCCAAATTCAACTGACAAAAACATTTATTACATTTTGACAACTTCGTTTTCCACACAACTACTAATGAAAAACATTATTTCAACAAAACTGAACATCGCCAAAGCTCTTGATAATAAAAATTAATGTACAAAGTGGTAGCGACTGCATGGTCGCTACAGTACTCCCCCTCATGAAAAAGAAATTAAATCACCCTGGAGAGAAACGAACTGGAAATTTAATATTTCGTCCAAATCTTGACTGTTTGTTTAAATTGGCTGATGCGGTAACATCTTCGTTAGATGATGGTCCAATAACTGCTGCAGGTGTTTTAGAAAATGGAACGACTGAAACAGACTGTGGTGTCTGAAGTTCGTCAGAGAGAATATAGGCTGGCTTAACTCTGTCTATTGAGACTGTTGTATTCTTTCCACGAATACAAACAATCATCTGTTTATCTCGTCGATCGATTACGAGAAAAGGTCCATCATACGGAGGCTGCAATGAAGAACGAGGAGTATCTCGTCTAACGAATACATGCGTGGTTGTTGACAAATCCTTGAACACGAAAACTGGAGAACTGCCATGATGTGCTCCTAGGGTTGGTCGAAATGAAGACATGTACTTCCGTAGTCGATCAACATAACTCGTTGGGTTATTTTCTGCAACAGGATGTGGAGTTAAAAATTCACCTGGAAGACGAATTGGCTCTCCATACACCATCTCAGCTATAGTTGCACCTAGGTCTTCTTTGAAAACTCCCAACATACCCATTATTATAGTGGGAATCACTTCAACCCAGTCTTCTGTCTGGTGGCAACGTATTGCAGATTTCAAGTGTCTATGCCAACGTTCTACCATACCGTTTGCTTGAGGATGGTAAGCTGTGGTTCGAATAATGTGAATACCACATGTTTTGGCTAAAGCTCTGAAAAGATTGCTTTCGAACTGGCGACCTTGATCCGAGGTTATTCGCAATGGAACACCATATTTGGAAATCCATGAAGAAAACAAGGTTTTGGCAACTGTTTCTGCTGTGATATCATAAACAGGGCATGCCTCAGGCAGGCGTGAAAATCGGTCTATGATAGTTAAACAGTATCGATAACCATTTGAAGAAGGCATCGGGCCAACCAAATCTATGTGTATGTGTTCGAATTTTGAGCTGGTTGAATGGAAATGTTCAACTGGAGACTTCACATGGCGGAATACTTTCGAGCGTTGACACTGAATACAATTCTTTGCCCATTTTCTGCAATCCTTAGTAATCGATGGCCATACATACCGATCCTTGATGATTCTAGTTGTGGCACGTATACTGGGATGAGACAGTCCATGGAGAAGATCAAATACTCTTTTCCGAAATGGTTTTGTAACGAATGGTCGAGGAGAAGATCCAGATACGTCACAGAATAATGTTGATTCGGTACCTGGAATCCGTATTCTCTTTAAATCCAAAGAGGTTCCATTTTCAAACAGAGATAAGAGTTCAGCATCGCTGTTCTGAGAATCTGCAAGGGCGGCAAAGTCCAAGGATTGTTCGACAGATTCTGTTCGGGACAAAGTATCTGCCACAATATTTTCTTTGCCTGAGATATGTCTAATGTCGGTAGAGAACTGTCCAATAAAATCAAGGTAGCGAAACTGTCTTGGAGATGCTTTTTCAGGATTCTGCTTGAACACATAAGTCAGCGGTTTGTGATCAGTGAATATCACAAAATCTCGACACTCTACATAGTGTTGAAAATACTTGACAGCTGAATAAATTGAAAGCAGTTCTCTATCAAAAGCACTATATTTTCGTTGAGCAGGTGAAAACTTCTTACTGAAGAATGCTAGCGGCTGCCAACCATTAGTTGTTTGCTGTTGAAGAACTGCACCCATGGAGGTCTCTGATGCATCAGTAACTAATCCTAGCATTGCTGTGGGGTCTGGATGGGCCAAAAGAGCTGCTTGCGCTAGACTTTCCTTACATTTAGCAAAAGTAATGGAAAGTTCATCGCACCAATTGATTTTTTGATTGCTTCTCACATTGCCTTCCAGAAGTTTATTGAATGGGGCGTGAAGAACTGAAGCACCTGGAGTGAATCTGCGGTAGAAATTCAGCATACCAAGGAATCTTCGTAGTTGTTTAATCGTTTCAGGTTGAGGAAAGTCCAGAACTGCCTTGACTTTGTCAATGAGTGGTTTGATCCCATGTTCAGTGATGGAGAAACCTAAGAAGTCTACTTCCGAAACACCGAACTGACATTTATTGACATTTATCACTACTCCATAGCTTTTGAGCCTTTCAAAAATGATTTTCAAGTGTTCCAAGTGTTCTTCTTCCGTCGATGATGCTATGAGTATATCGTCGATGTAGACAAAACAAAATTCTAATTCACGGGTCACCTCATCCATGAATCGTTGGAATGTCTGAGCTGCATTCCTCAACCCGAAGCTCATAAAAGGAAACTCAAACAAACCAAAAGGTGTGATGATGGCCGTTTTTGGAATATCTTCTGGTGCAACTCGTATTTGATTGAATGCTCTGACTAGGTCAATCTTAGAAAATATCTTCCGGTTATTCAGGTATTGTGAAACATCTTGAATGTGACGAACGGGGTAGCGATCTGGAATTGTTCTTGCATTCAGTGGGCGATAATCACCGCAAGGACGCCACTCTCCGTTTTTCTTGGCTACTAAATGAAGAGGCGATGACCAACAGCTATCAGATTGACGAGCAATACCTAATTTGACCATAGCTTCTAACTCACATTTGGCAGTGCTCAATTTTGTACCATTCAAACGCCGAGCTTTGCATGGAAAGTTCTGTTTATTCATGTAATGTAAAGAGCCATTTTGCTATTGAACACTGTGGAAATAGGAAACTCACTTTCCGAATCTGAATTTACAAGTAGCATTGTGTAACAAAACGTAATCTTGAAATCCATTGTTAATAGTTCTGGAAATCTACATCCGTGAGCCATTATATTCAGCATTTAGCTTACGATACCAAGAATGGTCAGAAAACTTCACACATATGTTAGCATCGTTTCAATACAGGCTTGAGAGTTACGAGGGGAATTTATAAATTCGAAAAACTATTTTGTATCCAATAATCAGTTTCATTATGAATTCAACGTAATATTTCCATTAAGAGAGTTGATTCAAACCATAACCAAGTGTTACAGAAAGATACATGACATAGAATAAGTAGAAATAAGATCCATTGTTTATATATAAAGAGTTTTTTTTCATAATGCGAAAAATTTTCATAATCTTTTTCTTCTCGTAACGTCGGAATATCTGAGTTATAAAATATTCAATGTACAAGCAGATTGTAGAAGAAACCGAGAAGAGATTCAATTCACTATTTAATTCTTGAACAGCCCTTATATACATTTATTGCCAGGTCTAAACAGAAATTGGGATTACGAGACCCAGGCTAACTTGAGGATAGATATTTTATGCTCCTAATCTGCAGTCCTGTTTCAAATCTTGAGAGAGTTAGATGTTTGCTAGTAACGTGACCTTTTTTGGTAAATGATCTGTTTCGAAATATCAGTTAATACTTTAGTAAGAATAATAACTTTTTTCTGAAATCGTTCAAGAATGCCCACTTTCTCGGAGCAACTTCAGGCCTCAAACTACGCTAATCTAGTATTTTAGTCCGTTACTAAGCAACGAGCTTTTCCGGACCGTTTTCGGACCTAAACGGTACGGGAATAGTATATTGTGTATGTAATAGTAAAAGCAATACATTCCCGGACGACAATGTAAATTGATGGCCGAGGCGTTAAGCCGAGGTCAACAAGCATTGAAGTCTGGAAATGTGCTTTTACTACGAGGTACACATGCTAATTTTTCTGAAATCGCAATCAGCATTATCAAAAACTAAGGAATTCTACATATTGTTTGCGTGAATTCAATAACTGTCTAAAATGTAAACAAGCCGGCAAAAAATTTCCCGTATCGTTTTCGATACGGGAATAGTATATTGTGTATCTAGTATTAAAAGCAATACATTCCCGGACGACAATGTAAATTGTTGGCCGAGGCGTTAAGATTTGATAGGTAAGTAAAGGTATAATTTTCCTGATGTGTTCCTGTAAAAACACTGTTATGAAATACTGACAATTAATAGTATCAGCTGTGATGAAACTCTATTTCACCGGAATAGCTTTTTATTATAATTGTTGACTATACGAGAATATTCTCCAATTGTCAATAATGTCTTCTCCTATTATCAACAATTTCATTGTTTTCCTCAGGAAAGGAAATCTCAACTTGATCTGACCAATGAGCTCTGATGATGGCAATCAGCCCAGAGCACTCCTTCCAATAATTTTTGAAATGAAAAAAAAATTATACGGATGTATTTCTGCAATCTATCATGAAACAAGAGTACTTACCTACTTGCAAGTCACAAGTTTAAGAGATAGCTCTACAAAAAAAAATCTAGTTCAGGGCATTTTACTGGCCATTCAATATAACACTCCACAGGTTTCGTAGATTGCGATAACGGCGTCAAACCACAACACAATGAGTGACTACACCTGAATTGATACCACCGTCTGGAAATCACGGACCCCTTACAGCTTCCTAGATAACTACAAATACGGAGTAGGCAAATTGAGATCTGTGGAAATAACTCTCTTCGTTTATCAGTCCTTTTTCTTGTGATTGGCTTTGAAACTGAAATTTCACTCAATGGTGTTTTTATCAAATCATTTTAACATCAATCACAATTGAATGGGTTGATCTATGGTAAGCGGTAATGAAATAGGGTAAATGTTTTTTGTCGAAAAACAACATGAGTATTCCATAAAAACTAACTTTCTGTATTCATAAAACTGCATCTATTATTATTTTCTTAAAAGAAATTGTTTCCGAATCACTGCTAGCTTAGACAACTTCGATTTTCATAGACGTCAGATAAAAGTGTTTTCGATATCAACATGCTCAGATTGTTATTTTCAGCTCATATGAATTACAAAACAATACAGATGTAATCTCACATTCCACATCGGTATCTCTTGGCAACTTACAAGCATTTTTATTTTGAGTCCCATTTGGCGAAGCCAAGAATATTACGGTTTTGCCAATGAATTCGAAACGCATTTATTGCTCCTCCAAAAATCATTTCACTAAAATTAATGTGACCTCTTTCCAATCAATTTTTGAGTAGATAATAGTGAAAATTCTTTAAAAAACGATTGAGGTATTTCTTTGAGTCAAGTAATAAGTATTGGAAATTCCTTATCTAATTTCAAACACATTGAGCATGGTGGCAAGGGTCAATATTAGAACCGTTGTTGTCCATAACATACACCAATGATTTTAGCAACTATGTGGTTCCTGCAGATGATACTTCCTTCATTTATTCTGAATAACTGATATCAGAGCTGGACAGTATTCGCGAAGATTCAACTAATAAATACAATCTCTGGAAGAAGTCCATTTCGGCTCAAAGTGGATTGGTATTGATGAAGCGGGAAGAAATATCACAAAATCATCTCCACAACTTTAATTTGACTACATCAAACTAATGGGGGGGGGTACATGTTTCGGATTCAGCAAGAATCCATCTTCAGCCTTATACAAGTTCTACAACAAATATGAAAGGGCTACCTATATGTAGTTACAACAGAACAAAAGTTACTTACATGGAGAAGAAAAATTCCTTTTTAATGAATTACGACAAACAAAAATTAAATGGGGGTACTATGTCCAATGCCCTAGAATTGAGAAGAAAAGATAGTAATTGTGATTATGATCTGTGTAACAACTTACCAAAGGGCATGGTAATAAATTTGACAAAACATATATAAAAATTAAGAAAATATTTACGACATGGTCCGCCGACTCATGTCTGGTCTGAGCGTTAGGGCAATTTGCCCTTCCAACAACAAATTTTAAATGGATTCATATTATTTTTTAAATTCAATCTGTTAGTAATTTTCGGGGAACCAAACCGAGGCTGAAGTGACAGCTGACAAGTACGTTTTCATCTGTCACTTCAGCCTCGGTTTGGTTTCCCGAAAATTACTAACAGATTGAATTTCAAAAATAATATGAATCTATTTAAAATTTGTTGTTGGAAGGGCAAATTGCGCTAACGCTCAGACCAGACATGAGTCGGCGGACCATGTCGTAAATAATATTTTCTTAATTTTTATATATGTTTTGTCAAATTTATTACCATGCCCTTTGGTAAGTTGTTACACAGATCATAATCACAATTACTATCTTTTCCTCTCAATTCTAGGGCATTGGACATAGTACCCCCATTTAATTTTTGTTTGTCGTAATTCATTAAAAAGGAATTTTTCCTCTCCATGTAAGTAACTTTTGTTCTGTTGTAACTACATATAGGTAGCCCTTTCATATTTGTTGTAGAACTTGTATAAAGCTGAAGATGGATTCTTGCTGAATCCGAAACATGTACCCCCCCATTAGTTTGATGTAGTCAAATTAAAGTTGTGGAGATGATTTTGTGATATTTCTTCCCGCTTCATCTAATAAATACAAGAATGACTTCGCAGCTAACAAACTTAAACTCAAGAACGATAATAATTATTGGGAGTCTCTTCATCTTCCATCTACTATGGATGCCGCTGAAACTCATGCTGCAAATTCACTAAATTTAACGATAGACAGCAATCTATTATGGAAAACTCACATCACTAAATTGAAAAGTGAACTGAGTAGTGCTCTGTTTGTCCTACGACAATCAAACTGTAACCTAGTGTTGGAGTACTGGGTGACGAGTGAGTTGTTGTAATGAAATAACAGACACAGCAGCTAATAAGTAACCATAACCATATATTTACACATGTTACATAAACACACTTAACAATTCAACGTATATACAATTGCTAAAGAATGACTCTGGAGCTCGACCAGATAAATGCTAGTGGGCGAGCTCTAAAAACGGAGAACATCGCGGCTTGAGAACTGAATACTAACTCGCATCTTCTCTCATCTTTCAAACGCCATCTTTTCATTTGCAGGCCAGAAATAATGAAAAACCCAGCCTACGTCATTCCAAATTGTCCGGCTTACGATAGCGTAGTCATAAAACTAATTGCTTGCTGGCAAGATTTCGCATCGTAGGTAATCCGATTACCAGAAATTTAACTGTGGAATTCCAAGTTCTGAAACTATTTTACAGGATTAAGTATGTCCCAATAAAAAAATTTATAGTCGGACAAAGGACCTTTGAATTTAAGAAGGAAAAAGAAATAAATATGAAATATTTAGAAAAATCGTTAAAGACTATTTTCTCTGGGAATAAACTTTATTGTGAGTTTTATTGTTGGTAAAACCCCTATAGTACCCCCTTGCCAGTGGTGAACGATATACAACTAAAAGTAAATACAAAAAAAAATGAAACTAAAAAAAAAACTTGAACAATTCTGAATATCATTATGAACTAAGCATATTCACTAAATCTGCGAATCTTGCGCAGAATAAAAAATAAGGTATTGCAAATAATTCAATTGGAGCCTGCCTGCGAAGACCGGGGTGCGAATTAATTGGCAATAAAAAATTTAAATCTGCGAATTTTGCGAGGAATAAAAATAAGATGCTGCAAAATGATTCAATTGAAGCCTGCCTGGTAGGGTTCAGTGAATCGAACACGACGACTGGAGCAGGTGATGTTGTTGGAACTGGTGGAGCTGGTGGCGGTGTTGCTACAAGCTGTGGGGCTGGCGGTGGAACTGCATCCTGTTGCGCATGACCTGGATTGCCTCCTGGACCAATACGAATGACATCGTCGTCGTCGTCATCGTCAGGGTTGGGTGCGTCCTCTGAGGAGATATTTTCGGCCAGGATGTATGCTGGTTTGAGGCAGTTGATCGAAACGGGAACGCTTCTGCCTCTCGTGGCTAGCTTGAAGTGTTTCTTGGCACGAGAAATAACCTCGTAGGGGTCATCGTAAGGAAGCTGTAGAGGCCTCCGTGATGCGTTGTGCCTGACGGAAACGTGTGGGGCGGTAGCGAGATCCTTAAAAATGAAGATATTGCGCTCGCGGTATCTGGAGCCGTTGACTGGTCAGAGCGCCATGATGCAATCTTTGATTTTCTTGAAAGAGTGTATATGAGCGAGCCTAAACGAGAAAGAGTCGGCTGCAGCAATATTTCTTGATCTTTCTAAGGCCTTTGACTGTGTAAGTCATGAAGTACTTATGAAAGCTCTCACATTACGGATATCGCGGCACATCTCTAGACTGGATCAGATTTTACCTTACTGATCGAAATCAGAAAGTACTATTGAACAATGTTAGTTCTGACAAGAAAAAAATTGTACGTGGAGTTCCCCAGGGTTCAGTTTTGGGTCCTATTCTATAACTGCTCTACATCAACAAAATGGCCAACCTAGATATTTCTGGACATCTTACATTGTCTGCTGATAATACCACGATTCTCTGACACAATGAATATCATGATGCTCTGGTTCTAACTATTGCTGTTGAAGTAGAAGAAATCAAAAAGTGGTGAGAGGCTAACGTGCTGACATTAAATGTTTCTAAAACAAATCTTCACTTTCAAGTTGGATCTAGAACAAATACCTTCAGGTTCTCAAGTAATTAAAAGCAATCCCAAAACAAAATTTTTCGGGGTACAAATTGACCACAATCTGAAGTTCGAGGCTCATATAACAACTCTAAAAATAAAGTTGTCCTCCGGTTGTTGCGTTGTCAATATGATATCTCGCGCACTTGGAATGTCATCTTTCTTAACTGCATACTACTCATTTATTGAATCCCACCTACGGGATGCAATTCCATTTTGGGGTTCTTGCAGTCAAGTTTTATTCCGTCCTCCAGAAACGAGCTTTGAAATTTATCTTCAAAGTAAAGATGCGTGAATCGTGCAGGCCAATTTTTGTCAATAAGAAAATACTAACGCTTTATGAAATTTTCATTTCAGAGACAGCTTACTTGATGCACAAATACAGGGAGAAATTCATTAACTCCAACACGAAGCGATTACACGTCAGGAAAAAAACTTACCCTTCCTCTTTCCACTTCAACTCTCACGAAGCAGTCTTTGACTTATAGAAGCAAGCAAATTTACAATCATTTACCTAATCAAGTCAGAGACAGAGTATCTTGCATATGCATTCTAGTCGATCTATATTTAATATTCTTTATTTGATATTATATACTGTGATAATAATATATTTTACATGTTATTTTGTTTATGTTCTTTTTCTAACTTCAAAATTCCAATTAGTGGAGTAAATTAGCAAAAATTCACTCTAAAATAATTTATTTGACGAAATACAATTATTCAACAATTTCAACACAGTTCTCTAATTTATAACACAATCACTGGACTATTTATGTTCGACTTCTGCTTCACTGACTGACTAACTCTGCTGCGTGGTTCTTTTTATATAAACAGTTAATTTCCCCGAACGCTCTTGATACATCTAGTAAGCCTAAGAAACGTTATTCGATTCGACCAGATTCTTCTCGGTGCATTGCGCTGCGAAAGCCATAATGCTGTCTGCGTGAGCGTTCAGGCCCGGCATCGCCCGCAGCTTCGCCACATTAGTTTTATCTTTATGGGGGAGTTTCTCAACATGTAAAGAATTGACAGTGGTGGTTTTGACTTTGTCGACAAATGTTTTCATTAAGACAATGAAGTATATTTATCTATCGATTGTGGTTTCAAATCTTCCAGTCCCCGACCTGCCACTGTCTGTAGTACGATCCGTTCCGGTTTATCTAATATTCGCTAAAGCCGCGAACGTAAAACTCCGTCATGTCAGCGGTTCGTAAATAATCTATTATACCGCGAAATTGGCAACATTGACTGTATCTATTATGCAGAGGTATTTTTAATGGAGTCGGCACGGAGCTCGCGTGCATAGCTTCCTTGATAGTGGCGTCTTTGATACCCTTGCACACTCCATGCCAGACAATAAACCGACCAACTGAATTTGTTGTATACAGTTCAAGTTAATTTGGATCTGGGGCAAGGACGCGTGACTGGTTTTATAGAGCAATGTCATTATCATTATCATTCGATTTTGAATACGTGATCTGGACGCGGATGTCCAATCAGTCCTCGCAACTTGAAATTTTCGAATGTAATGGAAATACCGATATACAAGTTCCTTCAATTATGTAGCTTGGAAACTGGTAATCAGCAATAGAGAACGTGTGGAAATTGATACTTACCGAACACCAACAAAACACTTAAAGATTTAAACCCGTGGATTATAACCACCACTCCAGCACAAGATGTTTCAATTTTCTTGTCCATAGGACGTTAAGCGAAATAAATAAAAACCTTTGAGTATATAGCCATGAACAATGGGTTCTTTTAAAGATAATATATAATTGTTTGCTGAGGAAGAAAAGGTTCAAAATTTCCTTGAGACAAATAAACACACTGGCTCGACATAAAGACCACAAGAAATTCATTGAAATTACAAACGATACACGGCTCATAGGATTTCTCAATCCTGTTTTCCGAGATGCAAACTTGTAGATAGCTTGAGAATAGCAGAGCAAACAATCTGAAAATAACTACTTTAGATATTAACGAACAGTCGTTGCCGACCGATGATGAACCCTTTACTCCCATATACACCTACTAAGTAGGCTTATTAAGGCAAGTACCTGACAGAAAACAACTACTCCCCTGGCTAAGACCACGACGGGTATTGAATTAAATTTAACAGATACTAACGGAGTGTTCTTCCTCTGCTCGCTAGGTGGAGCGGCCTAGAAACCACTTTACCGCGTGAACCAGAGTTGACCAAGCAACGAAGTCTGTAATGGTTTAGACGGGTAACAGATGGATTCACTGTTGTCTGTGTTGACCTACCCTTGCAGTGATGAGAGGCAACAACCTCGAAACTAGTCTTCAGGTGGTCTCCCTGTCCAAATCAAAACATAATTCTGCTGTTTGGTCATAGAGGGCACTTGCAATTGCGTCCTCTGATATTTTGAGGAACGTTGCACAAGTATCTGTTAGATTTAATTCAATACCTGTCGTGGTCTTAGCCAGGGGAGTAGTTGTTTTTTGTCAGGTACTTGCCTTAATAAGCCTACTTAGTAGGTGTACATGGGAGTAAAGGGTTCATCATTGGTCGTCAACGACTGTTCGTTACTAAACGATCTCCCAAAGAATTCTGTTTTCTTTACTTTAGATATATTAGGTGTTCAAATTGTCAAATGTCAAAATTGTGATAATAGTTGTTCATGTGTCAAGGGCGTAAAGTAGGCGTTTATGGCCTAAGGCGTGAATAATGGCCCGATGGCGTCAGCCGAGGGCCATTACACGCTGAAGGCCATAATAGTTATTTATGTATCAAGGGCGTAAAGTAGGCGTTTATGGCCTGCGGCGTGGATGATGGCCCGATGGCGTTAGCCGAGGGCCATCACACGCCGAAGGCCTTAACGCATTTTACGCACGTGAAACATACAAAATTTTATGCACTAGCGGTTTTATAGCGCGAATCACAAATACTGACTTGAATTGCAATGGTCTACACGTCATGCGTACAATAATTAATGGTAACATAATATGAGCAATGTGAAACTATAGTAGCTGAGTGCTATATTGGAGAATCTATTTCAAATAAATAGATCATTACCGAAAAAATTGCCAACGATTATGAACAAATGTTAGAAAGAGTATTGCTCTATTGAACTGAAATGATTCTAATTCGTGTTAGGAATTGCATGAAATGATGTGTGAGTATAGACAATTTGTGAATTTTGGCTACTTTACGGCCCGCCGGGCCATAAAGCGCCCACGGGCGGTGAAGTGCCACTTTACGCCCGGCGAACCGGGCGGTAAAGTGTACATTACCGCCCGCTAGTGCATAAACGTATTTTACGCATGTGATACACATAAAATTTTATGCACTAGTAGTTAGGCACGAATCATAAATACTGACTTGAATTTTAACGGGCTACACGTTCCATACGTTAGGTATAACTTCAATAATCCAAATTATGGTGCCGGAACGACACCTGTGAAAGATACTGAATAATTGAAATTTAATAGTTTTAAGATACTTCCATTTATTATTATTGTTTAAATCTAAAGCAGAAATTCCGAAAACCCCGATTTACAGAGGTTTAGTCACCCAGCAGAGAAACAAATTGCATCTGATGTAAGCAATAATTTAATTATCAAGAAACGTCAAAATTTGACAGATAGAGAAAATCTTAGAATTATTTCTTGTGAGTTTGAATACTTAGGGCCTAGGGGCATTCGTAAGTTGGATATTAACAATTATTTTGACGGATAACTCATATATAATTCTCTTTTGTAGGAATTTGAGTATATATAAATATATTGCCAAATATATTCTGAAACACAGTTGCTAGTGAAAATAGTAAAATACAAGTGCTTTATTGATACACTGCATTTAGGTCTCCAAATTCATATTAAAACAAAAACTATTCTCAATGATTACTTTTTTGTTCTCATAGCGATGAGGATGTTTGAAAATCAGCTTTCCATAAGGAATATTTATATTCAAGAAAAGAAGGAATATTCCATCCTTAACAATGGTAACTGTACGAATTGCATTGTTAATATAAAATTTTACTATTCGGGCTCATGACCTTACTTTTGTACATTATGAGTGAATGTTGTTGAATGAGTATTTCTTCATTGAACTGAATTGATTGTTTCGTGGTAGGTCTGAATTGAATTGAAGTGTAAATATGGGCAATTTGCCATTACCAACTTTACGGCCCGGGAGCCAACGAGCGCTTAAGTTTCACTTTACGACTGTAAAACCATGAGGTAAAGTGTAATTTACCGCCAGCTAGTGCATAATAGTTATTTATGTACCAAGGGTATAAATAGGTGTTTATGCCCTGAGGGCGTCGTTTTACGACCCCGAGGGCCTCTGGCCTGAGGGTTTGTAAGTCGCCCGAGGGTATACACATCTGTTTATGCCTGCGGTACATACATAACTTTATGTCATACTAGTTCGTTATTGCAATCCAATCTCAAACAAATCAGCACTTTAAAAATTCCGGTTTGAATTAATGACATTGCCATTTTATCATAGTAGACACTATCGTTGCTAGGTGAATGTTGACAAACCTAAATGTCATAAAATCACAATAATTTTTATATGTGTCAAAGTTAGAAGTCAAAATGAACGATGATTTTGGAATTTTGGATTGACGTGGCCTTTACTTGATGGAAATTCATAGTATATGACACTAAGGTAAACACGATTAAATTTCCACAGATTTATTGTCTTCGCGACATGTTTCGATACACTGTATCTTTTTCAAGCGAATGTAATACATTAAATTATTCTACCTTGAACATTACTTAAATACCCTTCTTAACAATTGAGGTAATTAGGAGCTACCTATGATAAAAATAAAATTGACAATACAATGTAGGTAGATACCTGGAAATCTCAAAACATATCTACTACTTAATTAGTTGAAAAGGTTCAATAAAGGGGAACTATTAAGGTCCAATTGATCATTTAGTAAACAATTCGAATTTTTCAATTTATTAATTTCCAAGAATTCTAAATAATTAAGTCTAATACCTTTATTTTCAACATGAAGGATTTCAAAGTTTTCATCGAAGTCATGGTCTTCTTCCAAAATATGATTGGCATATGTTGAATGTGTTTTATTATTTACATAATTCATACGGTGCTCACGTACACGGCTTTTGAATGGTCTACCAGTCTGGCCTACATATACTTTGGAACAAGAACCACAATTCAATTTATAAACTCCTGATTTTTTAGATTTTTGTGTTTTATCTTTATTATTTTTAATAAACCTTCCCAACGTGTTATCTGTTCTGAATGCTACTCTTAAATTTTGTTTTTTCAAAAATGACGCTATTTTTTTTTATAAAACAGATAGCAGTTAACAATGGATATCAAGTCAAATTAATAGAGAATATTCTTGCTAAAAAATTACATAGAAAGGCTATCCAAGAAGTGTACCCCACTATGAGGAACCTTGACAATAATTACAGAACATTAACTTATCAGGGCCCGTTTCAGAAAAAAATAGCGTCATTTTTGAAAAAACAAAATTTAAGAGTAGCATTCAGAACAGATAACACGTTGGGAAGGTTTATTAAAAATAATAAAGATAAAACACAAAAATCTAAAAAATCAGGAGTTTATAAATTGAATTGTGGTTCTTGTTCCAAAGTATATGTAGGCCAGACTGGTAGACCATTCAAAAGCCGTGTACGTGAGCACCGTATGAATTATGTAAATAATAAAACACATTCAACATATGCCAATCATATTTTGGAAGAAGACCATGACTTCGATGAAAACTTTGAAATCCTTCATGTTGAAAATAAAGGTATTAGACTTAATTATTTAGAATTCTTGGAAATTAACAAATTGAAAAATTCGAATTGTTTACTAAATGATCAATTGGACCTTAATAGTTCCCCTTTATTGAACCTTTTCAACTAATTAAGTAGTAGATATGTTTTGAGATTTCCAGGTATCTACCTACATTGTATTGTCAATTTTATTTTTATCATAGGTAGCTCCTAATTACCTCAATTGTTAAGAAGGGTATTTAAGTAATGTTCAAGGTAGAATAATTTAATGTATTACATTCGCTTGAAAAAGATACAGTGTATCGAAACATGTCGCGAAGACAATAAATCTGTGGAAATTTAATCGTGTTTACCTTAGTGTCATATTTTGGAATTCCTGACGAAATTATTTCTCTTCATGCCCGCGCGGGCCATAAAGTGAACAATAGGCCCAACGGCGGGGAATTCCTCGAATAGGGCCGATTTATTTTTGAAAACCCCCCGGGAAGAACTTGACGAAAATTATTGTGACCTAGACCATACTAGCGCAAATTTCAGGCTGCCTCAGATAGAAATTTCTATTTACGGTTTGCCATACCCCGCGTTGATAGATAGTGGATCGCAAATTTCGTGTTTTTCAGATGAAGTTTGGGCTCAATTAAGAGATTATCATTGGCGTCTGAGACATAATGGAGCTTCATTTGCTTCCGCCAGAATTACATTACAGGGGGTTGATTTCATGGCTCCTAGACAAAGTCGTATGGCCTTGTACTGAATTCTATCTACCTTTTTAAGGTTTGTATTTGACGATGATCCGTAGAAAATGCAACCATAGTCAATTATGGACCTGACAAAGGATCTATAGAATAAGAGTACAACTGAAGGTGTAGCACCCCAAGTCTTCTTTGTGACGCAGCGCAGTATGTTGAGACCTTTCTCACATCTATTTTTTTTAAATTCTATATGCTGAGTACAAAGTAATTTTGGGTCTAGTACTACTCCCAGATACTTATAATGTGCGACTATGGGAATCGACATACCTGCTAAATTAATGTGTGTATTCAGCATCAACCGATGTCTAGTGAAACACATAAATGCAGATTTTTCCTATGACATTACGAATCCCATCTCAAGCAACCATATTTTCAGTGTTTGTAGCACTTCTTCAAAATCATTCAGGCATTGATTATAATTTCCATGGCCTACATGAATACAAATATCGTCAGCGTATTGAACAATTTTCACAGTATCATTGAATTTATTATGTAATCCGGACGTGTAGACGTTGAAGAGGATGGGGCTAACAAACACATTACTAAACTGAGAACATATAACTCGTCATTAATTTATCGGGTAAATTTGCTAAATATAGAGGATTTAATTAACCCATATTGGAGAAAACAAAAATCACCATTATTGTCAGCTGCAGAGGGGGAAGTAACTAGCCATTTTTTGTACACCTAATGAAAATAATGCAGTAATTAACTCTAATGAAAAATAATTACCATTAATGATGCTATACTATTCATCGGAAAATCACTGATTAAAATCCGCGTCTGATCACCGAGGCGATCACTTACCGATTGTCAGACGGCATAAATTTGCCAACTTGGAACCGAAAAAAATCATATCACGGATCCCCAGAAACATAGATTTCGATTTTAAGTTGAATATGAAATGATTAATGAAGTAATGAAAATGTTATGATGTACACCTAATGAAAGAGTTACTTCCCCCTCGTCAGCTGCCTTTCTTTTCACACACGAGTTCAGGGACTACATATAGCCTTTAGAAACTTTACCAGTATTTCTCATTGACTATAATACAATTTTATGCAATTCTACAGTTATATTCCCTCAATACAATGATATACCCTCCTATAATCAAAAATTGATATATTCGTTGATAGACAGTTTGGATATTAACTTAGTTATGTATACGGACGGTAGTAAGGATTCACAAGGAGTGGGTTATGCCTTTTGTATTCCAGATAGACAGACAATTTTTAAAAGTCGAATACCTGCGGTGTGCAATATCTTCAGCGCTGAAGCGTACGCCATTGAGAAAACCCATTCTTGGTGCTTGGACAATGACATTACTGAATCAGTTATTGTCTCTGACTCAAAATCAGTGTTAGAGAGCATTAAACATCTCTCACAGAATATGTACAGAAACCTCAATGTTTGTAGGATAGGGTATTTACTATATAAACTCTCGCTCATTAACAGCAAAGTTGTATTTATCTGGGCCAAGGGACACAGTGGTATTCTTGGAAATGAAATAGTAGACCAGGCAGCCAAAGAAGCACGAATTTGTGCTGGCTTGGACAAATTTCCTTGCGTAACAATGATCTCTTGAGCATATATAGACAAAATGTAGACAAAGAATGGATGGAAAAGTGGTCAGATATAGTAGAAAAGTCCACCAACCCTTACTTCCTCATGCACAAGCAACCCCAAAAAAGTACCCCACATATTCCTATTTGAATTCCCTAAAAAATATTCAGCAATTATAACAAGACTCAAATCCAATCATGGTTGCTTTCCAGCCCATCTACATAAAATTGGGATCCTTGATTCACCTCTATGTCAATATGATAATGAAACTGCTGATTTGAATCACCTATTTTTTAACTGTAATAACGTTCCTGGAATTAATAATTTCATCAACAAACTCCTACGATTGAACCTGCAATTTCCCATCAGTATTCAAAACTTACTATCAACGGAGGACAAAGTGATATATGACCTGATAGTAAAATTTGTTATAAGAAACGGAATATGTATCTTAGTTCTACAGTTGAAAATTTCAATATAATTAACGTTATGTGTGTGGCTAAAGGTTAAGACTAAAGCCAAAAAAAAAAAGTGATTATCATGATATTATTCCGATATTTCGGTGCAGCGGTGTGAAAGTCATAGGCGCTTTCAAAAGTAAACAGAAGAAAGTTGAACACCAATGCTGGTTATCTTTCAAAGCTGAAGGCCACGTTTTCGAACACGAGTTTTTTCTGGTTAGCGGTTTAATCTATCCAGTTATTTTAGGTATAGATTTTCTTAGGGTTTTCTGTTACAAAGTATTGATATACTTTCTGTACATTTCAAATGAACTCTTGCTCAATAATAAAAACGGTTCATTGAAATATTAGTAAATTAAAGTATAAGTGGATAAAAAGGTCTTTCAAACACGCGCGATTTTTCGAGCACGACGGCGCAGCCGGAGTGTGTAAATATTACGGAACCTTGCCTTTTCTCTTTTGTTTTAATTTTCAATTCTAATTTGTTCAAAGAAATTACAAAACTTCAGCAAATTGGATAAGTGAATAAAAAAAGTTTAATATATTCATGTATACCGGGTGTAACAGGATCATGGTACACCCCCCTACTTTCGTTAGTTTTGAAGGTAATAAATTGAAATTTGGAATATCCCATATAAATAATAAGCGGCACTGTTTGACCTATGAATTATTATTATTTCACTTCCGGTTTTGCCGGAAGTGATACCAACTTTCGATTTTTAAATGGAACACCCCGTATATTATTACTTTTCTGAAATATGCATAATTTTTTGAATCCAATGATACCATATAAGTGACATTTCAAACGTCGAAATTCATTCCAATTGACTCGTCTAATACTAGAAAAATCGAAATCCCGTCAAAAATACTGAATTGCGTTTTTTATGAGCAAATAAAGTTCATCGTAATCGTTTTTGGGGTAAAACTCAATTTTTTCAAATGGAACCATATTGGTACCGTGGTACCATTTATTAGTACTATTAATAAGGAATTTATCCATACCTGGTAATAAAATGTGCGATCAATACAATCAAAATTACAGCTGAAAGAAAATAAGAAAATATAATTATTTTGTTCTACCACGGTTCTACCACGGTAACAATATGGTTCCATTTGAAAAAATTGAGTTTTACCTCAAAAACGATTACGACTTTATTTGCTCATAAAAACGTAATTTAGTATTTTGACGAGATTTCGATTTTTCTAGTATTAGACGGGTCAATTGGAATGAATCGGAACCATCATGGCACACTTAAATGGAAAACTAAAAATTAACTGAAAAATTTCGACGTTTGAAATGTCACTTATGTGGTATCATTGTATTCAGAAAATTATACAGATTTCAGAAATGTAATAAGATACAGGGTGTTTCATTTAAAAATCGAAAGTTGAAAAAAAATCATTTATAGGTTAAAAAGTGCCGCTTATTATGTATGTATATGGGATATCCCAAATTTAAATCTATTACCTTCAATACTAACGGAGATACGGGAGGTGTACCATGATCCTGTTACACCCGGTATTTGTAACCATGTCTGAAAATTGTATCGTTTATTCATCAAATTGTTTTCCTCGCCGCCAAGTATTGAGAAGATTATAATAGTTTTTATCATGGTTGCAAATTAAGGGAATATCGGTTTAAGGGGATTATGGAACTTTGCAACCTCATACGAGAAACGGAATCTTAATTATTTCCGAATATCAATTATATTTATTTATATGATGGCTGCAGTAGTCGAAACATAAGAAATCGCTCAAAGTCAAAGCGGATTGCATGGAGGGATCATCCTACAGTGGTCTAGTGGAATACTTGATTATTTTTAGGTATTGTTTAGGTGCTTGAGGTGTATACTGAAGGCTTAATTTTTGCTTTATTCAAAAAATTGTTTTGAATTTTGTTGCTATGGATGACAAGTGTTTTTTTGCGGTGAAAATTTGGCAAATGCTGACGTGTGATAGGAGTCATTCAAATTTACTAAATCGGTGAAATGCGAAGAGACGGAAAAACATCTGCTTTGAGGTTTCACATACAATTTCTTTAGAATATTACAAATTACATATTCAATTTGGTAACGTCGCTTTACGCGAGCTATCTAATGTAGTAGAAAATTGATAGAAACTGAAAATATCTAATTGAAATTGATCTAAATTTGGTTGATTCAAACCTTGATATAATAAATTATTTATTAGGTATAAAAATAAAAAATAAGATATGACACACGTGTACAAGTGCCTTCAACGCATTGAGCTCATTGCGCGTGCTTAGAAGGCCCACTTTCGAAATTTCGATACTTATTTCAATAAAAAATACAATTTGATGACAAACAGTATTTTCCGTTAGGCGCAAATTAAAGCACTTCTCAAGAACAATATTTCAGTTATATTTTCGGGTTTGCAGAACTCTGATAACTGATAACAATATTTTTTTGTAGAACAGTTTCCAATGTATAGGAATATATAAATTATTATTTTTCAACACTTCGAAAGTTTGCAAAATTTTTGCTTTTTTTGTACAGTACAAATAGAAAAATATTTTTATTTTGATGTTACCCTCATTTCCGTGTCGCAAGCGAGGTTGCAAATTAATGAAATTATTGTATTTGAGGACATCTTCATTCGCAACCATTACTCTAAAGTATTATAGAAATCCCGATACTTATAATAAAAAAAAAACAAATCAAAGAAAAAATACAAATTTTGTTTGACGCAAGAGGTTGCTTATCAAAGCACTTCCCATAAATAATATTTTATTTTTGTCGAGTTTGCAGAACTTTATGAATTTTTTTCAAAAATGAACATTTCTGTTTTGTTTGAATGGTTGCAAATTCATCGAAAGATTTAAACTGCTATTCGTCAACAATTCGAAAGTTTGCAGAACTTTCGCAAATTTTCTCCGCGTTAATAATGTAAAAATTCATTGAATCCTGGTTATCAACATCTTCCGTTCAGATAGAAGAGTTGCAAAACCAAACCAAAAATCATTTCAACGTATTCCCCATTACACTGAAGTTTCTAATTGTAATTACTAATGAAATTTGGAAAATTCATGTACATATCTCCTGGCCTATTCACCTAATTGCCGAACCTCAAGATCTATTTTAGATCACATATTCAAGAAGGAAATATGTTGGAAACATTTTCCGTATATCGCATTATTAGGAGTTGAAAGACAAAAGCTGACAAAAATTTCGTGCTTTTTCACTCACTACGCATTTCGAAACTGCAAACTTGCATTCACACATTATCTACACGTGATCCTAACAACGTATCAAAAATTTAGAGCTACCGCATTTTTGAGATTTCCACCCCTAAGTCTTAACTGAAACGAGCATGAGAAATGGAAAAGAAATCATAAACGCATATGTGAATATGAATAAAGAAATCCTCCCAGGTATAGGAGCCACATAAGTATTTACGATGTCTTTATGGAATCTCTGACAGAGCAAATCCTGCAACCGAGAAATGTTATTGCTGAGTGTTCACGGAATATTGTATGATGTAAGAAGAATACATAGAATGAACTCCTTTGTTTCGAGTTGACATTTATTCTTTGTTGGGAAAAAAGTTCACAGAAACCACATGTAAAAGAACGTGCTTGTGTTTTATTCAATATTGAACATAAATAATTGCCCCACCCTTTTGTGAAAAAAAAATACCTGTAGCACCTACCTTCATGAACTGAACAAATTGAAGAAAAAGCTCAAACTTCCTTTACGTAATACAGTATAGATACAAGGCAATCGGTCCATCTGCTGCAATTGAGTTAATTTATTAAACTCATGAATTATTCTCCTTAGAATGTCGAAATATCCCCGGCATCAGATTTCTCAAAACAAAACTCTGGTCATCCTTCTTCTCTTCAGTAGGTATATCTCTCGTTCTTGAAATTCCTATTATTATTTGAGTCGAGGGTTGCCCTTTATTGTTTGAGACGAACTGACAAAAACAAATTGACTAGAGGTAGAGCAGTATTTTTATTGCATTTTTCATACTAGGAATTTTATCTCAAGTATGGGTGAGTTAGCCTTGGTACTGAAATAGGTATATGAAGAGTAGTGACCCATTCAAAAGCGGACCACCCCTGTGACTTTTTTATTTGTTGTTCGATTTGAACGACATTTTCTTAGAAAATAGAGCCTCGATACAACTTTGAATTGATGATTTTCACTATTTTTATGGATTTCTTCGATTTCTATTTCGTTAGTTTTCCCAATTTCCTTCGTGACAGGAAATGGGAGCCCCCAGATCGATTTTTCTGTTCATCATTATTTTCCATGTTAAAACAACTGTTAAAACATTTTCTGAATTGCTTGTGTTTTCTATTTAACTTTAGAGGAGAGACAAGAGGGATGATTTTTTTTTAAACATCATATTCGACGGTCAGATATTTTTCACTATTTTTACGGATTCTTCTGATTTCAATTTCGAGAGTTTTCCAACTTTTTTCGAGAAAAGGAGGGGGACGAGTCCCCTACCTATTTCCTTTTAAGCTCTAATTTTTGACGTGCATACTTCCGAAAACTTCCGAAACCCTACGCGTTCTCTATCTTTCGGGGAGCAAAGAGGGACAATTCCTTCTACATTAATGTATTGTCATTGGAACTGAACCAACATGTAATATTTTATGTTAAATAAAAGTTAAATGAAAGATTCTAATAATTTAATTAAAAAAAATAAGTCAACTAATGAAGAGCAGCCCATTTTTCAAGGGGAGCCTTGTAATATACAGGGTCCTGCAACTGCGCTCCGGTGGTCCATAGCTTCTAAACGGAGCAACTTAAAAATTTATTTCGAATGCAAGCATGTTTCCTTCTTGAGAGAGTATCTTTGGAAAATATTCCGAAGTATACAAGGTGACCCAGAAAAGTGCACCAAACCAAACTTATGTTTTCTGTAATGGAATACCCTATATTTCATCACATGGTTGAATAGAGATAACTTTGACCATTCAAAAAATATAGGGTCGTGTATATTCTTCATCAACGTTATTTCCGGAGATAAATCGATATTACTTCAAAAAACATAAGGTACACCGAGAGAACTCCAGTTATACAAGTTTTTTTTCAAAAAAATCTTATAGCTGCTAAATAAATTATTTTAGCAACTAAATGTTATCTGATCAATGTAAAAAGTGAAGGTTTTTAAAGTTAAACGGGTCTTTTTTTCAAAACACTCATTTTGTTTTGAAAAGGTTACCTCTTAGATTCAATAAAGGGCACGATTGTGGTTAAAAGACGGAATTGAAAAAACAAACTGTTTAGCCACTATAATTCACATTTTAACTGTTAAACGATACTTTGTAACCACTAAATAGTTGTCGTTTAGTTCTGGAAATGTAACGGTTTTTTCCACCACCTCTGATCATGCATCTTCTTCGTCACACACGTGTTTCCTATGATGTTTTATTCCTCTCACCCCTAACAGGCCGTTTCATCATCGGGTCATCTACGTCATTTCAATTCTTATTGTCAATCAGTTCACGTGTGGATTTGGTTGTGTTGAGTAAGTGCAGAAGTAAAGGTTAAATACGCTTTGTTTATAGTTTGTTTCTACAAGAAATAAATTTCGGGTATGTGCCCATCTGAGTGTGTGTTTTCAACAACAGATTTTATTCGTTGTTATTACTTGTGGGAGGTTAAAATCAAACAAGTAAGTATTTGGTGAGCTTCAGGGATGGTGCATTTTTATTTTAGATAATATTCATTTCTTCGAAAAAAAATTACGGTGATGGCTGGAATTGGATGAAAATATGACTTTTTCAGGAACTGAACGGGTTCAGTACTACTTAATTCCGGTTCGAACAGAAACGACACAAATTAAATATTTTTCAAAAGAGACATCCTATGTATTTTATAGTTTCTGAAGTAGAGAGCAAATTCTGCGAACATGAAGAGGTTGTGAAGTTATTTATAAAGAGATACTTTATTTTATGACATGATGATGATGAAAAAATCTCATATGGGAACTTACGATTCTAGTTCCTAAAATTTGCAAATTGAATGAAATCAACATTTTTAATATCTGTCGATTTCTTGTAGGGGGTAGGGTTGCCACAGATTTTGCCACATTCAAAAATTTTCATTTACATTAAATCATTTATTCGTAATAAAATCTTAAATACTGAAAAATCGGTTTTTCGCCATTCTGACGGATAATTTGAAGTTATGTCGAACATTGTTTATACATGTTTTTGATTACTTTATTATCTACAACTTTTTCATTAAACATTTTCCGCCAAGAGGTCATGTGGGTACTCATTTTGTTTTGTAAGAAAAATAGTGAACCTACTACTAACACGGACTTCTATGAAGTATCTGTTCTCAAACCTCTGGAATTTCACATGAAAGTATTGTAATGAAACACTCCATTCAATACATTTGATTTTTATTAATTATTCTTGAGCATGAAATCAAATAGTATTTGAATATTAAGTAATGATTTTTCTTTTGTTTCAGATTACTACTTCATTGTATAATTCGAAGATTCTTCCCTCTTGTCAAATCTATACGTGGTTAATAGAAATAGTGTATATTTTGATGTATTTCTAATGTTCCCAGATTTAAGAAATACTTTATTTTATTGTCGATATGTAAGTTTTACGACCTTTGTTATGATGACTGATTTTTTCTTTTTTTTGAGGATTTGAGGTCATAAATTGAAGAAAAATATATTTCTTTAAAGCCGTTTCGTTAATTATTTTTTTATCAATAAAAAAAAACAAATAGTAATATACAAAACAATTTGCTACTAATACTTTTCCAGAAACAATCACTGATTTATGTTATGGTAACACAGATAAAACTTCAGAGTAGATCAGAGTTGATTAATAATAATTCAATATAAAGTTATATACGTTACCAAAACGTTGTTCGGTGATTGTTTCTGGAAAAGTAGTTAGTAGCAAATTGATAAGTATAGTATTATTTGTTTTTTCTATTGTTTTATTAATTTAAAAAAAATCTCCTATTTTTATCTTCCAGTGCCCTGAAGATGTTAAAACATGAATTGACGAAAAGTTGACTTTAAACACATAGAGTTTTCTTTAATTTAAGGCCTCAAATCCGCCCCAAAAAAATAAAAAATTAGTCACTGTATTTTAATTTCCTTAATAAATGTTGATCAATTTCTCAACGAGTTTCAATGCTGAACTGTCCACTGATAAGTATGAACAACTAATGTGTTACTATTTCAGGAAATTAAATCAAATATGACGAATCTCTATAACAAAAGTAGCTTTTTCATGATATCTATAGGATTGAAATTTTTAAAAGCGTGCTTGTTGAATATGACACTGGCACTCACCGTGTTGCTACTTCTGTTTAACATATTTTTCGTAGATATTCATCAAATGGCAAACATTTTCGCTTCCAAACACTTTATTTCTGAACAAAACGTTTTTGAATAGCATACGTATGAACCTCCCTATAGAGCTCTGATAACATCATCAACGCCAAAACACCACATCAACTACTTTAAGTTGAAAAATGTCGAATAGCTCATGTGGTGATATTGAAGAGTTTTTGAGGATTAACTGTTGGGCAAAATTTTGAAATTTCAATAATTTAATTTTGATAGCCTCTACCTTCATGTGTATTAATGATCCGAATTTCATGATGTACTTTATGCACTATTAAAACTGTTTAAGTTTGTAAAATAAGGTTCGACAACTGTAAATTCTTAGAAACCGTTCAAAATCTGCTAAATCGCCACATGTGCTATTTAAGATTTTGTGGCAGTGTTTTGACTATTTCAGAACTGTACAGTAATAAATTATTTTCATGCAGGTTATTCAAATACCGTTTAGCTGGTAAATGAAATTTTTTGGATGCAAAAATGTTTACCATTTGATTGTAATACAATTTTTTTTAACCACTATAAGATATAGTATAATATTGGAATACCAATCATTTAAGTATTACATCAAAAACAAGTCTTCTTGAAATGAGTATCTTTTCAATTTTATACAGTCGTCATTTAATATCGAAATGTCAATCATTTAAATATCATATTGAGAACAAGTAAGCTTGATATAAGCATCTCTTGATTTTTATAATAACTGCATATAATATTGAAACGCCAGTCATTTAACCATTATATTGGAAGCAATTAATTTCGATATGACAATATTTTCATTTTTATACGAGTGTTCTTTAACAGAAATACAACTTTTTTGAAAAAAATACCCTGATCATTCTGAAAAGGTTACTATGTTGGCGCCTATTCAATTCAGAAATCTTTTAAATGTTATACAATTTTGTATAACAGGTAATAGATATTTCTCTCGGTATATTCAACACTCTGTAACTCCTCGTGGAAAAATCATTCTAAAAACTTTTGGGATGCGAAATGACTCCAGTATGGTCTAGTTTCTGTAACATGACACACAGTTGAAATTTCATTACTTCTGGTGTACCGGATAGATCGAAATGCAAATTGAAAGATATCTTGGTTTTTTTCCATTGGAAATTTACGTTATTTTCAAGGTGAAGTATATACCAAGTGTGATATATCATTCGAAAGGAAATTTGATGGTCTTTCCAATACTGAAATTGAATATATGGGTTTCCATTTGAAAAAAAAACAAGATGTATTTCAATTTGCGTTTCGATCTATCCGGTACACGAAAGGTAATGAAATTTCAAGTGTGTATCATGTTACAGAAACTACACCTTATTGGAGTCATTTCACCTCCCATGAGTTTTTGGAATTATTTTTCCACGAGGAGTTACAGAGTGTTGAATACCTTATGTTTTTTGAAGTAATATGGATATATCTCCGGAAATAATGTTGATGAACATACATGACCCTATATTTTTTTAAATATAGGGTGTTCCATTACAAAAAACATAAGTTTGGTTTGGTGCACTTTTCTGGGCCACCTTGTATACTTCGGAATATTTTCCAAATATATTCTCTCAAGAAGGAAAAATGCTTGCATTCGAAAGAAATTTCAAGTTGCGCCGTTTAGAAGCCATGGACCACCGGAGCGCAGTTGCAGGACCCTGTAGAATATGCCTCGACAGCCTCTTGCTCATACAGCACAATTTCATTTCAATTCAATACAAATCTTCCAATTCAAAAATAAACTGCCTCCACCATTACATTTTTACTGACGGTGCCCATGGTGACTTGCTATAGAGAAGGAAATCAAGTAATTAAAGAATGTTTCTGAAGTTCTGCCGAAAATGAACTCAAACTTTACCATAAGTAATAAATGAATTCCACAGCTATTCGTTCATTCCCAAATACAAAAAAAACGAAAGGAGTCTGGGAAACTGCCATCGGGAAACTAAATGGCACAAAAATGCCTTCGAGGTGCAACCAACAACTCCAATTAATTTCGCGGTTTTATGTCAGTCCCATGTTTTCGTTGAGTTTAACTTTTTACGATTCGGGGCGGGTAATATATCAACCTGCATTTCCACGTTTTCAGTGGATTGGAACTGAAAAGTTTTCTGGTCGTTGATCATCAATTATTTTCGAATTAGTTCTACTGCTGAATAAGATAATATTTGGATTATCACTTCTGTGAAATAAAGTTGATAATCAAACATAAACAAATGACACAGAAACTTCCTGGAATTGTGAACGATGGATAACATAGTTTTGGTTTCCAATATCTGAGAATTAAACGAAAACAGAACCCAAACAATCTTGCTAATCTATTTGTTTGCTATACATATATTGCAACAGTTTAATCAATACACAAAATTGATTTTCGAGAACGGTGTCGTGCAGAAATATTTCAATATCCTATCCTTCATATACGCTTGAAAATGTGTATAACAAAATAGTTAGCTTGCCACAGAAATTGTGCTGTGGTCCTGATGGCATACCTAATATTATTATCACGAAAATGTGAACATGTACCATAACGTCTCCCTTATGGAATTATGCAAATTATTAATATTTCAATGGACATGAGATGGATCCGTTCGATCTTCTATCAACACTGACTTCCGGAAACTATTCATAAATTCTGAAAAACGAAGTATTCCAATCACTGAAAGTTAGACAGCCCAAGTGGTTTCAATATGATGTATTCTATTCGTTACGGAACACACGTGAAAGACTATAGAGATAGGACATATTATGCTCAGAGACGTATTGGGCGACTTGGCCCAATACTATGGCCGCCTTGGTCACCGGACATGAACCCTCCAGATTTTTTTCATTAGGGGTGTTTCAAGGAGAAGGTTTACCATTACACAATCACTGAACTGAATTCGACATGCAGCCCAAGAAAATGATGATAACCAGAAAGCACTGCGTTAGTTGAAGAGATCGTTTTTACGGAGATGTCGCTCTTGTATCAGGATTAAAAGAAACATTTCGAATATTTGTTTTAATCTACCAATCATCCACAAGTGCACATTGTCGTGTAAACAAATTTCGAACAAACCTCATCATTGAAAAGATATAGGATATTCTTCAACGAGCTTATAATGATAGCTATTATTCTTGAGGATTAAAATTCCGAAACGAGCCGAAGGCGAGTTTCGGAATTATCCGAGAAAATAATAGCTATTATACGCGAGTAGAAGACTATACTTTCTCTACGACGATTCGATAGTAAGAGTTTTAATGAAATCTAAATATTATTTATGAAAGTAATATATATTTCATTCATTCACTCATTTTGGATTTCAGATTTATTTGATAATAACAATTATACATGAATAATCGGTGTTCATTCATGAATGAATAAATGCCTTAATTGAAAATAATTTTAAAAAAACTTCCAAGAGTTGGATTCGAACTCACGTCTTAGAACTAACTAGCTTCGTTATACATTAACTTCGTGTACACGCTTCTACCAACTGAGCTATAACAGGCACTCGAAAATTAGTGAATGAAATACCTACTAGAGAAACTCTGACCAAGAACTGAGAGAGTGTGGAAAGTTCAAGTAAAAATTGTTTGACATACCTTTGTTGCAAGATAGATTTCATCTTCCTCACTATCACTGCTTTCCCAATCCGCTCTATTCATTTTTATATTAGGTACTTGTCACACAGATCAAAGTTAAAACTAAGAAAATAGTCAATCTGACATTCGCGGATGCCAAGCTGTGACAAAAGTTCAATCAAGCAAAGCCTTCTTGAGAAATTTGTTTGTTAAACCTCTCAGTTCCCGTGGATTCTGAAAATTCTGAACCTGTGATAGGCCGAGTGCCGTTGAACAATGAGTTAGGATCCACGGTGTCTTGGAATCATCTCTATTCTTCAATTAAAAATCAATATGTAATGAAAGTAGAATACAATAGTCGTAGAGAAATTCAATTCTTCTTTCAGAGCCAGTTTTTCATGTTCGGGTTAAACTCCAGATAACTAACTAATAGTTCAGATGGTGAATGACATTCTTTGAATGATGTTGGAAGGATCACATTCTAACCATTAGTTAATCAATCTGGAGATTACCTGGATCCAGAAAAACTGGCCCTCATTCATCTGAATTCATTCTTATATCGTGGCACTTGACCCTCGTACTATCTATCAAGCAATCACAATGTCGTTCATTTCAAAAAGTAGCATGGGTGAAATAATATCATTAAAAAAATGTTCTCCCTTTTATGTACGCCGAACACTTCAAAAGTTAAATCGTAAAATCATACCACTCCACTTTGAAATAGAATGGAGTTCTACCAAAGGGTAATAAATTTATATTTTCTGATATTTGTTAGAAATAAATACTTCCTATACCTTTTGACATGGTTTTTGTCCCAACAAGTAACTGCATTCAAACGACTTTTGTCTTGGATTTTTAAAAATTTTCTATTCATAAAGGACCCCGCACAAATCAAATGGGAAATGGATCACTGTCGAATTGGCTGAAATTTGAATATGTTTCAGTTTATACCCTTCTGATCAAAAGTTTCCATTGGCCCGAGACCTAAAAATGGATAGTTATTTAGGTATCGAAAGTCAAATGTTGCAACTAGTGCAAATCTTCCAAGCGATCATTATTGATTCTGACTCTGTTAATGGCGATGACTTTGTACAGTTTTGACAGAAATAATAACAATTTCTGAATTGTCAATAAATGTCAAGTTTCTACAACAGGTAATTTTGAATAATATGACCTTCAGAAGCATATTCTTATTTGTTAATGGGCGATTTACCCCAAGACTCAACACTCGAATAGAAATCGCCATACGCAGACGAGAGGGGTTGAATAGACCAGCCAAAGTAAGATATGCGAATTCTTTTTCGATCGCGTGAGAGATCTGCACTACTCACAACTTTTGACCTTCGATACCTAAAAATCTGTCCATTTTTTAGGTCTCTGGTCCATGGACACTTTTGATTAGAAAGGTTATAACTACTACACTTCTAAATTTCAGGCAAGTCGACTGGGATCCATTTCTCATTTGATTTGTGCGGTGTCCTTTGCCTGCCTGAAAAAAGTAAACTCAAAATAACTAATTATGATCGTTAAATAATATGAAAAAAATTAAAGCAGGATTTATAGATTGAGTCGCAGCCGCTGTCGTTGCAGTTGATGTTGCTGTTGTCGCTGCCGCCGGTAGTTAAAGCTGGATTTATAGATTGTGTCGCAGCCGCTTCCGCTGCCGTAGCCGCTGGCAAAATTGTGACCAATTTATAGTTTTATTTTGTGTTCATTGAACGCCAACTGTTTTCCTTCATGAACATATTTTTATAATTCTTGTCCTTCAGATTATATAGATGTGGAAATCCTTTTAGTATGTTTAGGAATACGCCTACATTATCATTTATATTTTCCTCATATTCTAAGATTTCTGAATAAAATTAATTTTTGCTTTCAAACTATGTAAACAAATACATAACCTATATTATGTGACATTTCGTTAATTTTTTGACAAGGACATTTTGAGTTTCATGTCATTTTCCGCTGCCTCTACCGTCCAAGATAAAAGTTGGTTAACTACCGGCGACAGCGACAACAGCAACTGCAACGGCAGCGAATCTATAAACATATGCATGAGAAACGGCACATTTGTCTTCGTACGTCAACGTCTACGTCAACTGCAACGACTGCGGCTGCGACTCAATCTATAAATCCAGCTTAACATCTCCCAAGTAGCACATCTATATTGGTGAAATATTGATACAATATTGTGAACATATTGGCGAAATATTTTAAATGCAATATTGGCGAGAAAAAAAATGTGAACATTCGGCGACATTGGTCCAATATTACTTGAATAATATTGGCTAAATATCCTTGAACTGATATTGGCCTCAAAATGTTCGGCGATATTGGTACAATATCGCTGATACAATATTCTGACAATATTGGCACAATATTCAAAAGTTATATTGTCGAGAAGTAAAATGTGAACATATTGCGATATTGGTCGAATATTGTTTGAATATTTTAGAAATAGTTTTGGTGAAATATTCCTGAAGCTATTAATGGCCCCAAAATATTTATCGATATTGGTACAATATCATTTGGATATACTGGTGGATGTCAATATACCTTGGAAAATTATCAAATGTCTTTTAGTTGATGAAGGTGACACCAGAGTCTGCCTTTTCATCGCCATAACCACTGTCTTGAAACAAGCTGTGAGAAGTATTTAATATACTTTCGTAGGTTTTAGAAGACGTTCCATATGTAGAGCCACCTAGCGGATTTTTATCTAGGTTTGATCATGATATAATTTCAATATGTTTTATTGAATATTCGGCCAATATTCAAATTTCATCTCAATCTAGATGTAGGAAACAATATGAAGAAAATATTGTTTTAACGATATCGATAAATATTGTTGAACCAATATTGACCCAATATTGATTAATAAGATTTGTTGAATATTGGCGAAATGATATTCAACCAATGTGTAATCACACTGGGAGATACAATATAGTTTTTATTCCTAGAATCGATATTAGGGGAATATTGGGATTGCGATATTTATTCTAGATGTTAAAAATGATGTGAAGACAATATTGTTTTATCGATATTGGTAAATATCAGTCAACCAATATTGACTCAATATGAGTTATTACATTTTGTCAAATAAAGTGGAAATGATATTCAACCAATATTCTAACAAACTTGGAAATACAATATAGTTTATTTCCCCTATAATCGATATGACTGGAATATTTGGATTGCAATATTTATTCTAGATGTGGAAAACAATATATAACCAATATTGTATTATCGATATTGGTAGAAATTATTCAACCAATATTGACCCAATATTTCGTGTGATAATCTACATTCAAAACTAGTTCAACCAATATCCCACCAATATTATTAATATAATATTGTTTTTTGAATATTTATCCATATTGGACCAATATTGATTTTACATTTACAATATATCTATATTGGCCCAATATGGAACCAAGATTCAGCCGATATGATGTGCTACCTGGGCTCGGACGGCAGCGGTAGCGGAAAATTACATGCAACTTAAAATTTCCGTGTCAAAAAAAAACGAAAGGTCGTATAATTTAGGTTATGTATGTGTTTAAATAGTTTGAAAGCAAGAATTAATTTTACTCAGAAATGTCAAAAATATAGATGTTGATGTAGGTGTATTCCTAAACCTACTAGAAGGATTTCCAAATCTATATAATCTGAAGGACAAGAATTATACGAATATGTATTCATGAAGGAAAACAGTGGGCGCTTAATGAACACAAAATAAAACTATAAATTGGTCATAATTTTGCCTACGGCAACGGCTTCGGCAGCGAAAGCGGCTGCGACACAATCTATGAATCCTGCTTTATTTTATCGATGATTATAAAAAATTAATTTCTTTTTTTTAAACAAATTATGTTGCTTTAGGCAACCACATATGTTTCCTAGCAAAATAATTTGTTTTTCAAAGTCGAAGGAATTTATGTTGACGACTGATTTAAACTTGCCAACTTCCAATTTCAACCTTGTCACTACGAATATAAAACCGTGAATAAAGCTTCCTACCACTTTAATATAAAATGCCTACATCACCTTCCTGCAGTGATATACTCAGAGAAAATAAAGCACCCCCCTTTGAGAATACCACATTGTAAACATGAATGAAAAGGGACTGCACACATCAAAATAGTTCCTTCCATGTGGCACCCTTTCCACCATACCTCACCTCAACCTACATTCAGGTGGTCTTGAACTCATTCCCGTGTTCAAATCGATTCTCAGTTTTCATAAATATTATGCTCCGTCTCACTCCAGTTTTCTTTATATTACAGAATAAACAGAATATCGTGGTTTGATCGCGACAGGTCTGTTTCCACACATTTATCGATCGGCCAATCCCGGTCACGCACACTGGAATAGTTGATTGATTACGGGAATATTTACAAAAAGGGCAAACGTTGCGGATATCTGTGCCATATTTTTAACGAATGAAATCAATCACGGTACTCTTCAATATCAGTTGGCCTGAATCGACGAGCAAAATGCAAATGAGTCGAAGAGCGAAATGCATTCAGATGGGAAGTTGATAGTTTTTATTATGGATTAATTCTAAAAATTTAAGTATAATGAAACAAAAATGTGAAATAATCATTGAAATATCTCTAGAAATGAAAAAGTTATGGGACTTTGAAGTTGCGCTTGGAAGAATAATTCCATAGTAAGCAGCGCTCTAGTGTGTGACGTCATGCCACATGAACGAGGCGACTGGTATTCGCAGTTTCGCAGAGTGCTTACAAATTTATCGGTGTACAATCACTTGCACCGTTCGTGTCGTGTATTGGTCATTACACGATTACTGAAATTAAAAAAATATCCTTCAAATATTGTATTGTGCCTATGTGTAAAAGCACGACAATTAAAAACCCCAATAAATTGTTTTTTCATGTACCAAATGACATGTGTAAAAGGAAGAAATGGTGCAAACTAATGAGGCGTGACTTAATTGGACCTAAAAGTACTACATATGTGTGCCTTGGCGCGGCTGAGGATCTAATACGTGATTATTTGTGGTGTGGAAATCTCAGACATGTGGCGTGACGTCACAGACGAGTCGGAGACCAAAGACGTTCCGCGCTAAAATACGTAAATTTAAATAATCTATATCTCAGTCATTCACTGATGGATTAAAAAAAAACACTGATTTACTAGTTCTGATCTATATTTAAATTCCAACGAGTCAAATATAGTATTTTCAACATCACTGTACTAGTCCATTGCATATATTATTACGTGTATAAAATATTCAATATCATTCTGGAAAGATTCGCATATTTCTGTAGAAGATCCAAACGATGTTGAATTCAATCGTGGGAACAAAACCTCTCACCAGTTTGAAATAAAACTGCGAGTGTTTGTTATGTTCCTGGGCGATGTGGTACCCCAATGTTTTTTCACATGGTTGTATGGTGAATAAAATGAGCATGAATCCTCTGAAATGTAAAGTTTCCATCGCACAGTGCAAGAGGTAACCTTCAACTATATTTTTTGTAACAATGTCTTTGAGAAAAGAGTCATCTTCCAATCTAATCTCTCATTCTCTTCGCACATTGAGTACATCTGTGATAGAGCACTCAATCAGTTGGGTTTCATGAAGAGATATTCTAGAGATTTTGTTCATATGAGTAAAGTGGAAATCCAATTCATTTCATTGGTTAGATTTCATCTTGAATATGCTTCGATTATTTGGAGCCCTTATGCTCAAGTCCACATCGAAAAATGTAGAACATTCCTTAATCTTATGCCGACATGCTGTCAGCAATGAATTTGAGTCCTCTGATCCACAAAAGACAATGGTTTGACACATTGTTTATTTATAAAATTCTGAACGGTCTGATAGATGCTCCTGAATTATTAGAAGAAATAAAAATATATGTACCTCCTAGAGAACAACGATCAAATCATGGAGGAAACATAGGGATGATTAAATCACTGCGACAAGCAATTGTTCACTCAAGGGCCATATACAGGGTGTTAATTAAGTACGTTGACAAACTTCGGGAGGTGATTCTTTAAAAGTTTTTAGGACGAAAAGTTCATTTAAACATATGTCCCAAACGGCTTGGTTTTCGAGATACAGGGTGATAAAAATACATTTTTTTTAAAAATTTTTAGAGTTAACTTCGATATTTTCGACAATAATCAGTTCAAATTAGGCAAGTACCATCCATTCAATAGTACACACGATAAAAAATAATACATTTCTCAAATAATTCACAAGGTCCTCCTTTTTTTAGAGTCAAGCTTTGTTCAACCCTTTAGAATTTTTTTTCGCCGCCACTGATATATTATAAGAAAGGAATAATCAATGTTGTTTCTAAAGATGATCATTCTCAATTGAAAATTGAATCAATAAATGACTCCTGTGGAAATGGAAAAAAACCCTACGATAAAATTGAAGTTATTTCTTTGTAATATCTAACAGAAAACAACTACTTCCCCGGCTAAAGCCACGCTGGACATTGAACTACATCTGATAGATATTGAGAAAGACCTTATATAACTTGTTTAGTTCACACTATAAAGTTCATTTCGTTTTTCTCAATACTACACTGTAGTTGAATTCAAATATTAATTTCAAAAGTTATGTTCATGAAAATTTATTCCAATTATGGATTTTATCGCGATGTAGCATGTACCAGGGTCGCACATATCAAACTCGAAGATTCGAGAAGGCAGTGCGACCGAAGAATGTCAGATTGACAACATCGAAGAAAAATAGGTGCAATGTCAGATACTTTGTCACGACAAGAATTGTTCGAGATATTCGGCGATTACGCACAGTACCTTGCCGTTGTCTTTGCATAGTCACTATCTTTCCAAGAAGAACAGCCCAGGACAGCCGTCCGGAGGAGCCAGCTCCAGCACCGTTCAAAGCTACATTGTATTCGAGGTAAGCGATCCTTGTCATGCTCGTTTCTCTCTTATTATATACTCCATTTATGTATTCTGAGGCCCGATAGTTGTACAACAAAAATTCGCGTTGTCTTCGATGCCTCTACAAAATGTAAAAACGGAATTTCTCTGAACGATACGCTTCTAAGAGGTCCAAAATTGCAACGCGATATAGGTGCAATTTTATTGAGGTTTCGCTTATATTCTGTGGCATTCACTTCAGACATTGAATCTATGTTCACACAAATTCTGGTAGCAGAAGAACACCAAGATTTTCAAAGAATTTTGTGGCGTTTCTCAAAAAACGAGACAGTTCAAGATTTTCGACTGAAGACTGTTACTTTCGGAGTTTCTTGTTCTCCCTACCATGCTATCAGATGTTTATTACAGCTTGCCAAAGAATATAAGTCGGAATTACCTTTAGCTTCATCCATTCTCGAGTCTGATGTCTATGTAGATGATATAGTTTCTAGCTTTCCCTCAATAGAAGAGGCCTTACTGGTGCAAGCACAGTTGATTTCCATTCTGAAAAAAGCAGGTTTCGAACTCCGAAAATGGGCAAGCAATAAATCAGAGGTTCTTTCTCGTCTTCCCACTGATACATTACAATATGATCCTTTATCAATGGATTTCGATTGCGAATCTACCATTCTTCTTCATTTGAAAAACCTTGTACTAAGCGTTCGATGCTGTCCCATCTCGCAAGAATCTATGATCCTCTCGGGTTCCTTACACCCTTAACTCTTTATCTCAAAGTGCTCATACATAAACTGTGGGCTCTTGGCATGGATTGGGATAAATTACCTCCCGTGGATATCACGGAAATATGGTTACAATTTTCGTCAGAGTTCAAGATGTTAACGAAGCTCCAAGTTCCCCGCATAATATTATTAGAAAATTGATATAACTGTGAGCTTCACGGTTTCTGTGATGCCTCAGAACGAGGTTACGCAGCTGTCACATACTTCAAATTTATTGATTCTTTCGATAACTCCAATATTGCTCTCGTAAGTCTAGAGCGTCCCCTCTCAAAAGGATATCTATCCCTAGATTAGAGCTTTGTGCTGCCTTACTCCTCTCAGATTTAATTAATTTTGTCAAGGAATCTCTATCCTCAAAAATTATAATATCAAATTTATACACGTGGTCTGATTCTACTGTGGCATTAGCCTGGATAAAATCGTCTCCCCATAGATGGGCAACATTTGTCTCAAATAGGGTTACTATAATTCAGGAAAAAGTGGCACCGTGTCATTGGAAGTATGTCAAATCGGCAGACAATCCAGCTGATCCAGCTTCCAGGGGCTTGTCTCCCGCGGAGTTGATCAAATGTTCCCTATGGTGGGCGGGTCCGCCTTTGCTTCATCTTTCCGCTGACGAATGGCCACAATACCCTCACTTAGAAACTCCCAGTACGGATGAAGAAAAGCGTAATATCGCCTTGAATTCTTCAGTAGAAATTAATCCAATCTTAAACCTCCTTAATAAGTTCGGTTCCATTTCAAAAATACAGCGGATGTAGGGCGAATGCAGTGCTAATGGACTGTATTTTAAAAAAAATTAGAGAGAAACGAGCATGGCGGGGAGGAGCAGAGAGACTGTAAACAAAAACAACTTCTAATAATAAAAATGGATTGAGCAATCCAGACTTCCGCCTTAACCTATAGTCTCCAACAGAAAACAACTACTACCCTCTACGACTATTGAATTATATCTGTTAGATTCTTGGCAAAGTATTCTACAAGAACTACTTTGCAATGTTCTCCCAATCTCTACGGACACCTACGGACCGGTTTCATGATATTGCAAATCATCAGCACAGGGCAGCTCACTCAACGCAATCGAAAAATATCTTCACACCAAGATTCGAAGATCACTCCGACTATGCTGTCGACTTCGTCTGAAGCCAACTAATTTCAAAAAAAATATTCTATGACACTACTTGGCAGAAGCCCATTAAACTATATTAATAAAAATAGATCAAGTAATCCAGACTTCTGTCTTAATTTATACAATAGGTTAAATCGTCGGCAAGTCTCCAACAGTCTTTAGTCTTTGGTTTGTGAACAATTCAGAATATTTTTTTTGGAAACTTATCAAAAATGAAATACCTACCCCTATTAAACAAAATACAAAAAAATTCATTGCGAATATCTTATTGCCATCTCATGGACCATGCAGATTCAGATTTTGTAAACATACTACAGTATTTAGATGTCGTGCAACAAAATTGATGAAAAAAACGTGAATAAATCAATAGTATCAATAAGTATTGTTGTGAATTATGGTAAATCATTCATTGATAATCTTTTCAATATTCAAAATCTGAATAGGTAATTTTTTCAGTTTTTTGAAAAAATAGATGTACTTTATTCCTGAGGAGTTTTCGAAAAATAAAATAATGTTTTTTTCACAAGCAAAGAACTTTACTCTCATCCATTATGAGTTTCTCGATATGCACCAACTTTTATAATGATTATTCCGTTAATGATGAAATAGACCAATCAGACACCACCATTTTCCGAATATATTTTGAATAATTATTGCACAATAGCTGTTCAATCGCGATTATATTATCGTCCTCCATATTGGTTTTCGTTGTTTCGTTTTTCAGGGATTCTTACAATCCTTGGCAACAGTTAATAAAAAAACAATTATTTTTTAATCGTTTGAATGACCTACTATCGATTTTCATCAGTGAAAACTCCATTTTCTATAGGATTTCTAGACAAATATTTTGACATAAGGAAACGAAAAAACGTCAGAATTCGAAATGTTTACATGCAGAATTCGCAGCGAAGGCTTCTTCAATGCATTGTTGGGATGCGTAACCAAAGTAATATATAAACAAACATCATCAACGAAGCGTTTGATTCTGAAACGTCTCGTATTTAAAGCTTCAGCAAAAATGAATTCACTTTTTAGTAAAATTTCGCGTGAAAATATCGATTTGGCAATTTATAATAGTACACCAGTCAACACTATGAAAACCCATGCTTCTGTATGGCTACAGTTTTCTGACTTTTGTGAGACAAAAGGTTACTCTTTCAAGATACCACAATTGATGAATTGGCTGTAATATAGAAAGACTGGAGGTTTAATATGCGGAAGAAAGACGGAACGAAATATAAAGAAGGTATGGTGAAGACAATGTGGAATATCGTAGCAAAAAAACTGCAAGAAATGTACCAAGTTCAATACAATGTAAGTTTCGATCCATTTAAAGATATAGTTTTCAAAACTGCCAGAGATGCAAGAAATGCGAAACGCAGAATTCTTCAACAAAACCCAATTCAAAGAAAGGAAAGCTCTTCTGCTTTAGTGATTGAGAACATCTGAAAATAGTTGAGTTATGGGACGAGAATAGTCCCAAGGGATTTCAAAAAAAAACTCTAGACGTTGAATTGGAGTGGAGAGGTGGCAAAGCGACTTTCTGTCTAATAAGTTACTTCAAAGAAGAAGTCGACCATAAAGGAAATTCTACTGGTAAAATGTTGAAAAGCATTTCTATCTAGAAGTATAATTTTTTTCTAGTTGAAGGTAGAATAGAATACAACCCCATATCTACTAAAACTGTACAAGGAGGCGATAAAAAGCTTACGGACAGCAAATGTTCCCTGTAAGATTATTTAAAAAGCTTCTCAGCAAAAGAGGCATTAATATTGAATTAGATAGGTTGTTCTTAACCCCGAATCCTTTCTGGAAAAGACCCGAATCTACTACCTGGTACAAAAATTGCCCGATAGGAATGAATCAAATATCGAAAAGGACCTGAGAAGCAGCACAGACAATCGGAATCAAGATAGCAAATATAACTTACCATTCTAACCATCAACAGCAGTTAGTATAGGCTAGCTAAAAGTGGAGTTCAAGAACAGCAACTAATCAAAATCACAGGACATAACTGCGCATCTTCTATTAAACTATATCTTCAAATGGATCCCACTCATCACCTGGATATAATTAACAAAATGAGAAACATGTATGATATTAGAACAATCGGTCTATCAATAACTGCCAACAATCTGTCAGCCTCTGTTCCAGCTTCATCTCCCAGTCTTCACTAAATACCAATGTCTCCTCTAATATAAATAGCAATGAAAAACGAACATTTGTGACCTACATAAATTTAAATTTTTATTAAACCTATACGGATACAAAATAAAAAGAATAATTTTCTCAATGTACTTATAATAAAGAAATTGTTAGAAAATGTCGGTGTTCATTATCAATAAAATTCTTTGTTGTTGGTTTTAATCTACCTCATTCAAGAAATAATCTTGTCGTATATCACACGACCTATAAATTTTAATGGATTTAAACTATCAAAATATTTTTTGCATGATTGTGCTTTTTGATAAATAATTTCATGCACAATAATTCATTGTGCATTCCACTATTTTCCAAACATAATCATGCTCAAAATATTTTGATAGTTCAATCGATTGAATTTATAGGTCTTGTGATATAACATACGAATATTTTATTTCGTGAAATCAATATTAAATAGTTTTCTATTTGTGGCAAACCTTTTGGGACATGCTGTATATCTGAAGTTGATATGATTCACCCTACTCTTAAAAGAGACTGCTACCAGTTATACACATCTATTTTGAAGTTCGTAAACGCTATGTAAGGAAAGCCTAAATTAACTCAATAAAGCGCCTATTTATGAATAAGTAAACAACCAACTGTTTTTAGACTAATTAAACTAGAAAATAATTGTGTTGAATACAAACATTCTTAGCAAAACTTATGCTAATTTCGAGCTTGAACAACTTCAAGAGCAATATCTCTTCGGCTTAATTTAAGTGCTCAAGTTTGAAGTGTGTGCAGAATGTACGTGAGTAATATCATCTTGCACATACATACAGTGTGTACATAAAGTAAGGAATAAATTCATTATTTCTGAATGTAAAGATATTTCGGAAAAATCCTCGGACAGGTCGATTTTCTTTTCCGCAGCCGTTTGATATAATCCCATCAAACTTGGTATGACTGGATTCGTAATGACGATCCCTAACCAAATATGGAAAAATATACTGGGTGTCCAATTTAAAAATATCACCAAAGTCATTATTACTCAATTGCGGATAACCCTATATATTTTGGGTGGGGTTCAAAAATTGGCCCATCGGAAAAGAAAATCGACCTGTCCGAGGATTTTTCGGAAATATCTTTACATTCAGAAATAATGAATTTATTCCTAACTTTATGTACACACTGTATAATTCATGTTCACTGGCTTTACGTATCTCAGCATCATTATCATTCTAAAACTGTAGCAAATAGGGTGATGGCGACTTGTATATTTCAATCACATTCACAACCCTCTTACGCTGGTGCCAAAACGAATTATAAACGCTTAATATAGGAAGAAAAGTAACAGGCAAGGACTTCTTCAGGGCCAGCTTGGCATTGGGATATGTACCAAGGACCTGGAGGACAGCTAGAGTAGTTTTTATCCCAAAATCAGGGAGAAGGGACTACACTCAAGCAAAGGCCTTCAGACCCATTAGCCTCACATCTTTTCTACTGAAGGCTCTGGAAAAGATTGTGGATAGGTATCTGGTGGAGGTAGTACTGAGTAGGCACCCCTTCGAGGATAATCAACATGCATACCGCAGTGGACGGTCCACAGAAACTGCCCTTCATGCGGTAGTGCACAGGATAGAAAAGGCACTCCATTTCAAGGAGTGGGCTCTCGGAGTCTTCTTCGACGTGAAGGGTGCCTTCGATAAGGCAAGAACAGATGTTATCTGCAATGCACTGCAGATTAGGGGAACCCCTCCTACGCTGATTAGCTGGGTAGCTACGGCCATCGAGCGGAGGAAACTGACGGTGTCTCTAGGAGAGAGCCATGCCGACATCGAGGTGAGAGGCGGTTGCCCGCAAGGTAGCTGTCTCTCCCCTCACCTTTGGTGTCTAGTCATGGACGAACTTCTCAAGAGACTAGCCGCCAACGGTTTCTACGCCCAGGCATACGCCGACGACGGGCTCGTCCTGGTGACGGGCCCTTTCCTAGATGTGGTTTGTCGCCGGATGCAATTGGCGTGCAGGAAAATAGAAAGGTGGTGTGAGGAAGTCGGCCTCGCAGTTAATCCGACTAAAACGGAGATGATTCTCTTCACCAAGAGAAGGAAGGTAGATGGGTTCAGATCACCAGTAATGGGTGGAAAACCCCTAGAGCTGGCTAGAGAGGTGATTCTGGACTCGAAGCTAACTTGGGGGCCACATGTCGATCGAGTAGTCGAGAAGGCGGTGGTCGCTATATGGAGTCTGCGACTGGCAGTGGGAGGGAGGTGGGGACTCAAACCTCACATCCTTCACTGGATCGACACGGCGGTAATCAGACCCAGAATCCTATATGGAGCAGTGGTCTGGTGGCCGAGAGTGAACCAGATAACCACAACCAACAAGCTGGGAAAAATTCAAAGACTAGCTTGTAGGGGAATAACCGGCGCGATGAGGACGACCCTCTCGGCAGCCCTAGACGCCCTGATGGGTCTGCCGTCGCTTCCAACTTGCATAAAGAAGGAAGCGATGGCGTCCTATCTGAGAATGCGTGACTCAGGGAGCTGGAGAGGAGAGGGGTACACAGGGCATACCGAAATCGCTGTGGTAGCGGAGAAAGAAGTCCCACTATCCGCTATCAAAGTGATACAGGCAGAGGATAAAATAAGGTGGAAAAGGATGATCTCGCTAGAGATCCCAGACAGGAGAGAGTGGGAAGAGGAAAGGGTGATATTTCCCCCAGAAAGCCTGGTCTGTTTTACAGACGGGTCCAAACTGGAGGAAGGACAAGCCGGAGCAGAAGTTTACCTGGAAAACGGAGAGAAAAGAGCATATGCGCTAGGTTCTCTGACAACAGTTTTCCAAGCAGAGGTGTATGCCATCCTGGAGGCAACCGGAATGGAAGAGGTGAGGTCCGGCACAGAGAGACATGTATATGTCTGCTCGGACAGTCAGGTCGCCATCAGAGCTCTGAATGCTACCAAAACCAGATCAGTACTGGTTCAGGAGTGCAGAGATGCCCTGGAGAGTCTTGCGACTGAAAAGAAAATAACGCTGATGTGGGTCCCGGGCCATGCAGGGATTGAAGGCAACAAGCAGGCGGACCAGCTAGCCAAGCAAGGAGCCGGACAACCCTTCTACGGGCCCGAACCCGCACTCGGCCTAACAAGGAGACAAGTAACAACGGCACTGAATGAGTGGGCCGTTGATACATTAGGAAAGGAGTGGAGAAGGATAGACGGATGCAGGCAGTCAAAGCAGATGATATCGGGGCCCGACATGGCAAGGTCGGCCAAGATACTGAAGCTAAGCCGCAAAGAACTCCGACTATTGGTGGGAGTTCTTACCGGCCACTACGGCCTCAGGAGGCACCTGGCTCTCATCAGAGTTGAGGCAGACCCACTATGCACGGAATGTGGGGAAGAGGAGGACTCCTTCCACTTCCTGTGCGAATGTGGTATTTATGGCAGGCTCAGACAAAACGTCTTCGGAGCTGCCACTATTAAGGAGGAAGAATTGCACTCGTTGCAATGGAAGAACATTTCGAATTTCATAAGAAGGTCGAAGAGGTTCGAGCAGGTATCCGACATGGGATGAGTAAAGATGCCGGGGATTGCGAAAAGGGCCCACTGGGGCCTAGTCGCTGACGCTTGCGTCCCCCACCCATTACCATTACCAACAGGCAAGGACTAGGTGGAGAATGTTGCTGAGTTTCCATCTTTGAGGAAAAAATAAATAAAACACGAAAACACTCAAAATGGTGAAATGGGGAAGCAGTTTAGGGGATGAGAACGATTTTTTGGGATTTTCGGCGAAACGTGACTACTTAACGGATAATGTTCAATCGAAAACTTTTGTATTCAACACTTGTCGACATAATCTCAAATTATCTGTCAAAATAGCGAAAAACTGATTTTTCAGTATTTTTTTTCCTCGCGAATAAATGATTCAACAAGAAAATTTGTAGGAAAATGTGTTGATTAAATATAAATGATCGAAATGGACACATAGATCCTGATGGTGTCACTTTTTTCCTGAATAACATTATCTATACTGTAGGGAAATTGCAACGAATTAACTTCGCGGCTGAATGTTGAAATTTCAAACACAAGCGATTTTTAAGACACTAATTGTGTAAAATATCCATTTTATACAATCATCCAAACTAGTAATAGAGGCACATAATTTAAAATTATCGGCAAACACTTCAATAGATCGCCTAAGTCATTAACGAATATTAGGAATGATAATGGAACAAGATTGGACCCTTGAAGTACTCCGCTAGTTGCAAAATAGACATATGAGTGAGAACCATTGTAATGAACATACTGCTTGGGTTGCTGTATGAATGATTTTGAAAGTTGTGGAAAGATTCCATCAAAGCCCATTATATTGAGATTATGAAGAATTATATTACGACTGATTTTATCGAAAGCCTTAGAGAAATCCTTGCCCTATAATATCAAAAGTTTCACAAAAATATTGATTCAATCCTGACGGTGGATCTAGAATTTATAAAACCATGTTGGTATTTAGATATAAGGTGTTTGGTGGAAAGATAGATGCGAATGTACAAGATCTACGCAATGTCATTTAGAAATAATATCGGTCTATAATTACAATGTCTTTGGTTTTATGAATTGGGCAAACTTTGGCAAAATTTCAATTCTCTTGGAAAACTGCTGTATTTAAAATTAAATTGAAAAGGATTTGTAGAAGGCGAACTATACTCTCATGCTTTCACTCAAGAAAAATTATGGTATTTTGTCTGAAACTGAAATGAATTTATTGTGCAATTTTTTTCAAGCTTCTGAAATTTCTATTTCAGTGATTGGTTCACAGCTAATATCTACTTACTAGGACATTATTATCAAAAGAAACTTTTGAAGAAATTGCCGAAGACATTCACGATTGTTTCTGGATTAGTGGATGATTCACCTCCAAAAACCCTTTTACCAGGGATTCTTGAAGTTCTGTTTTTATTGTTGACATATTACCAGGAATTTTTAAAAGGTGAACTGTACTCTCATGCTTTCTCCCAAGAGAAATTTTGGTATTTTATCTGAAACTGAAATGAATTTATTGTCCAATTTTTTTGAAGCTTCTGAAATTTCTATTTCAGTGATTGGTTCACAGCTGATATCTACTTACTAGGACATTATTATCAAAAGAAACTTTTGAAGAAATTGCCGAAGGCATTCACGATCGATTCTGGATTAATGGACGATTCACCTCCAACAACCATTTTACCAGGGATTCTTGAAGTTTTGTTTTTAATGTTGACATATTTCCAGGAATTTTTATAACCATCTTTCAACTTGAGTTCAACATTTTGTAAATACGAAATGCATCTTTCAGTTAAATTCAAGATAACAACTAAAATTACTAGTAGTTTACCAGGAATCTTTAAAAGGTGAAGTATATTCTTATGCTTTCTCTCAAGAGAAATTTTGGTATTTTGTCTGAAACTGAAATGAATTTATTTTCAAATTTTTTTCAAGCTTCTGAAATTTCTATTTCAGTGATTGGTTCACAGCTATCTACTTACTAGGACATTATTATCAAAAGAAACTTTTGAAGAAATTGCCGAAGGCATTCACGATCGATTCTGGATTAATGGACGATTCACCTCCAACAACCATTTTACCAGGGATTCTTGAAGTTTTGTTTTTAATGTTGACATATTTCCAGGAATTTTTATAACCATCTTTCAACTTGAGTTCAACATTTTGTAAATACGAAATGCATCTTTCAGTTGAAATTCAAGATAACAACTAAAATTACTAGTAGTTTTGAACTTTTTTTGGAAAGTGGGAATAGGGTGTTCAGGACTTTATAAAACCTATTAAAGAAAGGAGCCATATTCTGCTCTTTTGATACTGTTGGTTCCGTTTTTCATATTTGTACTGCATTTTTGTACTGATTCCAATAAGTTCAATGGAAAGATATGGGTGATAGAGAGATCTTCATTCACGTATGGTAAACACTAACGGGTCAGCTTTGACGAGAAAAGTCTGTACAGGTCGGTTGAAGGGTCCTTACAGGTTTTCCGAAAAAAACACAGCAAGGGGACAAAGAACAGAACGAACCTACCGGTGGTTAGTATTGCGGAACTACTAGAATGTTATCTGCGGAATTGCTATTTTCAGGAAGAGACTTTGCCCAGGAGGATGAACTACTGATGGCATCCTCGTTGTTATTGTTTATAGCAAATATCTATATGGAATGGTTCCAAGCTTTTGCTATAGACAGAGCCGACAAGAAGTATCCGATGTGGATGCGATACGTTGATGATCTTTGTCATATGGAACCATGGAGACGAAGAAATTGATGCAACACCAATGAGAGTCAGACCAACGAATTAAAAAATATCAAGAAATATCTACGACAAAACGACACCCCCAACGAGTAGGGCAGTATCTTATCTTAAGCGCTTTTATAGGAGAGGTAAATTAAGATAATTTTTATTTGGAAAAATTCTTATGAAAAAAAATAAGGCTGCCAAGCCACAAAATTAATAAATGTACGTTAAATAAACATTAGGTCTACCATTTATAATGATAAAAATAGTTCAAATATGCTTGAAACCCTTACAAGGCCTTGTTACGACCATACAAATATTAATGAAATTTTAACGGACAAGGTGGTAACTGTATATAATCCATTTTAAGTTGTATAAAGAAACATTCTCAATTGAAAATTGAACCAATACATGACTCCTGTGGAAATGGAAAAAACCTACGATAAAATTGAAGTTACTTTTTTATAATAACAGAAAACAACTACTTCCCTGACTAAAGCCACGCTGGACAATGAACTACAGGTGATAAATATTGAGAAATACCCTATATAAATTTTCACTTTCAGATTTTTCAAGAAGTTATATAGGGTCTTTCTCAATATCTATCAGATGCAGTTCAATGTCCAGCGTGGCTTTAGCCGGGGAAGTAGTTGTTTTCTGTTAGATATTACAAAAAAGTAACTTCAATTTCATCGATAGTTTTTTCCATGTCTAGCCCTTTCAGTACCAACTTTTTTTTCAGCAAGAGAAAAATATTAATTTGTGCTTAAACCTTACTCAAATGAATTCAAATAATACATTTTCGCCATAAAAAGAATGTAGCATATACATTTGAAAAATTTTTTTGTGGGTACATTTCGTCCCCCTTATCACGTAGGGGCGTATCTGATTTCTGAATATTTCACAGGAGAGAGGAAAAACGAAAATTGATGACAATTTAATCACCCTATAGATACGCTATGAACATAATTTCTATTTGTGACGGCATTATTAGAGATACAGTTACGCCACTTCGCGAGATAAAAAGTACATTGCAAGAAAGCCTAAATACGGCGTAACTCAATTTTGCACTTTTTTGTCACTTACGCCCCTACGTGATAAGGGGGACGATTTGTACCCAAAAGTACTTAAACATAATTAGTATATCTGACGAAACTATCGCTGATGAAACGTAAGAAAGCAATTTTTGTCCTTTCGGAGGCACAAATGGATATTACACTTCTGACATTTCCATCTTGACTTGCCTCCACAACCAGGGTTGTTGCACTTCAAAGGTAAAGGTAACTCTGGGTGCACTGGAAAATGTCCTATATTATCATATTGCACCTCAGAAAGAGGTCTAACTTCATTGTTTTGACGTTTTGCTGCCACTACCGGACTAGATGTATCGCTTGATAGTCTTCCCCGTTTTCGGTTGTTGCAAGAGTTGACTTTTACGAGAGATTCACCAATTTTCATCCTGAAGTGTAAAAGGTCCATGACATCTTTTTGAGAAATTCCTAGAGTATGCATGTCTTGTTTATACTCCAACCAGGAGTTTGTTATTGCCATATCAACTGCATGAAAGATTAGCCGAACAGTCCACTTTCTACAGCGACTTTTCGTTTTGTAGAAAGCGATAAGAGCATCTGTTTTATCTATGCCACCCATGGACCTATTATACTTTTGTATGACTTCGGGTCGATTTACTTCAATGAAGGATTTTGTTTTTCTATCCCAGCGTTTCACAAGGTTTTCGGTCCCAACCCCAACAAAGTTGGATACCATCACCACTGGCTTGTTATCTAACCATCTGGTTACCACAATTCCATCTGTAGAGATAACTTCTTCCGTAGATCCTCTCTCTTTTTTTAAAAAATTCTTTACATCAGTTAGAGGTAGTTTAGAAAACCTGTTGAGCCTAGCAGTGCCTGCAAGAAATATTGATTTTTGATTGAGAATTTGCAGAAGATAATAAATAGCTCGTAAAATAATTGTCACAGTATAACTTATGCTTATTAGGTTCGAGTTCTTTTGATAATTGTAATACGACAGCTGCACCCTGTCCATATTTCAAATAGGAAGGCTCTATTTCTGTGGTACTGCCTTGATAAATTAGAAAATTGTACGTCAGTCCACTTTCACCACCTAATAAATAGAGCTTTACTCCCCACGGATGGGGCTTAATTTTGATGTATTGTTTTATCGACAATCTTCCTTTGAATGGCATGATCTGTTCATCGATGCAGACATTAGTTTCTACCTGCAGTTCTCTACATCTCTTTAGGACGGATTGAAAAATTGGTCGCACTTTCCACAGTTTGTCGTTGCCCAGTCTGGGTTCCAGATTGTTAACACAATATATGTGGGTGTGAAGTTTGAAAAAACGATTAAGTGTCATTGTTTCTGTAAAAATGTCAACTTTTAACGATTTGTCCCAATACATACGCAGTCTTGGAAATTTTAGACCTCCTGTTAGAATACTGAGCCCGAAAAAAGCTTTTATTTCTGGCAGGTTACATGGTACAAATTTTTCTGTTCCTGTTTGTAAAGTGTACATATTTGTGTATTGAACTAAATCTTCAAATAAACTTTCTGGAACATATCTCAAAAAATATGTCACTGGATATTCCTCATAAAAGTTTTCATTGGAATTCCGGGATATTTTGGTGGGTAGATGTCTAGTTACATATTGCACATTTTGTAACCATTTTCCGTTTTTTTTCAAAGTAATGAAGTCATCATAGTTACATTCTTCTTCACCCTGTTCTTCTTCATCATCCTCTATTTCTTCCTCAGAATCCCCCTCGTTTAGACGTTCTGGGACATCATCCATCATTTGTCCAATTCTCTGCCTTACTTGTATCTCTTCTTCGTTATCACTGTCATCACTAGAAACTCCTTCTATGTCAGACAGCCCTTTTTCTAACTCCTGTAGCAACTCTTTCTCCGTTAATCGTCGTTTTGGACGCATTTTACCCTGAAATTAAAAACAACACCAAGTCATTTTGGGTACGATTGTACCCATCAAATTTGAGGGACAATTATCTATTTGAGAAAGTAAAATTTCAATAAAATATATTCACAAATAGTAAGAGCTAACACTATTCTCAACATTACACTGAAATATAAACTGCGATTGACTATTATTCCAACTGATATTTCAAGAAAAAACTGTACTCACCTATTACCAACAAAACGATTGCCACCATATTACTTTTGACATTAATTTTCATTCAGAATGAAATGACCCATGCGCCATCTATGTACAATACACATAAGTATAGTAATTGTAGAATATAAATTTCTTTACACTAGTTTCATTTACAGATCTCTATGGAGTTATTCGAGTATTAGTTTTAATGGATACAATTGTACCCAAGATAACTGAAAGGGCTAGAGGAGTCATGTATTGGTTCAATTTTCAATTGAGAATGTTTCTCTTTACAGCATGAATCCCTTCCAAGAGGGTTATCTTGTACGATGGAAAATAGCGACTAAATTCCAACTTTCAGTCGCAGATGATTCCACAACTGACTTTATGAACATCCTGTTCATATTTTCAATAAAATCACCATTTTAAGTGTTCAAACGATTGAACTCCTCACAACTTGAGTTGAATTACAACCATATTGCACCTAGCTACAAAATATTTTATAAATTATTATCCGGAAGTGGCATGTCGACTAACTGCTTTGTTCTTAACTTGGTGTTCCTCTAACATTACTTTTGATCTATGGGTCTTAGAGATACTTGCATAATACAAAAAGGAACGTCTTTTTTTGCTGAGTGTTTCCCTTGTGAATATCTCAAAACAGACGTATCTTGAGTTCCTACCTTGTTCGTTGGGGGTGTGGAGAATGCGCACTCTTTGATAACGTCAGTAGATGTTAACTGCCGAAACGTCACACTGGAAAAAATGCAGAGAATCTAATTTCATCGTTTTTTCAGACAATGGAAGGAAAATTCTACCGAACATAAGGACCACGAATCATTCAATAGTTTTTGTTACTTTCACTTGATATTCAATATCCATCACGAACCGTGGTCTACCTATGATGTTTGAATTAGAAAAATCGCAGTGATTGATATGTAATACCAATTATTTTTTCAGGTACATACTAAAATTACCCTCTGCATCCTGTCTATCTGGTCATTTTGAAAAATGGGTGAGTCTTTCCATCACCTCATTCATCACACGCTTTGCAAACACAATTAGACGGATCATAAAAGTTTGGAATTAAATTTTTTCAACGGTTATTTGCAATTCAAATTACCTTTGCTGTCCTTCGGAATGTTCTCAGCACAACATGATGGATGTTCGGAGAAAACAGGCTTGTTTCTAATCATTATTGTGATGTTAAATTCATACCGTCGTTAGAGGATAGGGTGAAGGAAACAAGCGAATAACTGCGGAGCATATTGAGCGGATGAACCTTGGATAAACGATTAACGATATTAGGGAGATGAGAAATGTAGCTAGCTGCTTCAGTAAAAAAAGAAAGAGACATCAGTGTTTTCGTTGGTTTGAATTATTCATTGCTAGTGAAACAAGCTGAGATCGGGACCCTAGAAAGTTATGAATTCACACAGGGTAATCTTGAAAACAAAATTATTTTCTGAATAATTCAGTCAAAATTGGTTCGAGATTTATCTCTTATTTTGAAAGATACATCATTGCCAATTCAGAACTAAACAACCTGCTTCTTCGGCATTTAATATACTTTGAAAACAATAAGGCAAAACATTTCTTCAAAGACGCTTTTAATCAAATGCATTTAAAAGTAAAAAAAAATTATTTTTAGATGTTTGATGTAGGTTATTCTAACAGATTCAAAAGCTTGTTGCGCAAAGTTTTTAGGTTGAATACAAAAGCGACAAACTTTTGAATCCGTGGTTGACAGAATGACCTACGTCACACATTTAAAGAAATTATTTTTTACTTCGAAGCTTTTCTTTAAACATATTTTTTTACCTAATTTTCCTAAATTCGACAAAACTGATTTATTAGATGGCAAATAGCTGACATCAAGTTCCTTCACAAAATAATAAATAGTAGTGTCACTGCAGTTCAATCTTGAGTCAACTCTCGATTAAAGTACCTCGGTATAATACTAGAGGAGTATACTCATTCCTAATAATTCAAAGTATTACTAATTACCTACTACTTAAATTCTCCTTTATAGGTGCTGTAAATCTTGCAACTGTTTATAACACAATGTATGTATTACAATCGAATCATTTATTGTCACTTTTACCCCAACATTTTTGAACACTCTCTTTGGGCTAGTTCCGTTTTGTATTCCATTGAATAAATAAATAAGTAAATACCAGTAGTTCTAATATGCGACTAACTTTCAATTACGAATGATCAACAAAAATATGATTCTGTTCAGGAAATGAGAATTACTGCTAAATATTTCTCATATGTTTGATCCAAGTTGAGGTATATTCAAGCATTTGCAATAGAAAACAATTCAAGTGGACTTTTTCAGTATTAAAATGATACCAAATTCGTGATTCAAAACATCATAAAAATTCTTTCTCTAACACAGTGCGTAAACTAAGGTTTTACGCACTGTTCGTAGTGAGTAAAGTAATATTTTCTAGCACAAAATTTTTCACAAAATCGAAAGAACACAAAAATGGTTGAGAATTATATAGAAATTGTTTCAAAATCAAATGCAGATTTATGAAATGTAATAAAATACAGAGTGTTTCATTGAAAACGAGGAAGATTTTAAGAATTTCATTTTAATGGGAACATCGAAACCTTCCAATGAACTGGTTAAGTGATGATCCCTGTATAAATACGTCTATCACTCATCTGATGGATGGCCATCAATGTTTATCAACTTCAGATATCGGCACTACCAGTTCATTTATTTATATCATGTCAACTGAAGGATTAACTTTGTATAGTGGCTCATCCATATCGTGAATATTACAAGAAACAGGACGCAATTATAATAAAACAGTGAAATGTTTTTTTGTAAGTTATAATCTGGTCGTTTCACAGCTGAATTCACTTGGACTACAGCCAAAAACGCTTTTATTCATTATTGTTATCCAGGAATACATGGAATCCGCAAAGTCAACAAATAATTAAACTGTTGACAACGAAATTTGTTACGATATATGTATTATTTATTTATGTTGGGAGATGAAAATTTCAATTTGAAATTTATTGAGGAAGACTGAGTTTTCGATCATTGGCAAAACCGATAATATATCCAATATAACGTATAATGGATAATACATCCTGTGATTCAACACCGCCAATGTATCTGAAAGTATTGATCAATACTCAACCTATTTAATATTGAAATTATACCTAGCAAAAATTCAAACTGACCTGAAGTTTTTAAGACTTTCAACTCATGGCGACAACCATATTGGGAAAACAATTAGGGCAGGCATGAAACCAAATCGTTATTATTCGGTGCTAGATTCCAAACTACCGATCCAATTATATGCAGGGAAACTTCGATATTGAAAAAAAAACTAAGAAAATGCAGGAGAAATGAGGTTCTTCTACAGGGTGAACTACGACCAATTATTGAAAATTCGACAATGTGCTCTCCCCACCCAAGAAGTGAAAAACTAGGTGAAATTTGGAAAGGATGGTATGCTGTTCTGGGTCCAACGTTCCTTGTCATAAGATTTTACACCCTTATGAGTCCATAAAAAAGAAAAATTATTTTATAGCAGAGTTTGTAGAGGCAAAAAATTATGTAATGGACATTTTGGAAACGCTTATTGCTGAATGGATGAAATACCTAGAGTTATAGAAGCATTTCAAACTAGGCTAGGTTTTGAAAATCTCAAAAGTTCTTGTGGAGTCGGTAGCCTCGCTAGCAGGTACTGCAACAATAACAATAAGGAGAGAATGTCGGCTATGACAAATAGTCATTGAAATAATCAAAAAGCAATATTTCGACTGCATTTGTTCACAATAATTGATAAGAATTTATTACATGAAACGACTTATTCTAGAATGAAATAAAATTGAAAATTTAATACTACTCGTTTCTTAACATTTGAGAGTTATTTTTCCAGAACCTTCCTAAATTTTCCTATCAAAAGCATACCAAAAAAATTAACTCGATTGTTGGTGTCTAATACCCCCAGGAAGCACATCATATTGGCTGAATCTTGGTTCCATATTGGGCCAATATAGATATATTGTAAATGAAAAATCAATATTGGTCCAATATGGGTGAATATTCAAAAAACAATATTATATTAATAATATTGGTGGAATATTGGTTGAACTAGTTTTGAATTTTTTTTTGTTAAAATTGTTTTTTCCGTTAACCAGCTGTCGTCCCCTTACGAACGGCAGCCCTCAAAAGTCGAAACTTATGCGAGCCAAGGATCAACGAGGTCTTACCTTTTTACGTGCGATTCCTAACACTTTCTCGGGCCATCAGAAAAAAATCTGCAGTCGCTGTGGTTTGAACCACCGCCGACCGGCAACCAGTGACTGAATGTAGATTATCACATGAAATATTGGGTCAATATTGGTTGAATAATTTCTACCAATATCGATAATACAATATTGGTTATATATTGTCTTCCACATTTAGAATAAATATTGCAATCCAACTATTCCAGTCATATCGATTATATAAGAAAAAAACTATTGTTAAATATATTTTTAAACTACGTTCCTGTATATATTTTGGAATACGACAGTTGTAAAAAGTCACAAAAAAGTTTTGAGTTGTGACTGTCAGATTTTCCTGTCAGTGTAATCTGAATAAAATTTGTTGATCGTTTATCGATTCATTATTTGTTACAATCTTCCGAGTCACTAATATTGTGGATTGTAACATTGGTCCTTTGAGAAGAGAAAGAATCATTAGAAGAAAATGTCCCTACCAGAATTCTCAGAAACTTCAAGGGCTAGGAGGAGTACAAGGATCAATTTTGGTGTTCCTCCCGCAAGGTACGGAGATGAAGAAGAATTGAGGAGAATATCCGGTAGACATCATATAGAACCTGTTATAATAGAAGAGCATATCGAAATTGCGAATTCATCTGACAGCTCTTGTAAAAGCGATGACAAACTACGCAGACTTGATGAAAGAGAAAGGGCGATTCAAAGAAAATTACTTTCTCTCGAGTTAGAATCTATCCACCAAGAGAAAGAATCCATAAGAAAATCATCTACTAGAGGGTCAAAGAAGAACTCTGAACCAACATATCAGAAGGAATTGAAGACAAGATCTACATCTAGTTATCAATGTATTGAACCGTACGTAGCAGATTGGGTGAACAGGGCAGCACTGCACAAAGATGAAAAGCTTGAGTGGGAGAATTCTTACTGTAAATCAGAAGACAAAAGAAATACCTCCTCTGTGTGTGTGAAATCTTCAGCGGAAAAAATTGATTTCACTCATAAAAATGATAACTCTAGCTCTTCAAACTGTTTTCCTGAAATGCTTACGAAATGTATGGAAAATCTGAGTTCAAACATTGAAAAATTGGTGATCAAACAGACATTAAAACCTTTACCAGATTTCAATGGTGATATCCATGAATTCCCTTATTGGATCAGCGAGTTTCAACGAACTACCTTGGAGAAAGATATATCACGTTCAGAAAACTTGAATCGCCTTATCAGATGTCTGAAAGGAAGAGCCAGAGAGTCTGTGAAAGACCTTTTTTGTAGTCCCGAAAATGTGGATACCATCGTCGAAACCTTGAAACTAAACTTTGGCAGAGACGATTGGATTATTTTGAGCCAAATTAATAAGGCTAGGAATTGTGCGAACCCAAGAGAAGATCACATTGAATCCTTCATGGATTTCTCGACCATTGTTACAAATATGGTAGTTGCTATGAGTACCACCCACAACTCTCACCTAGATAATCCCGAGCTGCTGTTGAGGTTGGAGGAGAAATTGCCGAGAATTTCAAGACGTTCTTGGGGTCAAGTTAAAATTTTGAAACAGCAATTGAAGGAGGTTGTTAACTTGAAAATATTTGCTGAGTGGCTCAAATCTGAGGTGAATTTATTAATGTCCATCACGGTTCCCACTCAGCTTTCATCAAACAAATTGATGATGAAAAAAGAAAAGATATTCAGTATTCGAAACAAACCAGAGGATAAAATTTGTAAACTCTGCAAGAAAGAAAACCATCGTCTGTACCAATGTAAAGATTTTCTGGAAATGTGTCAAAATGATAGAAGGAAATTTGTTCAAGAGAATCACTTGTGTTTCAAATGCTTGCTCTCAGGTCACGGCGTTGCCAAATGTTTCAGAAAAATTTTCTGTAATGTCGATTCTTGCCGTGGAAGACACAACAGACTTCTTCACGTGACGAAAGAAGAAGCTGAAGTTATAAGAAACAGAGACCAGGAAAACACTGTAACAGAAAGGATTGGAGAAACAGATAATGGCAGCGGATCGGCTGAGTTCTCAGGTGTTATTGGAAAATCCTCTTCACTTTTGAAGATTGCGAAAGTTCGTCTCTTCGGTAAAGACAGGTACATCGAAACATTTGCCCTTTTGGACAAAGGGTCCACTGTCACTCTCATTGATTCAGAAATATGCAAGTCGATACAGCTTGTTGGTCCGAAAGTCCCACTTTGTTTACAATGGACCAAGGATATTACCCATGCTGAAGATGAATCCATGTTGGTGAATTTCGAGATTTCCGGGGCTGAAGGGACGACCAAGAAGTACAGGGTGAAACAGGCCAGAACAATTGATAACCTGCTTTTGCCAAAAATGGACTTTGATGCTGACACGCTATACCAGAGGTACAAATATCTTGACAGATCTATCCTAAAAAGTATAGAACACTGTCGCCCCACTGTTTTAATAGGCCAAGATAAAGTTTTCATGATATCATCCCAGCAAATTATCCAGCCAACCTTTGATTCACCTGCAATGAGTAAAACGAAGCTGGGATGGGTGATTCATGGTCCTTGCTCAAAACCAGGTAACGAATTATACCTGAATGTATCCGTTTGTGACCATGATGACATGCACCTACAAAGAATTATCGAAGACAACTTCAAACTAGAAGATTCAGGTTTGTCATCTCATGCTGCATATTCTAGAGATGATAGAAAAGCTTTGAAGCTGTTGGAAAGTTCCACCAGAAGAATTGGCGATAGATTCGAAATTGGGTTACCGTGGAAACATGAAAATTTGGTTTTTCCAGAATCTAAATCGTTAGCAATCAAGAGATTGCAATGCATGGAAAAAAAGATGGATCAAGATCCCCAATTTGGAGCCGAATACTGCAAGAAAATTGAGGAATATCTTGCAAAAGGATATGCAGAGAAGGTACCTGAGGAAGAAGTGGAACGAGACAGTGGAAGAACTTGGTATCTCCCACATTTTGCTGTGAAGAATATCAATAAGCCAGGCAAAATCAGATTTGTATTCGATGCGGCAGCAAAGAATTCTACCGTGTGTCTGAACGATTTCCTGTTGAAAGGTCCCGATCTATATCCCCTACTAGTAGCACTTGTATGGAGATTTCGAGAGAGAAAGATTGCGTTTGCAGGTGATATCAGAGATATGTTTCACCAGGTCATCATCAGAGAACAGGATAGATCATGCCAGAGGTTTCTGTTCCGAGGTATGGACAGAGATAGAGCCCCAGATATCTACCAAATGCGAGTCATGATTTTCGGTGCTGTCTGTTCGCCATTTATTGCACAATTCGTTAAGAACCATAATGGCAAAGAGTTTGAAGATGAGTTTCCAGGAATTTTGAGAAAAATGACAGATCAACATTATGTCGACGATTTTCTGGACTCAACAGACACTGTAGAAGAAGCCGTGAAAACGATCAAAAACATCATTGAAGTCCATAGTCGTGGAGGATTCCAGATGGTGAACTGGTTCAGCAACTCTCCAGAGATCCTGAGAGCTCTTCCTCAGAATTACCTAGCTAAAAGTATGACACTAAACTTAGGTTCATGGAATGTTGAAAGAGTACTTGGCCTACAATGGAACACCAATGAAGATACTTTAATTTTCACCATACGATTCAATAACATTCCGGAAGAGTTATCCAGAGGGGACAAAATCCCTACGAAGAGGGAAGTTCTTAAAATCCTAATGTCCATTTTTGACCCTATAGGATTCCTTGCTCCACTTATTGTCCAAGGCAAACTCATTATGCAAGAGTGTTGGAGTAAGAAAGTGGATTGGGATATGATGATTTCTGATAACATAGCAGAAAAATGGAAATTATGGTTTTCATCGCTGAAAAAGATAGAAGATTTCAAAATTAGTAGATGTTACTTTTCATCGTCACCTGGTGAAGTGGAATTGCACGTCTTCTCTGATGCCAGCAGTAAAGTTTTTTCCACCGTGGCTTATTATCGGTCGTCAAGAAACGGTTATGTGGAAACATCCATTGTGGCATCCAAATGCAAACTTGGTCCACTCAACAAAGTCACTTCTATACCTAGAATGGAACTCCAAGGAGCCGTTGTAGCTGCTAGGCTTGGTAACAGAATCAAGAAGGAGTCAACTTTCCATATTCAGCAAGTGTTTTGGTGGACTGACTCTGAAATAGTTCTGAAATGGCTCAGAAATGACTCAAGACGTTTAAAGTCTTACGAATCGCACAGAGTCCAGGAAATTGAAGAACTTTCAGACATTTTAAACTGGAAATGGGTTCCATCTGCTTTGAATCCAGCAGATTTGGCTACAAAATATAAGAAAGATGCAGATCTCATGAATTCATTGTGGCTTGAAGGCCCATCCTTTTTGGAGAAGCCAGTAGATCAATGGCCCACAGAACAGATGAACCAATTGCAAGAAGACGTTGCTATTGAAATCGTTGCAGTACTAAAAGAAACCTCATTTGCATTGCCTGAAGCCACCAGATTCTCTAAATGGTTGAAATTTATCCGTACAATAGCATGGACCTTGAGATTTTGCAATAATTTGAAATCGCCAGAACTAGCCAGTAAGAAGAACAGACAAACAATGTATCATGATATGAACAGAAGAAATGCAAGAATAAAAATCAACGTAGTTTTGAAGTTTTGTGAGTTGCAACCCGAAGAATTGCAGAATGCAGAAATTTTGTGGCTGAAAAATATTCAAGCAAAACATTTTGCAGGAGAATTAACTTTCTTACGTAGAAATGATTATCCCAGTAAATCTTCAAAACTGTTTGAATTGTCTCCATTTTTGGACGAATTTGGAATTCTGAGAATGAATAGCCGAATTGAGTACGCAGATATTGCTTATGATTTTAAATATCCTATCATTTTACCAACAGCAAAACAAGATATTTCCGTTCAATTACTCATTCTACATCTCCATGAAGAATTGAAACACACAGGACTCGAGACATTGATAAATAATCTGAAGCAAAGATTTTGGATCATTAGAACTCGACAATCAGTGAAGATGACGGTGAGAAGGTGTCAATTCTGCAGAATAAAGAAATCTAAGGCAGTTCAACCTGAGATGGCCCCATTACCACTTTCACGTCTCAAGCCATATACCAGACCATTCAGTTTTTGTGGTTTAGATTATTTCGGTCCGTTGTTGGTTAAAGTGAAAAGGAGTGTGGAAAAAAGGTATGGAGTCATCTTTACATGCTTCAACACACGAGCAATCCATATAGAATTGGCTAGTTCCCTGACTACGGATTCAGCATTGATGGCCATTCACAGATTCATGTCTAGACGAGGACACCCTTCAGAGATTTATTCCGATAATGGAACGAATTTTGTAGGAGCAGAGAATGAATTGAATAGATGTTTGGAAGAGATGGATTGTGCGAAAATTACCCAAGATTTGTCCAAGTACATGATAAAATGGAAATTCAATACTCCAGCAGCACCCTTTCAAGGAGGGGTATGGGAAAGAATGATCCAATGTGTCAAGAAAGTTTTGTATGTCATTCTTAAGGAACAACATCCGTCAGAGGAGCTGTTATCCACATTTTTGGCTGAAACTGAAAGCATTGTTAATTCTAGACCTATAAGCTTTGTTTCGAGTGAATGTGGTGAACTAGAAGCTCTTACTCCAATGCATTTCCTGATTGGTTCAGCTAATACATCGAACTTTCCTGGAGTCTTTGGACCTAGTGATATTTATGGGCGGAAGCAGTGGAAGATTGCCCAGTTAATGTCAGAGAGGTATTGGAAAAGATGGTGTAAAGAGTATGTTCCCTCGCTAAGAAAAAGAAGCAAGTGGTACGAAAAGAAGGAGTCTTTGCGAGTAGGTGATGTTGTAGCTCTTCCTGACATCAAGTACCGAAAAAAATGAATTCTTGGAAGAGTTTCCAAAGAAATACCAGGACATGATAGTCAAATCCGATCTGTGGAAATTAAAACTCAGGAGGGCACTTTAGTTAGACCAGTCAACAGTATTCTCAAGCTGGAGGTTGGAGAATGTTAAATATATTTTTAAACTACGTTCCTGTATATATTTTGGAATACGACAGTTGTAAAAAGTCACAAAAAAGTTTTGAGTTGTGACTGTCAGATTTTCCTGTCAGTGTAATCTGAATAAAATTTGTTGATCGTTTATCGATTCATTATTTGTTACAATCTTCCGAGTCACTAATATTGTGGATTGTAACAACTATATTGTATTTCCAAGTTTGATAGCATATTGGCTGAATATCATTTCCTCTTCATTTAACAAATTGAAATAACTCATATTGAGTCGATATTGATTGAATAATATTTTCCAATATCGATAAAACAATATTGTCTTCACATCGTTTTGAACATCTAGAATAAATATTGCATTTCCAATATTTCCCTCATATCGATTCTAGCAATGAAAACTATATTGTATCTCCAAGTGTGATTACACATATGTTGAATATCATTACGCCAATATTCAATAAATCTTATTAATTAATATTGGGTCAATATTGGTTCATTAATATTTATCGATATCGTTGTAAAAATATTGTCTTCATATTGTTTCCTACATCTATATTGAAATAAAATTTGAATATTGGCCGAATATTCAATGAAACATATTGAAATTATATCATGATCAAACCTGTATAAACATCCGATAGGTGGCTCTACATATAGAACGTCTTCTAAAACCTACGAAAGTATATTAAATACTTCCCATAACTTGTTTTAGAAACAGCTCACTCAGTGGTTATGGTGATCAAAAGGCAGACTCTGGTGTCACCTTCATCAACTAAAAGACATTTAATAATTTCCCAAGGTATATTGACATCCACCAATATATCCAAATGATATTCTATATCGATAAATATTTTGAGGCCATTATTGCTTCAAGAATATTTCACCAAAACTATTTTTAAAATATTTAAACAATATTCGACCAATATCGCAAAATGTTCACATTTTACTTCTCGACAATATAACTTTTGAATATTGTGCCAATATTGTCAAAATATTGTATCAGCGATATTGTACCAATATCGCCGAATATTTTGAGGCCAATATTAGTTCAAGAATATTTCGCCAATATTATTCAAGTAATATTGGACTAATTTCGCCGAATGTTCACATTTTTTTTCTCGCCAATATTGCATTTCAAATATTTCACCAATATTTTCACAATATTGTAACAATATTTTACCAATATAGGTGTGCTACTTGGGCCTTATTGGAAAATCAAACTTTCAATCAACAAACTGATGATATTTTAGACGGGTGACATGTAGACTCACGATTTTCAGTGCTTATGAAGTGTCTGTACCTAGGACTACTAGGATTCTTAATTGAATTATCTGGAGGAAGCCGGTTATGTCGTACAATGACTTTCTTTGTATCTACACACGCAGTGGGTATTCGTTGTGAATATTTTTTTTATCTTCTGGTTCTCTCAAAGAGGAATATCCTGTAATGTTCGAAGAGAAAGTTAGGAAAGCCGAAGGAAGTAGTTAGGATTTGGTGTTCTTCTTGAACTTCTGCAGACTGTATGCCACAGGGAACATCTCCCGAGGCAGTTAGTTCCAAAGCTTCGCCGTTCGTTGGAAGAACGAGGCCTGGGAAGACATGTTCGGCATGACTCCAAAGTTACAAGCTGACTCTGGTAATAAGTGTACAGCCAAGACAAACATAGAAAGACTTAACAACGCGTAAGATGAATACCTCCTGCGGCAACATCTATGAAGGTTGCGGTACAACAAAATTGTTCAAATCATTACGGATATCTCAGAAATTTTACAGGTGCTTTCGCATATCCAGGATCCAGGTGGAGGTAGTTCTCCGTATTGAGTTTAATTTGTGAAAACTTACTGGAAGCGACAAGTTTGAACTCATTCAAGATATTGAATTGATATTTCCGAATATCTCGACAATAGTAAGAGGTAATTTCTCTGAATATAATCTTTCTTATAGTATTGTTACGAATTACCTACACTATTGCCTTCTCGTCATCGCATTGGATCGCTGGCGTATCGGAAATGTACAATAATTGGACACTTGGTTGAACATTCGTAAGACTTCCACGACGTGTCCAGTGAGAATAAAAATTGCAACACTCCACTGGTTCTGCAGAGTTTCAGTTAGAACAAAAAAGTTGCTGAAAATAATCCATAGAGGTAAGCAGTGAAGTTCAGCGGCAAATTTGAACTCTATTCATGATTAATTGAGAAGCTGTAAATGAAATGAGAATAGGTGGTCCTGTGTTTCAATAGCCACGAGCCCCAGGTTTGTATCAATTGGTGTCTGAATCAAGGATATTACTAGAGAAAATGGTAAATGACCAGTAATAAAGCCTACGATGACATGGAGGCCATTATAAAAACGAGAAAAGAAAGAGATAAACTGAGGAAAAAGGATGGGGAAATGGAAAACAAGAGCAATAAAAGGTTGAAAAATATTTGAAAAATTGTGGAGAAATGAATCGAAACATGAGAACAACAGGGAGAACTGTCCTGAAAACCGTGAGACCATAGACCCGAATGGATGAAAATGGTGCCAAAACCACAGGAAAAAGAAGTAGGCAATTGCGGTACGAGAAGAAACAAAGAATGATGTTTGGGCAGTGCGAAAAGCAAAAGAGGAAACAATGCAATATTTCAAAGGACTTCAGGTTGTTACGGCTTAAACACTCAACAAATTGTTTAAAACTCAGAGTAAAAAGGCAGTATTTGTCTCAACATGTATAATATGATTCTCCTAAAATTTCAGACTTGTGCGGTTTCCTATATGAAAACAAACAATCTAATCCATATGGAAATAACAAAGTTATTGGTGCGTGCAAACTTCGTCAATATTTTGACTGTTCGGATAATTTTTCCGGCGAGTGTAGAACCGCCCTCATTTACAAACTAACAAAAACTATCAATTCCAATATCATTATCATAAGCGATCCAATAACCCTTTACATGCCCCCGCATCAGAAAAATCACCCTTTTCGTCGCAGTAATCTCGTTTCCTATCAGACACTTGTAAACTATCCTATTATTAATCTTTCGGAGATACGCGAGAATGTATTCACGAATCCACAGATTCTTGTCGTTTCTCTAGACAAGTCTCATTGATCTAGAAAGATGCGCCGGGATATTTGGCGTCCGTCGTCGTCAGATTCGGTCGTCCGGACATCGAGAGACTGATCACCTCTGGTGGTATTTGCGGAAAATCCCTGTAAATATCTAGCTAGTCGGAATGTCTGGCTAGCCGGATAGTAGGAAAGTGAAAACACGTAAGGAATCATGCGAGTTCCGCACGAACTCTGCAGGGAACCAATTTTTGAAATCGTCGGAATTGATTCTCTCATGAAACAATTCTTCAGATTAAATTCTCGTATTGTTAAGCACTTCTATATAAATGTTACAATATGTATCCGCCCACTAGCTCAATTAGCGCAACCACTATTAGTTCAGTTGGGAGTGAATTTGCGAAAAATTTTATTTTATCAAAGATGATACAATGGGCGCGAACTGTTGAAATCTAGAAGACCGCCCAGATGGCCAGGATTGAGCTGACACTATTACCAGTTGAGGTTCACCATCCCCTTGAGAAGAAGAGAGCGTAGAATGAGTAGTTGTCTTAATGAAAACAAATATTATATTGACATCAACGCAATACAATCGAACCGCCAGCAAATAGTTACACAAATCAATAAATGATACAAATCAATCAGTAATGCAAATCAATCGCTTACTCAAATCAATCAATAACGCCATACTCTTGCAACCTTATTAGGCATACACATGAGCCAATGAGATCGCGCAGCTGTGACGTCACGGAGCCGCTTCCATGGTTCAAAATACATAGGATCACCTAGTTATACTTGACCTATTACGATATGACTGAATACAAGCGACCAGAAGGGTCTATTTCAAACGCCATACTAAATATTCTATAAGTAGTAGGTACGTGATGTAGGACACCACACAAGGTAGAGAGGCTATATGTAGGTACTACGCAGCACTGCGAAATTGTTTCGACACGATGGTTCCTTCTGACTGACACCCTTCAAATAAAAGACATAATTAAAATGACTTTCCAAATGAATCCATCAATTTATGTGTGCTTCTTTGAGGGTTCTCAATTCAAACCTTCATAATCCCTCTCACAACGCCAATCTTTCACGATCTTTCCTCCGTTTCACAACTCAAATCTTTCCGGAATCTTCCCTTCGTTTAAAACGGCAACAAAGCAAATCTATTCTGAAGAACTCAAGCTTTCCTCAAGAGACAACTATCGAACAACCTAATAAAGTTAATGTACTCAAATTGAGGTACAGCTAAACTAGTATAGGGAAAAAAGACCTCATCTGACATTCGTTTAAAGTTACTCTAAATCCTTGGAACCTATAGAGTTTCGCACCAAGGTTTTTTCTCACCGTTCACCTTCAACCGTGGTGGTCGACTGGTAGTGCGTTCGCCTCGCATGCGTGGGGTCGTGGGTTCGATCCATCCATTCACCGGTCTGGTGCATGGCATCACACGTTGAAAGGTAAGGGCTGCGCAATATTTGAAATGCAATATTGGCGAGAAAAAAAATGTGAACATTTGGCGATTTTGGTCCAATGTTACTTTGGCGAAATATTCTTGAACTAATATTGGCCTCAAAATGTTCGGCGATATTGGTACAATATCGCTGATACAATATTGGCACAATATTCTAAAGTTATATTGTCGAGAAGTAAAATGTGAACATTTTGCGATATTGGTCGAACACTGTTTGAATATTTTAGAAATAGTTTTGGTGAAATATTCTTGAAGCAATAATGGCCTCAAAATATTTATCCATATTGGTACAGTATCATTTGGATATATTGGTGGATGTCAGTCAATTTACCTTGGTAAATTATTAAATGTCTTTTAGTTGATGAAGGTGACACCAGAGTCAGCCTTTTGATCGCCACAACCACTGAGTGAGCTGTCTTGAAAACAAGTTATGGGAAGTATTTAATATACTTTTGTGGGTTTTAGAAGACGTTCTATATGTAGAGCCACCTAGCGGATTTTTATCCAGGTTTGATCATGATATAATTTCAATATGTTTCATTCAATATTCGGCCAATATTCAAATTTCATCTCAATCTAGATGTAGGAAACACTATGAAGACAATATGGTTTTAACGATATCTATAAATATTATTAAACCAATATTGACCCAATATTAATTAATAAGATTTGTTGAATATTGGCGAAATGATATTCAACCAATGTGTAATCACACTTGGACATACAATATAGGTTTTATTCCTAGAATTGATATTAGGGGAATATTAGTATTGCGATATTTATTTTAGATGTTAAAAACGATGTGAAGACAATATTTTTTCATCGATATTGGTAAATATCATTCAACAAATATTGACTCAATATGAGTTATTACAATTTGTCAAATAAAGTGAAAATGATATTCAACCAATATTCTAACAAACTTGGAAATAAAACATAGTTTTTTTCCCCTATAATCGATATGACTGGAATATTTGTATTGCAATATTTATTCTAGATGTGGAAAACAATATATAACCGATATTGTATTATTCGTATTGACCCAATATTTCGTGTGATAATCTACATTCAAAACTAGTTCAATCAATATTCCACCAATATTATTAATATAATATTGTTTTTTGAATATTCACCCATATTGGACCAATATTGATTTTTCATTTACAATATATCTATATTGGCCCAATATGGACCAAGATTCAGCCGATATGATGTGCTACTTGGGAACATAATTATAATAACCTTACCGGTGAGGAAGTAAACACATTAAATGACTTTTGGTCTTTGAAAATTATTATGGGACTGGACCACATATGTTTCAGGTGACAGTAAGGTATTTTTCAGTGGTATATAACATTTTACCAGCTCTATCCGACAATTACTTTCAGCACTTGCCAAACAGCTGATCGTTCGACATTATAACCTTTCGCGGAATAATGGTTAAGTAACAAGGAATGTGGAGATGTGTTACCATTCAAAGTGAGCGAGTACGAGCCGAGGCAAAGCCGAGGCTTGTCGCCTGCCGAGGATGTTAACAGTCGATACATTCCGTGTTACTTATTACGTTTTTCCCGCTGCTTGTTGACATTTCTCAATATTTTCCTGGATTGAAGTTTTTTTTCTTACCCTTCCTTCATGATTATTCGTTCCGCTATTTCATTCGAAGTTGCTTGTGCGTGTAACTAAGTTACCGAATGAACAGACAACAATAATATATAATATTCAAATAGTCTCATAACCTAAAAATTCAAATAAATGAAGCTGAAGGTATTACTTCTGAAAATCAAAGTCATTATTACCCTAGGCATGTAAATGACACTATTTACATTCCGTTGTCAACATGAATTAGTAAACGAATGATATAGGCCATTTACATGTTTTGTTGCTAAGCATGTTTGGACTATCTACAGTGTCGGCAGCGGGAAAAAGACTGTTATGACTGTTATAAATATGCCCCAATCGTAGAAAAAGTGACTGGTATGTAAAATATTAGCAAATGGCACTCCTAAGACAGTTCGATTGCAACCCTGAGTTTATCGTGTATTTCTTTACTTTCAGTCAACCTAACTTGATGGAACTATTGATGTACAGTTAGAAGTACTCATAAAGCCGAAATTCATAAATATATCTTCCTAACTCACACATGAACCTTTCGCTGGACATATGCAGAGTGGTTCTCTAAAAAGTTGTCAAAATGTTCCATAGCTTTTCCTATAAAACGTTGAAATTTGATCTCAAGTATATTATAACAGGTACCGTAACTGATTTATGGTCTGGTTAGAGTGTTGCGGGGTGACCCATCATGAATTATATTCAGAATCATAATACACGAAACAAATCCCGTACACACTGCCGTCAGTTGTGAGCGGTGCAAATGAGTATGAAGGTGGGTATAGAGGTTTTTTGACAAAAGATTCTTGCACGGCATTTCTCAAGATGATAGACCATTGGAAAATAATCAAGTAGAACCTACTGCCGTACAAAAACAACGGGTTTACTCAGAACGATCTGTTACGTTTCGACTGCTGCAGCTATAATATAAATATGAAGTTGCTAATATCCACTGAGACCAATATTCTCTTCATTTACAACCACGATAAGGAAAATTTGTTTTTATATCAATAATAATAATAATATTAATAATATTTATTTCGCTTGTTAAAAAGTATAAAATTATCACAATTAATATTTCTGTACAATAACAAGGAAGACGTCAGTGTAAACACAAATAATATATAGATAAAAACAATAAATTGACATGAAAAAATTGACTAAAACATATGAAGATAAGTTACATTTTATAAAAATTGTTAATTAAGCTCCTCAACGGTGTAGCAATTTTTTTCTATAAGATATGCTTTTAGTTTCCTCTTGAATATGGAAATATTCACTGAATCCTTAACTTGTTATATAGTTTCGGTCCGAGGTAGAGATGACTCTTTTGATAAAGAGAGGTTCGGTGGGGATTCGGTATTAGTAAACCTCTAGCTCTAGTTGGATATGGATGGTCTTGTTGATTTGCCATAAACTTTTGTTTATTTTTATGAACGTATATGCACATCTCATATATACAGGGTGTTAATTAAGTACGTTGACAAACTTCGGGAGGTGATTCTTTGAAGGTTTTCAGGACGAAATGTTCATATAAACATATGTCCCAAACGGCTTGGTTTTCGAGATACAGGGTGATAAAAATACATTTTTTTCAAGATTTTTTAGAGTTAACTTCGACAATAGTACGCACGATACAAAATAATGCATTTCTCAAATAATTCACAGGGTCCTCCTTTTTTCAGAGTCAAGCTTTGTTCAACCCTTCAGAATTTTTTTTTCCGCCGCCACTGATATATTATGAGAAAGGAATAATGAATGTTGTTTCATTTAACATCTTTTTGCTCTCTTGATGTTTTTCATTTACTTGTACGGTTCAGGAGTTACAATGAAAATATTAACGCAAACATTTTCCAGTAACATAAAGAAATTTGAGAAGCAAATAGTCTAACAAACTTGAAGGGTGATTCTTTGAAAGGTTTCAAGATGAAAAGTTCATATAAACGGCTTGGTTTTCGAAGTACAGGGTGATCAAAATACATTTTTTAGGAGTTTTTGGAGTTTACTTCGAAATTTTCGACAATAATCGATCCAAATTAGTTCAAATTGGACAAGTACAATCCATTCAATAGTGCGCATGATATAAAATAATTCATTTCTCGAAGTGTCATTGCCACTCTCCAAAGATTAGCGCGTGACGCAATACGTCATTTTGTTCTCATTACACAAATAGCTATTTTCTGCTCGTGTAGAGAAAATAACTCAGGTTGAATATGTATTGCACAAAGTTAATTATGGCAAAATAATTTTGGACATTTTCAATAGTGAATAACTTTATTATCAAATACTAGAGCAAAGTAACATAAATTCCCTAGGAATAAAATTAAGTTCAGAAAAGGACCATTATTGAAATTGATATGTCAGAGCAGCTGCTGGAAATGGCCACCGCCAACTTCAATGCATGCGTTTATGCGCCTAACCATAGACTGGCGGACACGCTCAAAAATACCAGGAGTGTTTCTTATAATTCCGCATGACTCCTGTATGCGATTCCTCAGGTCTTCTTCACTTTGAACTGGAGTTCGGTACACTAATGATTTAAGATGCCCCCAGAGGAAAAAATCAAGTGGATTCATATCGGGTGACCTTGGTGGCCAAAGTTGTGGCCCACCACGCCCAATCCAGCGATCAGAATAATTCTCTTCTAAATATTGGCGTGCAACCAATCTGAAGTGTACTGGAGCACCATCATGCATAAACCAAATTCCAATTCTTTCCCTCAGTGGGATCTCTTCTAGGAGTCCAGGTAAGATGAATTCAAGAAAATGTCGATAATGTTCACCATTGAGTCTATGAGGCAGAAAATGTGGCCCGATAAGGAAATTCCCTACAATTCCAACCCAAACATTCACAGAAAACGTCTCTTGAAAATGGTTTTCAATCACGGCGTGTGGGTTTTCATCAGCCCACATATGATTGTTGTGAAAATTAATAATGGCTTTACGGGAAAAGTATGCCTCATCGGTGAATAACACTTGAGATAAAAACCATGGATTTTCCAACAATTTATTTCGAATCCAAGTGCAAAAAGTTAATCTCTTTGGAAAATCCCTTGGCAGAAGAGCTTGAACACGCTGTATGTGATAGGGATAAAGTTGTTGCTCTTTTAAAATTTGCCATACCAATACATGGGTTACGTTAAACTGTCCCGCAATTTGTCTTGTACTGGTGTCTGGATGCTGCTCAATTACGTTAAGTACAGCTTCTTCTATCTGAACTGTTCTAACTCTCCTGGGTCTTCCTATGAGAACAGCAGACCTCTTGAAAGTACCCGTTTCACGAAGACGGGAGTGAATATTGATGAACATTTGTGTGCTGGGAATATGACGTTGTGGAAATCTTTCTAGATACATTCGTCTGGCGGCACGAGCGTTACCATCAGCCATTCCATACATTAAGTGCATGTCTGCCATTTCTGAATTTGTATATACAACCATTTTATTCAAAGGAATATTGAATGAATCTGCTTTACAGCTTGCACTAATGAAGAATTAACAATGAGACAGTTTCTCAACTTTCGATAACTGTCAAGTTGTTGATATTTAAATAAATGAATTAATATCAAAGCCCACTTTGCTATTTTTATGAATTCAAATTGATTACAAAATTTCTGCGTTACTGCAGAAGAAAAAACAAACCGAAATTTCTGATAAAATAATGTACTCCGTACGGAAACAAAAATTTGTTTGATTTAGGTTTTCGGAGTTATGACCAGAGATTCATAAATGAAAATCAAATGTGTAATGATCTGCGACTATTAGATAAACCCTATTAACTATCTTCCATTACAGGATTACCTTTCGGAAGTTATTTATGTTGAAAAGGAAACTTTCAATTGAAAACTAAAAAATATCTTTTTTTTAAATAACAAAAAATTTGTATGAGTTCTCTTTCAAGACTGATGGGTAAAAACATTTTTAATCAAATATCTCAATGAAAATGCACATTTTTACCATCAGAATCTTCAGGTTGAAAGTTAAGGTTTTCCCAATATCTGTCAGATCTAGTTTAATATCCAGCGTACCGCAGTGACGGGGAGATAGTAGTTTTCTGTTAGATATCACAAAAAGAAATCACATCTTTACAATAACAAGCTTTTATTTAGCTTCACTTGTAACTAACTAACAAACAATTTAATAAAAGTTGAATTTGACCCACTTCTAATACTCTGATTAATTTGAAATTTGGCAGGTTTCCGTAATTCCGGTGACAATGCATTAAAAAAATGTTTGTTAAAAAACAAGATGGCGGCTCCAATATGGCGGACGAGTTTTGTGATTATGATCCGATTCTGTTCAAAATTGGTATGTGATGGTTTTTGGGTTGGAGATTTTCAGTTTCACATACAAAATAAACTAAAATGTTAAAAATGAAAATTATAAAAAGAAAACATTTTAAAGTTTTTATACAATACACTGAAAAGGAAAAAATAATTCATTTCATTGTTTGATCTAGGTAATCTTGTACAGAAAGATTTTGATACTCACAGAATAACCTACAAAAAATGAAACAAATTATTTTTTCATTTTCAGTGCATTTGTATAAAAGCTTGTCTTTATATTTTTTATTGTATAATTTTTATTCATCGTAGATTTTTCTAATTCTGAAAAAATATTTCCATCAATTTACAATAATTGAAAATGTTTAATTTTCAAATTTTCTAATGTTATGCCACACTGGAAAATGTTTAAATTAATATTTTCATTATAGCCCCTGAACCGTACAAGTAAATGAAAAAATGCAAGATATCAAAAAGATGTTAAATGAAACAACATTGATTATTCCTTTCTCATAATATGTCAGTGGCGGCGGAAAAAAAATTCTGAAGGGTTGAACAATTTTGACTCTGAAAAAAGGAGGACCCTGTGAATTATTTAAGAAATGCATTATTTTGTATCGTGCGCCCTATTGAATGGATTGTACTTGCCTAATTTGAACTGATTATTGTCGAAAATGTCGAAGTTAACTCTAAAAAATCTTGAAAAAAATGTATTTTTATCGCCCTGTATCTTGAAAACCAAGCCGTTTGAGACATATGTTTATATGAACTTTTCGTCCTGAAAACCTTCAAAGAATCACCTCCCGAAGTTTGTCAACGTACTTAATTAACACCCTGTATATAGACCGGCAACTGTGAGTATTTTTAGTTATCCAAAAGAATTTCTGCATGTCTGCCGCCATCCTAATTTGGAAATTATTCATACAGCATACTTTTGCAGAATGAATAATCTTTCAGCAGAAGAGCTCATACCGCAGTTCAAGATTGCATAGCGTAAGTGACAGCCAATAGTGGCATGATACAGATTCAATAGAACTTCCTTTCCACGATGATTTGACATAAATCTCAATGCGTAACAGTTATTTCTCAGTTCATCGCACAGTGAATCAATATGAGTACTCCAAGTGAGTTTATAATCTAGAGTAAGACCCAGCATTCTCGTCACTGAGTTGGATGTCATCTCTAGTTGGCTGTCTTCATAGATTTTGAAAGTTTCGGTGGTGTTGTGAATTGTAAATTTTTACCAATGCTGTTTTGCTGATATTGAGTGCTAAATGGTTTTTATCGGCCCATGTCCTTACTCTCTCATAAATGGTTTCTGTTGTTTTTGCAAGTGTTACTGCATTGTGGTCAGTGACAAGAAAGTTGGTATCATCAGCATATGCCACAATATGTACCTCCGAAAGACTATGAAGATAGCTTATCAAGTCATTTGCATATATAAGAAAAAGCAGTGGCCCGAGTATGGATCCCTGTGGTACTCCTTGTTTACAAGGCATGGTCTGACTCTGAGTATCTTGAACTATTACACATTGCGACCTATCCTGTAGGTATGACTTCATCAAGTCTTGAGCCACACCACGGACTCCATATCGATGCATTTTTTGGATCAGTAAGTAGTGATCGACACAATCAAACGCCCTAGAGAAGTCAATAAACAAACCACAAATCTGTAACTTGCTATCTAAGGCTGTTACAACATGCTCAATGAAATCATATAAGGCTGTTTCGGTACTTCTATCTTGCATGAAACCATGTTGGTTTGACGAAAGGAGTTCATTTCTAAGGAAGAATGCTAGTAACTGATTTTTAATATTCATTTCGAACAACTTGGATACACTAGAAAGAAGACTTATTCCTCTATAGTTCTCATATTTAGTAGAGTCGCCCTTTTTGAAGATTGGAGTGATGAGTGCAGATTTTAATTTTTCAGGGAATACTCCTTGTTCCATAGATAGATTTATCAGATGGATCAACGGATAACCTAATTCCTCTACGCATTTTTTCAAGAGATTGTTTGAGATATGATCATGTCCGTGTGCATTGGAATTTTTCAATTTTGCTGACTTGTTCAAAAAGGTCGTATTCAGTGATTGGGTGGAAAAAAATTGAGTTAGGGCAAAGTGCCACTATATTTTCCATAAAACTGAGATCAATGTCCTTTTGTTTTCCAGTTTGAGTAAAGTGGGCATTGAAATTATTGGCCATATCAAAACATGACACCTTATGTTCTCCCTCAAATATGGTAATATCTTTCGGTTTGTTATTTTTTTTCTCAAAGGTGTTTATAGTTTGCTTCATAGTCTTTGGTTTGTTATGTGAACTGCTAATCTTATGTTCAATGTGTCTTTGGTTATTTTGCTTTAGTTTCTCCCTGTATATTTTAGTAACTTGGCCACAGATGCCCTTAAAATTTTCGTTTTCTCTTGCACATTCCGAATAAAGAGAGACCATATTCTTGAGGTTAAGGAGTTCAGGGGTAGGCGGGTTAGAGTTGAATTTTTTTCTTTGTGTTGACCGTTTCAGTGGAAAAGATAATTCAATATAATATTGAAGGATTTGGTGAAAAATATTGTATGCTTCATTTGGACATGTTTCATTGTATATATTATGCCAGTTCTCATCTCTTAATGCTTGGGTGTATTGAAAATTGCAGTGTCGAAGAATATAATTTGATCAATGAATACGTTAAACATTTTTTTCAATTACTTTTTCAATTTGCAGAAATTTTGTAATTTTTTGAAACTAAAACGAATGAGAAAAAGCAAGGTTCCGTAACATTTACAAGATTGCAGAATTAATGCATGATTCATATTATTACTAGCAGTATTCCTAGTTTACAGAACTTTCACAATTTTCAGTGTAAAAAATACAGCAATAAAACGTTTTTTGCCATTTCAACAATGTTCTGTTCATAACCAGACTACATTCAAATTTTATAGTTGTTTTCAATAACGCCCTAAAATACCACTGAAGTTTGAATTTTTTTGGAATTGATGTGAATTGATTGCCTATATCTACTGGCCTATTATTATTTTGAAGCAAAAAGGGTTTCCATAGTGCAATATAAACCCATAACACTTCCTACTTATATTTTATTCTCATGTGAGATTAACTCAAAATTAGCTGATCCTCCTTTCCTTTTTTGGCATAATGCTCACCTTGAAATAGATAAGCTAAAAATTATCCACTTTACAATCGATGGAACATTTTAAAAATTAAACATTTCATAGGTATGAACCCTTCAGAAACCACGTGTTTTCATAATGGTCTTAAGTGCTGATATTGTTTCAAAATAATATATTCTGACTCTAATTCAAAAAAATGAGAGCAGTATACATAAAATTAGTCAGAATGCATCACGATATCATCCAATATCGATAACACTCTGATTATAGTGTAGTTCAAGAATATGAATCACTTTGGCTAGCAATTTATTCGTCCTTCATCGATTTACTTGAAATTTGGACAGCAGGTAGGGCATAGCTCAAGGATCAAAATCTATATCATGCTGAGAGGCGCTTTCATCCTGGGGGTGGTTGCCACCCCATATCGGAGGTGGACATTTTTTATTACATTTGAACCACAGGAATCCATGAAAAAACTAATTCTAAGTAAAAAATGTCTCTTGCATTTTTTTTGTGAAATTATTATTTTTCGAGTTATTCGTGGATGAAAGTAGCAGTTTTTCGACGAAAAATTCAACGTTTATAATCGGTTTGTCGCGATTAACTCGAAAAATATGTAATTTATCAAAAAAACTAAGGAGAGCAAAATTGTAGCCTATGACAATACAAAGAGAATCCTTTTTTTATAATTCCTGTCTGACTGATACGGACCGAGCTATGGCTTGTTAATGGTTAGCTTTTGTTCGTCAAATGGCGATAAAACTGTTAATTTTACGTAAAAAACTTTCAGAAGTTTCTTTCAAGTACACAAAAAAGCTTCCTTTAAAAAAATTAAAGTATGTAGCATCAACATTAAGCGAGTTACGATGAAAGTAAGGTCGGTCCCTACATTTTTTCACAAAAAAATCAATGAAAACAACCTCCTAATTACCACCCTTTTCCAAAATAACTCCAGAAATACTGGAGATACGAAAAAAATGCTCGAGTATAGAATTGCCGATTTTTTTATTCCAAAGAATTTCCCTTGAAAAGATTATCTGTACGATGAACATTTGGCGAGATATGGCCTTTTGAAACGAGCGAGCACCACCTTATTCGAGCCCTTCAAACTCACCCCATTTCAAAACAAAGGGATCTGAAATGATTTAATATGCATAGCTTTGTAGCTCTTGAAAAACAAAACAAAATAATTTTCGGATGAACTTTCTATCATCAAAAGTGAAGGAGCTATATTTAAAAACAACACTTACATTCATTCCAAAATACAGGTGAAGAAACATCTGCTTATATGTGTTTTTTAAAGGTAAATTCTTTTCATTTTCATTAAGCTCTAAATAGAGTTGATTTTTAACGGTTGAAATATTTTGAAATTGTATTACAAAGCATAAAACAATCATTATTCAACTAACCCAAACTGAATTTTACTCAGCTTAAGCTTTAAAATGTTATTTTATAAGTTTTGACAATTAGGGGTAGTTTTCACCCATAAAAAATAATATAGAATTTGAAGTAGAGTAATATGAGCCTTATTCCAAATTTTGTAACAAAAGCTGATTTTATAGACAATAGAGATTTATCACAATTAATTCGACCGAGCGGAGTCGTTAGAAACATAATAATAATTTGAGAACGTTGAGCTCTAATTTTCTAGGAACTAGGAATCGTACCACACAGAATTTAAGATCTTTAACTCGCCTCACTTTTTCATCAGATGATCTCACCTTTCTATACTCGAATCTCCATTTGTTCTGTCTCCTCTCAGGCTGGATTGATGAGAACTCGTTGCAAAACTTACTTTAACACTCAACTCAAAGAATTACTGTGTTCAACTCTGTTATATAAATTCATTTCTCTCAACTCAAAAGGATTTTTAAACTGGAATCTGAACTTTTGTGAATAAAAAGCCAGAATTCATAACTCTTATATCTATTGAAAAAAAACAATAAGGAATAACAACCAAAGATGTTAGGGATATTTCTGAAATTATTTGATAAAGCAACTCCTGATTTTAACTATTGAACATAACTCAAACAGGAAAAAGGTGAATGAGGCAAAATAATTTACAAGATAAAACACAAAAGACTCGAAATTATTCGTATACAACAAATGCTAAAAGTTGATTAGAAGCATCAACTTTTTGGAGAGAGGTGAAGAAGATCGACTTTTTATATTTAAAGACTGGAAATTAACGATATTGCCCGGAATGAATGTTGAATCATGACAATTATAATCATTTGAGAAAAATAATAAAATAACTGCGCCACAACATGTTGACTTGAACGTGCGAAACGAAACGCTAACTAATTTTCCACCTACTGTCCGATTTCATAGTTCGATCGTCTACCCTCTCTGTGAAGTGCTTTCAGGGTGCCTATCGGGATATCATAAAAATCAGAAAATAAACATTTGCAGACTATTCGAATATTTGCACTTTTCTAGACATCGAAGGAGCCTTTGACAATACATCCTCCAAAAGTATGGTCTCAGCGGTCAGGAGGAGAGCAACACTACAAGTTTCTGATCATGTCATATATTTAGGGCTGTTCTTGGACAAAAAACTAACCTAGAACATGCGTCTACAACATGTAGTCAACAAAAGCAAAGCATTGTTCATGACGTGCAGAAGAGCTTTTGGAAAAACATGGGGACTGAAACCGAAAGTCTTGACTGGCTTTACACCGCGATCATAAGACCCAGAATTACACACGGTTCACTTCTGTGGTGGCCCAAGATGAAACATAGAAAGTCGAAAACCAACCTTGGTAAAATACAGAGGCTCGCCTGTCTGTGGTATGAATAGCACTCCAACCGCTGCTATGGAAATTATCCTAAACCTCCCACCTTTAGACATCAAAGTCATGAGAGGGGCGAGGATGAGTGCATACAGACTTAAACAAACAGGTAATTGGATAACCCAACCACAAACTGGGCACAACAAAATCATCCATGAAGTCAACATTACCGAACTGGAAATGATATCAGACTACATGCTATCACAATACTCGTACGAAAAAACATTCAAAACGCAGCTCGAGTGGAACGAATGGGATTCGGGAGTAGAATCACTATCATCTGGAAACATTATCTGGTACACAGATGGTTCAAAAACAGATGAAGGAACAGAAGCAGGAATATACGGGGTGATGCCAAAACGGAACGTAATAGTCCTACTTGGTAACAACACCACAGTATTCCAAGCAGCAATGAATCTAGACCGTGGGTATGGAAGAAAACACATCTACATTCTATCTGACAGCCAGAGCGCTATAAAAGCCCTGAACTCAATACAGATAAAGTCTAAGCAAGTCTGGGAATGTCTTCAGAGCCTCAATGAACTGTCGAAACGCAACAAGGTTACACTTGTGTGGGTGGGTGCCCGGACATAGGGGAATTGAAGGTAATGAAAAAGTAGACCAACTTGCAAAGAAAGCATCTGAATATTATCACTTACGCAGATGATACTGCTATCCTCTATTCAGCAGATGACTGGCTCACCTTGAAAACACTAATTGAGAGAGACATGAAGAGCATTCAGCAATGGTTCAAAAGCAGACTCCTAACAATCAATGCTGATAAAACGTTATTCTTGCCCATTTGTTCCACCAAAAATACTTTACCTACCTATACCTTCCTCTGCATTACCCAGGATTTCTCAATAAAATGTACGAACCATTTCAAATATCTGGGAGTAGTGCTAGATAGCCACCTTAGATGGGACAAGCACATTCACTTTGTTATAAAAAAACTCCAATTTCTAACATATAAATTTTACAACCTGAAGAATATACTAGACATCAAACAAATAAAAACTATATATTACTCTTTGGTCCAGTCCCATATATCGTACGGCATTGTCGCCTGGGGAGGTGTAGGAAAAACCCTCTTACATAATCTCACCCTCATACAGAAAAAACTGTTAAAAATTATTTTCAATAAGGACAGAACATACCCAACAGATGCCTTATACATTGAGACAAGAATATTTGATCCTAGGCAATTGTACTTCCTCCACTGTGGTGCATATCAACACAAAATGAAATGTACCCTGGAAACCAACACTCACTGCTATAACACTCGCAAAAAAAGTGTACATACTTACCTCCCCCTACTGCCAAAACAACTGTCCAAAAGTCCATCAACTACTTAGGTCCGAAATTATACTCAATAATTCCAATAGAAATTCAAAATCTATCAAACCCACTTAACTTAAAAAAAAAACTCAGAAAACGCATACAATCGCTCTCAAGAGATGACATACATAATTTTATTGATCACCCGTACATGAGTTAATATTGTTGTGCAGAAAAATCTAGATACCTATAGTCCTAATTTCCTTCAGAAGTGGAATTTCTCTGTTTCTCATACCCTTTACGGATCCAGTACTATTAATTTCTATTGTACAATAACAGAATTAATCTGCACCATTCTAGTACTCATCTACTGCTAACTTGAAGTGAATACCTACGCCTTATATTCTCCCATACAAAAGCTGTTAATCTCGTTGGATGTAATATTCAACTTATCTTAGCATTTTCTGTAAATTATATGTGTTTGGCCGTAACGTCATATATTATTATTATATTATATACCTGTACCTACACTAGGCAATTATTGTTTATAATAATTATCAGTAACATTTTAATGTATGTGTGTATTTGTATAATTGTTTTTCCATATATTTAATCATGTTTAATGCTAGCATATAATTAATTAAATAATATTGTTATTTGAATACTATCTAGAACCTAATGTATCATGTTATAGTTTTTCTCCGCACAAGTATTTTACTTATTGGAGCTTCCCTGTTTATTGTTGATGCAATTTCTCATATTTTACATGTATTTCCCAATTTCAATCTCAATAAACTATTATTATTATTAATCACCACTCACAGGTCCAGAACCAGCGTTTGGAATTAGCAAAACCCGATGCGGAAACCTAATCAATGAGTGGAAGAAATCAAAACACCAAACGTATTGGGACCAAATCGAAGAGCATCGACACAGCACAGCAATGGTGAGGCACCTGAGCCAAACACTGACGGCTGACACACTCAACCTTAACAGATCTAAGATAACCGGACACTGCGGCCTTAGGAAACACCTACACATACACACCATGGGAATGAATAGAGAAACCGTGGACTGTAGACTCTGTGGTGACGAGGAGGAAACAGCCTCTCACATCATCTTGGTATGCGACGCGTTGCTCAATAAGCGCAAGAGAATATTCGGAAAGATCAACCTAGAAACAGGGATGAATCCGAAACACCTAGTAAATAGACTACTGAACCTGGTGAAAAACGCAGGCCTATTTAACTGGGAACCACTGACGACAGAACAATACAATAGACCCCAGCTGGTCTCAGTGTTAAGGGAAACCTCAAGGTAAACCCGGTATCTCGCTCGTCAGCCTTTAACCAACCACTCATTCGAATATTTAATAGTTGTTGTTTGTTCCCTGTTACTTTAAAATGTCCCATTTGGAAATAATCTTACTTACTGACCCTTAAAAGTAATATGATAGATACACTATTATTATTTCTAAGATCACAATTTTTATGCAAATCGATGCAGGACGACAAAAATTGCAAGGTTTTGCCATTTTTTGGGCTTCATTTGCTGGAACATAGGTCAAGTTCAAACTACGAATACTAAGAATTTGTTCCCGTGGTTCTTAATTATCTAATATCCTGAAAATCTCTAAAGGTTCTACTTATTCTTTGTGTGCCTTCCTTTATTCGATCCAACAACGGGACAGGATTGTCATTTACTCTGAAATACGCTTATTGTTTCAACAGGCATAAATTCAAAGGCAAAGTCAACATGGAATTCATCAAACCATCCATTGGCAATGATTTAAGCCCTGCTAATCACGACATCCAAACATTTACCCTACCGTAAAATACAATCGTCGACCTTGCTCACTTCAAGTTCTGCCTAGTTTCACAAAATATGTCAAAGGAGTAACTGCTAACCGTGGTCATTATCTGTAGGGATATCGATCTCTTTCTTTGGCTATTCCACTATTTTTAGACGCATGGCCTGTGCCACAGCACACTATTATGTTGTATTACATTAGGGATCAATAACGCTTATTATTCATGGTTGGTAGAAGTTAGGAGGAAGGGGTGAAAAGCCCAGCAATCAGATAAATTGAGCAATTACTCAATTTCCAACCGGTTGACAAATTTATTTTTATAGTTGATGGCTCTATCCCAAGAGACACAAACCGCTCAAGAGCTCTTGATGTTTTCTGAATTGACAGAAATTTGAGGAGCTTGACGGAAGATAATTGTGTGAAACGAATCCGTGCAACAGTATAATGCATATACAGTGTGTCCCAGGTAAAACTTGGCACCCCCCTGATCAACGAACTCGTGAAAAAAATTTAAAATCGCTCAGACCCGTGGATTTTTATGTCATGGGAAAAACTTTCACCAAATGCATTATCATTGTATTGTCAGCCCCAGCACCCCCTACTTCAGAATTTTCAATAGGACTACTATACTTGTGATACCTCCATTAGCTATATTTTTTTATCTAAGTAGGGCATTTGACACAATTGACCATATGCTACTTATTGAAAAACTAAATCGAATAGGTATTAGAGGTATTCCTAACAAGTGGATAGAATCGTATTTGAGTGATAGGAAACAAGTAGTTGTTGTCAGGCAGCTTAAATCTGAAGAATCCGCTGTAAGTGTCGGAGTACAACATGGATCAATACTGGGTCCTTTTGTTATTCATACTATTTGTGAATGATATAAAAGAAGTCTGTGAAACCACTGATTTGACAGTGGCATATGCGGATGATACTAATTTTGGCATAAATGGAAATACCATAAACTCAGAATTAAGAGCTAAAATAAGTACCGAAGAATTCCATCAATACTGTGTGAACAATGGGCTATTGGTTGATATTGATAAAACTGTATTTTTATATTTCTTAACAAAAAATGCATCTCACAATGATAACATGATGTTGAGGATGAATGATCAGCCAATACAGGAGGTAAGCTCAATAACATTTTTAGGAATTACTATTGACAATAAAATTACTTGGGAACAACATATTGACAATGTAGTGGCAAAATTGAGCTCAGTGTGCTTTCTTATCAGGCAGCTGAAAAATACTGTATCAATTACCGTCTTGAAAATGGCTTACTATGGTTTAGTGCAATCAGTACTGTCATATGGCCTTATATTCTGGGGTACATCAGCCCATTTTAACAAAGCATTCATTATACAGAAAAAGATTATAAGATGTATGAAGGGGCTACACCCCCGGAAGTCCTGCAAACCAATATTTATCGAACTGCAAATTATGACTTTACCATCACTTTATATATATATATATATATATATATATATATATATATATATATATATATATACATTACTAAGTTCATGGGTTGAACCGCGTTGAGAGTTTATAACTCGACGTTTCGGCTCCTGCTTTGGAGCCATTTTCAAGAGTGTGACTGCGAGGCATCTATCTGCCTACTCCTCGAGTCGTGGTCTTGAGAGATATCAAGGTCTCAACCTGCCTACTCCTTAATCTCAAAAGACTTTTGTATCCATTTGTATCCATCATTTTGAAGGGAATTCAATCCCAAATACATCGGTGTACTGAAATTGAGAATCGATCAAGTGTCGTTGAAGTTTCAATGAAAACTAAGTTTTATCAAGATATTTTTATTTTTCATCACCCAAAATCATCGTAAGAAAGGATTACTGTGCGCACGACACTGTATTGAAAAATAATATACTGTCAGAAATAATCGTTTAGAAGGTGAGGCAGAGGTTTTTATGAAAAAATTGAATTGTCGCTATGTGTTTTTGTACACGCATAACTTTGTTTACGCCTTGGTATTTGATGTATTCGAGTCACTTCATTCATCAATTCGAAATCTTTCGAAAATGGTTTATACTATACAAGAGAGAATATCCATTGTAGCTGCGTATTTTGAAAATGGACGATGTGCTAGAGCTACGGCTCGAATTTTCAATGAAATTCATCCAGAAATAACCACATCATATTAGCGTTGTATGAGGATTATAATTAGTATGTGCTTCAATTGATGAATAAGTTCACGGAGTCGGGATCAGTGCTGAATAAAAAACATGAACGAGAGCAGGCTATGAGATATGAAGGGGTCGCTGTTGCAGTTGTAGGACATGCAGTGATGGACAGCATTCAATCTTTAAGACAATTTGAGAATATTTCTGTAGTTTCTAAAAGCAGCGTGCATCGAATTCTGAAAGAAGCAAAATTCCATCCTTATAAAATGCAGAATGTACAAGAATTAAATGTAGGTGATCCTGACATACGTACAGAGTTTTATGACATCATAAGTCAAGTGACTAATGTATGTGTTTATGGGATTCCAGAAAAAAATTACGAACATCTGAAAACAGAGTTTCGTGAACTGATAAATAATTGTACAAATTTATCAATTACAGACAATCATATTATGACTGCCTATAGAATTGGAAATAGAATCACCGAACGTTCTCGACCTGTCATTATCAAATTTATTAGCTATGACTGGAAAGTAAATGTGCTAAAAAATACCAGGAGCTTCAAAGTAAAAAAAATCTTCATCACCGAGGATCTCACCAAAACACGCAGAAGACTACTAATGGAAGCAAAGGCAAAATACGGTGAAAAAAACACTTGGTGTTATAATGGTCAAATATTTACCAAAATAAATAACCACAAAAAATTTGTTAGGTTCTGTAAGGATTATAAATTCTTGGAACGTATATGAAAGAATCAATTTATTTCACTAACGAATCATTATTTCTAAAATTATATCGTTATAGGTATAGTTACTGAACGTATGTTTACAACAATTAAAAATAGGAGCAACTGATTCAGCTTTACACAGCTTTTCACTCATTTATAGGGATACATTTTTTTTTAAATTTTCGATTAGTTTATTTTATTACAATAATTATTTAATACACATCTAATATGTTACATTTTTTGGATGAATTGGAACATTATGAGTAGGAAAAGACACATGTCTGCAAAAACATCACAGAAACATTGGAAAAAATTAAAAATGGAAAAAAACATCTATTTAATATAGTACATCTAAATATAAGAAGTTTGAATAAAAACTTCAATGAACTTACTATATTACTGCAATCTTTTGAAATAGAAAATTTAGATATCATTATTCTCACAGAAACTTTCCTTATTGAGGACATAAATAGCTTTGCTTTACCGGAGTTCAATATATTCTACAACGAATCGTGTTATAATAAGAATGATGGAGTAGTCGTATATGTGAAAAAACATATTGATAATATTACCAGTATTGAAAGTTTATCAGAAGTAAGTTTATTGAAGGTATCTTACAAACTGAATTCGTTTACTTTTTCTATCTACGCATCTTATAGGCCTCCTGCAACAAATTTGGATCAATAAATTAACGATCTAAATGAATTTTTTGAAAAAAATAGAGATAATGATGTCATAATGCTGATTGACGATAGTAACATAAATATTTCGAACACATCTGACAACCTTGTGAATAAGTGTATGTGTAAAATGGCCGAACATGGCTTCTCGTCTTACATTAATTCACCAACAAGAGAAACTGAATCAACTTCAAGCATAATGTATATTTAAGGATAGTAAATTTTTCCGTACCTAATTCACTTAATTTCAAATCTTATGTCATACAAACAAATATAACTGATCATTACACTATGTTAACTACTGAAATCAAAGACACCCTAAAACAAAATATAATAACAAATGATAATACTACATTTGTGGATGATACAAAATTGAAAAACTTAATGAAAAAAGAAAAATGGGATGATGTTCTAAGTTCAAATGACCCAAAAATTGTCTATAGATTTTTTTTCAGCAAAATTAAGGAATATATTGATAAATGCACTAAAACTAAATTACTGAGAAAGCAATCTGTAAAACTTAAACCGTGGATTACACAAGGACTAATCAATTCTCTCAAACATAAGGGTCATCTAAAAAGAAAATTGAACAAAAAACCGTCAAACGAACTAAAAACTGAGTACCAAAATTATGGAATTTTTTTGAATAAATGAATTAGATCAACAAAAGAAAACTATTACAAGGGTAAAATACATGCAGCCAAAAACAATTACAAAAAAATATGGATGGAAATTAATAATATTACGAAGTACAAAACAAGAAAAAGTTCATCAGACTCTTCTCACATTGTTGACGATGCTGGAATTACACTCAATTCCGACAAAGAAAGAGCCAACCAATTCAATAAATTTTTTGTGAATATTGGCAAAAATATGGCAGATTTACACGTCCCATTAATACTTCCATACCATCTACAAATCAAAATCATCTCAGAGATTCACTTTTTCTGAATCCTATAACAATTACTGAATTATCGAACATAATATCGAGTCTGAAAAATAACTAGGCACCAGATCTAGACGGCATCTCAGTGTCTTTTCTCAAAAAATTTGCAAATTATTATATAGGTCCACTATGTCATATTATAAATTTATGTTTTTGCAGTGGCTCTATACCAAATCAATGGAAATAATCAATAACAACTACAATTTTTAAAGCGTGAAATAAAAACCTAACTACAAATTACCGACCAATTACTGTTATTAACAATTTCTCCAAAATCTTTGAAAAATCGCTTAAGATAAGAATCATGAATTATTTGGAAAAACATAATATACTATCAAATAACCAGTTTGGCTTCAGAGAAAATAAATGTACTGATAAAGCAATATTTCAGCTTATCAACAATATCTTGAACAATTTGGATGCAAACAAAAAGTGTCTAACAGTATTCATGGACTTAGCAAAAGCATTCGACACTGTCAATCACAAAATATTATTCGACCGTTGACATTGGAAGAAGAGTGTCTTCACTCAATATCATTCAAGATTATTTGTCTGGACGAATGCAGAGAGTCAAAATTAACGGAACTATTAGTGATGCGTTACCAATTTCAATAGGAGACCCTCAGGGAACCGTCTTGGGACCTGTAATATTTTTAATATATATTAACAATATTGGGTGCCCCAAAAACACAACAAGTCTTGTTACTTCATATGCAGATGATACAGCCATAACCTTCATACATGATTCTTGGGAAGAAGTTTATAGAATTGCCGAAATAGAACTGAAAATTTATCAACTGGTTAAATAAAAGTCTATTAAGTTTAAATGTTGACAAAACGAAATTTATATCGTTTACTGCTACTGCCAAAAATCAGCCAACTAACATATTCCTCAAAATTCAATACCTATCAATAATTAGAATGCAATAATGAAAATTGTACTTGCTCGAAAATTGAAAAAGTGGAATATATCAAATATCTTGGGATGATGGTTGACCAACATCTTCGTTGGACTGAACATGTACAATATAACGTAAAAAGACTGAGAAAATTAATTTACAAATTTTACCAATTAAGAAACATTGCTGATACAAAACTTCGATTTATGATTTATGATCCATTGGCTGAATCAATAATAAGATACTGTATTATAATTTGGGGTAGTGTAGGCAAAACAGTTTTGAACAATATTCAAGTTATTCCAAATACCCTGATAAAAATTATGTTTTATAAAAATCGCAGGCATCCAACTACATCACTTTATTTGGAAACAGGCTTGTCTGATATAAGAAAATTATACGTGTATCATAGTCTGATCTGGACCTTAAACTCTTCAATACTATTATAATACCCATGCATACAATACTAGAACTACTGCCCTTATCTGTAACAATTCCTTTATATACAACAAATCGAGCACAGCAATTTATACCCTACTATGGGCCGAAATTGGTCAATATATTACCATCACATATTAAAACTCTGCAGAACACAAACAAATAAAAAAAAGAAATAAAAAAATATATTGATATGAATCATGAAACATTCAAACAGCTATTTGACTGAGTGTCTTTTTCTCCAAATATGTAAATGTTAATGTAATATTCAATTCCTAACGTATATACTATATAGTATGTAAAAATGAAACTATGTAATTTCTCATTCATTCATTTATTATTATTGTCGTTACTATTTTCATTAACCAGGGTAAAAATTTAATATGTATCTATCCCAGGATGTTCACAACACAAGCTAGGCTTAGGTGACATCTTATGGATAAAAAATAAATTCAAATAATAATTTTTAATTTTATAATTTTATAAGTACCTAATTATCTGTGTAAAACTGAATTTGTAAAACAGAAATTACCTGAATAAATCTATCTATCTATCTATCCAATTATTGATTGGTGATAATAAGTACCTCTACAATGTGTGCTTTTCTGAAGAATCTTATTTTTATTTAAATGGACATGTGAACAGACACCCAGATGGAGCTCCTACACATTTTGTTGAACCTGTACGTCAATTTTTAAATGACAATTTCACAGGGACATGGATTGGAAGGCAGACCAATAGAATGGCCAGCTAGATCTCCTAATTTATCACCATTAGACTCCTTTTTATGGGGTCATTAGAAATTCAAATTTCATATTACACAGCCACCTTCGCTTGATGACCTACGCAGGAGAATTGTTGTGAAGTGTCGTGCAGTGACTCCAGAAATGTTGAGCAATGTGCGAAGACATTTCGAAAATCGCTTATACTTGAATTGTCGGAATTGGTTCTCTAGAGAAATATGACATCATTTTCTCTCAATTTTAAGCAATACCTATTTTTGAAATATCACGAGAGAAATATTTCTCTTGATATTGACAGATGAAATTCCTAGTACCCAATTCTCCTATGAATTTAGTTTTCAGGTTAAAGAAACTCGAAGATTTTTTGTATGTATTGATGAAATTATTATCATTCAGGTAGGTATTGGTATGGATACTGTACAAGAGATGGTTTTGAACAATTTGGAGGCTGCAATGGCTAAAGCACGACACAATTTTTTGCAAGACCAAAATTCGTTTCACAATTCAAGTGAACGACAGTTTGTGAAACACTTCAGATTTAGGAAGGACACTTTTCAGAAGTTATTGTTAGAAATCAATGATAAAAGCTGCAACCTCCCTGTCGAGTTTTCGCAATGAAAAAATAAACTAAACTTTTAATAGCCCATGCAGATGCGAAATTATTGACCGCTGTATTTTTTTCAATTCATTATTCATTCATTATCGGTGTTTGTTTTTGGTGGCCCTCCGCCGGTTAATTTTGTTATAATTTTTTGCGTCCTTATTCTTTTCATTTGCATGATTTTTCGGATCTTGCCAACTCTACGATAGGAAAATTTTGCTTCACTCTCTTTCATACTTTTTTCCAGCAAACCTCAGTTTTAAGTTTTCCAGAAATGACATTCAATTTAATGACAGTTTTATCTATCCCACCTCTCTTCTGCGATATTATGAGTAAAAGTTTTCGTAAATTTCCAATTTTTAGTTCTGCATCATTTACTGCAGTTCTAATGAGTTTTTTTCGAGTGCTGCTTATGAATCTTATTTTGACGTCTATTTACAGGAAGTTATAACAAATCCTATCAAAAATCGCATCTTCAAACGTCAAATTCAGATGTGTTTTCCCAAAAATCCTATTCTCTAATTGGTCGAACAAAATTCTTCTATGATCGCATACAAGACATACGTCCCAAAACTAAGCTTCTACTAAATGACTTCCTACGGTGTTCAAAAATAGCGGTTCTCTCGTTTCAATGTTTCACGTGAGAATTTATTCTAGAGAAATATTTCATGAGAGAATCAATTCCTACGATTTCAAAAATTAGGCCCCTGTATGGAACTGAATGGTTCACATTTTGAAACTTTTTTTACGATGATAACACTTTAGGTGATGAAAATTTAAAATATCTTGATAAAACTTAGTTTTCATTAAAACTTCAACACCACTTGATCGATCCTAAATTTCAGTACAACAATGTATTTGCTATTGAATTCCCTTCAAAATGATGTATCACAAGTATAGTAGTCCCATTGAAAATTCTGAAGTAGGGGGTGCTGGTGATGAGGGAGTTGACAACACCATGATGATGTTTTTGGTGAAAGTGTTCCCCCTTGAAATAAAATTCGACCAGTTCGGAGATTTCGGGGGTGACAAATTTTAGCTGAGACACACTGTATGATGTCCAGAAAAAACAAAATGGATAATTTCATAATAATACTTATGACAAGTCCCAACAAAATGACATTTGATGGAGCCTGTGAAGTAATCAGGAGTTTGGATCCCCTTCTCTGCATGGTCAGTTGCCTTGAAAACGCAGGGATAGGAGTGTTTCTCTTCAAGGCAGCAGCCCATGCAACTGATGAACTAGATCTCAGTTGCGACACCAAACGGCGTGATCCGAACTCTGTCACCGAGTTGGAACCCGTTCGGCAAAATACCATATGATACCCCCGGAAAATGCAGCATTGCTGCAGCTGCACAGGGATCAGCCCATGTGGGGTCTTCTTGTGGAACGAAGAAGACCTCGGTTCATCAAAAAACTTGATCTACGTCTTTTTTAGTTCAAGTGGGCTGAAGTCGGAGTCCGAGGGATTCATAATGGCCTGCCAAGAAAGTGTCTGAATACCTTGGTCTACCGTAGCCGCGTGATGGGTATAGAGGTCCCTGATACTAGATGCAGGGCCTGCAGTGAGGCGCCTGAGACCATTATGCATTTGCTGTCGGCATGTCCAGCAACTGATGAAGTGGATCTCAGTTTTGACATCAAACGGCGTGATCCGAACTCTGTCACCGAGTTGGAACCCGTTCGGAAAAAAGACCATATGAGACCTACGGAAAATGCAGCTCTGCTACAGCTGCACAGGGATGAGCCCATGTGGGGTCTTCTTGTGGAACGACGAAGACCTCGGTTCATCAAAAAACTTGATCTACGTCTTTTTTAGTTCAAGTGGGTTGAAGTCGGAGACCGAGGGATTCATAATGGCCTGCTAAGAAAGTGTCTTGAATACCTTGGTCCACCGTAGCCGCGTGATGGGTATAGAGGTCCCTGATACTAGATGCAGGGCCTGCAGTGAGGCGCCTGATACCATTATGCATTTGCTGTCGACATGTCCAGCAACTGATGAACTGGATCTCAGTTTCGACACCAATCCGAACTCTGTCACCGAGATGAAACCCGTTCGGCAAAAAGACCATATTATGGTACCCACGGAAAATGCAGCTCTGCTGCAGCTGCACAGGGATAAGCCCATGCATTTGCTGTCGGCATGTCCACAGACATAACGCTGTTTTACGAGTGTTATACGTATGGAAAAAACGAGACACCGGTGTTTCCTTACAATCCGGGAGATATTGAGTCCGTGGTGGAGAATGAGAAGTGTTGGGTCTACTTGAACTACTCATTCCCCACCCTTAGGCAAATAGAGGCCAATAACACTGATGAAGTACTCCTCGTCCATGAAAGTAAGACGATTTTCGTCATTGAGTTATAGGCTGATGGCGAAACGAATATCGTCCGAAAAGAGCAGGAAAAGGAAAAACGGATGAAATACGAGATTTACTATGCGAACTCCGCAGACCATTTTGTAAAAATGGTTGTTCTTATGATAGGGTCACTTGGCGGTGTGATGAATTCGCTACTCTCAAAACTGAAAATCATACCGGAATGTCGCAAGAAGTCAGAAATCATAGCCGGAAGAAAGCAGGAGGGTGTCATCCTTGGTTCATTACGTCTGCTTAGGGCACACAATTGCCGAACCCAATAGCTGCTTACCCCATAGTTTGGAAAGTGGTTATTAGGGTAATGATGAGGCCGAATGTGTCGGAGCTTCCGAGACAGGTTCCGACTGAAGAATTTGAATTCAAAATAAATAATAATAATGTAGTTGCAGCTCTTACATTATATTATTCATTATCAACTGGATTTAAACATCATAACTACGAAAGAGAGCTGACAGACAATAAAACTGATTCTGAAGACTGGTTCATGTAAGCGTAAGGTAACGCAAGAAGGTAAGGTGAGGTGATGGAAATGAACGGTTCGCAAAAACGTAAGGTAGTTGTTTATCTAATATGCTATAAATATGACGGAATAGTTCGATTAAACTGATGAAATAAGTATCGTCCATATTTATTCAGATTTTCACACTTTAAAATCCTCAAACCGTCTGACTGACGTAAGATACGTTTTATACCTCACCTTGTGTTTTATCATGAACGTGTCTGCACGATTCCAATAGTTTCCAGTAGTTTTCAAACTGTCTGATTGACACTGAAGTAGAATCTCTACCAATACCAATCTAGATGTTCTGGTTATTACGATCTACATCTGTCGTCTTCCCTCGGAATGCATTGTGTTAAAAGCCTTCTGATTGGCTAGAGGTAAGAACGCAACTAAGAAAATTAAAATTAGGTCAACTTTTTCGTTACCTAACGTTTCATACCTTACCTTTCGTTTTATTATGAACGTGTCTACACGATTCCAATAGTTTAACTTTCTTTCGTTCTTGCGTAACATTATCTTTCGTTCATTATTACGATTATTGAAAGTATTTATGACTGTTATAGTCTATTACTGTAATAGTCAGTCATTAACCAAAAAATTTCTATATTGTCTTTTGAATGCAGAAGTTGATAAGGATTCCATGTATATCGAGACCTTGTTGTTGTATAGCTAGTATATCGTTTACAAAAAAGAACGTCTGAATACGAGGATGTATTGATATTCAGTTAGCCTAGACCAGTTCCCTGCATAAACAAAATATTGCGTTACCATATCAAAGAACAATAACTTATTAGAAGTGTCAGTGTAAAGTTTGACGTCAAAAAAGTAAACCAGAGTTATGCAATAAATAAAAAGAAAAAATATGTCCACCGAAATTGTGAAAATCGAAAAATTGGAGTATCGAGCCATCATCAAGTACATGTATTTAAAAGGCTTAAGAGGTAAGCAGATTCACGAAGATATGCTTAATACCCTTGGTGATTAATGTCCTTCGCATGCGACCGTGAAAAATTGGACTGTAAGCTATAAAAGAGGTAAATTTTCCATTGAAGATGACCGATCGGGAAGGCCAGTTTCTGTGTCAGTCCCCGAAAATATCGATGCACTTCATGACATGATTTTAACAGACCATCGAATTGGGCAAACACGGATATCTGAAGCACTGAATATTTCATACGAACGCGTTCATCATATAGTTCACGTCAATTTGGACATGAGAAAAATTGATGCAAAATGGATCCCCAAATGTTTGAATGTTGACCAAAAGCGTGCAAGTGTAGTAGCATCGCGTTCGATCTGTGCTCGATTTGAAAACGATGTATACTTCTTAAACCGAATTGTTACTATAGATGAGACTTGGGTATATTTCTACGATCCAGAAACAAAGCAACATTCGATGGAATTGCGACACTCCGGTTCTCCAAGACCTAAAAAATTTCGTGTCCAAAAATCTGGTGAAAAAGTTTTTTGGGATTGCCATGGAGTAATCATGATTGATTTTTTGGATAAGGGTAGAACAATAACTGGAGATTACTATTCGACATTACTGACCACTCTACGGGAAAAAAATTGAAGAGAAAAAACGTGGAAATCTATCCAAAGTGGTTTTGTTTTTGCAGGACAACGCACCTGCACACAAATCTCATGTTGCCATGCAAAAAATTCGTTATTTAGGGTTTGCATTACTAGAACACCCCCCTTATTCACCAGATTTGGCTCCGTCCGACTATCTCTCTTTCCTCAACTGAAAAAAAGTTTAAAAGGTCGTAAATTTTCTTCCAACAAGGAGGTTATAAAAGCTGTGGAGGTCTGGTTTGCAGAGCAAGAAGAAACATTTTTTTTAAAGGTCTAGAGACGTATAGCAGATTCGTGAGAGGGTGATGAGATCTTTCCACGAAATCGAATATTCACATTATGCACATCGCATCGGTGGGTAAATTTCTGATATAGATAAGATGTTTTGAAAATTTCAATTTTGTGAACCAGAACTGCTGCGTATAGGTGTCTTCTTTAAGTTTGTACGACATGCGTTCAAATCTTCTTATACCATAAATATACCTTCAATTACCTTATATCTTTCTTCTAACGTTTGTATTAATTTCTTTTAAGAATTCGATTTTATCGAAAAGGATTCAGAACAAACTTGGCTAGAAAAAACACTTTCAGAACAGAATGCTTGAGAAATACCATGAAATTGATTTGAATTTCATGCTGACAGAGTCCTGTTACGGACACAGGGTGTTCTTTGTTCTATTATGAACCAACCATTTTATGAAAATGGTTCACAAAGCCACGTTATAATGAAATGAATTTGTTATGCATGCACCCATTTACTCAACTTTGCATTTCAAACATGTTTTCACTGCAAATTCATATGAATACAGCAACATGCAACGTACTACTACAGATGTTGATCTGTAAAATTTTCCTGGCCTATGGGAGCAATTCAACGAATAACAACGTATTCGGGTAACATGCTCACACCTGACTATATCATATAAAGGGTGATCTTCTATTTTTTTGCCTTTCGTGAGAATTGTTATGGAGAGTGTCTCCAAATTCCAACTTGCTCCGCTAGTTTTATATTTGAATAATTGTTTATTTTCAAGTATTGCTTGTTATTTCGAACAATAATAGGGAATATGCAAGTGATTTACATTTACTTGATTTTTTACCTTCGATACTTTATTGTCTTGACATTACACCTAAACCATTAGTTTATCAATTAGTTTGTATTTAACTGCATAAAACTTTTATCAAAAAATGCAAAATAAGCGCGCGGAATTCAAATTTGCGAAACGCATCACCATTGGTCGAAACGAAGAATGACGTCCATGGCAGATTCTGAAATTTTTCTACTCCTATGTTAGTAAACATTGTTTTACAAACAGTTCACTCTATAAGTAAATCCATTCTTACGCACAACTGTGCGTAAAGAATAAAAACGCACAACTGTGCGTCATGATATGATGGCTAGTATAATAGGTAACAATCAAGTTGCCTCTTGAACCACTCAAATCGTGACATTTATCTGTCTTGCGTTTTAAATATTTGACAGTGACATTGTCACTTTTTGAGATTTGAAGTTCAAATCGATACTTCATAAATTATAATCCGATCTTTAATTTTATATCTACAAATATGAGCAACTCCGATAATGAAATGAGCGCAACGCCACCGGAAATTGTTCTTCGGGCTGCTTCTGCTATGGAGAATATTCTGCCGCAAAAATCAAAGGATAGATATGAAAAAGCCTATCAAAAATTTATGGAATGGAGTATGGATAACCACGTGAGTACGTACTCCGAAAATGTATTGCTCGCCTATTTTAATATATTGACCAAAACATTTAAACCCTCCTCGCTCTGTTCATCATTTCTATGCTATATAGTACAAAATTGTATTTTCTTAGATTTAATTTGTTGTTGTTGGAAATTAAACCATAAACTGCGTTAGTTACCTTCATTTTTTTATTACTTAAAGCTTAATCAAACGCACCATCCAGTATATAAGAGTCGTAGAAAAAGTATAGTACGTATTACGTGTTGTAAAGCAATTACGCACTCATGTAATTACCGCACTCACCGCTACGCGGCTCGTGCGCAATTTTTCCATTCGTGCGTAATATGCTTTTTACAACACTTGATACGTAATATACTATTATCTGTGTTGATATTCATACCGTGCTAGTCGTCTTTTATAAAAAATTTGTTTTTATTTATATATCTGTAGTGATTTGTGAAAATTGTAAATTAGCAAGAACAATGACTGAAAGTGGTTTTGTCGAAGCACAATCAGACAATCTACCAAAAATAGATGCTTTCATGATGAGAGCATATTTTGATATACAAAACATTTATGCATACAAAACTTACTTCTGATCAATTCACAACATGTTTACTATCGAAATACAATATACTCACATTAAAGTGATATTCACAACAATGTAAATGAGATATTGGAGATACTTCGTCTCTTCTCATAACCTCACACCATTTTTTATGTATTTTCGCATCTCAAGGAAGAGAAAAAAAGTCTTCATTTGGTGTACTTATAATTGTGTTTTGGCATTCCGGTACTAGACAATTTCTATAAATTGTTTTTTTAGCATTTTCCATTATCGTAATAGCGATTCAAACTGCAAATTCCTAACCTTATTTATAACTGTCAATAGTGTCAATGCATATTGAAAACAACACTGTGAAAGGCCATAACTATAGAAGAAGAAGAACAACACTGATCGCGCCATGTGACGTCATCCACAGCGCGCGGAAAATGGAAGAGTTCAAAAGGTCAAATTCAATCGGTATTTTATATATTATTTTAAAAATCAATTTCACGACTTTCAAAAGTATTTATATTTTTTACTATGTTGCAACGAAGTAAAAAATTAATTAAACAAATTAAAAAAATTATGCATATTCCCTATTGTCCGTTTCACACAATAGTGATAACACTCATTTTGAGGAGATAACGAAATTAACAAGGACCAATCTTGTTACCTGTGAATAATTGCAATTCCTACCTTATTGTTGTATATAACTTGTTTTTCCTTGATAATAGTGAAATTTAAGAGAGATCGACCTCTAAGTACGTCAGTTGCTACAGCAGAGACAGGTCCTCAGGCTGAGGCCTTCGCTATCCCTTACGATCTAGCTCATCTGATTGAGCAACACACACGCATTTCTAATGTCAATGACCTGTCTTCCAACACATTCGATCTTTTTCTAACCACTAACTTTTATCCTTACAGAATGAAAGTTTGTACTTCCCTTAGGAACTCTGATAACAACTTCATTTTCATCTATACTTGATTTTTTCCCACACCATCGAGCAACAGAATGTCGTCTCGTCTCATATGGCCATTCAACAGACTAGGACGGTCTTCACAGTTTTTATCATCATTCTCCTAGGGAAGAATATGTTTCTCCTCCTACAATATCCAACAATATGCTTCCAGTTCATTTCTCAAATTATCATGCTGGAGATAAAACATGTATACTATTATACAGGGTGTATCTAAATAACACCGAAAAAATCAAAAGGGTGATACTGTGATGAAAATTAATGTGAGTGTTTGGTATAAAATTTTTTGAAAAAACTCTCCCCGGAAAAGTGTGGTGTAACTTTTTCGAAAAAAAAAAAAAAATGGTTTTTCTTTTTTATTTTCCCTGTATATCAAGCTAAAGACACGAAACTTGGTAAACATTATCTGTCAATAAGAGTTCACTTTTTGAAATTTTTTCAACCCTGAAGTATGCTTAGAAGGGGTTGATTGTTTCAACCCCTAAGATATTTTTTCTTACTTACAACTTTTTTTTAAATGAAAATTTTTTCTTTAAAAAAGTATGACTGAAAAGCCCAATTCATTGACTAACTTTTTTAACTCTACAAGTTTTTTTCGAAAACTTAAGCATTTATGAGAAAAAAATAAATAAGCTCATGTAAAATAGCATTTTATTAAACAACAGCCAGCCAAATTATGATTATGATTATGAGACTTCTACAACTAAAAACAAAAGTGAACAAAAAATGAACAAAAACCTAATATCGACAATACAATTATAATAAATGTTGAAAATGACCGCCTTCAGCTTCAATACAAGCATCTACCCTTTTCCTCATAGAATTGCGTATACGATGAAATATTCCTGGAGAATTTCTTATAGTTTCACACCCTGCTACAATGCGGTTTCGCAGATCATCGATATTTTCAACTGGGTTTGTGTATATCAAAGATTTCAGATATCCCCATATGCAAAAATCCAAAGGATTAAGGTCAGGGGAGCGGGCTGGCCAGTTTACAGGTCCTCCTCGACCTATCCATTGATTGGCATACACCTCATCCAGGTGAGTTCTTGCACGTATACTAAAATGAGCTGGTGCACCATCGTGCATAAACCATGAATGTTGCCTAATTTGAATGGGAACCTCTTCAAGAAGAACAGGTAATTCTTCAAGGAGATGACAATATGCTTCACCATTTAATCGTAGCAGAAGAAAATGGGGACCAATTAAATGCTTATCAATAATTCCGAGCCACACATTTAATGAAAAGTGATACTGATGATTTCCTTCAAAAAAGCCATGAGGATTTTCGTCAGCCGAAAGGTGATTGTTGTGAAAATTTCTAATACAGTCTCTTGAGAAACTCGCCTCGTCAGTAAATAAAATATTACCTAAGAACTGTGGTGCTTGGCCAATCATATTAATAAGCCACTGACAAAAAATCACACAGGGTAAAAAATCTCGAATCATTAACGCCTGCACCCGTTGAAGATGATAGGGATACAACATTTGTTCTTTTAAAATTCTAAAAACAACGGAATGGCTTACATGTAGGACACGAGCTATTCTCCTGGTACTAGTTTCTGGGAATTCTTCAATTGAATTAAGTACGGCTTCTTCTACAGCTGCAGTTCTAACTTCTCTAGTACGACCAGAATCATAACTTCTTTTTTCAAGCGTCGGTGAATAGTTGTGAACGTAGTATGATGGGGTAGTCTACGCTGTGGGTACTGTTCAGCATAAAGTCTTTGCGCTTCCAATGAATTACCGTTAGCACGACCGTATGTAAAATGCATATCTGCCATTTCCAAATTCGAATATGCATTCATATTTTCAATCAACTAATATTTCCTACAATACACAATCATAAAACTTGTGAAACAATAAGATGGGTGACAGAAAATGACACTACACAATCCTAGTGTCAGTATTAATGTTTTTATGCAAAGCACAGGCCACTAGACTTGACGCAAAATACACTCGCGTTAGCTCATCTTTTTGAAAATGCATTGCATTAGATTTTTTTTCTCGTAAATGCTCAACTTTTAGAAAAAACTTGTAGAGTTAAAAAAGTTAGTCAATGAATTGGGCTTTCTAGTCATACTTTTTTAAAGAAAAAATTTTCATCTAAAAAAAAGTTGTAAGAAAAAATATCTTAGGGGTTGAAATAATCAACCCCTTTTAAGCATACTTCAGGGTTGAAAAAATTTGAAAAAGTGTACTCTTATTGACAGATAATGTTTACCAAGTTTCGTGTCTTTAGCTTGATATACAGGGAAAATTAAAAAAAAACATTTTTTTTTAATTTTCAAAGGGTTGTAACTTTTCCGGGGAGGGTTTTTTAAAAATTTTTATACCAAATACTCACATTAATTTTTTCGGTGTTATTTAGATACACCCTGTATAAGGTAAGAATAACTTTATCCTAGAACTGTCACTTCCAAGTAGGCAGAAAACCTGATGGCGAAAAAATCCAAGCTGAACCAGTGAAAATTTCAATGAGACAGGAAACATACACCAAAAAATGATAGACTCCTCGAAGAGGTATTGCAACAGCTACATACGATCGAAATCTGTTGAATTTACTAACGGGTCATATTCGTATTGGTCTTTCGCAAAAGCTATGAACAATATTTCACTTATATCTTATTTCATTCTCTAACCAAGGAAGAAGGAATAATAGCCACGACTGCTCAGGAAAAAGCCAAAATCATTTCGTACAAGTGTGCTCGAGAAACATCACGTAATTGATTCGAATTCCATGCTGGCAAAATACTGTTACGGACACCGGATGTTCTTTGTTCTGTTACTTACGAACTAACCATTGTATGAAAATGGCTCACAGTAGTATTAGTAGTAGAAGTATCGCGGAAGGATTTGCTTTCTTTGCACAAGTTACGAAGAGAGCACTTTTTCTTTCACCGTGTTTTGCGTCTTTGGATTTGACTCTTTCCCAAACCTTCTGTTAAGGAAATTCATCAGCTTTATTTCTACCTTAGATAGATCTATCTTATGAATTTACAGTATCAAGTTGCTTGCAAGTTGCATTCAATGGATTGATACCAGGATCGCCTCTCCGAGTCTCTCTTGTAAATCAGTACCCGGTCCACAATACTGATATCCAGGTTTTTGTAATTCGAACAGTAACTCATTCATGATCATATTGAGAACACCTTCACCCTGATATGTAAGCATTAAGAATGACAGCTAGTGTGACAGCAAGTGTGGGGTATTTTTATGAACATGTACTCACTTCCTTCACCTGTCACACCATGAAGGTTACCTATCGTTACCTATCGAAAACTTGGATTATATGAATGAGGATAATGGTATTGTGTATCGCACACAACCCGGTTTTTTCGATGGTTTTCCGGGCGTCCACAAAAAACTCAATGATGAAAATAACTGTCCAAGATAACCTGATGAATTACTTAAAAATCATTAAGTCCCCCTGCATAACAAGGAGGAGGCAGGGACAGAAAACATCAAAGATACTCAGACCTACAGCATCTAATAGCCTACAAATATCGTAGGATTCGCTCTAGGGCGGATGTGTGCCGGTTTTGCCCGCCCTCTGGTATCTCACTAAGGGCAGGATGAAACCCAACACCTCAAAATTGCAATGCTACCTCATCCCAACCCCTCTGTGGCAAGTGATGGTTTCAACATTGTCATTTTAAGTATTTAGGTGTTGTGATGTTCTATATTATTTTATATTGTAAATTTAATGTAAATAAACCCTTTTTGCTTTGTATCGCACACATAGTAAATTGTTACCAAACTCATTTCGTTCTATCGTATGCGGATCGAGCTGTTGTGGAAAAACGAACGTCGTACTAGCACCAATGGTGCGGAATTTGGAAACATTTACGTCTACTCAAAGTCCTTATATCAACCCAAGTAACAGTTGCTGCAACAAATACTGAAAAAAGTCAAAGGTATTCAATATATCCCGTTCAAGGAGAACAAGGGTGTTTTTAGCCCCCACGGAGCTTAACAGAATTCCATTTTCATATTCGACAGCATTTCCCGCGACTTGCAGCAAAAAATTCGTTAATATTATTCCATGTGCAGACATCGAAGTATTGATGCCATATACATTGGGCAAACGTTTAGCAAGGTTCCTGAACAGCTTTTGAAGGCAGATTGTAATCTAATCGTACTCTTTGAACATTTCAAACGAATGTCTGCCATTTGTTGGCTTGAAATAGTTATTTAATCAACTAGGGTATTAATGAAGGCGAATAATAATCGAGATATTTTAACGCTTGAGCGAAGCGAGCGCGTTAATGTTCGAAATCATTAATCGCATTTTAATATAGGAGTTGATTACAATACTTTTCCGTCGACCTAATGATAGTATGAAAGAAAATTTAAAAAATAAGTTGAGAAATTTTCGTGGTTCAGGATTCGAACCCCCGATCTATACATCCGGATTGTCTTCGTTCACTCGCATTTCACCTCTGCGCTACGGAGCCCATGTATAAAATGTCGCGTTTTGATGAGTTGAGTATTTGCTAAATTTTCCAAAATTACTTGCTATACATAATAATGAAAATAATTAATTTTTCATATATTTTTCTGCTTTTATCAGGCAATAAACGTAAAGCTGCCACTTGAGCGGTTTCCGCAACATCTGGCGGTGTCGACGTGAAATTATCTTCAATATTCATTATTTAGATTGGGAAATTATGTGTCAAAATTTTACAACGCACACAAAATCTGAATCCGTTGATGACTGGTTGCCATGCAACGCGCAAAATCATGCATTCACAGAGAAATCGATCATTAATGATAAATTGAGCATTATTAGGAGTCATTAATGGTCGATTTCGTTTGCATTGAAGCATATTAAACAGACATGTTAATACGAGGTCGGCGGAAAAATATGTAATATTGGTCATTGCAAAGGATCACGAATTGGGTGATGGTTGCTATCGTCTCGGTTTTGATGAATATATAAATGTATAACTGATATGTACAAAATTATTCGTAAACATGAAACCTATAAGCAAAGAGGTTGATGTCAATCGAAGAATAAAATAAACGAAATTGCATAAATCATTCGAAAAACGTGCTTGTCTTTAAAATTGGGTAAATCCGAAGAAGACAAACCTTCACAGACATTTTTTTAACCTATATCCACTCCAATGAAGAAACTACACAATTTCCGCCAACTACATTTTGTACGAGTAGTTATTTCGGTTTGAAAAAATGTGTATAATACAGTGCGTACTGTGTGCAATACGAATTATGTGCTTTGGCGATATGATACGTTGATTTTGTGATACAATGCAATAAAGAAACGTTACGAATATGAACAGATATCGTTTCTATAAGTACGTTATGAACAAACGTTGTGAAAAAGTTCGTTCTGCCGTTTCACGTTAAGATTTAATGCGATTATTACGGCTCCCGTTTCTCTGCATAACGTTTTCTGTATATTACGAATTTGCTCCTGTAGTTCATGATCCTTTGAAAATTCTCTTTGACGTTATGATGGGCACGATCAAGGACGTGCAAGCACGGGCAAAGGGTATCCGGCTTCCACAACACAATATGGCTCCTGATAGGAACCACCCCTTTCGACATAAATTGTTGTAGGTTGGATTAGAGAGTTAGTTATGTGTAGCATCATAGAATTTTGAATAAAACTATGGTAGTTTTATTTCAAACCCTCCTCACCTACTACATGCTAATTCTAGAAATCCATTCAGAGAGTGTAATTGCAGAAAAACAGAATCGCCACCACCAAAACCTATTCTCCCCCATGCGGACTGAATTCAATTCCATTTCCAGCCATAAAATGTTGTTGATGTTGCTAACATAACGCCCTTTGTCGGTTTTTCCAATTCTGCAGATTTGAAATTTTCAGCAATGAAAAATAACGATGGAAATGAAAATAAATGGTACAGAGTTGAGTGATATAATGTGGCAGTTCGTAACTTACACGTTCACGTTGATTATCATTATTGCCTATTTTTCCGGCCACCTTATTCTCTCGACAGCGAGTTTGAGTGAGTTGAAACAGAAAATACTTATCGACTTTCCGATGAACTGTGATTTTCATTTAATCAATTGTGTTCAATGAAAAAGAACGAGACATCATGCAGATCCAGAAGAATGTCAGAAGAACTAACCAGTTTCTAGAAAAACGCAGAGATATACCAACTTGGTCTTTGATAGGGCCACTCCTTCAAAACTCATTACAGGGAACGTAGGTCCAGTTATACATGCATTAGAATAGAATAGAATAGGATTGAATAGAATAGAATAGAATAGAATAGAATAGAATAGAATAGAATAGAATAGAATAGAATAGAATAGAATAGAATAGAATGGAATGGAATGGAATGGAATGGAATGGAATGGAATGGAATGGAATGGAATGGAATGGAATGGAATGGAATGGAATGGAATGGAATGGAATGGAATGGAATGGAATGGAATGGAATGGAATGGAATGGAATGGAATGGAATGGAATGGAATGGAATGGAATGGAATGGAATGGAATGGAATGGAATGGAATGGAATGGAATGGAATGGAATGGAATGGAATGGAATGGAATGGAATGGAATGGAATGGAATGGAATGGAATGGAATGGAATGGAATGGAATGGAATGGAATGGAATGGAATGGAATGGAATGGAATGGAATGGAATGGAATGGAATGGAATGGAATGGAATGGAATGGAATGGAATGGAATGGAATGGAATGGAATGGAATGGAATGGAATGGAATGGAATGGAATGGAATGGAATGGAATGGAATGGAATGGAATGGAATGGAATGGAATGGAATGGAATGGAATGGAATGGAATGGAATGGAATGGAATGGAATGGAATGGAATGGAATGGAATGGAATGGAATGGAATGGAATGGAATGGAATGGAATGGAATGGAATGGAATGGAATGGAATGGAATGGAATGGAATGGAATGGAATGGAATGGAATGGAATGGAATGGAATGGAATGGAATGGAATGGAATGGAATGGAATGGAATGGAATGGAATGGAATGGAATGGAATGGAATGGAATGGAATGGAATGGAATGGAATGGAATGGAATGGAATGGAATGGAATGGAATGGAATGGAATGGAATGGAATGGAATGGAATGGAATGGAATGGAATGGAATGGAATGGAATGGAATGGAATGGAATGGAATGGAATGGAATGGAATGGAATGGAATGGAATGGAATGGAATGGAATGGAATGGAATGGAATGGAATGGAATGGAATGGAATGGAATGGAATGGAATGGAATGGAATGGAATGGAATGGAATGGAATGGAATGGAATGGAATGGAATGGAATGGAATGGAATGGAATGGAATGGAATGGAATGGAATGGAATGGAATGGAATGGAATGGAATGGAATGGAATGGAATGGAATGGAATGGAATGGAATGGAATGGAATGGAATGGAATGGAATGGAATGGAATGGAATGGAATGGAATGGAATGGAATGGAATGGAATGGAATGGAATGGAATGGAATGGAATGGAATGGAATGGAATGGAATGGAATGGAATGGAATGGAATGGAATGGAATGGAATGGAATGGAATGGAATGGAATGGAATGGAATGGAATGGAATGGAATGGAATGGAATGGAATGGAATGGAATGGAATGGAATGGAATGGAATGGAATGGAATGGAATGGAATGGAATGGAATGGAATGGAATGGAATGGAATGGAATGGAATGGAATGGAATGGAATGGAATGGAATGGAATGGAATGGAATGGAATGGAATGGAATGGAATGGAATGGAATGGAATGGAATGGAATGGAATGGAATGGAATGGAATGGAATGGAATGGAATGGAATGGAATGGAATGGAATGGAATGGAATGGAATGGAATGGAATGGAATGGAATGGAATGGAATGGAATGGAATGGAATGGAATGGAATGGAATGGAATGGAATGGAATGGAATGGAATGGAATGGAATGGAATGGAATGGAATGGAATGGAATGGAATGGAATGGAATGGAATGGAATGGAATGGAATGGAATGGAATGGAATGGAATGGAATGGAATGGAATGGAATGGAATGGAATGGAATGGAATGGAATGGAATGGAATGGAATGGAATGGAATGGAATGGAATGGAATGGAATGGAATGGAATGGAATGGAATGGAATGGAATGGAATGGAATGGAATGGAATGGAATGGAATGGAATGGAATGGAATGGAATGGAATGGAATGGAATGGAATGGAATGGAATGGAATGGAATGGAATGGAATGGAATGGAATGGAATGGAATGGAATGGAATGGAATGGAATGGAATGGAATGGAATGGAATGGAATGGAATGGAATGGAATGGAATGGAATGGAATGGAATGGAATGGAATGGAATGGAATGGAATGGAATGGAATGGAATGGAATGGAATGGAATGGAATGGAATGGAATGGAATGGAATGGAATGGAATGGAATGGAATGGAATGGAATGGAATGGAATGGAATGGAATGGAATGGAATGGAATGGAATGGAATGGAATGGAATGGAATGGAATGGAATGGAATGGAATGGAATGGAATGGAATGGAATGGAATGGAATGGAATGGAATGGAATGGAATGGAATGGAATGGAATGGAATGGAATGGAATGGAATGGAATGGAATGGAATGGAATGGAATGGAATGGAATGGAATGGAATGGAATGGAATGGAATGGAATGGAATGGAATGGAATGGAATGGAATGGAATGGAATGGAATGGAATGGAATGGAATGGAATGGAATGGAATGGAATGGAATGGAATGGAATGGAATGGAATGGAATGGAATGGAATGGAATGGAATGGAATGGAATGGAATGGAATGGAATGGAATGGAATGGAATGGAATGGAATGGAATGGAATGGAATGGAATGGAATGGAATGGAATGGAATGGAATGGAATGGAATGGAATGGAATGGAATGGAATGGAATGGAATGGAATGGAATGGAATGGAATGGAATGGAATGGAATGGAATGGAATGGAATGGAATGGAATGGAATGGAATGGAATGGAATGGAATGGAATGGAATGGAATGGAATGGAATGGAATGGAATGGAATGGAATGGAATGGAATGGAATGGAATGGAATGGAATGGAATGGAATGGAATGGAATGGAATGGAATGGAATGGAATGGAATGGAATGGAATGGAATGGAATGGAATGGAATGGAATGGAATGGAATGGAATGGAATGGAATGGAATGGAATGGAATGGAATGGAATGGAATGGAATGGAATGGAATGGAATGGAATGGAATGGAATGGAATGGAATGGAATGGAATGGAATGGAATGGAATGGAATGGAATGGAATGGAATGGAATGGAATGGAATGGAATGGAATGGAATGGAATGGAATGGAATGGAATGGAATGGAATGGAATGGAATGGAATGGAATGGAATGGAATGGAATGGAATGGAATGGAATGGAATGGAATGGAATGGAATGGAATGGAATGGAATGGAATGGAATGGAATGGAATGGAATGGAATGGAATGGAATGGAATGGAATGGAATGGAATGGAATGGAATGGAATGGAATGGAATGGAATGGAATGGAATGGAATGGAATGGAATGGAATGGAATGGAATGGAATGGAATGGAATGGAATGGAATGGAATGGAATGGAATGGAATGGAATGGAATGGAATGGAATGGAATGGAATGGAATGGAATGGAATGGAATGGAATGGAATGGAATGGAATGGAATGGAATGGAATGGAATGGAATGGAATGGAATGGAATGGAATGGAATGGAATGGAATGGAATGGAATGGAATGGAATGGAATGGAATGGAATGGAATGGAATGGAATGGAATGGAATGGAATGGAATGGAATGGAATGGAATGGAATGGAATGGAATGGAATGGAATGGAATGGAATGGAATGGAATGGAATGGAATGGAATGGAATGGAATGGAATGGAATGGAATGGAATGGAATGGAATGGAATGGAATGGAATGGAATGGAATGGAATGGAATGGAATGGAATGGAATGGAATGGAATGGAATGGAATGGAATGGAATGGAATGGAATGGAATGGAATGGAATGGAATGGAATGGAATGGAATGGAATGGAATGGAATGGAATGGAATGGAATGGAATAGAATAGAATAGAATAGAATAGAATAGAATAGAATAGAATAGAATAGAATAGAATAGAATAGAATAGAATAGAATAGAATAGAATAGAATAGAATAGAATAGAATAGAATAGAATAGAATAGAATAGAATAGAATAGAATAGAATAGAATACGTAATGAGTCGAAATAATTAAAATATTCCTCAAATTTAAAATATATTCAAAATAATACTTTTCTTGCGTCGTGTAACTACACCAGTGTCGACAAAAAACATCAGTAAATGAAACAAGAAGCGGCCAATAATTTAATGTTCCACTTCAATTAATTAATTCAACAATAACCATTAAATGGTTCATAAATTTCATTGTCCATATAACCCCTGTGCTCTAGCCATAGCTTATTTCGTCATTTGACAAAAACCACTGATGATTACAGATGAAACTTTTCTACGATATTATGAATCATTGCAATAAAGACTACCACTCTTACCCTGTGAAATCTACTGTATAACAACTTTAAACACAAGCACTATGGACCACCTAGTAGCAAGGGTCATGGCACAAAACCGTATGAAAATGGCTTTTAGCAAAATTCAATAATTTTTTGATATTTTGCCCGGTACAAAACCCTATACAATTTTGAAGAGTTATAGGAGGATCGTGTGATTAGGAAAACCGCTAGATGGCAGCAAAGTTGAATAATTCAAAATGCATTGTAATGGTAGTTTGATGATTGTGATGCATTTTCAATGCAAAAATTTTATCAAATCAAGGGTCAGTTGAACTCACATGTGTATATGTGTACAGTTAACACCAAAACTCAATAAGTTGAATAATTACAAGTAAAGGTTTCCTCAAACCGACGCGGGAACGCGGGAGCGGGAGCGGGAACGAGATTAACCCGAGACTAAAATCTATAGTGGGATAAACCGGTGTGATTATTCGAATTCCGACATGCATACAAGCAACGAAATATATATGGTTTGCTACGTGTACTGTTTTTTAGCAATTCGCACGGTTCCAAAGTTCCATTCCCGCACCCGCTCCCGCATTCCTGCTTTGGTTTGACAGAACCTTAATGCACGATATCAAATTATAAAAAAGTTCGAAATCAAAATGCTCAATTCAATAACAATGAGTAACCTAATGCAATAACATGACTGAAAATACAACTGGTTTCTGAAGCATATCGTTGACATTTTCCCTCATATTATTTATATCAACCAAATGCCATCCTTTTTTGAATTCAAACCAATGAAAAAAGGACTTCGAAAACACTGTCTACAGCCCATGGTATTTTCAAATCGGTGTACTCTTACTTATTTATACGTTTCCATAGTTACAACAATCACTGTATATTTAGAAACGTCAGTTTGACGGTTCAACTCTTCAACTGATATTAATGACTCAAGATGAACTTTTCCTGCAATACGCATTTAGTCCATAATCATACAATATATTCGTGAAATTGTCTGATTGAATATCCCTTCAAAATGCAGAATTATTAAATTACTTACACCTTGCCAGTCGCTCAAACTGTGTTGCAGTACAAAACAGCACTCGAGCAAGCTCTCGTGGTGTTTCTAAGCAACACAGTTTTCGTGACAGCAAGGTGAAAGTATTTTTTGAAAATTCAGCATTTTGTCGGGATATTACTACTGAAAATCAGTAAATAGGAAAGTCATTCATTGAAGAACGTACAAGGAAGTGAAACTGCTCATTCTGGAAAGACATGCATCTCTTCTCCAAATTGAGAAGTTTGACAGGTATTAGAAGCGGAGGAATGCATTCGTGTGCATATGCGTGAATCACAAAAAAATAATATCCATTATTATACTGGGTGTCCAACATCGAAAAATACATTTGAAAATAGAAAACCCAACCTGAAAACCTGTGCTTCTCTACAGATGAGTAGCTTGACTATCGTCGAAATTTTGGTTACGAGTTGAATAAAAATTGTTTTTTGATTGGGTATATGAGTATCGTTTTGTTTCGAATGATCGATTCTCAGGCAACCCAGATCATTTTCGGTTTTCCATCATTTCGTCTCTAATTGATATGAATTTTTTCCTCGTTCTATACCTATAGAGAGCATATCTACGAGTAACGCTTGTGACTATTTATCTTCCTCCAGGTCAATTCTTTTCAATTATATCAAAGCAGTTTCACATCCTCAACATCTATACGTAATGCATGAAATAGTTACAAACATATAAAGTCTCCTTCGAAAAACGGTAGAAAAGTAATCGTTATATTTTAAGTAAGAATACTGTATTGGTTGATACCTCTTGAACTACCCTTAACCCAACTCTGATTTGAATGTTATTCAACAAGTTTAGTGTATTCCATTATGAACATCATAAATGAATACTATAGTTTGCACATGGTTTCTGTTTTAATACCAAAGCAAATCTGATAATCAAATAGTTCAAGTGAGAAACTTAATCATATATCCAAATGAAATAACAGTTTTTCGATATCAAAATCTTGTCCATAGTTGAGGTATCCTACAAAGGTTTTCAAGTTGAGTTCTTCAATTTCAAACGATTTCGGATGCCCTGGATAATGATGGATATAACTTTTTTGTATCGCCTGTTTATAGAATGGGGGATAGTGACAGATTTTGGGACACGATTTTACTCAGTATGTCCTTTGGAGGACAATATTGTCCGTATATCCGCATGATAATAACGCATGAATCAAGGAGTCGTCGTAGGTTCTTCATATTAAATAATAATAATAGTATTTTCGAAAATAATGTGTTCCTGTACGATTCCAATCAGGCTGTTTTGTGTTTCGTAATAAAATAATAGAACTAAAATAATGGAGAACCCATTGGCTTACCGTTAGGGTGGGCGAAGAATTCCCCTTTTCAAATACCAGTTCACGTGACCATAGCAGCCACTTGGACCCATCCTAACGGCCTGCCAATGGTTTTTCGAGTATTTTAGTTTAATTATTTCATCACGATATACTTGGCAGCCTGACTGAAATCGTACTAGAATAATAATAATTATTATTATATATGGAAATATGGAAAAACTGTTACCGGTTAATTTTCTAGAATTTGTGGTACTTTGAAAAATGTGACCTCCTGAACAAATGTTTCCTAGGACTACTTTTCGAGATACAGGGTATTAAAGTTGAATTAACAGCGCGACAAATATTCATCATCCATGAGGCATTAGTTTTAGACTGCTTTCTGATAAAATAATTTGTTAGATACATGCTTCAGAAATTCTGATTATCACGTCTTATCAGTCTGGTTATATTTTCATTTGTGTTATCAACACCGTAGTTACGAATAACTCATTGTTATTGATTTAAAGGTTTAAATTACATTTTTTTTTTATTTCATCATCTTGTAATTACTCAAACCATTGAGATTTGGTGTTCACTGTATACATGAAAATATTACTAACCCTTGATTTAAAAAGATTTTTGCAATAAAAATGCATCGTAATCAAATAAATGGTGATTTTTCTGTGGAAAATATCATAACAATGCAATTTGGATTATTCGACTTTGCTGCCATCTGGCGGCTCTCCTAAACATATGACCCTCTTATAATTCGTCAAATTTGTGTAGGGTGTTGAACCAAACAAAATATCAAAAAATTATTGAATTTTGCTGAAAGCCATTTTTACCGTAACCCATTTTAATAAAAATAATTTTTTTTTCATCCAATTTTTTCTTCTGCTTACCGGCTGCAACATTGAAAACAATCCTGAGCAGTCTCCGGAAGACTTGTAGGGAGCTAAAATGGGGACCCCACTTTTTAAACTGCGATTATAAACATTCATGATCAAAAATAATTTTGACAAATAATAAAATAGTCATACACTTCAGAATCCCAGTACTCCACAGAATGATCAATCTACACGGATATAATTCATCTGATATTCCGAAAACGTACGAAAACTCCGGACTCGCGGCGATACGTTGAAAAATCCCACATTTCCGTGTCGCCACTATTAGCAGAGAATCATCTCTTGAATCTTTTAAAGCAAACGTGAGATATCCTCTTAGGTACCTGATTATACCACGTTGCAAAATTGATTTCGCCTTCGTTAGGATTATTTCTCCCAAATGTTTCAGAGGGTCGACAACTGATGTTTTTCAGGTCTGTCATGTACACCTACGTTCATGCACGATGCATAAAACTAGTCCATGAAAGATTCCTTCCATGTTGAGTATGAAATGTGTATGACGGGTTGCTCTCAAGTGTCTGCAAGGGTTGAGTGAAACGGTTGGAGTTATTCCACGTACACCCTCAGGTGAATGAAGAGTTATTTTTGTTACATAATGAGAAACTTATTATTGAGTTGAGGATAACAGAGTTCTCCACTTAAGGGAAGTGCATTTTCATGATATTCTGACACATCTGAGTCAAAATAATTTTGATATGATAGAAAATTAACTGAACTTTGGATCCAAACAGAATTATGACAAATTCTTATGTTCCACAATAGAATAAAATATTAAATCAAGTTCTGCAATATATCTGGATAATCTGTTTGATGGGAAATGATTTAGATGCGGGTATTTTAATGTTATGATTAACTTGATTGATTGATTGATTAACTTGATTTTGTGCCAATTTGTGCAGTACATTATAAATTTTGTGCCAGTTTAGTTTTCGAGATATTTAGAGTAAAAAAAATGTTTTTACGAAATTCCCAGGATTTCAGAGAAAACTCCTCAAAACCAGAGCATGTGCGAGCAAGGGAGAGTTTTTCAACTCGACGCTGTGACTCATATATAGAAATTTGAAAGTTTTCCGCCAAGTTGTGCCAATTCTATGCCAATTTGTGCAGTATGTTATAAATTTTGGGCCCATACAGTTTTCGAAATATTTCGAAATATATGGGTCACCAACTTGACGCTGTGAACCATGTGGTATTTTTTGAAATAGTTGTTAATAATGCCTGGTTCATCAAACATTATTAATATCATTATCAAACAGTACCAAAATGAGCAATAACAACAACTAGTTGTGAGTCCTACACGATTCACTGTTGCGTTCCAATTAACAGTGCTGCTCCTAAGGTGGCGCATGGAGTTAGTAAAAAAAAAACCCTGACTAATTATAAATGGTCACTGAAATGAACAAACAAAAATACATGGTTGACTGTCAGATATCTAACAATAACTGGACAACTGTACTGCAATATGCCAAATTCCGAAATTGAGGTGGGAGTTTCAACATCCTTGGTAACCTAGAAACGCTAGATGGCAGTGGTATGGCACCGACCCGCTTCACTATGAAATTAAAATTGTATGCAACAAACATTACAACAAAATAATCTGCGTTAAGTCACTTTTTATTCATGAAACTCGGTGTGTTGAAATTTTAGGATTCTTCCATCACTTGGTCAGAATTTCAACATTCGGCGTCGTATTGTTTTATTATATTTCGCGTGGGTTTGAGAAAGTATAAGTGACGATGATTTTGTGATAAGCGTGTGTAAGGAAAGTATTTACGAGGATGAGTTACTGAAACCGATATAATTCAAAGAAATTTTTTTAACATTATTCCCTATAAAATAAAATAATTCCAATTTTATCATGCATTTATTATTACATCATCAGTGGGAAGATCAAGAAAGAATAACATAAAGTACACAAGAGGACTAACTCTTGTGAATTCACGATGAAACTGGCATACAAAATTGAATCAATGTTATATAGCCTATAATAAATATATCATAGATGTGTTTGACAGTTGAATTTCTGGTAATCTACCCCACTGTTAGATACTCAAACAAAGCACAAAGCTTTCCACTAAAAATAATTTGTGACGTGAATGAAAATTCTAAACATTATTTATTTGTTCATCCAATACTTCTGAAATGAAAATAATTTTGTAGCTTAAAATAAGAGGTGTTTTCACACAAAATGAAAAACGCAAAGGGCCTATACTACTTTTCATATGATGGTTCATGAATGTAAAACCCTGGGTCTCGCCCCAGCAAAATAGCGTTGTGGAATTTTTTAAACAAGAAATAGTGAAAAAAATTACAACCTGTAATGTATATAACGTTCTGTATATTTGTTTTTTCTTCACCCTCCAAGTTTGGCATATATTTGTCGATTTTTCTGATGCCAGTTCAACCGCTCTACTGAATTTGATGGTTTCATTTTCTTCAAAAAGCCTGCCTTTCACTCTTCCACTGTCATATCCAATTATGAATTGGTTCATTAGGGTATTTTCTATTTCATCGGCGCCTTTGAATTTGCACACAGCAACCAATCTTCTCAATCTTGCCGCCCAATCTTTCGGTGATTCTGTATCCAGTTTCCTCGACTCGAAAAATTTTTCTCTACTTGAAAATACCGATTCAATCGGTTTGAAATGGATACTCATCAATTCCGTTATCTCCACATATGATTTTTGTTCTGGTTCACTTGGCAAACACATGTCATAACAAAGTTTATAGGCATCTTCGTTGAGCAAACTGAGTAATATAGCCTTTTTAGCAGTTATTTCATTTGCCAAAAAATAATTCTCCAGTCTCCTTTTGTAAATGGACCAATCTGATGTATCGGGAACGAACTCTTGTATATGACCAGAATAAGGAAGTTTGTCGGTAGACGTTACTGATAATAATTTCGCGTAGGCTAGTAATTATACCTTCGTCGCCACTTGTGATGTACAGTTGCAGACAAAAAAAATGGGACAGTTGTTGTTGTCTAGTGTAATTATTACACCTTTTTTCACTGCATTTATATGCGGCTGATTACTTTCTAATTTGGAATTGTTAGACAGACCTCAAATAATCAATGTTGCCATATGACATATTCATAACACAAATTCAAGCAGCTAGAATAGACAAAATCAGCTATAAGAGTTGTCCCATTTTTTATTGGCCGCAACTGTACTTTCCTTTATTCAATCACAATAAAATTACTTATATTTAGAGAAAATATTTTATTCTCGTTCCAAAACAATATGCAGTTGATGTTATCAACAATCTCCCTGACAACTCTTTAACAATATGGAAAGAACAAATATACAGAACGTTATATACATAACACAACCATTTTGTTATCTTAACCCTTCAGTGCACGGGTCGGGTCTTACGGACCGAAAGCTATTTTCCAGGTGCGAGAACGCGCGAACGCGACTTCGGCCGACTTCACCCGACTTGGTACCTTTTCCTCGTGTCGGACAATAGCAATCAGTATATACATCAGTTGTGTTCAGTAATTTGTTTAGGTGTCATCGCTTGTTTCGTCCTGATAGACCCAACCCGTTCCTTCTGGTAAGTTTTTATTTAAAAAAACGTAAAGGTGAAAAAGTGAAATAGTGTCATTTTAGATTGAAAAATGTCCGATCCGTATGAAAAAAATATCAATTGGCTGCGGAAGTTGTATGATGAGGTGCCTACAGACGAGGAAGACATTATTGAAGAATCTGAGGATTCCGATGCAGACGAAAGATCATGTGAGCACAGCGATCACGATACCGATTCAGAGCAGGAGATTACTCCGTTAGACGAAAATGAAAATCCTGCGCAGAGCATTTCACGTGGTAAAAGGGCTCACTTATATTATCAAGCCAAAGATGGGTTTAAATGGAATAACATGTGTCCTCCAAAAAACGTGAGAACTAGGCAGCACAATATTATATCCAAACTGCCAGGAGTAATTGGCGATGCAAAAAATGCTTCTACGGAGAAACAGTGTTGGGACTTATTTTTTGACGCAGCTATAACCATGAACATTGTAGAGTGCACTAACATATATATCGAAACGATTGCCAACCGTTACCAAGACAGCTCTGATGTAAGACCAATTACAATAACTGAGCTGAAAGCCTTGTTTGGTCTACTCTATATGATCGGAGTATACCATAGCGGCCGAACATATATTTTTGAGTTCTGGGCAACTGATGGAACTGGAATAGACATTTTTCCCGCTACAATGGCATTGAGAAGATTTCGATTTTTGATACTATGCCTACGATTCGACAACAAACATACCAGGGAGGAACGTAAACGAGAAGATAATCTCGCCCCCATTAGATACGTTTTTGAAGCCATTGTTAAAAATTTTCAGAAATGTTATTCCATCGGGCAATATTCCACCATCGATGAAATGTTGCTAGCTTTTCGAGGTCGTTGCAACTTCAGGATGTACATTCCCAACAAGCCTGCCCGATATGGGTTGAAAGTTTTTTCATTAGCCGATGCTCGAACGTTTTACACTGTGAACCTAGAAATTTATGCAGGTAAGCAGCCAGAAGGTCCGTACAAAGTGAGCAACGCAGCCTATGATGTAGTTGAAAGAATTGTTAAACCGATTACGAAATTAAACCGAAACATTACCATGGACAATTGGTTCACTTCGGTGGAATGTGCTGAAAATTTACTGGTGACCCATAAATTGACAGTTGTTGGTACTATGCGGAAAAATAAGCGGCAAATACCAAAAGAATTCATCTCTATTGCAAGACCAGAGAAGTCAAGTATGTTTGGGTTTACTGAAAATATGACCATTGTTTCCTATAAACCAAAAAAAAACAAACATGTTATTCTTCTGTCTACGATGCACCATGACGACTCCATCGATGCAAGCACTGGTGAAGATAATAAACCGGAAATGATCACTTTCTATAATACGACAAAATGTGGTGTTGATGTAGTGGATCAACTTTGTGTCAAATATAATGTTGCCAGAAACACCAAGAGATGGCCGATGGTTATTTTTTATAATTTATTGAACGTGTCTGCGATTAACGCTTTTATTATAAAAAGAAGTAATGATCCTTCATCACCGTCAGGAAAACAGAGAAGGATATTCCTAAAACAGCTTGGAATTCAATTGGTAATGGAGCACATGAAAGAAAGAGTTACATCTCCGCATTTGACGAGAGAAATACGATACCGTGCTGCAAAAATTAGCGGTGTCCAGGTACCGGAACCAGTAGCTGTCGAGGGTAATAAAAGAGGTCGATGTAGCTTCTGTAAAGATCGCAAAACGCGTTTTCAATGCAAAATTTGTAAAAAATATATTTGTTTAGAACATTCCAGATATGTATGTCATGTGTGTGCTGACGAAATTTAAAACGTTTATTTTCTACAGGGCATTTAACATTTATGGACCAAAAACATATATTTGTTATTTATTATTATTGTAGTTCTTTTCCAAAATTAAAAAATTGGTTTTTTGTCAAAAATAGGAAGTATTTTTATATTATACGACCAGATCGATGCATTTTTCACTGAGACAATCCGGTTAAACAGATTCAAAAATTCCTAATTTTTATGAATCTGAAGCTGGACATACAATATTGCGGCAACTGATAGATAATAACATGTGGTTCAACTGTGCTCAAGATGGTTCTTGTCCGATGTGTATCATTTGCACAATCGCGTTATAACCAATTCAAGGGCAAATCTTTCTAAATGCGTCGATTTAAGGGAAATCATATAATTCAATTTCTGTAAACAGCATTTCGAAGTAGAGAACAATATCTGCATTTTGTACATTTTGGATTTTCACTTGAGAGGTGGGAAACGTGTTGAAAATATCACTGGAAGTTACTCTAAATGCTTTAAAGTGCACCCGAAGTCGACCGAACTCAACTCGAGTTAACTTCAGTGCCACTTCGTGTGACTTCGGACGCATTTTGAGGCAATTTGATCAACATTCAGTGACATTTTTACCACATTTCTCACGTCTCTGGTGGAAATCCAATATATACAAATTGTAGATAACGATCTCTGCTTTAGATGCCGTTTACAGAATTTGATTGATTAAATTGTTTATAACGCGATTGTGCAAAAATTACACATCGGACAGAAAACATCTTGAGTACAGTTGAACCACATATTATCATTTATCAGATTCCGCAATAATGTTTGTCCAGCTTCAGATTTACAAAAATTATAAATTTTTGAAAAATGGTCTCTCTTTCGAGGTTATTTCTGATTTTCTCAGTGGAAAATGTACCGATCTGGTAGTGTTAAAATCCATTTTGTATGTTTAATAAATCTCTACAAAAGTTCCATTGACTGTAAAAGGATTCCTTGAATAATCTTCGAGATATTTCCAAAAAACCAAAAGAGTTGTAATTTTTTTCAATACTGCTTGTTAAAAACATTCCACAAAGCGATTTTGCTGGGGAGAAAACTGAGTTTTTTTTTCAAGAACTATCTTATAGAAATTAGTGTAGGCCTTTTGCGAGATGGCGCACCCCTATTTTTGAAGAATAAACCGAATTAAAACACGAAGATTCGAAAGAGCACTGCAAAGTAGTTCTTGTAGGAAACTTTGCCAAGAATCTTACAGATATAATTCACCGGTAGTAGGGGGCAGTTGTTGATTTCTGTTAGAAATTTGCCGACGAGTATACCTACTGTATTATATAATCCATTTTTCATTTTTAAATCAATGGTCTTTCGCCAAGTAGCATCACTTTTTTCTCATAAAAAGTGCCCATTGCGACTCCGACCCTAAAATGATAAGCTGCCTTCCGAATTCCAGTAGTAGCATTAGTTAAAAAAAAAATTATTTTTTACTTTCGAAAAGTGATAATGATGTGCCTAATTTTCTTGGGATTCACAAAACTGGCGAAACTTGTGGCGTTTTCTCTAACTGTTTAGACCGGTTCCTCCGTCAATCACTCACAATACTAAATGTCGAATTCGATTCCATTGCAACGGAAGCACCCCGTCGGGACATAGCCATGAATTCTGCAGCAATAAATACTCACCAGTCAATACATTCGAGCGATGTTATATGGAATTCACTCAAATATGAATGACTTTTATATTTTCCCTCGGTTTACTTCAGCGGAATGATAGACGCCAAAAATATTGAATTTCTACTCAACATGATTCATGCTGACTTCCAAGTATAAAAGTTCGAAGGAATAATATAGATACAAATCGAAAGTTGAGTGCCACTCAACGGCAAATCTCGACTCTCATCTATCACGAAAGCTGTGAGGGCTTTTCTGCCGTTCGAGAATGTTTACATTAATCGGATTCAATCGTTTTGGATTCGATCAATGCGATTTACTCCATAAATATTCTTCTAATTCATTCTTGGTTTTCGAATCGTAGAATTGGATACTATCATTTTGACTTGTAGAGAGTTTACATTTATTCATTAATTAATTTATTATCCATACAGATTTTACAATCTAATTACAAAGATAATTTATTGATCAGAAACCAAAACAAATGAAGTTTTAAATACAATACAACACTTTTACATTTGCATCTAGTTCATATTGATAGAGCAAGAATATGTTTCAATATTGCATTTCTAAATGTTTTCAATAAGGCTGTCCAGTCTAATTCTATGAAAACATTGAATTCGTTTGCCTGCCAAAAAATGGTCGAAAGAGGAGATCTTACAAAATTTACCGTGACCAGTAAAAGCAGTTCCACAAAGTTAATTTCGTTATTATCAATTTTATGAAGGAATAACAAAAGGCACAGATTGTGGTGATTCTCTAGCGATAAAACTTTGAACTCATGTCTCAATTGTAATAATATTAATATACTACAGTCGGGATATTTATGATGTTTTTTGAAATATGAGAGCTTTTCGAGTTGACTAAGCGTTGTTTTTGAAGTCGGATGGTTGTAATGGTGGTGTAATAATGATTTCAAATCAAAATCACTCAATTCTTGTGCTTGATGAATGAATATGGTCCATATTTCATTCTTCATACCCGTTTTTTGATTTGTTAGATCATCGATGTAGCTATCGGCCCCAGTACTCGATTTTCACCGTCCGAATTGCTTGATATGAGTGATTCCTGTTACAGAATAGGCCAAATGATAGTCAAGGAATGACGAAAATTATGCCATGTATGAATATAAATTCAGAGCAGTATAATACTGCTCTGCATTTATTGTGAAATGCAGCTACCAAATGAATATATTCCAACTCATTGAGTACTGCATGCTCCTTGTCTTTAATGCTCGAAAAATACCTGTGAGCGAGTATGGTTTTCGCAAATTTGTGAAAAATTAGGGAATATGGGCAAAAGCCAGATTTTTACGAAATTTTAACAGATACCTCAAGACATGACAAAACTGCAATATTCATTGAATTACACATTGAAATCAAGGCAGATGCTCGCTGCTCTCGTAGTTTGTAAATTACCAGAACAAAGAGATACGCCTGAATAAGGAGATACGCCGCCGGCGTGTCTCTTTCTTCTGGCTGCCCATCGAATTGCAACATAAAAATGTACACAACCTAACGTTACCTAACCTAACTGACCTAGCTTTCTAAGTTGCTGGTTATTCCATAACTTATTAGTATGAAAAGGTGAAATCAAAGCAGATGTTCGCTGCGCTCGCATTTTATAAATTGCCAGAGGAAGGCAGCTGTCTATGTTCTCGGCCTTTGACTGAATTTCTTAAAATGATAAATGCACACAACCTAACCTAACTTAGCTATCCGAATGCTCTCACCTTCATGTAGAAATGCTCGTCCCTTATTTGTTGGTGAAGAACAATACAAGAAATACGAGAGCGAAGCGAGCGTGCTCTCCCTACATTTCGCAAATCCGCGCGATCTGGGAACTGTACAATCCTCGAAAACAGGATAACAATTCCTTTCACGTAGCCAATGACAAGGAAATTTTTGAAAATCACTTGAAAACAAACGGTCCTTTTCAGTAGTTTTTGAAAGAATTCGAATATTTCTGGAATCGAATTGTCAATGTCGCAAAATTAACTTCACTGTTGCGAGACAGCTGTCATTTTCCTGATAAAATGCATGTTTATATTCATTGAATGATGACAATTTTTTACTTTCTCAAACTTCTTAGCATAATTTTAATCATAAATTGCTAAAATTGTGTGTGGATAAAAGTGTTCGCGGTTCATCACAGTGTGTTTCAATCTGAAAGATGCATTGAATACTCCGTCCAACAAATTGTATTTTTGTGATTCGGTAGCAAGAACCGATATACATATTTCTTGGAAAAAATTAAAACAAGGTCATTACGCGCTAAAATTTCAATTGTTGCAGATTTGTTATCATGTTTTGGAGCATCTGTGCAAATTTCGTTGAAATCCGGATTTTACCCATTTTCCCTATACACCTTTACCCAAATTTGCATTCCTACTTATGAAGTATTTATTTATGAGAATTTGATGCTATCGTTTCTGAATTGTGGAGGGGTCAAATTGATGATGTATTATTAATTTTAAATCAAAATTACCAAATCTCACTCAGTTCATGTTCTTGATAAAGGACGCCGCACCAAATACAAGGGAAAATAGCTTTCAGCCTATTTTGATAATTTTTTGGGATATTGTAGTACAAGTAACTAAAAGTTACACATGCAAGTTCAAATTAGTTTCTATGTCTAGTTTCGAAAATACGAATTTTTGAAAATCATAAAAATTGCTGTTTTACCAAAACATAGCAAGGTTCACTCATCCAAAAGTATTACTTTTCAGAGATTAGTAACAAAATAGTGGCATTGCTGGTTTGAAAAAGGTCGAATGTCATGTCAGTTAGTCGGTCGTTACGATAGAAGAAGCCACCTATTATACAGGGTGGGACAAAAATAGCGACAATTTAGAATATTTTGCGAATCTTTATCAACGGTAGCTATGGTGAGTCCGAGCGAGCATTTTTCATTAGGAAAATACCAATTGGGATTCTTTTCTTACGACAAGAAGATTTTCTCTAAAAGTTTAGACTTTTTTACAACACAGTAATTTTTTTTTTCAAATGTTTGTTTTTTATACTACATGTTTTTAACAATAGCCACACAAAATAGCCTTTTTGAGTCAAAGACTTATAGTAATTGCTCAATATGATCAGCTTCAAAGAGTTACGATCATATTTTATAAGGGGGCTGTTTACAAATATTAGTTGAAATCGATTTTGTTCGTAGTATATATATTTTGAATGGATCTCCCAATTTGAATCAGATTTTTCAGTTATACTTCCAAGTAAATTACCCTTCACTCGGGTGAGTTTCATTCATTTCCTGTTTCTGGTTTTTGAACTATAAATTAAAATTGACATTCTATAGTAGATATTATCCAATCTTATTTCTTAATGAAAATTATAATTCAAAAACCAGACATAGGAAATTAATGAAATTTACCCGAGTGTAGGGTAATTTACTTAGAAGAATAACTGAAAAATATGATTCAAATTAAAAGATCCATTCAAAAATAATTAACAAACATATATATTACGTACACAACCGATTTCAACTAATATTTGTGAACAGCCCCCGTATAAAATGTGATGGTAACTTTTTGTAGCTGATAATATTGAGCAATTACTATAAGCCTTTCTCAAATACTTTTGGCTCCAATGCGGATTTATTGACTCAAAATTCAAGCATTTGAAAAAAAATTGCTATGTTGTAAAAAAGTGTGAACTTTTATAGAAAATCTTCTTGTCGTAAGAAAAGAATTTTCCTAATGAAAAATGCTCGGTCCCAGCGTAGGGACCGTTGATAAAGATTGGCAAAATATCCTAAATTGTCGCTATTTTTGACCCACCCTGTATAATAGGTGGCTTCTTCTATCGTAACGACCGACTAACTGACATGACATCCGACTTTCTTCAAACCAGCAATGCTACTATTTTGTTACTAATCATCTAAAAAGTAATACTTTTGGATGAGTGAACCTTGCTGTTTTGGTAAAACAGCAATTTTTATTTTTTAAAGAGAAACATTCTCAATTGAAAATTGAATCAATACATGACTCCTCTGGAAATGGAAAAACCCTACGATAAAATTGAAGTTCTTTTTTTGTAATATCTAACAGAAAACAACTACTTTCCCGGAAAAAATTATATAGGGTCTTTCTCAATATCTATCAGATGTAGTTCAATGTCCAGCGTGGCATTTGCCGGGAAAGTAGTTGTTTTCTGTTAGATATTACAATAAAGTAACTTCAATTTTATCGTAGGGTTTTTCCATTTCCAGAGGAGTCATGTATTGATTCAATTTTCAATTGAGAATGTTTCTCTTTAAAAGAGAGGTTATCTTGTACGATGGAAAACAGCGACTAAATTCCAACTTTCAGTTGCAGATGATTCCACAACTGACTTTAAGAACATCCTGTTCATATTTTCAATGAAATCAGCAATTTTTATGATTTTCAAAAATTCGTATCTCCGAAACTGGACATAGAAACTAATTTAAACTTGCAAGTGTAACTTCTAGTGACTTGTGGTACAATACCCCAAAAAATTATCAAAATTGGCTGAAAGCCATTTTCCCATGTATTTGGTGCGGGGTCCTTTGCTGAATTTAGATATACCATAGACTGCTATATCAGAGTCTCCATATCATTGGAAGACAGGGATTCATTTCCAACTAGAGTGATAGAAGCATGTCTTTCAGATCACTATGGCAAATTCTTCACTTTCGATTCTGCATAGTCTTCTCCACCTCCAGAAGTTTGGTGGAAGCAACTTAATAATAAAATATCGAAAATCAGTAATCTTCCTTACGATTTATAATAAAGTCTCAGAAAAATTTTCTGAGTGTCAATTTATATAATCATTTACCAGTTGCTTATAAGTTGCTCAACTCCAACCCATTCAAAATGATAATCAAATCATTATTTCTTGAGAATTCTTTCTAAAGTACTGAGGAATATCTGAATTCGACGTTTTCTTAGTGTTATATATTTTTATATTACCAATTATATTATCGTATTTTATATCATCTTTCCATATTTATATTAAATTTCTCTCTATACAATTTTATATACTTGAAATATTTTTGTTGTATTTGTCTATTTACAACATTTTCATAAATTTTTATTTCACTATCAGCAATACACTGTTCCCATATATGGAGTGAAACACCTTAACACAAAATGAAACTTTTTAGATACATCTCTTTAGTGAAACTTGGCTAACAAGCTCGCTCACTTCTCTGAGGCACCAAAGAAACGTTTGCGGTCTGTCTCTATGTTTTCATGGAAGACGCTCTTCTGAATTTATCATCTATCGTTCAACCGCAAGCGGTCCCATCGAGACTGACCTGTCGAGGTAATCCCTGAGGCATACAGCCTGCAGAAATTCAAGAAGAACACCAATTCCTACCTACTTACTCTGTAACCTTATGATGATCTCTGAACATTACATGAATCAAGAAAAATACTAATTCCTACCTCCTTTCCTTTGGTTCTCATGAATTTCTCTGAACACAACAGGATTTTTTTTTCTTCGTAGAAACCGAATGGAAGAAAAAAAATTGCGATCAAGTACGTTTCTAAACTACTCAACACTAATTTCGTCGCACCCCAAAATTTTGACCATATTAAAATCTGAATAACTCTTTTCTGCATTGAACAATTTGAATATTGTAAACACTGTTCGCTAGCCCAGTCCTTCAGCTATAATCTCGTTTTTCTTCAAAACATAAGGTTGAATGAAGAAACATTTTTTTCTTCAAATTTGATAGCAGTGGCATGAAGATGAACTCATTACCTCAAGAGATTTTTCGAATTGTCTTATTATCTCTTTTGTTTACAGGGTGATCTCAAAAAATTAACATTTGGTTTTGCAGTCAACTTTTTTCCTCGTCAACCGATTTTCAAAATATCCAGCTCATTTTGAAGCTGAAACTTTAGATGAAGAGATATGAAGATCAGAATAGACTCAAGATGAAGATTGAAGATCAAGGGTTTCCTCAAAGGTGACCTAAATCTGAAACACCCTCAAAATCCGGTTGGGAGGAGAATTAAATGAAAATCACCTTGTTTTCGGAATGATCATCCATTCTGAATACGTCCAGATCTTTCTCGCTGTCAGTAGTCAAGAATTGTGCATGAAAAAACCCGATTGTAACGGCAGGATTTTGAAAAAAAAAATAATAAAATCAACCCATTGTTCTCCTGAAATGCATGGCCCGTAACCAAGGTAACAAGAATCGCATTCAGTGACTGACAAGCCTGAGTTTTTGAGGGATCACGGTATTGAGCGAATGAACTGGCCGCTTTTCTCTCCGGATATGAATCCGATGGAACATGTCTGGAGTCGTATGAAATTGAAATTGAAAGAAAGGGAAGGGCGAATGGAAAATTTGGATGACTTGGTGAATGCGGTACAGCAAGAATGGACCACTGTACCACAGGAGTTCATTGATAGTCTGATAGACAGCATGCCGGAAAGGGTCAATGAAGTAATTGCCAAAAGAGGAGGGCCCACTAAATACTGAATATCATAAATATTTTTCAATTCTAATGTTATCCAAGTTATTTTCTCTTTGTTGTTGTTCAATAAAAACTCAATAAAACATGTTTTCTTGTTCTTGCTTACTAACACGATTAATGCTTCACGATTGAGAAAAGAAAACGCTATTGTGGAATGAGCCTCAGCTGGTCAGGCTTGTCAGTCACTGAATGTGATTCTTGTTACCTTGGTTACGGGCCATGCATTTCAGGCGAAGAATGGGTTGATTTTTTTTCTTTTGAAAATCTTGCCGTTACAATTGAGTTTTTTCATGCACAATTCTTTAATACTGACAGCAAGAAAGATCTGGACGTATTCAAAATGGATGATCATTCCGAAAACAAGTTGATTTTCATTTAATTCTCCTCCTAACCGGATTTTGAGGGAGTTTCAGATTTAGGTCACCTTTGCGGAAACCCTTGATCTTCAATCTTCATCTTGAGTCTATTCTGATCCTCTTATCTCTTCATCTAAAGTTTCAGCTTCAAAATGAGCCGGAGATTTTGAAAATCGGTTGACGAGGAAAAACGTTATGACTGCAAAACCAAAAGGTTAATTTCCATTCGAAAAATATCTTGAGGTAATGTGTCGCGTCCCGCTTCATTGTGTTGTCTTTATTGTTTTTTTTATCATTATTTTTGATTTTTTTTCTATCAGACTGAATACATTGAGGTCAAAATCAATCTTTCTTTAATCTATCATTATTGACCCTTATTCATCATTATTGACTTTTCTTGGTACACCCTGTACCTTCACACTTTCAAAAAAACCCATAGCCCGATCGAGCCAATACGTCGAGTACCACAGGAGAATGAATGTACGACATTACGAATTTAACACCAGCATTGTCGCTCTCATGCTATCAGCCATCCGAACACATATATCTCATGTGAACATTAAAAAAAGTGAAGTGCAGTTCAGTTTCTTCAACCTGCATCAGTCGGCCGACTAGGACTTCCTGAAGACGGACTACGGCAATATATGAGGTAAGATCTGGGCTCGGTTCATGTTTGTGTGATTCACATTTTTTTCCATTTCATGATACAGTGCATTTTTCTCTCACTAGAGCGCACCCCGTTATCAACCTTTGATTATTCAAGGCATAACCCCCCATAATGAGTTCATCTTCATGCCACTGCTGTCAAATTTGAAAAAAAAAATTCTTCATTTGGAATCCTTTTGAAAATTCAGAAATTTTGCACAGTTTCAGATAATACCCTGTAGCGATTTTATGCGGAAAAACTTATGTTTTGAAAAAGTACGAGATTATAGCTGAAGGACTGGGCTAGCGAACAGTATTCACAGAATTCAAATTGTTCAATGCAGAAAAAAGTTTATTCAGATTTTAATATGGTCAAAATTTTGGGGTGCGACGAAATTAGTGTTGAGTAGTTTAGATCATAAACTCAAATCGGTTGAACCATGTTGAAAAAGACTGGCTTTCGTTGTATTGAAAGTCTACCACATTACCGGATGTAATGGCTATCTTCATTGATTGTGCCAAAATACTTTGATCTACCATCACTCTCAGGAATTATTTTTTCTACCTTCCATCCACTATCAAATGTTAATTATTTAAATATTTCAACAGGTTCAGTCACCCCGTGAAAGGGCACCGTAGACGAAAGGGCTCGCAAATCCTCCAAAGGCTTAATTTATATTCTACACGATTCCACGGCAGGCAACGGTTCAAACTCGCAAACCCTCGACTCCCATTCATTATCGAGTAGATATTCGATGAAACGTGCCAGAGTAATTTTGAGTACGGGTAATAATTCTGATCACGCGTTTTCGTGCGATACTGAAGTTGAAATTTTTGTGAGCGGATGACATACGACGATTAAGCCCGACATACACGCTTCTTTAAAAAATTTGGAGAGGAGTTCACGAGTACACTTTCGACATCAAATGGGCTCAAAGCAATTTTTGTCTATTCAACAGAATAAACATGAGCTTTGGATAAAATTGAGTTTGAGATTAATTGTTTTAGTGAAAATTGTCCAGCTGTGTGCACGTTCCAATGTAATTGAATGAAACAAGTTGTATTTCGTGCAGAAATTTATTTATGAAATCATAGCAAAGCGCTTTCGACTGTAAAGTCATCATCAGTGCGTACCTGTAAGTTAGTGACATTGAATTGAATTTAAGAAATTTTGATAATGAGAATTTGAAAATTGAAAAATTACTTACTCGTCAGGTGTACAAGAGCCAGACCATAAAAATATCATGTGTCCAGAGGACCATGTAAAATTTAAAAAAAATTAAAAACATCATATGAATAACATTTTAAAAAAGTCCTCATTCCAGGATTAACCTGGATAAAAGTTTCAACAGGCAGAGTAACACATGTCTGTTGGAGCTTAGTCTACTGTTAAAATAAATGAATTAAATTGACATTGCGTCAAAAGTTGACAATGACAATGACGTTTGGCTTAGAACATTAACTTCTAGAAACACTGATCTGTGTTTTGAAAATTGATAAATGATGATTTATATTCATAGTTCTGTTAATCTAAACCTAAGGAAATGTGACACACCGGGAGAAAAGTCTAATGAGAACCTTCACACTTCCCAAAGCGTCAAAAAGGTATCCCAAAAACAAGAGGCACCATCAACATAAAAGATTTAAGAAAGTTTCAACAGGCAGAGTAACACATGTCTGCTGAAGCTCAGTCTAATGTCTAACTAAATGAATGAAAATTGACATTGTCGAAAGTTGACCATGACAATGAAGTTATGGTATAGAAAATTACCTATAATAAAAATATTGATCTGAGTTTTGAAATTGATAAATTATTATTATTAGTTCAGCATCCTGGGAAACCAGATTGGAACATAAGATCATGAGATAAGTCTAATGAGAACTTTCCCAATCTCAATAGTAACAAAGAGGGTAACCAAAATGATGAGCCCATACCAAAAATTTTTAAGAAATTTTCCAAAAATTGATATGTGAATCTATTTATAGTTCTGTTGATCCAAACCCAAGGAAACATGACAAACCGGGAGAAAAGTCTAATGAGAACCTCAACCCGATGTGCACAAAACCAGGCTTAAGTCACAGTCTCTTGGGAATTTGAGAAACCAATTCTATGCTCTAGATCATGGGACAGGTCTAATGAGAACCTTCCCAATCCCAAGGCACCAAAAAGGTTGCCCAAAACCAAGAGGTACTACAAACCGAAAAGATTTAAGAAATTTTCAAATTGTTTTAGATTTAATCAATTCAGTAATTCTATTAATCAAAACCAAGGAAATTGCTGAACCAAGAGAAAGTCTAATGAGAACTTGAAACGGCACATGCAAAAACCCAAGTTATAGAAAAACAGAACCTGAAGTTGAAATTATTAGTTTCAAAATGAAAGCAATAGTTTATGTTCTGAGAATTGAAAGGAAAGTCGAGAGGGAGGGAACTAAGCAAACTGCAAAAAGGGTTCAAGCCATATCATCATCGAGATAGAGTTCAAGAGCAATTAAATAGGTAAATAATTTAAATTTATGAAAATTTTATTTTTACTTCAAACGTATATGAAGAGGAATGTAAGCTCTGTTTAAATTAACTTGAGTGTTGAGACAAAGGTCATTATTCAGTTATTCCTTGTTAATATGTAAATCTTCAAAAAAATCTAATCTATTGTAATTTTTGGAACTCACCTCCTGTAAAATTTTTGAATTCCTATTTGGATTAAAGTTGTTGGTGTTATCAAATGTTGACCAAAGACTGAAATTTTGTTGGGATTTAAATGTTCGGTTATACGGGCTTTCAAAGGTCTGCATGTTCTTCCAATGTAGGCTGCATCACAACCATCACAATTTAACTTGTATATGCCACTATTTGAAAGTTTATCAATTTTATCTTTTGTGTTGACCAGGTATCTGTTGAGGCTATGGTTAGTTTTAAAAGAAATTTTAATGTTGTCTATGTTGCTTTTGATGCAACCAGATATTTTATTAGAAATATTGTCATTTAAGAAAGGATGTGAAACAAATTGTGCTATTGAATCTACTTTGGGGTAGGCAGCATTATGTTCTTTTTTGTTTTTGATTTTTTGGATCAGACTATTAATAATATTCGGGTTATAATTGTTATTGTACACCTGACGAGTAAGTAATTTTTCAATTTTCAAATTCTCATTATCAAAATTTCTTAAATTCAATTCAATGTCACTTACTTACAGGTACGCACTGATGATGACTTTATAGTCGAAAGCGCTTTGCCATGATTTTATAAATAAATTTCTGCACAAAATACAACTTTTCTTCATTCAATTAATTGTTTTGTTTGTCCTCATTCAAACAACTTGAGTAGTCTTGAAATGATATTTTCCTCCTACCTCGTATTAAAATGTCTGTTTAACGTTCTTCAATTCAAATTAAATCGATCATTAGTGACCCCCATTAATGAACGATTTGTTATTAATGGATGATTTCGTGAAATCGTCCATTAATGACCCCTATTAATGGTCGATTTGTCATTAATGGTAGATTTCTCTATCAATGCATGATTGGCATAGGCAACGAAACATAAATGAATTCAGATGTTATGGACGCTGAAATGGATATTGACGACAAAAGACCCCGCACGGAATACATGGGAATAGAATAGAATTTATTTCTCGAACACGTACAAGTTATGATACAGTTTTTCTATACTTATTTCTAGTAAATGATATTCACGTATGCTAGAGCTCATGCGAGCTATTGAGAAGTGTAGTTCTTTTTTTTTCTTTTACACACAGAAGTAGTTACACAATAAGTAATTATATTTAGTAATTAATCCTATAATATAGTAATGAAACAGTAATTAAGATAATATCAACTTAATACAATAAATACATACAAAACTGGAATATTTTGGTTAGCTAATAAATATAATAATGATAAATAACAATGAAAATAGTATTTGGTGAAGTAATGACTAGCGAATGTTAATATAAATAATAAATAATATCACAATGGAAGTAATTTAAATGTGGTCATTGAAGAATTCTCTGGTATCGTAATAAACTTGAGTTTGAAAATGTTTTTTGACCTTATTTTTAAACATGTTTATAGAAACTATTCCTGTTATTGAGGACGGTAGGTGATTGAATGTTCTTATTGCCATATATAAAGGACTTTTTCTGTTCACTGTATAATTAAATTGAGGTGGTATATACTTGCCTTTGTTGCTTGTGTCATAGTTGTGAACATCCGTGAATTGTTCTAGTTCATGTTTCTTTTTGAAAGCTAATAGGGAAAGGCGATATAGATATAAATTTGTAATTGTGAGTACTTTCAGTCTCTCAAAATGCCTACATGATTCGGTTCGTTTTATCCCACAAATGGCTCTGACACCTCTTTTTTGTATTATGAATCTGCTGTTGATATCTACTGAATGTCCCCAAAACTCTATACCATATTGGACTAAGCTGTAGAAATAAGCGTAATATACTGTTATTGCTGCTTCTATGCCAATGTTTTTTTTATGGTAGATATAGCGAATATCGCACTGCAAAGTTTTTTGTTCAGTTTATGAATATGTTCTTTCCAATCCAACTTTTGTCTATGTGAATACCAAGAAACTTTACATTTGTTGTTCCCTGTATTTTCCCATACGCTGTATCGATATTGATTTGGCTTTGTATCATTATTTGGATGAAAGTTTTATGTGTATTAACACATAACTTATTTGAAGAGAACCATTGCATAATTTCTGTAAGTTGTTGAGCAGACGTCACCGACAGATCTTCTAGGTTATCGCTATAGTCTATTACACTCGTATCGTCAGCAAATAAGCTGAATTCCAAAGACGGAAAATTAGCGACAAGTCATTGATGTATATCAGAAATAATATCGGACCCAGAATTGATTCCTGGGGAACACCATATTGAAGAATTCCGTTATTAGAGTGATATTGTTTTATTTGTGAATTGCAATTATGTGTTATTCGGATGATTTTGCGGTCTGACAGATAGGATTCGAACCAATTGTACGCAATCCCTCGTATGCCATAGAATTCCAATTTCTGCAATAAAATAGAGTGATCAACACAGTCAAACGCTTTAGATAGATCGCAAAACGTAACTAGTGGAATTTTTTTATTTTCAATTATGATATTAAGTTTGTTTATGAGATCGTATGTAGCATCCAAAGTGTTCATATTTTTTCTGAATCCATATTGCGATTTCGTTAGAATGTCGTGTTTATCTAGGAAGGTAATTGTTTGTTGTCTTATAATACTTTCAAGAATTTTAGAAGGAGATGGCAGCAGTGATATGGGACGGTAGTTTGTTGGTTGTTCTTTATCCCCTTTTTTGAACAATGGCTTGATAACTGTTTTTTTGAAAATGTTTGGAAACACACCAGATTCTACAGATAAGTTGACAAGATATGTTAATGGTCCTTTGAGGATGTCAGCATTTTTTTAAATAATTGTGATAGGAATATTATCATGACCGGTAGACTTTTTATTTTTTAGTTTTTTTAAGGTTATCTCTATGTCGGATTCAGTTACTGGTATGAATAATATAGAATCTGCATGTGAAATTTCAACATTTCTCAAGTAATCGTCGTGGGATTTAGTATTATTAGATTTTATATTCAGTGTACTTACAACATTTAGGAAAATATCAAGAAATGAGTTTGCAACATCTTCTGGGTCATCTATCACTTCATTGTTTACTTTCAGTTTTATGTTATCCGATATATTGAAAAGTTTTTTTAAATTTATATTTGCATTGATTATTTCCCAAGTTGTTTTTATTTTACATTCAGACTCATTGACGATTTCAATAATCTGTTGTTGTTTAGCTAGGTTATGTTATCTATGATAGTCTCTGAATTGAATGTTATTCTAGTGGGCGTGGTTGAGTTCCCAATTCAATGAAACTCTGGTATGTTGTAGATCATGATGTGTCTATAACACTTTAAATGGACCATAATCAAATCGTATCGAAGAAACAGGGTGATTTTGAAAGTACTTACAAAAACAGAAAATTAAGATAATTTATCACCAATTGAGATTATTTCTAGTTTATTCTCGTGATTTCGATTAAATATGTCATGACTATAAAAACGCAACATTGATATGATCCAAAAGAGTATATAGGCTACCTGGTCATCACAAACGTACTAAAAATATACTATTTCGACGTTGTTTACTTTACCTATCAGATTTGGGATTATTTCTAGTTTGATTTCAAGGTTTTTTAGATGAGTAATGTTGACCGTTTAGAAAAACAACACTGTTATAATACAGGCATAGTACCTATGTCACCATACCGGGGTATTCGAAAAAGAACTAAAATAAATCCTTTCCGAAGTTATACATTTCAGTCTTTCAATAGCAAACTTGAAGAACCGTATGTTTCAACTTTCAAGAATATTATGTGAAAAAGCCAAAATTATATTTTTAAAGTACAAGGGCCCAATATTAAGTAACTCTTCATAGGTATCTGACTACTTGATGTGCATGTAACAATACGTATGACTATTTCAGGAAGCTCATTTTGTTCTTCAGCAATCTCACGAACGGTGACATCTTGAACGCATTCCAAAATATTGGTAGAAGGAAATTTTATATATTTTTGAAAGATTGTGTCCTGAATTCTCAAATTCATCATTTAAAAGACATTTTTGAAGTAGGTTGAGCCATGATGAATAAATATCACCAACCTATCATATTAGCTAACGAGATGTGTAGAAAGGCTTTGGAAGAAAACCACGTTTAAAACTACGTAGAACAAAATAACTTGATCAGACGTCGCGGAATTTGGCAAAACCTCATTGGGAATCAGATTGATTTACTCAGACTTGAATACGATGCCTATAAAAGTCTAACTTTTTAAGTTTTTCAGTGTTGCGGCTGTCTCCATTATATACAGGATGAAATGGACCAGAATGGATTACAATAAAAAATAGTAATACGTACGAAATGTTCAAAGGTAGGTTAAAGAATATATCATTGTTTTTATAGCTTGGGAGAGTTTGATGACTTCCTCTCTAGCAGTGTTAACTGATTTCATAGTGTTTAATGTGCCTTATATTTTTATATTTATATCAAGGTGTTATATCGACGCGATTAAGCCAAAACGACGTAAACGCCATCAGCCAACTTTTTGAGGAAATGAAAAAAACGTAATTCTACTCTTTACAGCTCCCAAAATTACAAAATTGTTGTTTTTGAAATTATCATATTATTTTTCTGATTTAAACACAACTTTCTCAACTCTTTGTATTATTGCTTTGAAAAAATAATAATAAATGGCGTTTATGTCAACTAGAAACACTTAGAGACGTTTGAGTCGCAACTTATGCCTATTCAATGTAATAAAAAATGGCTCTTATTATCATGTATGCCAATATGCTTTCTAGTTTTCCTTGTCCATCTTTGTGCTTATGCCCAAAATAAAAACAAGCAAAAATAATGTGGAATTACATAATATTATTTATTTCATGAAAAAAATACAACATAACAAAGATTTCAAATAATACAAATTGTAAAACTAAAACTAATTTGAACTCATTCAAGGTACACAATAGTATTATAAACTTCTGAAATTGGAAATGACAAAATATTTTAGTTCCCAAACGAGAAGAAAATAATATAAAACGATGGCAAAATGAGCATGAAATGACATACATTTCCCAAGAGTAGGTATATGAAATTTTGTAGTACGAGCGTACAATATACTATATAGCAACCTGACCTAACCTTATCTTGAAATTATGTCTTACACTTACCTTTGAAATTATCAATAATCTCTTCAGAGATTCACCAACCCCTCAGTTTTTCTTCCATATCCAAATCCAAATACTAAAATACTTTGAGATGTCTAAATACCACTTTGAATTTGAACCATGTGCCTGTATTTCATTTTCGATTAAATTTTTTTGAATCCAAGTAATTCTGATATCTCAAATCAAGCAACTGATAGTCTTCTTAGTCAGCAATATGGTAGTTTCAATTGAAGCAAATATTTCAACACCCCAACACAGTGAAGTTCTCAAATGAAGAGCTGTATCTTAATTCAATAATATGGTTTCATTCATTCAAACATAGAAGTCTTTTGGTATGAAACGAGCATAGCTAATGTTAAGAATTTGTCCAATTTGATTCAAGAGAAGTAATTTCTCAATGAAGATTATGATTGTCTTGACCTATGTAACATGAGTTTCTTATTTGGAGTAAAGTTGGTTTACTCACACAAAGAATATATATTTTTTATCATCCAAGCAATCTATACGCTTGATCAGAGAGTACTGAATTGGAAATTTAAAATGCTCAGATCGAGAAATCGTTTATTCCAGTATATATAAACAAGCCATACTCTTGAAGCAAAGCTTATTGCATTAGAGGAAGAAATCCTTTTTATGTGTGTACTGCATTATCATCAACTTTAAATATGAATTCATTACCCAATGCTTCTAATAAAGAAGAATAATCGGGATCTGGTACTACTTCAGCATCTACTTGAGGCTGACCTGATGACTTTTCATTTAGGAGCATAAGTATTTTTTTACCTCTGGACATCTTTGTGACTTAAACGCCAATTTTGAATCTCTGAAATTAAATAAGAAAACTGCTAAAATTTCGAATATCATTTTATACTCTTTGAAGAAGTTCAACATAACCAAAACTCGGAATAATTGGTAACATAAAAACTTGACTAAAATTGCCATTAAACTGACTTCAAAGATCATCACAAAATTATATGGTAACTGACGCTTATGTCAGATCAGAATAAATAAAAGCAGTTTTTGGCATAAGCGACAATGTGTTTTTCGCAATTTACTCTATTAATTCATAAAAATAACTTATAACTAATCAATGTGACATATTATGAAATGTAATATTAAACACAAAAACAACTTACATATAGAAAATTCTCAGATTTTGACCAGGAATTTACGATAAGAACGTTACAGTACACGCCCTATGACGGACAATGCAAAACTGGCGCTTCAGTCGGCAACGACCAGTGTTGTCAAATTGTATTCAACCAAGATTGTCGCTTGCGCAGATTCAAACATGAATATCGCAAAATAATATTGAATTGGCGCTTAAAACCTAATGACGTACTGAATCCGGTGCTTATCCTTGTTAGGTGACATAAATTTCTCAGTTTGAACAAAAATGTCGCTTACGTCGTTTTGTCGTGAACACGTCGATATATTTGTCTTTATATGCCATTAAGTGATATTAGTGTTCCATCCATATATGTATATATACAGTGTGTCCCACTTTGAGCAGCCACACCCTCATATTTCGTTGAGCATGAAATAATTCGAAATTTTCTTTGACTCAAGTTGTAGTACTCGGAAATACCTACCTTTATGTTTACGGAACCTTTGTATATCCATTTTCCACGGTTAACTACGACCAAATGAAAAGTGAAAAATTGGGAAAAACATACTAGGCATTTTTTTATCGCAAAAATAACACCAGATTCTGTTTCAGAACACCTTAAAACCCCCAAATCTCAATGCTTGAATCATTTGAATATACAGGGTATCATATGTAGCTGGTAGCATTATCAACTCTAATCCATACATAATGCTTGGAAAATTTCCAAAATGTTTTCTCTTGTCACAGAATTCCCAAAAATATTTAATTAATACTTTGAAAAATAGCCAAATATCACTTTTCCAAGGCTAACTGTGATCAGAATGAATGATACCCTGTAAATTCAAATGATTCAAGCATTGAGATTTGGGGGTTTTAAGATGTTCTGAAACAGAATCTGCTGTTATTTTTGCGATAAAAAAATGCCTAGTATGTTTTTCCCAATTTTTCACTTTTCATTTGGTCGTAGTTAGCCGTGGAAAATGGATATACAAAGGTTACGTAAACATAAAGATAGGTATTTCCGAGTACTACAACTTGAGTCAAAGAAAATTTTGAATTATTTCATCCTCAACGAAATATGAGGGTGTGGCTGCTCAAAGTGGGACACACTGTATATACTCTATTTTGTCTGTGTACAATTTTAACAACAATTTAACATGATATTTCAACCTGTAAATTAGTACTCCAAAAGTAATTTTCTGTATAGTAATTGTGTGAGTTTTACCTCACCAGACACGTCCAATCCATTGTATCTTACATAAGTATGTGACAGGTCAACATAACAAAAAAAAATAGAAACAGAACTGGTTTAATTAGAGACACAGAATTTTTCAGTCATAGAAACAATACTACTTATCAGTTGCTAGTGTGATTTGATAGGTATGCGAACGAAATAACAGGGCATTACTGCACATGTCGGTCGGTTGCCTGAGTGATTCCCACCACTCTGGTGGTGGGTATGTGCTGCCAAGTCCATGTGGCAAGTGCCAATTCGTACCTCAGTTACAGTCGGTATATTATGGAAAATATAAAATTTCCATCTACCAATACTTTGGAATGCTATCAAGATATCGCTGTTCGTGAGTCTCAAGTATTATTACATGCACATCAAGTAATCAAATAAATATGTATTGTTACTTTTTATAGGGCTTATATTTTGAAAATATAAGTTTGGCTTAAGGTTTCTCATATATAAACGTTGAGAGTTGAGAGCAAATGGTTCTTCAAGGTTGCTATTGTAAGAGAGAAGTGAATAACTTCGGAACAGGATATACTAGAATACTTTTTTTATGACTCCGGTATGGTGAAATACTATTTGTATTAAAATTGTATTACTTTTCCGAATGGTCAACATTACTCAGCCAAAAAATATCAAAATCAAACTAGAATAAATCTCAATTCTGATAAGTGAAGTAAACAATGTTGAAATAGTACATTTTGAGTACGTTTGTGATGACCGTTGTAAACGAAATACTGTTTTGGATCATAGTAGTGTTGCGTTTCCAAAGGCATGACATATTTGAGCCAAATCGCGAGAATGAACTAGAAATAGTCTCAATTTGTGATCAATGACCTTATTTTTTCTGTTTTTGTAACTACTTTTAAAATCTCTCTGGTACTAAAGTGTAAGGAAGACATTCTTTGATCAAATCCAGCTGCTAAAAGTGATATAATATTCAAAGAAACAGATTTTATTTTTATTAAATTGCATTTTCTAGTAATGTTGTAATCCCAGTATGTAATACATATGATTAACAATAGTATAAACGTAATACAATCTCATAGAAAATGGGCTAAATATGGCGTCGATTTGACTTTTATGCTTGTCATGATGTAGCAGAATGACAGATGATTGCACTTAAGAACCAGTTTTTCCACTGAAAACAGTTCAATAAAGTTCTGTTTTTTGCAGGAAAGTAGAAAAATATCATTAATCGCCTTTATTATTACACTAGTTGAATAAATGACTATAACGGTTCACTATATTATATTTAATCCCTTTTTCACGTATTTTTTATTCAATTTGACGGACCATCAACTAAAAACGAACACATTTGTATCCTTAATTAAACCCACCACAATTTTGTTTATCAATGGAAAATTATATTAATTATCTTTTGGATAATTACTCGTATCGAACTCATTAGAATATTTTTTATTCATTTCCTCATGAACATTGTTCCAAATAAGTTCGTACATGAGGCTATCAGTATGTGGTGTTCCTCCAATTCAATCGAAAAATAATTTCACTTATGGTATTTAAAGAGCACTGCAAACTAGTTCTTGTAGAAAACTTTGCCAAGAATTCAACAAATATAATTCAACGGTTGTAGGGGGCGGTAGTTGTTTTCTGTTAGAGACTTGCCGACGAATATACCTATTGTACAGGTTAATGCGGAAGACTGGATTATATAATCCATTTTCATTCTTAGATTAATGACCTTTCGCCAAGTAGCATAATTTTCTCATGAAATTGCACTTGGGAAGATGTGAATGCTAAAATCGGAGTGCTCTCTGGAACCTAGACATGGCGCTGAATTCATACTTCAGTGTTTCAAGGATTACATATAATCCATCAGAACGGTAAAATGTCAAATAGAAATTGTCCATGAATTGAAAGTATCGAACCGATAAAATTCATTAAAGATCTAATAGAGAACCGAACTTGATAAGATTTATTTTTGAAGAAATGGACAATAACCGGAAAAAAAATTTTGTAAAACCATCATATCACAATAACCAATTTTCATCATAGACTCATCATCCCAGAATCCTAAATCATCATGTCTGACTTATAAAGAACCGAAATCCGAAGTACTAACATTATAAGAAAATGAATCTTTAATACCAACAAAGGAGAATAAACGAAAATGTGAAGACGTTTATTTTATCAAACCAGCAAATTACAAAAACAATATTTTGTAAAATTGATGAAATACCGCAACAGGATATCGTTAGTCTGCAAAGCATCATATTTGAAAGATATATGAACTAAAATCGTCGAATGCATACATCACAAGACATAAAATTGGCATATTGAAAGTCATAAGACGTATAAATGGTAGAATCGAAATGTTCAGAACCGAAAAATATCAGAAATTGGAGAGTGGATAGCAAATGAATCGGGTAAGTCAGCGGCTCCTAGGTGATAATATGACAAGTTTTATAACGAGTTAATCGTTTCCTACAAGCTTGGTCCTCCATTCGCTCATCCCCTCCAAAAATTCTGCTAGATTTCGATTCTGATCATTCAATGTCATACACATTTGGTTTTCTTGTATTTTACGGTACTACCAATTAATTTTCTGATGATTTGTTTGCATTACGTTTTTAGATACTATTGAATGATGTTTTGATGAAATTTAATTACTTTATTATTCAAGACTTATGGTTTTCTGTTACGCACAGTTTGGTTTATTGAGATTTGCGATTACTCAGTTTTTTTCATTTCAATCACTTTCCATTCCCGAGTTATACAGGGAAAACCAAAAATGCTGTTATTTGTTATTTACGAATAGAACTGTTATTTCTGAAAATATAAAAAAATTTATAAGGAAAGTTTTAATGTATTTAAAATGTACTATGAAAATATAACAATGAATCTTTGATTAAACGTTTCGTGTCAACACGGCCACCATCAACATTTTTTTTTCAAATACGGACCTGTCTATTTTAGTACAAATATTGATAAAGCGATAAAATCACAATTCAGTGGTATATCACACTTGATATTTTTATAACGTTTCATTTAAAATAACTAGCATCCTCAGTGACAACAATTTTTAATTACGGTCCTGTCGTTAGTTCTTTTGTAAATTATTTTGATTTCTTCAGAACCTATTCAACTATTGGCATACTTCAAACTTCACCCAATAATTTCGATAAGAAGATACCCCAACACAACGAACATTCGTATTTTTCCTTCTTGGGCATTTTTGTATTACAGAAATCCTTGTTTCAAGGTTGATTTCTTCTGAATCAATTATCATACTGAATATTTCTATAATTCTCAATCCTGGAAGTAACGAAAATATTAGTTTTTGGTCAAAATAAGACTATTGTGTGATATGGTACAATTAAATAGCATCTCACTTCATTTACCATTTTTAAACAAGTAGGCTTTGCTTGGTTTCTATGGCAGGACAAATAAATGAGTTGTTGATACGTGTCGTTTATACACTCAGTCATATCAAAGATGTATTCAAATGACGAAAGGACTGATATGCTATTTGCTTATGCAAAATCAAATAGAAATCCTCTTTTGGCAAAAAATATGTATGGTGAGCTATACCTAAATCGTCGTATTCCAAACATTCAAATGTTTAGACGATTAGAAAGAAATGTGAGAGACTGTGGTGCATTTGATAGATATAAAACTAGAAAATGTGTTGTTACTGGAAGTATGCGGAACCAAATAAATGTTTTAGGTAAGCAAATATTACTTCATGAAGATTAACAAAGTGACGAAAATATTTTTTTTCAATTTAGGATTGGTCAGTTACAAAAATATTTCTAATCAAGATTGTTCTTTACGAGAAATTGCCCACGAACTAGGGATTTCTGTAAAATCTACCAGAAATATTTTGAAAAAGAACAAATACAAATGCTACAGGATACGCAAAGTTCATCACCTCAATGAAAGGGATTACGGAAGGAGAGTACGATTTGCGATGTGGTTGAGACGTAGAAATAGGGAAGTTGGAAATATTTGTAATAAAATAATATGGACGGACGAATCAAAATTCACCAACAATGGTTGGTTTAACAGAAACATCCATTATAGGTGGAATAATACAAATGAACATTTACATAGAGAAACCAATTTCCAGGAAAGGTTCGGAATAAATGTTTGGTTGGGAATTTTGGGAACAAACATACTACGTTCTTTCTTTTACGACGAGCATTTGAATGGTGGAATGTATTTACATTTTTTATCCAATGAGTTTGATGGCTACTTAGATGAATTGCCACTGAACATCCGCCGTGAAATACAATATTTTCAACAAGACAGTGCCCCTCCCCATAAGCAATAGTAAGGGAACATTTAGATGCAATATTCTCAAGAAAATGGATTGGAAACAATGGACCAATTGCCTGGCCAGCTCGATCCCCAGACCTGACTCCTTTAGATTTTTTTGTCTGGGGTTACATGAAGGATAAAGTTTTTTCGACAACTAGTACAGATATCGACCATCTCAAACAAAAAATAAGAGATGCATGTAATAGCATTACACCCACCATGCTAGAAAATTGCCACAGAAATTGTATGGACAGACAACTTATGTGCATTCAACAAAGAGGTCGGCAATTCGAGCATTTAATGTAGGTTATCATGAAGAATTCATTTTCTGTATTGGTTTTAATTTCACTCAAAAATTCAATATGAAATAAATTGTTTTCTGTTTGTTTGATTTCTTCTACTCTTAAGTAAGTTTATTTCCGAGGTAAATTGCTATCGTTCGTCTCTGCAACTACAGATATCTTTTATCATAGTGTAAACATAATTTTAATAGATACATTTATTCAAAGCGTCACTGATAATTTTTATATCGGAAAGTTAGGTTTTGTGGAATCCATAAACGACCTAACGACAGGACCGAAATTAAAAATTGTTGTCACTGATGATGTTAGTTATTTTAAATGAAACGTTATAAAAATATCAAGTGTGATGTACCACTGAATTGTGATTTTATCGCTTTATCAATATTTGTACTAAAACAGACAGGTCCGTATTTGAAAAGAAATGTTGATGGTGGCCGTGTTGACACGAAACGTTTAATCAAAGATTCATAGTTACATTTTTATAGTACATTTAGAATACATTAAAACTTCCTTTTCCATTTTTTTATATTTTCAGAAATAACAATTCTATTCGTAAAAAACAAATAACAGCATGTTTAGTTTTCCCTGTATAACTCGGGAAGGGCCAGACTCCTTGTAAATTTTCTTTGACCATTGTACTGTTCTCCACAATAGTTACCTTTTCTCCCATTCAATCGTCTTCGTATCTGTTACGGTTTAGAATATAGCAATGTTACCACATGATAAAAGAAACGGCCTGTATATATAAATGTGCTATTTTGAATACAAACAAAATCAATTGCATATATCGCGATCATAATACAAACTATGCAAAGTAAATATTTATGTTGAGGGAGCTCTTAATATGCTCATCAAGAGAGTTATATAATTTACAGCCAGTAAAAAAAAACTTTTTAGGTACAGCGTAGTCCGGTGATTCTCAGGTTGTAGTTGACCTTTGAAACGTGTATTATGGTTATGCTTCTCAGCAGAATTCAAAAACTTATTTTTATTTTTATAGACGTATGTACAAACTTCCAGTATATATAAGCTTACAACAGTTAGGATTTTGAATTTTTTAAAATAATCTCGGCAGCTCGTTCTAGCATCGATACTAGCAAGAATTCTAATCGCGTATTTCTGAAGTACCAATACTCTGTTCACATGTGCACAATTTCCCCATATCAAATTTCCATACTTTATATGGGAATGAAATTTTGCATAGTACAATGACAGTAGTGTGTACTCACTACAGTGGTTCTTCATAAATTTCAGACTATAACAGCTACTCTGTAATTTTTTACACAAACACTCAATGTGACAATCCCAATGAAGTTTTGCATCATATGATGCTTTATTGGTTCTCATAAATACACATTAGATGAACTTCTATTCGGATTATAAATCAGTTCTGCACATTTCGAGCTTCTGTTTTTAAGTCTTATAAAATGTTTTTCTGATAGATAATTGATTCTTCATTATATTGGTTTCAAGTTTTAATAGTTTACTGATTTTTTGTTACTACGAAGATTATTCTGCTATTCTATGGCCCACCGTTTCAAGGAATCGCATGATTGCAGGCTGCGAGACAATCCTAAACACACCCGGATTTTTTTTTTATTTCTTATTTATTTTATTTATTTCATATGAAGTACATTCACATTACATTTCATACAGGTATTTTTCTAAAAGTATATACTAGTTTGTACACCTAGGTCCAAGGACCTGTATGTGTATGAGGTAACAAAAAAAAGTAGTAAATAAAACTTGGTGAATAAATATATATCAGGAATATTTCAATGGGACGATGACTTGATTCCTGTCTAACGGGTGGTGATCATTTCGAACAATAACTCTGTTCTGTTTGATCTTGATTTCTTTTTCTTTGTTTTAATCCACACAATTTTGTTTTGTTTGCATTTTTAATTTGATATTTCATTAAAAAAAACATGGTACTGATACATGCGAACATTAAAAGTTAAAACAATCGGAATAATTTCAAAATACTACTATTGAAGAAACTATTGCTTTCACGTAAAGAACACAAAAGTCAGAATAGTTTGGAACTGAATAATTTTTGTCAACATTTTTAAATCAATAAATTTGATTTTGTTGAAAAGTTCTGGAGAAAAATGGAATAGGAATTGCATTTTCCATCCCTATAATAGATCTCAAGAACATAAAAAAACATACATATCATTTTGATTGGTAGAAATCTTCAACAATTTCACGAAAGCAAATTTTTTTTTTTTATTTCAGGAAGCATGTAACTTTTCAAGATGAGATTTCGTCAGGAATCACCCTCTAAGAACTTTAGCACTTATTTAGAAGCACCCTGTACAAGTTATGAATAATTGAAGATAGTCAACTACAAACCAATTTCTCCAATCTCTAACATTGCAAAAATCATGAAAAATTAAGAAAAGTGAAGATATTGAGTTTTCTGGGTGAATTCAATGTCCTTTCATGTTTTCAGTATGGTTTCACAGAAAGTAGGTCTACCGAAGATGCAGTATATCATTCAACATCGCGCATCTATAATGCCTTGAACCAAAAAAACTTTGTTTATGCATCTTCTTCGACTTGTCTGAAGTATTGGATAACGTTTGTCATGAAAAACTATTGATAAAACTTGAAAATTATGGAAAGAGAGGAAAGGTCCATAAAATCTTAAGAGACTATGGCTGAGTCAAGACTCCGGTCTGACCAATATGATTAGACCAGCGCGGTCATTTGGTTGACTTGACGACCTAATTAGAACTGTTTGTATGTGACCAATATTTTCAATCATCTGATCGGTCCGACTCATCGTCATACTTCATAATGAACGCGCGTGCCTTGTCCGACCGGTGACTTGACTCAGCCTATATCTATTGCATCGGAAACAAATGGTGAACATAAATGCAACTACCATCGACTCAATGAAGGTTACTTATGGTGTTTCTGAAGGAACAATATTAGGCCCACTTTCATTCATAATTCACATGAATCTTCTCTTCTGAAAATAGAGAATAATATCTATTTTCAGTTTTGCTGATGATACTGCTATCATGTACGAATCGGATTTCTAGGCAAGTTCATACAGATGAGTATATAAATGTAGTCAATTCATATTGACCCGTGGCCCAAATCCACATAATGTTTCCGCTCAGGATTGACAATGACAAACTGTCCATTTCTGATGAGATAATTGATTTTGGTGTAACTCTGTGTACCTAATTGACCTTTGACACTCATATTGATAAAACTGTCAGGCAGTCTCTGAGGACACTCGGTTTCATATCTAGAAATACCAGGGGTTTTACAAATTTCTTCTCTTTACTGAATAGGGTAACCGTGTTCAAAACAGCTTGGACCACGTCTCTATAATAGTTTCCTGAGGGTCAGATTGTTAGGTTCGAATAAAACTCCAGATAACTAACTAATAATTTAGATGGTGAATGGTGTTGGAAGGATCACATTTTAACCATTAGTTAATTAGTCTGGAGATTAACTGGATCCTGAAAAACTGGCCCTGAATCCATAAGAGAAAAAGATGATCAACCAAGAACAAAAAAATTTAGAATTGGATCTCACTTTCTGAAAGGAAGTTATTTCATGAATTTGTCAATCAAATTCTAACAATGAAATTACAATATAATTGTTTAATAAAAATTGCCGAAATGAAATAAAAAATTATTGTCATCAATTTTTATGTATACATGTATGAGTATTCAAGTGTTAGAGCGTATTTTATATTCGATGATTGCTGTACAACAATGTGCTTATTACCAGATAGTGAACACGATAAACCCAATTAATTGAAAAATATTTATTATTAGTTGAACAATTTCCTAAATTTATATTCTAAGTCTATTACAATGTGGTTTAGGTATGTTTTCCTCATTACATACAAGGGATAATATTGTCACTAGAGCTTCATGATATGCCGTTTGTTTATTTATTTTTTTCTATTATGCAATTTTGCTAAGTAAATAAACATTATTATTATTATCAAAAATCCCTTCCTTATTCTCGAAAAAAATATGTTGCTTCAGAAAACCACACTAGCGCTACGCGAGTTGAGTAAAATTGAGGTAATCTTGGTGATGGGTACTTTCTATTTCTTGAATTTTATCCACTCAAATGTTCCAAACATTCATTTATTCGATAGGATTTCTACCACAACTCGTTTCTATTACCCCGTATACTTTGTCTCTCTCGAACGTACACAAAACGACGTTGTGTTTCGAGAGTCTCTCATAATGGCGCCCATAAGTGAACGTAGACCATGTTTCAGGTTTTATGGCGCTCCAGAAATCCGAAGAGATGTGGAAGGAACAGCAGGTGACCGAAAGCGAAACATTGAAATGCTGAAAGAAGGCAGCCACGTGGGCTGAGCTCACCCACACTGGCGGCGCTGTCTCCTCGAAAAGGTGAGTCTGTGCTTAAAATCCATCACTGATGAAAATTAAGTGAAATTGATTTTTAGAATTCATTAATACAGACAATAATATGTTCTAGTTGAATAATTGTGTTATCCAGAATAATCCTGGTCCAGGATTTTTATGCTTCGATGCTTCAATTCTCAACTAATGTTTTGTTGTTTTTAACCAAATTAATGCTAGAGGCCACTAACAGAACAACATTCATATAGCACTTGTGAAATATTTACTAACTTATACAAGGTGCGTAAAAATTAAGGCAAAATAATTACAACTTGTGAACTGGAAAATCTTGTTTAATTTAAATTTTATGTCAACGGCAGATATCAAATTTAAATGTCTGACGAATACTAGAATTCATTCCTATGGCTAACTCTTAACGTTTTCAAGTAAAATGCACAGTTCCATTTTGCAAACAGATTTTGAGAAATTTATTATTCAAAACGCCATAGAAGACTTAATGTCTCCTATGGTGTTTTGACGAATCAGAATTGATTGAAATAAACACCGAGATTTAATACCTAATGAATCCGTCTATTTTTCAATAATTTAAATGTTATGTGTTAGTTCAAATTATGAAGAAAAAAATGGTGGATATAAAACAAGCAATATTTGATATCAAGTTTTCGAAATGCTGACCATCAGACATTAATCACAAAACGTATCCTCTTTCTGAAACCTTCAGCAAAACTTGCTAACATATTATGAGGGCTAACACTTAGAAAAATTTCTCTGAAACGCTGTTGCATATGTCTGATGTTATTGGAGGTGTATTATAAACGATTCCTTCAATGTATCGGTCGAATGACCTTGGGGGCCAATTTTGGAATCCATTCCTTCCAATCCATCTATTTCGGAAATGAACATTTAAATATTCACGGGCCTGACAACTGCAATGTGCGGGAGCTCCATCCGTTTGGAGCCTTATCGTTCTTCTTAAATCTAAGGGGATGTTTTGTAATTGGAACGGAAAATGTAAATAATAATATAACTTGTCAAAACGCCATAGCCGACTTGATAAATGATAGAGGACCAAGCACATTTCTTATGGGAAATGGCTTTCCGTGAATTTGGCTGAATTTTTGGTATGTTGTAGTTCTTCAGCTGATCAAAAGTGTTCATAGCCACAAACCTCAAAAATGGACAGTTTTCGAGATATGGAGATTTCAATATGGATTTTTTTCATTTTTTGTGGTATTTACCCATCAATCGGGAAGCTTTCATTTTTTGTTGGTATGGAATTCAAATGTTCGGCACCCAGGACCCGACTGAGGAATGGTATTTCTCATTCGGCACCGCCATCAATAATTTTTCATACATTGCTACACACTGGGCATGATATGAGGTACTAATTCCAAGATCTTCTCCAACTTTTCATGCTACAAGATAACGCCAGAATGATTTATATTTCCAAAAAACAACATGTGTTGGGTATTCTCTGGAATAACTGATTCTAGATATATCTGATGTCCAATAATATCAAATATGTTTTCCAAAATTTTCATGACGAGTCTCGGTGAGCTTTAATGGGGGAAAACGGAAAAATCATAATCACATATCGTCAGAGATAATAAATAATTCTTATCACTATTGATGTCATTTACATATAATATGTCATTTATTCCACACAGATCTCGATAATCAGATAATGGTGTGCCAAGACATTTTTCTCAGGGTGGCTCTAAATGGATGATAACATCTCACATCCAAACGAATCCGTGAAAATGTCTGCATCTTTGATACCTTGTAGTACTTTCCAGGTAGAATGAGGAAGTTTAGATGATGGAAGCAAACTATGAATGGAACTTCCGATATTTGCCCCCGACCTCTTGAAACTACTATAATGTTTTATAAATGTTGCATCAAAGTTTACACAAATAAATAAATTCAATCTGTTCATATGATTTTTGGTTGAAAATAATAGTAAAAGTGGCATTCATAATAATAATGATATTATATAAAAAATGTATAAACTATCTTAGCAATCTCAGGAAATCATTTGAAATATTATGAGTCAGATCATGGGTAAAGTGATTTACTGGTAACATATAACTATAATTATATCAACGAACCGAACACAGTCATAAATCATTTCAAGAATATAAAGGGAAAATCAATCCGCTTCGCTCATAATATTTCAACTGATTTTTTGAGATTGCCAAGATATATTATTATTGTTTTATATTTAATATCATTATTATTATGATTTTTACTCCTACTATAACATTGTTTTTGATTGATCTACCCATTCATTTTGCAAACGATCATATGTGTAGATACTCAATTATAAGTGTAAACTCAAATGCAACATTTATAAAAAAATTGTATTTTCAAGAATTCGGTGGTAAATATCGAAAGTTCCATTCATAGTTTGCTTCCTGAACTTCCCTATTCTACCTGGAAAGAACTACAAAGTATCCAAGTTGCAAATATTTTCACGGATTTGTTTGGCTGTGAGATGCTATCATCCATTTCGAACCACCCTGAGGAAAATATCTTGGCACACCATTGTCGGATTATCGAGATTTGTGAGAAATAAATCACATATAAATGTCATCGATAGTGATCACATTTGTTGTCACTGTGAACACAGTATTATGATTTGTCCATTTTTCCCATCGAAGCTCGCTGAGCCTCGTTATGAACATTTTGGAAAATATGTCCGATATTATTGGACATTAGATATATTCAGTATCAGTTATTATGGTTTTTCTTCAAAAAATACCCAACATGTGTCGTTTTTTGACAATTTGAATTATACTGGCGCTATCTTGTAGCATAAAAAGATGTATGGAAGATCTTAGAAATAGTACACAGAAAAAAATGCTGGTTTGTATCTAAGTATAAAAATAGTCTTGAAAAAATATTCTCCAACTAAATTTTATTATTTTCGAACTGAAAGGATTTGCTTTGAAAGAGGAAAAAGATACTTTCTTTTTGAAAAGAGAGATATTCTTGATTGACAAGATTACGATCCATTTCATTGGATGTGTTGTATTCTCAATCCAACAAGATTATTTGTCTAAAAATAAGAAAGTATATACAGTTTATTAGAGTTTTGATTTGTATTCTTTTGAAAAAATGCAAAACTAACATCCAAATGAGTTAGAGTTAACCGAAGGCTTAATTTTAACATTGAATCAAAATAAAAGTATTTTATGAACTAGAATATTTATTCTCAATTGTAGAAACATATTCTTGTTCAAATATTTTCCATACTTTTATTAAGAATAGCTATATTTTGGTTAAAACCAATGAATTTTTTTTTCAATACCAGGCCCAGCTTTACCTAAGAATAGGCTATTCTGACTTGAATTATGTTATACTTGAAAGTAGACTAAATAGAACAATCGTCGACGTAGTGGGGTTGATCGTTGCGTCTCATGTCGATTGAGATTGTTTAGGACGTTCAGGTTTAGGTGTTAATCTGTCGAAATTTATCTTTTCTCTTTTCGGATTGTTCCCCAGTTCCCATAATTGTTGTGAAGAAATGGAGGAACTTCTACGAGAATGGCAATTGGAAGACCTGATTCCAGTGTTCAACAGTAAGTAGTTATATTTAATTAACCAAAACAATGATTATAATATCTCTGTAACTGTAAGAAAGAGTATGGCGTCCTGTTGTAATAGGTTTGCGCCAAATTTTGTCTATAATATCTGTAAATTATATTGGTGGGTATAAGACTGAATCAATTATGTTTGGCTAGGTATACCTACGTTTCTTAGACACCTTTCTATGCATAGAATTAAAAAAATAATAATTTTATTTGTTGATAGGCAAAATATTATTACTTTAAATCAATATATGATTTGAAGTTGGTAGGTATATGCGCATTACATTAAAGATGCATTTTGTTTTTTCAGATCATGAAATAATAGCTGAAAACGTCTCAAAACTGTCTGAAGACTTGATCAAATAATTAATTGCTAGTATAGGGTAACGCATTATGTTCATTGAAAACTGGAAAAAACTTGCAGAAAAGTCGTCGGTATGTACCTATAGGTCATTCTTATACTCTTTTATGTAACTTGTTTATTATTTATCTAGTACTTACTGGTGATATCTTGCAAATGCATTTGTTTTTCTCACCCGATGATACTGTTATATAGTATGTGTATGTGCCTGTTTTTTATATAATATTTTATTTTTTATATTACATGAAAACAATGTATTTTGATTGACATTTTAGAAATAAGTATTATGCTCAGGAGCAACCTGTGATAAACCCCCTGAAAGGAAAATAAATTGTTTTTTTGTTGCAAATAATGAATGTGTTTAAAAATTCACTGCTGAACAGTTTCATTCAAACCCTTATGCCCTGCCGTATCTCAATCCCGTAGATTTTTTTCTGTTTTTTTTTTCATCTTCATCTTTGAAAGAACGATTTACTTACCGATCTGTGCTGCATTATTTATACTTACTCATAAATTTATAGATACAGTGCTTTTGTACATTTCTTCTGCATCGAAATTAACATAGTCTTGAATACTTTTCAGCTTTGGTTGAGTGTACACCAACAGCAAAATTTAATTTCATGACCATTTTTATAATTTCAATGCAAACAAAATTCATAGGCATACGATCTATAAAACTAGGATAGTTTTGCATTAAGAGTAGTTATTTTAATTTTGACGAGTATGACTAAGTTGTACTGAGCTTTACTATAATTGAATGGAATTTAGATGATATTGAAGCAAATGCAAATTATTTTAAACCTAATTCGTGAATAGTATTGACACAACTCTTTTTATTCTTATTTCAGGTTAATTTATTCTTGCTCTGGGATTTAGAAAATAGTCCTTTTGAAAATAACTATACTTACTCGAAGTTTACTTGGCTTTCAGTTGAGAAAAAAAAACATTTATTGCAAAGGGCTCTAGAGTTAGTTCTATCAATTTTATTCTCTGTCGAAGGAAAAATAGTATTTACAATATACATACCTATACTCACTGGAAGTATTTTTTATTTCCTCTGAAAATAAGTAAACTTTTGCTGAAAAACAATGCTATATTTCATTCCATTCGACTTATTCTCAGTTGAAGTTTTGCTAGATTTTGAAATTATTGTTACTATACTATTGTCAAGTTTATTCTTTTTCATTCTGAGTGAAGTAAATGGATGGATATAAGAATAACGTTTATTTTGAATTGAGTATAGTTCTCTATGCGGATATATGAGTCTATCTTAGTTTTCAGTCAAGACTACTAGTCTTGCTTATAGTGTACATTTTTTTCTGTGTACCTCATTTCATAACCAGTGTGGAGCAGTGCATGAAAATTGTTTGATGGCGGTGCCTAACATAACTGAGAAAGACCATTTCTCAGTCGGATTGTGGGCGCCGAATATTCAAATGCCATCCCATCAAGAAATAAGAGCTATAGGATTGATGAGCAAATACTGCAAAAAATTGAAAAAATCCATTTTCAAATCTCCATATCTCGAAAACTGTCCATTTTTGAGATTTATGGCTATGGACACTTTTGATCAGCTCATCAAGAACTACGAATTACAAAAAATTCATCCAAATTCACGGAAAGCTATTACCGATAGGAAATGTGCGGGGTCATTTCTCAAAATCAGTTTGCAAAATGGAAATGTGCATTCTGCTTGAAAACTTGAGGAGTTAGCTATACGAATGTAGACAATTAAATTTGACATCTGCTGTTGACATAAAATACGGGGCGTTCTATTCAAATTAAACAAGTTATTACCATTCAACTATTGTTATCTTTTTGCCTTAATTCTTACACACCTTGTATGAATTAGTAAATATTCAACGAGTGATATATGAAAGTTGTTGAGTTAGTAGCCTCTAATATCAATTTGGTCAAAAACAAGAAAACACTAGTGGAGAATCTAAGCATTAAATCTGATGATACATTTTCACAAAATAAAAGATACTTCAAAAACAATAAGGCTTAGGTGGATTAAACCTCAATGAAACTTGCCTTTATTTTGATCGTAAATCCTAAAATGAATTAATTTACAGAGTATTCCATTTCAAAAATAATAACTTTGTGTTTCGTGCTTTTGGCACACCCACTACAACATGGAAATATTTTTGAAATGTATCGCTAATGGGTCCCTATCTATCCTAAAGGAAAAACTTGAATGAAAAAAGGTTATTCAATAAACTTCCGTGCAACACTAAATCATCTGTCAAGGATTCAAACAATGTCTCAGGAAATACCTATTTAAAGGCGGATTTTACTCTTCGGAAGAATTTTTAAATATCATTTGATCAATATGTTGATGATGATTTGGACTGTTGCCAGAATTTTCTTTGCTAGTTTTTATTTAAGCATTCTTTGACAAATTCTATACATGATTTTGCATATCTTTAAGAAAATAAAGTATTATACACATTATTATCAATTCACTGTTATTTTTTGTCAACCATGAATAGCAAATTCGAAATGAACACTAACTTACTGGATTTATAGATAAGTGGTTCGCTCAACTCCTTGCATAAAATCAGCAAACGCTAAAATTTGCCTTACAAGCTTTCCTCTGTTGTTTAATAATTGACACCGAAAGTTCGCTGGCGCCTTACTTCATTAAACTCCAGAGAAAATTACTAATCAAAACTATTCAACCGACTCCGTCGATACTTGATAAGTAGTTGTTTATAATACGAGTTCGTAAAGTAGAACTTTTTTGAACTAGATTGAACTTTGTTGAATGAGGTACAACCAAGTTCAACAAAACACATGAGTACAATAAAGCGCTTTACGAAAATGTATCGTGCAAGTTTTTTTTTACTACGGGTATTATATTGACGAGTTGAAGCAATTACAAAATCCTGCAACAGTGGAGCAGTGCTTCATTTCTCCATTTAGGAAACATATAGGAATATACAGTGTCCGTCCTAAAGTAAGTAACATTTGGGAAAAAAATTATAATCAGAGTATTGGAATAAAAGCTGGGGTGATCGATTGTGCATGTCCAATACCTAAAAATTGATAGACACATGTTACGTGACCAATGGAATGGAAGCAAATTGGAAAAAAAAATACCCTAAAGAGGCCAATAGTGAGGTGAGATGGCAAGATATCGAAAAAACTTATTTGAAAAAGTTACTTAGAATTTGATTTTATACTTATTTTAAGCATCAAATCAAAAAATTTGAAATTAACCTTCCAGTAGTCGCTTGAGATCACTCCGCACGCATCTAAATCGTGAATTTTTTCTGAAAAAATCCCACTTCCCCACTCCGCCGCAATCAGTATCTTCCTTAGTACTGATCAAGTATTACTGCTGTGCAGTATTGCTTCGGTTCAGTGTTACGAAGTAGTGCGGAGTCGTAATCCGCAGCGACCTTAGACGTCCAAGTTATATTGCACACTACGAAGTCACTCGTTGGGGCTATTTTGAGCATTTCAGACAAAACTAAATTCAAATTTGAATTCAAGTAATCACGCCAGAGGTAAGTTATCAAAATACGTTTTCATATTCCGAATACACAATATATTTCTTCACTAGAATGGCAGAATATGAAAAAGAACAACGAAGATTAAAAAAGTTGATGGAAGAGTGTTTGAACGAGAATGAAGGAGGAGAAACTATGGATTTTGATGATGAGGCAGAAGAGGTTGAGGAGGATTTTCCTGAACAGGCAGATCTGATGGATTCCGACACGGAACAGGATATTTCGGAAAAGAAGGTGATTCAGACCATCCAGGCAATCCAGAAGGATCCAGAGAACCCTATTTCTTGGGTAACGATGAAGCTACCAAGTGGAGTTAGCATAAACCGACGCAAAATATCAGAACAAGGACGGAAAATTTGATAAGGCAGTTGCCGTTGTCAAAGCGGCTGTGAAAGATTTGAAAAAATCAAAAGACATTTGGAAACACTTTTTTACTGAAGAGATGCTGAGCACTATTAGACCGTCAGATAGTGACAGATTTAGGTGCCCCATTTTCACATAGTAAGTCGATGTTGAGTAAAATTAAGGATAATTTAAGAGTGGCTCGTGGGGAAAACATATGGAAAAATCAAAAAGAATTTCCATTAAATTTTCCGACGACAAAATCTACTTTTCCATTCACGCCACTCAAGCCATTATGTTTTTCGGTGTAGTGACGATGTAGGTTTTCATAGTTTCGATGGGCTTGCGTGGGAAAACCTGTTAAAATCTCGATTTTTCTTTACAAGATTACAGCCTTATTTCAACCCTTTAGCCACCTTCAACACTCAAGCCTTTGATCTTCTGAAGCCAGGTTCTATTAATTAATGATAAGGTGAACACGGCTCGCGTTAAAATATGGAAAATCGAATTTTCCATTTTCCCTATTCGAGGCTTGTATGTGAAAATGGGGCACCTAAATCTGTCACTATCTGATGGTCTAACACATTCGATCAGTTCAAGCAGAATATATGCGTGAGAAAGATGCCAAAGAGAAGGATGTATTGGAAATAAAGGCGTTAGTCGGCTTATTGTACGTTTCGGGAGTTCTCAAAACAGGTCGTTTGATTTCTGAAGAATTTTGGAAATATGATGCCACCGATATCGAGATTTTTTGGATAACAATGTCCCACAGGAGGTTCAGATTTCTTTTGAGTCATTTGAGATTTGATGATATGACTACTCGTGACATCAGACGAGAACTAGATAAATTAGCACCAATACGGAAGTTTTTTGATGCGTTTGTAAGTAATTGTAGTTAAGGCATGCTCAAGAGTTGTGTAAGGTTCAATTTTTGATATTTTTTTTTACTAAATATGTTTTTAATGCGATTATGATATTTTATTGTTCGTATCTAACAGTTCTTTAAGAATTACAGAACTATCATGATTATATGTCAATCTATAAACATCGTGGTTTTCTGATAATAATCAAGTTTCGATTATAATCGTGCATGAGCGTTTCACTCCGCACATAAATTCGAAAACTTTAGCTCCTTCAATTTGAGGCACTATTTTCAAGTTTATGTTTAAAGTGAAACAAATGCTCATGCACGATTATCATCAAAACCTGATTATCATTTGAATAAATAAACTTAAAAACAACTTTTTAGAGAAAATCTTTTATTTAAATGCAAGAATAAGAAGAAAACAAATTTTAAATTGAATTCAACCCATCATCTTGTTACATAATAAAATTTTAAATGATATAAAAGCAAAAAATTGAATGTTATTACCGGTACCACTTTTTGAGAAAAAATACATTGCAAATTGGCAGATGGCGCTGAGGACACATTAACTTCTAAAGGCAAATAACATTATGAAAATATGGATTAACGAAGTTCAAAATCGATGTGCTCTCCACCTCTTGATCGTGATATTAAAAAAATTATTGAAATATTTTTTTTTTTTGGTGTTTTGGCATCGACTGCTATGGTCAGCCATGTATTATGGGTAGGCCTTGTAACTAACTCCATACGCCACTTTAGGAGCAGCACTGTTAATTGGAACGCAACAGTGAATCGTGCAGGACTCACCCCAGTCGAGCCACGAGATTTTAATAATTTAATCGGTCAAATATAAATTTAAAATCCCAGCCGCAACTAGGGCTCGAAATCCGGACCTTTCGACTCAGAGTCGGACGCTCTAACCACTGCGCCACGCCCCGACATTAATTATTTATATTTTGGTTCGAATAATACTTATTTGAATTATTATTCCAGTTCAAAATTAAATTATGATTTTTCTTCTTTATCTCTTCAAGATTGAACGTTTTATGCGGGAATGGAGAATTTAATAGATTTTTCAGATCATTAACTGTAATATAATTGAAATATATCACGGAAACTCAGCAACAAACTAAAGTTCGTGTCAAGGCCATTAACCCGATACCAACCAACAATGGAACTTTCCATTTAATGAATATTTTTTACATTTTAAGTTCCACATCTGATCTGAACTTTGAATTATGGGTTTGTTTCACGTCAGTTTTTTTTCAAAGTGGCGATTTGAAAACGACGAATGAGCTAGCTGTTTACGAGTTTCACATATTCAAATACACTCGAAACCGTTCCGATAATATCGAGGAATAACTAAAATGATGTTGATCTACATGAAGACGAGTTATATAAAATAATACCCTCCACAATCTACATGCATTTACTTCAGTTGATAACAATAATTTATTATTTTGTTCAAAATTTGTTGTTTTCGTCAACCGGCTGCACCTTTACGAGCAACCCGCAGAAGTCTTCGAGAGACTTGTGCGAGCTAGGGAACATGAGGCCCTCACCTTTCAACGTGTGATACCATGCACGGGCGAAATTTCAAACCATTTAAGACCGTCCAAGTACGTCGTTAGCTTTGCTTGACTTCAACTATCAAATTCATTTTATGTAAAGGTTGGTTAACATTGCATTTATATAAAAATGTATATATGCTATTCTAGCGTGTTGAAAGGATGAGGAATGGGACAGCCGGTTGTACAGTGTGCCTTGAACCGTCATTCAACGCCTAGCCGAAACCCTAATCCCCTGGTGAGAGAAACTTGGAAAGGACCCCACTGCCTTAGTGGGCAGGTCCATCTATAATTCGAAAAAGTTGATTATGGGCAGAATCCACGCCTCCTGCGGCGCTTATGCGTGAGTCGGATAAATAAAATAGTGAAAGGTACTCCTCGAAAAAAAGGTCACAACAAAAAACTAGGACTATGGACAGTGAGTCTAGGACTGTTTTTCGAATGATAATTTTTCGAAACGTCAAGACATCTTCGAACATTTATTCATACGAATGGACAGTTATTTGAACGGGTAGTTCTTCGAGCTGCTAGTTTTTTGAAGAGCCAATTGCTCGATCAGACCGTTTTTCGAAAAAACATTATTGAGGAATGAGAAGTAATTTTTCAGTATATTCCCACCAGAACCAACTAGAAGAAACTACGTAGACATTTGAGTGCATGAGTATTAAACACACAAATCTTGTGAGAAGTAAATGTTTCGTCTGTTCTAACCAGAACAAACTGATCTTACATACCTATACATTTGAGTGCGTGGAAATTAGATGACCATTAAACAAAATCAAATTATATAAAATTATACCAACTAACTTATTTCGAAAAATTGTCTATTCAAAGAATCATAAATTCAAAAAATCCAAAAGAATTGTTTTTTCGAATAACTGTCCATTCATATAAATGCCGTTCGAATAATTATCGTTAGAAAAACTATCCAGATACCATCGACAATACCCGACTCAGGTATCCGCTACCTCAGTCTCCAAAGACAAAAACATTTGTATCTGTTCAACGGCAAAACTGACACTACAATAGTTTTTTTACAACCAGCCTAGAGTGCTGAAAATGCCAGTCAGTCCTCACAACTCTTTCATCAAAGATCTGAATGGTCAAGGAAAACGTAAGTTTTAATCTGGATGTATGCCTGAAACTTTCGAGCTTTGAGTGGACACAATGTTTGTTCCATTCAGATCGAATTGAATGTTGTTTGTGAAAAAAGAGCCCTGCAACATGTTTACCTCTAGCCATATTGATGAATATATTCTCAATTAGGCTACATGCTACATGCGCTGCCGATTGAGTCGATTTACCTGTTCGAAAGCCGTGTTGGGATTTAGTGAATATTTCAAATCCAGATAGAAAATTGCATACACCATAGTAGACTACTTTTTCCATGTGTTTTGAAATTGAAGTAGGCTTATTGTTAGCTACGTCCTCAGGGTCATTTTTATTGTGAACCGGAATAATAGTTGCCAATTTCAAAATGGAAGTTAATTAAGTACGTTGATAAAATCCGGGAGGTGATTCTTTGAAAGTTTTCAGGACGAAAAGTTCATATAAACATATGTCCCAATCGGCTTGGTTTTCGAGATACAGGGTGAATAAAATAAATTTTTTTCAAGATTTTTTTTAAAAGCTTGTCTTTATATTTTTTATTTTATAATTTTTATTCATCGTAGATTTTTCAAATTCTGCCATCAATTTACAATAACTGAGAATGTTTAATTTTAAAATTTTCTATTGTTATGCAACACTGGAAAATGTTTAAATTAATATTTTCATTATAGCTCCTGAACCGTACAATTAAATGAAAATATTCAAGAAAACAAAAAGATGTTAAATGAAACAACCTTGATTATTCCTTTCTGATAATATGTCAGTGGCAGCGGAAAAAAAATTCTGAAGGGTTGAACACAGCTTGAATCTGAAAAAAGGACCCTGCGAATTATTTGAGAAATGCATTATTTTGTATCGTGCGTACTATTGAATGGATTGTACTCTCCTAATTTGAACTGATCATTGTCGAAATTGTCGAAGTTAACTCTAAAAAATCTTGAAAAAAATGTATTTTTATCACCCTGTATCTCGAAAACCAAGCCGTTTGGGACATATGTTTGTATGAACTTTTCGTCCTGAAAACATTCAAAGAATCACCTCCCGAAGTTTGTCAACGTACTTAATTTCACGACGTGCGTTCTTTAGGAATATATGGAGAACGATTCAAAATAAAAACTTGATATTTTGTGGTAGTGGGTTTTACAAAATGACCTTCTCAACTAAAACATTTTCAACTTCTGGTCTCTTTCCGTTATACCGGCCTTATTTCAAATAAAACACCCTGTATTTTATTACATTTTTTAATTTCTCAGCCAATTTTAGGCCCACTTTGTATGACAATGCCTATACCCAAATTTGTTAGTTTTCGAGATATTGATTTTTTTCTGAAAAATTTTACAGTTACAGCACCACTCCGAAAAAATCATAACTCATAGACAGTAACAGTTGAAAATGTGAAATTTCACAGAATCACACCGTAAGCATCAAGTCATGAACAGATCCAACGAATTTTCGAAAATAATTTACTGGGTGGTCGAAATTTCCACCTATAACATAATTCGTTGAAAGACGCAGAAAAGTCACTTAGAATTTCATGTTCGTCAATAAACCGGATTTTTATCAAACATAAGAAGTGGCGTCCCTTCAAATATCACCAGGTTCAAAATCTGAAACCTCACGACTTACCTGCACGACCACAAAATTTCAATTTTTTATTTTGAACCGTTTTCCATATATTCCTAACGAACGCTCGCCGTGAAAGACCCTATATACTGAATTGCATGCTATTGTAACGTCTTCCGCGGTAAAGCGATTCGTCAATCTTGAATGGTATCCAAATGACATTTTATGGATACATGGATACATAACGTTCATTAATCGTCCCTTACCACGAAATTGATTTTTTTGGTAAACTAGTGCAAGAGTTCCTCATCCCATTCCAGTCTCATTTACATTCCATTTATGACAAATTTTGATAACTAACTACAAAAAAGAAAAAAGTTCTCTTCATTTCGCATTGAAATGCCAGTATCATTTAAAATTCTAATACCCATCTCGTTTCGTACAAACTTTCCTTCCGGCTTTGATGTTCCTGTGCGCCAGTGATGATAACCAGCGAGTTGCCATACCCATTTATTCAGACTTGCCGGAAGCTACACCAACTTTAAATCAAATTACGGCCAACTCCATGTGATGATCGAACGACTTGGCTTGCACTTCGTGTATAAATATTTATTCGGATTCCACTCTGTATGATTTCGTCACGGAGCCTAAGACTGAAGTTAGAGAAATAATGAATAAAAGCTTACAGCAACTGATGATGCTGACTTTTTTGGCGAAACGCGCGTCGTTTTAAATTGAGTTTAGTGTTTCGGTAGTTTTCCACGTCTTCTAACTTGTATTCACGCCTACGGCGACGGTTCCAAATAATAATATTTGTACAACCATCGTTGAAGATGACGTTTTTAGTTCATACCCGGTAAACATTCAACTTTACAACTATTATAAGTCATACATTTTACAAAAAAATTTGTCTTCTGGTTGTTACGTTGACAATATATCTCCCGAACATGGAATGTCACCTTCCTAATGCATACTACTCCTTTATTGAGTCCCACCTACTGTATGCAATTCCATTCTGGAATCATGCAGGCCAATGTTCGTTAGTAAAGAAATTCTAACGCTTTATTAAATTTTCATTTTAGAGACAGCTTGCTTGATGCACATATACAAGGAGAAATTCATTCTCTCCAACACAAATAGATTTTCTCGTCAAGAAAAAATACTGTCCTCCCTCTTCTCACTTCAACTCTCACGAAACAGTCTTTAATTTATAGAAGCAAGCAAATTTATAGTCATTTCCCTAATAGACCGTCAGATAACGAGAGATTTTGCTGACTCATTTTCTGTCTTCTGGGATTTTAACCACTGTTGTCAGTGTTGAGCCCAAAAAATTAAAATTCAGCGATCGGACGTGTGCTAGGCATATAGAATATTAATTTTCCTTTTGCAGAAAAAATTTGTTTTTTTTTTCATTTTCTCGTTTATGGAATTTTAACACATGAATAGGTATAACAATCTAATAGTGAAAAACCAAAGCCATGAGGTTTGCACTTGCTCAAAGGGTTGTAATAATGTGAAAAAATTGTTGGTTGCTGATGCATTTTCTCGCTTATGGCAATCAACAGAATGAAATTTAATATCGTTAGGAACCCGAAAAAATTTCCCATAAGCCTGTCAGCTGTTGAAGTATATTTTCCGGACGGAAAATTTTGTGAAAATTTTCCGGCAAACTTTCTCGTTTATGGCATTTGAACCATATGATTCTGTTGATGGATAAACATCATAATAAAATTCCCATAAGCTTTGCATGTACCTCAAGAAAAGCCATAAGTTGTAAAGTTGTAGGAAAATTTGTGGAAATTTTTTAATTTTCTCGTAGATGGGAATTGGCATGTGAGAAGAAAATAGTATTTCAAGACCAGAAAAAAAAGCCATAAGTCGGAAACATGATATCGAAGTTTTATACATTGCGGTCCATTTAAAATGGAAGCACCCTTATAAATGATACTTTATTCAATCGCGTGCAATATTTTTCTTTCATTAGGTAGATAATCAAAAAGTCCACTGGGACACCAAATTTCATGAATAAATCTTCATTTTCAGGGCCAACTATTCTTTTTTTTTTTCGATGTAAAAAACTGAAAAATTTATTAGCAATTTTTTGAGAAGACTACACCACTGGAATTGTGACATTTACAAATGGTTGATTTTGGAATTTTGTTGAAATTCGTCCATCGATAAAAAAGTTATGGGAGAATAAAATTTAAAAAATATGCCGTTAAATCAACCCACCATTTCAATTTCTTCTTTTACTTAAAATTCAAAATACACCACTGGATTCAGGTAGTCTCAAAATATCACTGATCAGAATTTCAACAAAATCTATTGATAAATAATAATGAAAAATCATTAAATAAAATGATATTTTCATGAAATTCCATCTACATATTTTTCAAATTTTGTTATCCTGTAATTTTCTTATTTATGAATAGATGTTGATGAAATTCTGACCAGTGATATTTCGAGACTTCCAAATTTTGATAAGAGTTCTGAAATTGAATTGGTGGGTTAATTAACCGGCATATTTTTTAAATTTAATTTTTTAATTTTTTATAACTTTCTTACTGATGAACGAGTTTCAACAAACTTTTAACAAGAACTATTTAAAAATGTCGCGAATCCAGTGGATTGGTGAGATTTCTTCTAAAAAAATAATATTAGATTTTTGAAAACCTTGAACAGTTGGCCCAGAAAATGAAGAATTACTCATTAAATTTGGTGTCCTGATGGACTTTTTGAATGTCTACCTATTGAAAAAAAATCATTCCAATCGGTTGAGAAATTAAAGTTTGATATGAGTGCTTCCATTTTAAATGGGTCACACTGCATAAATAAATACAACAATTTGAAAATTCTGCTGCGAGAAACTTCTTCTTCCATGGGATTTGGCATATGCATTACAAACTTTATTCTTAGGCCATAAGAAAGTCGGAAGTATGATAGTAATATTGGAACCAAATAATAAATTTTTTAAAATTATTTTTTATAGAGTGAAAAAAAATAGTTATGGGTATTATTGTGACAAACTGATAGGGATTGTAAAGACAATTCAAGCAATTTTGCGTCAACATAACATAACATACTTGGAATTTCTGAAAATATTTGAAACCCCAAAAAATTCTGTTCTTCAATGGATTGGCGAATCTCAAGGGTTTTCAACTGACCCCCTGCTCCATTAAAAAAAATGGGTGAATGACTGTCACCTTGAGGGGGGTGCAGGAAAGGTGATTTTTTTATGTCACAGAGTTTCTTTTCGAAAACATAACCCGACGTTTTTCTCAAAAAATAAAAACGTAGAAAATTAATATATCCGTTACTTCAGGACATCACTGTATAAAACATCGTAATCATGTTTCCGACTTTTTTTTTCTAGTCTTGAAATCAGTTTTTCTTCCTACATGCCAATTCCCATAAACGAGAAAATTAACAAAATTTCCTGTATTTTTCTGCAAGTTTTCCAGTTTCATATAGTATGATAAGTACGAACTAGAATTATGGCTTTTTAAATGACAGACTTTTACATTAATAAATTTCTATTGTACATTATTTTGTTCACGAGAAAGCTTACCGGAAAACGAAAAAAATGTTCACAAAATTTTCCGTCCGGAAAATATACTTCAATTTTTTTCGGGTTCCTAACGATATTGAATTTCATTCTGTTGATTGCCATAAGCGAGAAAATGCATCAGCAACCAACTATTTTTTCACAAGTTCGCGCCCCTATTTCAACCCTTTAAGCACGTGCAAATCTTATGGCTTTGGTTCTACACTATTAAATTGTTATACCTATTCATGTGTTAAAATGCCATAAGCGAGAAAATAAAAAAAAACAATTTTTTTCTGCAAAAGGAAAATGAATTTTCTATATGCCTAGCACACGTCCGATAGCTGAATTTTCAATTTTTGGGCTCAACACTGACATAATTTCCAGTGGTTAAAATCCCAGAAGAGAGAAAATGAGTCAGCAAAATCTGTCGTTATCTGACGGTCTATAATCAAATCAAATCAGAGATATTAGCGGCATAAAGCATTTCCGAAGATTTGTTAACACACTTCTTATAGGAAAATGCTTCCTTAATTAAAAGTATCTTGCATTGTGCATTCTAGTCGTTCTATATTTAATATCATATACAGTGATACTATAATATTATATTTTACACGTTATTTTGTTTATGACCTTTTCGTAACTTTAAAATTTTATTTAGTTTCTATCTTTGTGGGATATTTTCTCCTAAAACTTCTTAAGAATACTAATATATGAATAATTAACAGTGTGATAATTTTGACTTTGTCAGCAAATGTTTTCATTTAGACAATAAGGTCCAATTATCTACAGTGTGTTCCACTTTGAGCAGCCACACCCTCATATTTCGTTGAGCATGAAATAATTCGAAATTTTCTTTGACTCAAGTTGTAGTACTCGGAAATACCTACCTTTATGTTCACGGAACTTTTGTATATCCATTTTCCACGGTTAACTACGACCAAATGAAAAGTGAAAAATTGGGAAAAACATACTAGGCATTTTTTTATCGCAAAAATAACACCAGATTCTGTTTCAGAACACCTTAAAACCCCCAAATCTCAATGCTTGAATCATTTGAATATACAGGGTATCATCTGTAGCTGGTAGCATTATCAATTCTAATCCATAAATAATGCTTGGAAAATTTCCAAAAGTCTTCTCTTGTCACAGAATTCCCATAAATATTTAATTAATACTTTGAAAAATAGCCAAATATCACTTTTCCAAGGCTAACTCTGATCAGAACGAATGATACCCTGTATATTCAAATGATTCAAGCATTGAGATTTGGGGGTTTTAAGGTGTTATGAAACAGAATCTGGTGTTATTTTTGCGATAAAAAAATGCCTAGTATGTTTTTCCCAATTTTTCACTTTTCATTTGGTCGTAGTTAGCCGTGGAAAATGGATATACAAAGGTTACGTAAACATAAAGGTAGGTATTTCCGAGTACTACAACTTGAGTCAAAGAAAATTTCGAATTATTTCATGCTCAACGAAATATGAGGGTGTGGCTGCTCAAAGTGGGACACACTGTATATATCTAAATTGGTTTTTATCAGATGTCTCATGAATTATGTTGAATTGCCCTAATCGATATAATAATTAAAAAATCGATCATACGCATAACTATATATTTCGAAATTAACCCATTTCACGTCAAACGTTCGTCACAAATTTCATAATGTTAATTTTTGATCAATTTAAACGATAAAACTGCATGATCGTGAATATATCAATTGAATGATGATAAAAATTGCATAAAATTGCATATACGAGGATATATTGAAAAATTCGTAGCCTACTATAGAACCAAACAAAATTTTAATGTCTCCTCTTAATTGGATACATTTATTACAGCGAACCTGCAACGTCTCTAGACCTTTCATAAAAAATGTTTCTTCTTGCTCTGCAAACCAGACCTCCACAGCTCTTATTACCTCCTCGTTGGAAGAAAATTTACGACCTTTTAAACTTTTTTTCAGTTGAGGAAAGAGATGAGACTCGGACGGAGCCAAATCTGGTGAATAAGGGGGGTGTTCTGGTAATTCAAACCCTAACTCACGAATTTTTTTGATGGCAACATGAGATTTGTGTGCAGGGGCGTTGTCCTGCACAAACAAAACAACTTTGGATAGCTTTCCGCGTCTATTCTCTTTAATTTTTTCCCGTAGAGTGGTCAGTAATGTCGAATAGTAATCTACAGTTATTGTTCTACCCTTATCCAAAGAATAAATCATGATTACTCCATGGCAATCCCAAAAAACTGAAGCAAGAACTTTTCCAGCAGATTTTTGGACACGAAACTTCTTAGGTCTTGGAGAACCGGAGTGTCGCCATCCCATCGATTGTTGCCTTGTTTCTGGATCGTAGAAATGTACCCAAGTCTCATCCATACTAACAATTCGGTTTAAGAAGTCTTCATCGTTTTGAAATCGAACACAGATCGAACGCGATGCTACTACCCTTGCACGCTTTTGGTCAACATTCAAATATTTGGGGATCCATTTTGCAGCAATTTTTCTCATGTCCAAATTGAGGTGAACTTTATGATGAACGCGTTTGTATGAAATATTCAGTGCTTGAGATATCCGTTTTAGCCCAATTCGACGGTCTGTTAAAATCATGTCATGAACTGCATCGATATTTTCGGGGACTGATACAGAAACTGTCCTTCTAGATCGGTCATCATCTTCAATGGAAAAATTACTTCTTTTGAAGCTTGCATTCCAATTTTTCACGGTCGCATACGAAGGACATTGATCACCAAGGGTATTAAGCATATCTTCGTAAATCTGCTTACCTCTTAACCCTATTAAATACAGGTACTTGATGATGGCTCGATACTCCAATTTTTCGATTTTCACAATTTCGGTGGACACGGTTTTTCTTTTAATTTATTGCGTAACTCTGGTTTACTTTTTTGACGTAAAACTTTACACTGACACTTCTAATAAGTTATTGTGCGTTGCTATGGTAACGCAATATTTTGTTTATGCAGGGAACTGGTCTAGGCTAACTAGATATCAATACATCCTTGTATATACACATAGTTTTAGAAGAAAGTTGGTTATGACATCTACAGTCACTAGTTGAAACTTAATTTGACACGAACCAAGGAATCCAAAGTTAGATGTTTATCTACTTATTGACCACGAAACAGCTGTCAAGTTTGGAACTCTCGTAATCAAATCGAAAAATACACTATTTTCACACACATATTTTTATATACTTTTTTAAATATTGTCTCTCCAATAATTCACAGACATCATGATGAATATAAAAATTTCACAGTTATTTGCGACATTTTACGACAGCAATAACTAAGTATTTTTGCATACTTTGCCTGACGGATGTTAAATACCTGAAGAAATATGTTCATTCATTGATCAAAATTATCAATATGAACTATTCCATCATGGACATATCTCCTGGTTGATGATAATTTTGAAAATAGTATGTGATCGAATCGTTTATTTTATGTTTCCAAGCATTGTCTCAACCAAGTTTTCCTAGTATCAGAGAAAATTTGAATAATTTTCGTTTTTCTATAATGTAGTGATAAAATTATTCCATTCAGATTAATACATTTTATGACCAAATAACCATGTACAGATCGACAAGCGTAAGGATGCCTCTGAGATGCGCAAACGGTAGAAACCGTGAGTAGATGTGCGACAAAGATTGACTACTGTTTAATAAGGCAAAGCGATTGAGCTCCTGCCCCACTCCAGGGATTTGTCTACTGCGCAACCAATTCTTGGAGGCATCCTTACGCTTGTCGATCAGTATTTTTGCATGCTTTTCCTAATGTAAGATGAATACTTGAAAAAAATATGTTCATTTATTGATCAAAATGATCAATTAAAACCATATTATCATGAATACGGCTTTTTCTTGTTTTTTCAGTACATTTCTGACAGCCAAAATAATTATACCCAAACTCCTATTTCACAATCAGGCTCTAAAATTTGCTGAAATATTTCTTAGCAACTACAACTCCTTGACACTGGAAAACATGTATAGCTCATGTATAAACAACTGCGATAAAAAAATACCCCTGTATTTAGTCAACCATTCAAAAAGGAACACTAGAAAATCCAAACATGTTCACTAAAAAAAAAAGGTCAGCGAAATGTTCCAGATTTTCGAAACAATATTTTGACGTATTCCATGTACTTCCCTCGCTGTCCGACGTTATCCGCACGTGAAAGGAGTAATTACGGTCATAATTCAACTGCTCGTAGACGGAGAAAATTCCAGAGCGGCTGTTTCACGCCAAATTACACGATGGTGATAATTCCATTAGCTTCTATACATTTACACTCAAAGGAACTGCTCTCTATGAAAACTGCAAATGAAAAAGGGCGGTTGTGGCTCATGTCTTCGGCTTGTCGGATGCGGTAATTGGGTGGAAATTGTATGTCTTTCGCAGTGTCTGACTAGGAATGATAATCCTTTATATTGAAAAGGGAAACATTCTCAATTGGAAATTTAAACAAACGTGACTCCCCTGGTAATGGAAAAAACCTACCATAAAAATATAGATATTTTTTTGTAATATCTAACAGAAACCAACTACTTACTTGGCTGAAGCCACGCTGGACAATGAACTTCATCTGATAGATATTGTGAAAAGACCCTATATAACTTGAAAGAAAAAATCCGAAAGTGAAAATTTGCATTTTTTCTCTTATAGTTAAACTGAAATGAAGCTAAATTTTGATAGGCTTTCGCGGCCATCGTCACTTACATGGTGGTTCTTCGGGTTGTAAGGCCGACGTATGTTTAGAGAAGATCTCGACGTTTCGCCAACACGAGTGGTTAGCATTTCCAAGAGATATTTTTTCAAAGTTTCTGGTTTCTGGTTCTCAGCGGATGACAAACGAGACGTACTATGCTCTTCTGGGGTTTATCGCATTCCATGTTCCTGTGGCAGCGTTTATATCGGAACCACGAAACGCTCCGTTAAAACAAGAATCAAAGAACACAAGGCTTGCTGTCGGTTAGGGCACACAGAAATCCACTCTCGCAAAACATACTCTCAACAACGATAACCATAGAGTGAAATTTGAAGAAACCCAAGTCATCTCTTCAACATCTGCCTATTACCCAAGACTCTGCCGGGAAGCAACTGAAATTCAGAAACACCACAACAACTTCAACAGAACCGAAGAAGAACTACAATTGAACAAGGTTTGGCTTCCAGTTCTCAAAAATTTTGAATTAGGTCCCTACCCACAAAATAACGGTACGAACGATTCTATGATGTCAGCTAACGCTATGGACCAATCAGATGTAAGAACGTCAAATCACAGGTATTTATTGAGACAACGTATAACAAATGTCAAGCATTTGACAGCGACTTAAGAAACCAGAAACTTTGAAAATATCTCTTGAAAATGCTAACCACTCGTGTTGGCGAAACGTCGAGATCTTCTCTAAAGATACGTCGGCCTTACAACCCGAAGAACCACCATGTAAAATGAAGCTATTTTTAGATATTAGATATTACATAAAAAATGCTTCATTTTTATCATAGGTTTTTTCCAATTCCAAATGAGTCATGTTTTTTCAATTTTCATTTGGGAATGTTTTGCTTTTTCAACATGAATACCTACCAAGAGGTTATCTTGAACGATGGAAAATAGCGAATGAAGTTTGTGTTTCAGTCGCAGATTATTCCACATTTGATTTTATGAACATATTCTCAATAAAATCAACAATCCGTTATAATTTCATGAACTTTATTTTTGATCATAAATAAAATGAATTAAAATCACCACAAAAATAACAATCGTTTATTTAAAAACCATTGAACTTAAAGTAAAATAAAATATTGTAGCAAACCTGAAATCCAAGTCCATAAAAAAACAAAAAACTATCCCAGGAAGCATAGGCAAACTAGGAGAGAAACCAGTATTATCTTCTGATCGATGAAGATTCCATTGAGTACTAATTAAATATCCATGGCCCTTCAAAATACTCCAAACGATTTTACGAGGGTAAAGGTAAGCTTATCGGACTCATTCTCGAAACAAAAAGAAAAGTGGTGTTACTTACGTAGTTTTATATCCTGAACACGAATCCGAAAGAATTTCGTGGGGGTATCTTTTACTTTTCGAGTTATAAACTTTTGAATCTTGAAAATCGACCATTTTCAAACACGAGTTTTTCAGTAAAACTCGCAGAAAATACCTCCTTTTTGTCGACACTTTTTTCATTCCCTAATCAATTCTTATTTCACAATTACAAGCATCAAAACCAAACGTTTTACGGAAAGAATTAACCTTTTTATATTTCACTATTCTTAACCTCACTCTTCATTGGCGTCCGTTTTAGAGATGTGGGAATGGTTATCTATACTTTATAAAAAGGTTGCGTTTTTGTATAAAACGTTTGGTTTTAGTGCTTGTATTTGTGAAATAGGAGTTCATTACGGTCTCAAAAAAGGGCCAACAAAAAGGAGGAGACTTTTGAGGGCTGCCGTTCGTAAGGGGACGACAGCTGGTTAACGGAAAAAACAATTTCAAAACAATTTTTTTTAAAACAATTTTTTTAGATTTTTTACAGAAAAAATTATGTTTGAAATTGGTCTATTTTCAAGATTCAAATGGTCATAACTCGAAAAGTATAAGAGAACCCCACGAAATTATTTCGGATTCGTGTTCAGGAGATAAAACTACGTAAGTAACACCACTTTTCTTTTTGTTTCGAGAATGAGCCCGATAAGCTTACCTTTACCTTTACTAGTTTACCAAACCAGTTTTCTCAAGTAAAAACAGCAAGCACAGGTTTCCTCAAAATGGCTTCGTCGAAACTTTGTGACCAGGAGGAATGGCCGTTAGATCTCTAAAAAGATTTATTTCATTGATCACACGTTCCAGAAAAACATCCATTCCTGGTTAAAATTTATTCAAACTAAATAGTACAGCAAATGAATATCTCTCAGACGTACCCTACCGTCGGTACCTACTTACTATAATCTGATTGATTGACATTCATTTGGCGCATCGGAGGATGTCATTTTTCATGTCAAAAGTCATCGGAATGATCATGAACACTCATCATCACGGGGAACAACACCAAAATAGAAATTCATGTTTCGTGAGCACAGAACACATACATATTCGAAAGATTCCAAAGATGACAACTCTACCAGGGTTTATGGTTTGAAACTTTCAATGAGTTAATTGTGCCTTCGACCCGACATAGTTAAAACATCGCACAGAGTATTTAAAGAGAAACTTTCTCAATTGAAAATTGAAGCAATACATGACTCCTCTGGAAATGGAAAAAACCCTACGATAAAATAACATTCTCTCTTATCTCATTCATAGATAAGAATCTCCAATGGAAACTGGACATTTAATAAATAATCAACTATCTGAATGAAAATGCAAATTTTCACTTTCAGATTTTTTCTCTCAAGTTATATAGGGTCTTTCTCAATATCTATCAGATGTAGTTCAATGTCCAGCGTGGCTTTAGCCGAGGAAGTAGTTGTTTTCTGTTAGATATTACAAAAAAGTAACGTCAATTTTATCGTAGGGTTTTTTCCCTTCCAAGAGAGGTTATGTTGTACGATGGAAAATAGCAACTAAATTCCAACTTTCAGTCGCAGATGATTCCACAACTGACTTTATGAACATCCTGTTCATATTTTCAATGAAATCATCGCACAGAGTGTTCTTTTCTTCGAGCTATTTCTTGTATTTTGTATTAAATAAACAAGCTAAATTAGGTGTCAAATTTCATTGCATTAGGATGATTGGAAGTAACAGGAAATTCACAAAAAGGTCAATTTACATATTACAATAGTAAACACCAGCAGAAGTGCGGGAGGCTATCAAATCTCTGACTATCACGACGGGTATCGAATTATATCTACATATAATTGAATATATCTAGAATTATATCTAGATAGAATACAATACCCGTTGTGGTCTTAGCCAGGAGAATAGTTGTTCTCTGACAGATACTTGCCATAATAAGACTACAACTTAGGTGTATATGGGAATCAAAATAGATAGAACTTCTGTACCAAATTGAAATGAGCAGGAAACAACAACAAAGGGAGCAAGTCCAGAAGCCAAGAAAGCCACATGGTGAAGTCAACAATGTTTCCAGAGTAGAATCACTGAAATAGCGCAAAAGGTTAGAGGTGAAGTCCAGGAAATCAAAGGAGAAGTCCAGGAGGTCAGGCGTGATGTCCAAGAAGTCTGTGGCGGAGTCCAGAGAGTCAGCAAATGAATCCACGATGTCAATAATGAACTTTCCAAAATAGATAAACGAGTGGTACGAGTGGTGGACAAGATAGATGAACGGGTAGCCCGAAAGGTGGACAAGATTAACGAAGAACTGGGCAAAATTAAGGAGAGGTTGGAAACAATATACCTTCCACATAACCGGGCACCTCTGAGAAAATACCATTTTCAACTGACATCTTACACATATATCATAGCCAATCAAGATGAAGTTCAAAGGTTCAACACAAGTTCAGGTATTGCATGGGTATAGTCTTTCTAAAAAATAAACAGGCCATAAAAAAACCAAGAGTTTTCATGTTCTGTATTTCAATATTAATGGGAGTTTCTAACCAACTTCAAAAATTCCTTCGTTAGCATTTAAAAGAGATGAGGATATTGGCATTGAAAAATAAATAAAAAGCAAAAAAGTAAATGTAATCGGTCTGCATACAAATGTTTGCGTGAAAACTTCGATATCGAATTATTGTGAATGTAATGTTATCGTTCAATCTTCCATTGCACACTTTAATGAAGATATTACGTTGCGAAGGATAAGCAAACAGTAAGAAATGTATAAAAACTAAATCATTTCAGTGGTATGTGAATTCTAAGTATGATTCTGATATATGATAATTCAATACGAAATCGTTATTACGAAAATTAACATCAGCCAATAGTAGCCACGTTTTATTGACCACCTGAGTTTATATCTACTAGTAGAAAAAGTAGAGTATCATAAAAACGTTATTTGGGGTTTCCAGAAGAAATCAAATGATTCTTAAATTCCCTAAATCTCTGTAAAAAGTTTATAACTTATTATGTTTCATTATTAAAAATTATAGTCATTATGAATAATTTGTTTGAATTAACAACTTCCATAGCCCAAACAGATAATGGAAGAAGGCGCGAGCAGTATTACATATTATTGGAAGATTATTTAGGCAGCAATATTTCAAATGGAATAATGAAATTATCCTATATGTAAATTCCTTGAATAATTTTGTCTCAGAAAACTTTTTCAGGATGTAAAAATTATTATGAAGAAGTGATTCCAAAACCTAACACTTTCCACTTTTGAAGCAGCTTTGAGTGAACGAACTAAATAATAAACCAGAATTATAAATGAAAATTGCATATTTGAAGATTGGGAACAAGTAGAAACTGAATACAATTTTTTTGATATGTCTCTGGTAAATTTTTATCTAATCATTACACATAAATCGATTAGACATACAGAATAGAATCTATATTATCCCACTGACATCTTTGAACTTTCACCATTTTACTAGTAGAAATAGAAGGAAGGTTCAACAGAGATACTAAATGAATTTCAAATCAATATGAACCCACCTTCATCATATTCTTTTCTGGTTTCCTTTTTTATTGAATATAATTTTAAAACGGAGCTTCAACAGAGGTTCTCTATGAATTGAGAATCAATATGAACCCACCTTCTATGTTATATAAATAAAACTCGTTGTACAACCTATTCGTTAAAAATTCCAAATCGAACTTCAATTACGTCCATAACACTCATATTTATTTCAACTAGAAGCTCATCCTCTAAATGAAGTTTTTTGAACTTCAAAATACAACCAAACTGAAATGAACAGATTTGGTCCATAGTTTAATGTAATGTCAATAGTGTCAATTTCTGCTATGATTTAGGGAGTTTAATTTTTCAACCAATTATCTACTTTTGCTACCATCAAATTCTATCGTAGCAAAAGTAGAAGAAGTAGATATATTTGGTGTTAAAAAACCAGCTGAGTCAAATTCCACTTCTACGAGTAGATCATTTCTGCCTACAATAAAACGCTCCTTCTATGTGTTTTACCGGATAATTGTTAAAATTGAAATTGTTTGAAATTGTTTTTTCCGTTAACCAGCTGTCATCTCCTTACGAACGGCAACCCTTAGAAGTCGAAACTTGTGCCAGCCAAGGATTAACGAGGTCTTACCTTTTTACGTGCAATTCCTAGATTGAAACAATGTCGCTTTAACCACTCTGCTACTAGACCGTCAGATAGTGACAGATTTTGGTGCGTCATTTTCGCATAGAAGCCTCGAATAGGGTTGAAAAGTACATCGGTGTTGAGTAAAATGAAGGGAAATTTACTAGTGGCTCCTGGGGAGAACATATGGAAAAATCAGAAAGAATTTCCATTAAGTTTTCCGACGAGAAAATCAACTTATCCACTCGCGCAACTCAAGCCGTTATGTTTATCGGTCTAGTGACGATGTAGGTTTTCATAGTTTTGATGGGCTTGTGAGGGAAAGTCTGTTGAAATCTCGATTTTTCCTTACAAGATTACGCCCTCATTTTACCCCTTTAGCATCCTGCAACACTCAAGCCATTGACATGCCGAAGCCAGATTATATTTATTGAGAGGTTCATATAAAGTCAAATATTTCGCGTTTCTGAACTGTAAGATGGCACTGACAAGATATGATTTTCATACCATAGTTACAGCGATCTTTTATAATATTTCCATATAAATTACAGTTTTCTGTAACGGTCAACCTTACTGCTAATACATTGTTGCCAAATCTCAACTCGGACACTTCATTATTCGAATTCAGTGTTCCTTGCTGTGTCCTATCTGAAAATTTCAGGAAATTTGCAGCGCCCTTAGATTTGTATTGGATGGAGGCCACATTTTTCGAACTTAACCCCCGTGCCGAATCATGTCTACAAGTTTCGAAAAATTTGCGGAGTCTTCAGTTTTGTAATGGGTGTACTACACCACATTTTTCAGAAACAGTGATGTATTTTCCTTGTCTGCAAATATCCGTTGATTTGCCGAACATCTAGGCTTACCATGGATAGAGACCTCCTTTTGTTCTAAAAGGGGTTATCTTTTGAATCGTTTTTCTTAGATGATGCCTGTGCAGTCAGTTTTCCTGTGGGAGTAGATCTTGGGAATTTTTGGTATTGCCCTTTCTCCTGTATATTATTTATTGTATTCATTTCGTTTGTTTTTCTGATATTTGGGGTTGCAGTGCCCATGGGTTTATTATAGATATAGTCAGTCTGTCCTTGATATTGCTTAGATTGTATTTGCTTTTAGCACAAACAACAATATTGTTGGAAAAATTCAAAAAGAGCAGCTAATATGAACAACTCACTATAATATATTTTTATCAATATTTTTCAAATTTGTAAGCTGAACTCCGCCTATTATACCGTTATTTTTTATGTATACAGGCTGATTCACGGTGGATGGCACATTGGACGTTTCTGGTGAACCAGACAACGGATCACTTTGAAAATTCAATGGAGGGCATATTTGGACATTCTCTAGCCAACTAAAATATTTTCGACAATGCGGTGTTGCCGCTTCTATAAGAAAGCAGTAGCAACTTTGATTTTTCGAATGGAACACTCTGTATATAATATTATTTTTGGAATCTCCAACAATTGCCCGACAACTTTTCTTCATATTTCCCTATACCTATCTGTTACCGTTTTCGAAATAAAAATTAATTTCAATTTTTTTCTTCGAAGATCATGACTTCTAAAAATGCCGATATCTTTTAGTTAAGAAGTACTATGATATCGAAATTTGGTTTGAAGTTAGGTGATACTTGGACACTTCTCACACGTCAGCCTAATCTCCGTTACTTCAATACAGGGTGGTAAAAAAATACAGTTTTTTCGTTTGCTTGAAAAAGTTGCTGAAATTTGATTATTTTAAATGGAACACCCTGTATATTATTAAAAATTCGGAAAGCTGTTGAAATTTGCTTTCTTTCTATGTATATCATACCTATACCTAACTAGTCAAGTTTCGGACTTATGAGCATTTATTTGTGAAAATGCCCCTTCAGAATGGTATTTCCATTCGGTATTTGGTAAGCAGGCCATGATTACTATTTGACAGTAGCGTTGTGACATTCTCCTAATAATATCGACATTTTCGTCACTTCAGAAGTTGCAAATTCCTTCAAAACGATGGAACAAAACTATTCAAACGAAGTTCTTATGAATTTGTTTATTATTTTTGGACAGTGTGACAAAATTATCAGCAGAACATGTAGAAAGTTCAATGAAATGTATCCGAATCTACCGCCAATGAACCTCAAGAAATTTATACGAATTCAGAACAATTTCAATATGTTTGGATAAACTTAAAAAAAGCACCAAGAAACTTGAAATTGGAAATATTGATATGAATAATTATAAAAAAGTAAAACAATCATGTGGAATATTTCAAAATATGTTTGAATCGCTGGCCGTTCACTTCCAAGCACTTTAAAATGCGGGTGTTGACTGCTTTCGTGGTGGCAGATCTGATTTCATTGGGATCCAAATCTTCAAATGTTTGGGCAATCCTTTCTAACAATTCATCTCTCGAACGCACGGGTATTTTGTAAACTTTTTCTTTAAAGATTCCCCACAAATAAAAATCTAATGGATTAAGATCGGGTGATCTCGCTGGCCAATTCCATCCAAGCGCCTTATCCACCGATCGTCAAAAAGTCTTTCCAGTTCTGCACTCACTTCTCTTGTGCAATGTGCAGGAGCTCCGTCTAGTTGGTACTAACAGTTTCGATACTCTTCGAGTTGCAGATTATCCACGAAACTCTCTACAGTATTCTCCAAAATATTCAGGTAGCTTCTGGATGTTAATGACTCCTCGTATATCACGTACCTCAATTTGTTATCCATCAACATGCAGAAGACATTAAAACTAAATTTTTCTTGAAATCCGGCTTCTTTTGTGACGTGAGGATTTTCACTGGACCAATAATGACGATTTTTCTATTGAAAATCCCTTCTCTCGAAAATTTCGATTCATCAGTCCAAATAATTTTATTTAAAAAAAGTGGATCTTCTTGAATGCGTGTCAACAACATTTCACAAAATTCTACTCTCTGTTGAGGGTCTTGAGGCTGCATTGCTTGAATTTTGGTGAATTTATAATCATGCATTTTATGTCTTCGCAAGATTCTTTGAACCGATGAATATTTTATACCCAAATCTTCTTCAGCACTTCTTATCGATGACTCGGGAAATGCGTGAAAATATGCTAAGACATTAATCTGGTTGTCTTCAGAAGTTACGGGTCGAGGCAAGTTTCTTGGTGCTTTTAAAGTTGATCCAAATGCATTGAAATTGTTCTGAATTCGTATAAATTTCTTGAGGTTCATTGGCGGTAGATTCGGATACATTTCATTGAACTTTCTACATGTTCTGCTGATAATTTTATCACACTGTCCAAAAATAATAAACAAATTCATAAGAACTTCGTTTGAATAGTTTTGTTCCATCGTTTTGAAGGTATTTGCAACTTCTGAAGTGACGAAAATGTCGATATTATTAGGAGAATGTCACAACGCTACTGTCAAATAGTAATCATGGCCTGCTTACCAAATACCGAATGGAAATACCATTCTGAAGGGACATTTTCACAAATAAATGCTCATAAGTCCGAAACTTGACTAGTTAGGTATAGGTATGATATACATAGAAAGAAAGCAAATTTCAGCAGCTTTCCGATTTTTTAATAATATACAGGGTGTTCCATTTAAAATAATCAAATTTCATCAACTTTTTCAAGCAAACGAAAAAACTGTATTGAAGTAACGGAGATTAGGCTGACGTGTGGGAAGTGTTCAAGTATCACCTAACTCCAAACCAAATTTCGATATCATAGTACTTCTTAACTAAAAGATATCGGCATTTTTAGAAGTCATGATTTTCGAAGAAAAAAATTTAAATTAATTTTTATTTCGAAAACGGTAACAGATAGGTATAGGGAAATATCAAGAAAAGTTGTCGGGCAATTGTTGGAGATTCCAAAAATAATATTATATACAGAGTGTTCCATTTGAAAAATCAAAGTTGCTACTGCTTTCTAATAGAAGCGGCAACACCGCATTGTCGAAAATATTTTAGTTGGCTAGAGAATGTCCGAATATGCCCTCCATTAAATTTTCAAAGTGATCCGTTGTCTGGTTCACCAGAAACGTGTCTAATGTGCCATCCACGTGGATCAGCCTGTATAATATAATGTTATTTAAAAACAACTGGAATTGACAATAAAACCGCTATTATGACTATTATTTTTCAATTCTGTTTTGAATCCGTTTTTATTTCCAAAACTGATATTTTAACTGATTACTTACATACTTCTTCAATTGTGACCAAGGACTCTTTAGGCGGACCAATCCAACATCCAACTGATGAACTGACAAACCCCTATCGAAGTAACTTTCATTTTCCAAAAATTAAACAAATTACATCCGTTACCGCTGTCTAGAACTATTGACAACGCTGTACAGTAAATATGAGAGTGACAATAATTCTGTGCAATACCTTGTGGACAGTAGCAGAACTATTTTCGTCTTTTCGTTCATGTACTACAGAGGGTTCACTTACTGGAGCGATTTACCGTTTTTTGTCCGAGGTTTTGAAAATCATTATTAAAAATATAAATCGTTTGATTTTATGTCTGAAAACTAGTATGAATAGTTCCTCAATGTGCAGTCTTCTAAATTTCATATAAATATCACTTCTCAACTGTCTTCGATTTTATAACAAGATTTTCAGATTTTTTTTTAAATTGTGAGGGATCGTTGAAGTTGAAAATTCTGAAAAAAGTCGTGATTATCTTTTACTTTGACATTGATATGTCATGATATTTGAAATTGAATCTAATCTAAAAATTAGGTATTTATTTTTTTCCTCGAAAACTGTTCATCAGATTTTCTTCTACATCTCTCTAATTATTTAATTTGAATGCCAAAATAACTCGAACTTTTTCAGAATTTTTAAACTTGCCGTTAATTTTTTCATGGGTTTAAATGAACCTTAATTAGATTAGGTGAACACGGCTCGCGATGAAATATGGAAATTCGAATTTTCCATGGAAAATCATATGTTCTCCCCAGGAGCCACTCGTAAATTACCCTCCATTTTACTCAACATCGATGTACTTTTCAACCATATTTGAGGCACCTAATTCTGTCACTATCTGACGGTCTATACCTGGCCTTTTACTCTAAACATCCTAATAATAGACCAAGCTAGTCTGGGTGCCAACTGACACCTTGTTTTGAGGTATGAATAAAATGTTTTCACTGTTTTTGAATGCTTGTGTCATGCACATTTTTTATCCGATTGATGCCACTCTGCCATGCTTGAGCAATTTGAGTATTTCAAGATAGCGTCCAAGGTGGCTCCAAAAAAATTGAAATTTTTGTTTCGACGCGATATTGTCATGTGGCATCTCAATTTACATGTTTTTTTAGGTCAAGGAATCAGAATACAACGCAATTTTTGGTAAAAAATTAATGAAAATTAAGAAACTTTATTAAACAAAGTTATATTTTAATGCTTTGAATGGAAAATGAAGAAACTGTTTTGATCGAAAGAAACATTCCATGTTGTCACCTAAGTTCAAAATAAAACAGTTATATTCAAATCAAAATAAGATTCTTTTTCATAGTCACTTTCATTTATTGATTTTGTTATTTGGATTGCAGCACTTTTCTCCTTTATGTAAGCATTTACACATTCAGCTACATGAAATATCATTTGCACTACAGTGACATCTCATAGTTATGCAGGGTTGTTTAGATCTCCATGAACACTTCGTCATAGCTATAATGAAGTCTGGTGCAATTATGAGTATTTTGTGAAATCGCAATCGCAATCATGGTCCAATTTTCGTAAATGTTTACTAGTCAGAAGATACTTGAGAAGTTTTTCTTTCCTATCCCATGGAGTGTGGCAACAGAGTAACAGCCAGACAGGGCATAAGCAGCTGGCATACTTGAAATTATGTCCTTATATTTCGAAATTGTTACCTTGATATCTACTGATGCCCTTCCTGGTTTTAGCGATACCATGCAAACTGAATTGAATTGAAGTGGAGTGGTTTCTTGTCCTGTAACAACCAAACGGTTCTCCAATGGGACATTACATACATTTGTAGAAATGTAGTTGCATAAAAGCTTTTGCAGTTGGCGTTTGTTAGCGTAATTTGACAGCGTTATATTCTGTGAGGGCAGTCGTGAATAGTTTAGCTGAATTTAATCTAACAACATCCTTCAAAAGCAACAGTAATTTAGGACAGACATTGTTTAACGCTAAACCTAAATTTTACAAGATGAAAAAATCAGGAAAATATAGAATGGAGTGCAGTGAATGTCCAGCCATATATTATATAGGTCAAACAGGTAAGAATTCCAACATATGGCACAAAGAACATGTGAGTTGAGACAAAAAAATCAGTTATGTATAAAGACTTCCGAAATAAAAAACCAAAATGGATGAAGATGATTTGAAAATCCTCCTCATATGTAACAAAGGAAAGGTTATGAACCTGTTGGAGTCTTTGAAAATGAACCAGTCAAAGAAATTTCCTAATTCTAATACCCCCAACAATCAACTTTATTTGTACAAGAGCCCACTCTTGAATCTATCATTTTGCAAATAACCCAAACCCCTACCTTTCTTTCAGATTACTTGGACTTAAATGTGGTAGTATGTCACTTTGTGGAGATTGTTAATTAGTTATTGATTAGAAGGCAAGTATATAGGTAGCTTTGTCCACAAGATTTATTCTCAATGACAATAAAGTATACTTATTATTATTATTAGGTATATAATCACATGTTTTAATGTAAGATGTTCAGTGATGAAGATGATGTATTAATCGAAACTAGTCAACAAATTATAAAACTTTCAGTAGAAAACAGAAAAAAGTGTTTTATTCTTTTCGTAGAATTCACAACCTGCTACAAAAAAGTTTATCGCAGCATTGTTTAAACAATAACATTTTTCACATTAACTGTAGGTGAAATTGGAACTTTTTATTCGTACTCCTCGTTCTAAAAAACAAATATACCACAAGTTAATAACGCTTTAGAATAAAATTTTCAATATTTCGGGCGCCATCTTCGACGCCATTCCGAATTACTCGAAATGCTCAACTCTGGCAGAGTAGCATCAATTGGTTCTGAAATTTACATAACATAAGCTATCAAAAACAGTCAAAACATTTTATTCATACCTCGAAACAAGCTTTTCAAGATGGCACCCAGACTATGACCGAATCGGTGCATTTCCACCAACAATATTGCGGAAACTGATAAATAATAATATGTGGTTCAACTGTGCGCAAGATTTTTTCTGTCCGATGTGTAGTTTTTGCACAATCGCGTTCTAAACAATTTGAGGACACTACTTGAAAGTTGGGCCGATTTAAGGGAAATCGTCGTATTCAAATTCTGTAAACGGCATATGAAAGTAGAATATCTACAATTTGTATAGTTTGGATTCACCTGAGAGGTAGGAAATGTGTTGAAAATGTCACTGAAAGTTGATCAAAACGATTCATAGTGCGTCCGAAGTCGCACTAAAGTTAACTCGTGTTGAGTTTGGGTGCACTTTGAAGCATTTAGAGTAACTTCCAGTGACATTTTCAACACATTTCCCACCTCTCAGTTAGAATCCCTAATCATACAAATTGTAGATATTGATCTCTACTTCCATATGCCGTTTACAGACTTTGAATACGATGATTTCCCTTAAATCGGCGCATTTAGAAAGATTTGCCCTTAAATTGTTAACAACGCGATTGTGCAAAACCTACAAATCGGACAGAAACCATCTGTTATTCATGAGTTCCCGCATTATTGTTTCTCCAGCTTCAGATTTATATGGATTTTGAATTTTTGAAAAATGGCCTCTTTTTCGAGGTTTTCCTCAGTGAAAAATGCACCGATCTGGTCGTATGAAAAACCATTTTCTAGGTTTTATAATTCCCAAGAAATGTTCCATTGACTGTAAAACGATTCCTCCAATACTTTTCGAGATATTCGCAAAAAAAAACAAAAAGTTGAAATTTTTCTCACTATTTCTTGTTTTAAAAATTCCACAAAGCGATTTTGCTGGCGAAAACAGGGGTTTTCATTTACGAACTATCTTATAGAAAGTAGTATCGGCCGTTTGCGTATTTTATTTTGTGAGAAAAGAGCCTCTTATTTTTATCTACAGCTTGGCCTATAATAACTTATTTTCTAACCATCAGAGTTATATTCCAATATAGATTTCTGAGTAGAAAATATGAAAATACATCAATCAATTATTTTCGATTATCTGAGAATAAATGGAACGGTTTCTTCATGAATTGGAAAGGAAATGCCCCAGTTCTCATTGAAACGTATCATTTAGAAGAAACTTCGAAATAACGGAATGAATTATTTACGTAGGAATATTCTCGATATCGACTTTACTATTAAAAGCGAATGAATTGTTTACTGATGGAAAATGAACAACACGACAGGAATAATATTGTCAAGGTTGAGGCCTAAGTGATGATTGTAGATGGAAATAACATGAAGCAAAGGCAGAGGAATAATTTTCGTTCATAATGGACCTTTACATTTACGAAAAGTAAATTGCAAAACCATTTAACAAAGAGTTCCACTATATTTTTTTTCATTTTCAAAAAATATCGCATTCGAAAGTGTGCCGCTGACGTCATGTTCATCGGAAACACCCCCCACCATAATCCTCGTTCCGAAACAGACAATACCGTTCTCCTCAAAAATATAGCTTCTAGCTTGATATAAACCATTGAGAAATAATTAAAACTACGTCACTTGATCAACTCAGAGGAAAAAATCCGCTTATTACCTATTTTTATTATATTTACAGTTTTCAAATTTTCTGAACGGACCATCAGTATACGATGAGAAACGAGCATTGGCAATATCGCAAATCATTATAACGTGCTCATTATTCATCAGGTGAAATCAAATCAGATAAAGCAATGTCTATGATTTCATTGTGACTTATCTCTTTGAATTTGGTTTCCCAAGAATATTTTCTGAATCTTTACTAATACCTAAAATTTTTTGATAGTTCAAGGTCTTTCTTGCAATGACTAAAATTTCAAATATTTCTTTGAACTCTGCTTTGAATACAATAATAACATAACGTAAAGTACTCACTTGGAAATGTTCTTTACAATAACACATATTTCCGCTTTTTACACAGGGTTTATTCACTGCTTCGAAACACATGTTACGACGCGCTTCATCTTTAGGTGCATAAAAATATTGTTTATTACAATTTTCACTTTCGTTTAGACAACCGGGTGCAAAGCACTTTTTACAGATACAGAAATAAAAAAAAATGTAGAATACAAATAACAAAAACTTTCAAAACTTTGAAAACCGCATTAATCTAAAATGAGAAATCACGTACACGTACACGTTCGTGTGCAGCATATATATTTGATGGAACTGCAAGCGAACGAGTTAAACAGAAACAAACGATTCTTATTGGTTTGCTCCGTGAAACAGACGAACGAACCCGCCTGGTACCAAATGACAACTGTCATACGACACATTATATTTGAATGAGAAATTGAGATTCCATCATGCACAACTTTAACAACGTTGCCAAGTATTTTTTTTGTTGAACGTGACGTCACGAATCACTTTTCTTCTGATTATAGTGGAACTAGCGGTCAGAAAAAAAAAATAAAAAAATGCCGAGTGATTTTAACGTATATACTTTCTCATTACAATGTTTTCTCATATCTCGTGGAAAGGTCCATTGCAAATGTGCATAAATTCACCGATTATTTTGCAAGAAAGCCTACAAAATATGGAAATAACCGAGTGTAATTTTGATAAGATAACATGCTTGGAGGTAAAATTAATCAAATTTATTCACTTTTACAAATTCATTTGACTTTTTTCAGTTTTATTTGTGGTGTCATAGCAACGAGATATTTTCGCAGAGCCATTATCGCTCGGCAGTGCAATTCCCTTTGTAATTTTTTGATAATTGAATTCCTCCTAAGAGAAACTTCATATATGAGGAAAATATTGGGGGGAAATACCACGAATGCTCGCAATACTATCGATAGTAATTCTGTCAGAAAACAACGAGTTCGAATTGCTTACCTCAAAGCAATTTGATCGAGTTTAAGATTTCTGACAGAATTATCGATGGTATTGTGAGCACGAGTAGTATTTAATGAGACAATTTCACGAACCAACAAAGTAAACAAAGTTCCATTGTCGTGAATTCTCCAATAGTTACAGATAATGCCTGATAGACATGAAGTCTGTCAGACTGACATTCATTTTGGTAGCAAGATATATTATATTCTTCGTTGTTGTTTGGATAAGTGGTTGCCATGACAAAGTGGTATTACCGGCTCAAAAGGAAGGATATTATCGAGACATAGTCTCTTATTGGTCCTAATATTGCAGAAAATGAGGGTTTCATACGGCGAGTGAAATTATCGGTGGTGATACCACGAGTGCTTGCAATACTATCAATAGTAATTCTGTCAATTCAATCAACGAGATCAAATTGCTTGGTAACACCACGAGTCATTTAGGACGAGTGGTGTTACCTCAAAGCAATTTGATCGAGTTTAAGATTTCTGACAGAATTATCGATATGGAAGTTTTTTTTTATTAATAGATATAAAGAAAATTTGACTTCGCAGTTAGTTTGTGCTTGAGAAATGAGTAAAAAACAGCATCTTTCCTTTTTCATGTGCCACTATAAACCTGTCAAATTTGACTTTTTTTTTCGAAAATCCTCAAAAAATCAGTTTTTTTGGAAATTTCGAAAAATGCCAAAGAAAAAAGTTGCTCAATTTCCAGTTTTATACATTTGCTCCAAATTTGGACTCTCTACTGTCACTTCGACTTTTTTCCATTTTTTTTTTTAATTTTCGAATCTTTCGCTCTATCGATTCGTACGAAACATGATTCAAATTTCATAATTTTGATGAATATGAATAGTTATGAAACTGTGAGTCGTTGTTTAGTTTACAGAAAAGTATGATATTTCGGGTTTGTTTGTAACTGAATAATTGTTCAGAAAAATAATCAAACTGAATAAAAGTCTACTAAAAAAAAGAAATGCGAGTTTAATAAGAATGAAGAGAAATTCGGTTATTCGATTACTAACATATTAACGTCCATACACTGAAAATCCGAATCAGTTTAAAGATGAAATTATAAAATGAGATGAACTTTGCAACAACCAAGACAAATTTCTGGAGGTGCATTTTTTTAATTTTCTGGTTACAGGCCAATGTGGGTATTTTCTGGGCAAGATATGATATAGAAGTCTCATATTCATCAAAATTATGAAATTTAAATCATGTTTTGTTCGAGTCTATAGAGCGAAAGATTCGAAAAATTAAAAAAATTGGAAAAAAAAGTCGAAGTGACAGTAGATAGTCCAAATTTGGGGCAAATGTATAAAATTGGAAATTGAGCAACTTTTTTCTTTGGCATTTTTCGAAATTGCCAAAAAACTGATTTTTTGTGGATTTTCGAAAAAAAATGTCAAATTTGACAGGTTTATAGTGGCACATGAAAAGGGAAAGATGCTGTTTTTTACTCATTTTTCAAGCACAAACTAACTGCGAAGTAAAATTTTCTTTATATCTATTAATAAAAAAACTTCCATATGTCGCGAACTTTATGTGTGACACTGTATATTTGGATCTTCTCATACACATTTATGGATTGGCAACATAAGTGCCCCCACTCTTACAACTAAAATATTTTCAACATCCACATTTGGTTAATTTGACAGTGACATGAAGTTGAATTAAAGTACAGTTCGAAAAAACCAGTGAAAACACTGCACTCTCGCTCAAAAAAGTTTCACTGAGGAATTTAGAATCTGATGAAAGCTTCCTGATTAATATCAGTGCAACAAAAAACTGTGGGTAGACCCGTCATTACAAAGAATGCCTAGGTCGTTGGAAACGAGTCGGGTCATCGATAGTATAATCTACTGCGGCCCTGAGAAGCGGGTTTTCGTGAGCTTCCGCCCATTCGAATACCCTCTGAGTTTGCGCTCTAATCTCACTTTGGATAGCGACAAGACACAAATCTTCTTGTATACGAACGTAAGTAGCATTCATTGAGATAATTTCACGAACAAAGTGAATTCTTCAATAGTTATAGCATTGTTTATATAGAATATAGTTAGTCAACCTTATGGGATTATAATTGGATCAAAATGGATGCGACATGTAGATGGCGATAGTGAGCTCGCATCCAAGTCATGTCGTAACTTCAGTGATCTGGCCTCCAAGTCATGTCGTAACTTGATTGAAACAATGGGACAGCATTAAAATCAGGGTTTTTTGAAGGAACCTGCATTAAAATTACGTCAAATATTCATGTTTGTAACTAATCACGCTAGATGACACTCGCGTTTGCGTCCAACACCAATTACACAGGCATTGACTAACTATCTTACTTCTATATAAACAATGGTTATAGATAATGCTTGATAGACATGAAGCCTGTCAGACTGACATTAATATTAGTAACAAGTATCATACATAATATTCTCCGTTGTTGTTTGGATACGTGGTTGCCATGACCAAGTAGTATTACCGGCTCAAGAAGAAGGAACTGCGTATTATCGGGGGTACTATAGTAGTAGTATAGTACCACGAGTGCTCGCAATACTATCGATAGTAATTTTGTCAGAAATACTTATAGATAATGCCTGATAGACATGAAGTATGTTAGACTGACATTCATATCAGTAGCAAGATGATATTCTATTGTCCGTTGTTGCTTGGATACGTGGTTGCCATGACAAAGTGGTATTACCGGCTTGAAAGAAAGGAACAGCGTATTATCGAGTTCCCTTATTGGTCCTAATATTGCAGGAAAGGAGGGTTTCATACGGCGAGTGAAATTATCGACATATAGTCCCTTATTGGTCCTAATATTGCAGAAAAGAAGGGTTTCATACGGCGAGTGAAATCATCGAGGGTAATACCACGAGTGCTCTCAATACTATCGATAGTAATTCTGTAAGAAATCAACGAGATCAGATTGCTTGGTAACACAACAAGTCCTTTAGAACGAGTGTTCGGTAATACTACGAGTGCGTACAATACTGTAGTATTATTATATAGTAATTCTGTCAGAAATTAATGAGCACAAATTGCTTGGTAACACCACGAGTCCGCCAGGACGAGTAGTGTTACCTCAAAGTAATTTGATCTAGTTTAAGATTTCTGGGAAGAATTTTCGTTAGTATCGTGAGCACAAGTTTTATTTATTATGATAATTTCATGAATCAACAAAGTAAATATAGCTTCATTGTCGTGAATTCATCAAGAGTTACATCAGACTGACATTTATGTCATACTAGATGAAAAGATGATGATATTTTCTTTATTGTTGATTGGTTTCATGGTAGCAAGTGAGTAAACTAAAAGAGATTTGTTCTTATAGGAACAAAAAAAATACGAAAAAATATATACTTGATTCAAACAGACTTACAGTACATTAGCTTGTGGAAGTTTATATTATTGTATAATGAGATTTCAGTTCATACCAGTGCATTAGTTAAATGTCTCCATTCATCTGTTAATTCTTATTTTTATACTTTTATATTAAACAAGCTGTGGGTTGAATTGCCTGTTCATATGTGATTCTCATTTTCGTATTTAGTGACCACTGTGTTAATTGTATACCTAGACATGTATTTTTTATTTGATCCTGTAATATAATTTAATTTTGAATTTTTTGTTCACTTTATCCATTATTTATCGATACTATTTTTAAACATAGGCCACATTCACACCAGACAGTCTTTGACTTTTATGTTTATTTGTGAAAAAAATTGTTATCTCCATCATCATAGAATTGGATGTTACCATTTTCTTATCTCAATATATTCCTCACACTTGTCAAAATTTCACAATTTTAAAGGTTGGTTGCTCACTTTCGAATAGAACATTCCAGAACACGTGACTTTGACAGGTCGGCCATATTTGCTGGAGGGCACACGTACCGATTAGTTGGCTTTAACATTGTGTGTTTAGTTTGAAATTTTATTTTTCTGGTGTTTTTTTGATAAAATTGTAAAAAATATGCCTCGAAGTAGTTATTATTTATCCCTTAGCGGTGATATCAAGTGCCGGTTCGATGAAAAATTCGTATTATAGAAAATATCGCGATCCGTACCAAAGCTGACTTTCTATAAAATGTTGAGATCAAGAAGCTCCAGACTCATCTGGTTTCCCACTTGTGGTGTAGCCCATATTTTGGGTGGGAATCCCGCCAGAATGCATGTTTTCCTTTAAGGCATTGGGTTTTCCTAAAATTATTTTTGAAACTCATTTATGTACAAGAATTAACCTATATACACCTCCGAGCAATAAAAGACAGAGATGCCATTTCTATAATCACAACACACATTTGTTATGAAAGCTCCATAACACTATCCTTTGTTACAGATTGTGGGTGAGTGGTAAAACTCCGAGTTCGGAGGGGGAGATTTGTTATTGTTATGACATTCGGACGTAAGCGTAGAACCAGTGGCGTGCTAATACATTTTCTCGTGTTTCATTTTTAATTAAAAATATGTATAATTAGACACGGTCGATGCAGAGAAATTTGTTCTCACATGTATTGGTATCGATAGGAGACCACATGCATGGTTAGAAAGCACATGTGATATCAAGATGTCAATCCTGACGTCTAATGCTTGGCGGAAGTGCTGTAGGTTTCCCTAAGTTAAAAAGTGAATGCGTTACCAATAATTTCTAAGTCACCCCGGAGCGCCACGGCAAATAATAGCCGCCCCATGTACCCTGACAGGCTACGCTTTTGAGTACACTCTACGAGTGTTGTCAGTAGAGAGTAACATATTTTATTACGATGGATAGGTACAAAAATAAGTGACAATTGTAAATGACATGAGAATTGTTGAAACGCCATGTCTACTACCATGGCATACACTATTTTTTCTAAGATCTTTTAAAAATTAACTTTTATTCGTCAATTGTGAACGCAGAAAGATAGTGATTATTGCTGTGTGGCAATAGAAACTAAATTGCTTCAAAGCAAATTTACTTTTGATTACTATTTAATTTTACTTTTCATGGTTCAATCAATCAATCAAAAATACTGCATTGTGCGAAGAATTAGATTATTGCTGATAAAGCATAGAATAAGGTCATAAATACTGAAGAAATAAATGAGTGCTGAAGTAAAAAAGTCAAAATATCCAAATCTTTGAATCACATTACTTAACTATACTATACACTTTATATACGATATACATGAATTATAATACACATAAGAGTTTACGCATAAACTATAATACACATAAGAGATTACATTCAAATTTATGATGAAAGTGTACCATTGAAATACGCATCCAAAGTGTAGTAAGCTAGTAGCTCTCTAACTCTTTTTCTGATGTTTTTTTTTTTCTGAATTCAGGTTTTTGATTTTCTGAGGCAAATTAATAAATTTTTTTTAGAGCTGTTAAAAAGTTATTCGTTAACTTGTGTGGAGTTAGGCTTCAAGAGCGATCGATATTACAAGTCTGTCGGTAGAAAATCGATAATTTCTCATGTTATTATTTAACTTCTTGTATCTACAAAAGGATTGAAGAAACTCAATGAGGTATCTCCCGAAATTAGGAAGGAGTATGGGCTCCCTCAAGAGATTAAAAATACTACTGCGTTAGATTTCAAACCTGCGATGATTTACAGTAAAGAAGTTTATGTCCACGTCCGGTTTTACCAGAAGCGATACGTCACTGACAACATTCCAGATCGATTATTCATATTGATATATGTGATATTCCGTGTATATAAAATTTTATTCATATGGGAATATCGAAAACTTCTGATGAACGGATTACCTACGTGATAATCCCTGTATGTCAACAAAACATTCCAATACCCTTTAGGTATAGCTAGTGGCTTATGATTTGAATTTGGTTAATGAAGAGTTGAGTTTGCTTACTTACTTACTTACTTTTTAGTTTACCTACATTTCATCAAGTTTTTTCCTAATTATTGATAGGTGATCGTTCAGTCGATTTACATAGTTTTTTACAGCTATTTCAACAAATAGTGTATTTTTGTCTCAAAATCGTGATGAAAATGAGCAAATTCAATAAAAATCGACTTATCAATACCAATGAAATGGTCAACTATGGTTTATGTCATGATTACCATGCTGCGACGCCCATGGTTTAATTTGACAAGACGACAAATAAGTTGTAAATGGACGAAAACAAACATGAATGCCAAGTTAAGAGTGAATATAATACGGAATTCCAACCTGATCACCGAGTGCAAACGAATATTTCCGACAATGCCCTTTTTAACATGAGTCGGGCTGAGATGTTTGTATACAACGTCGGGTATGTTGCTTTCGAAAAAGAGACAGAAGAGCCCTCTCTATATCTTTTATTGCTCGGAGATATACACTAACTAACCTTCTATAAAATGTCGAGAACACACACGCCAAGTTTTTAGTTGTGATTTACTGAGGGGGCCCCGGTTTAAAGCATTAATCCAAGCATCCGGCGTTGTGCAAATAGATATTTTAAATAGTCACCATGCTTCGTTAAAACTGCCGGAAATCGAAAAAAAGGTACCTCATCCCTTTCTTCCCGCATATCACACTTAACAACACTAAAAAACGATGGCATATTAAAACATTTAAGAACTAATTACTAATTGAAGTCTAACTATTGACAGTTGTTTACCAGTAACCAATGAAAACTGAATAGGAATGTGTGCCCTCCAGCAAATGTCACTGACGTCATTCTTCTTCTAAATGTTTGAATCTTTCATGGAAATTTAATTCAATTGCCTCTCTAGAACTTCTGTTGCATAATCTTACGCTTCATGTATCATTATTATCAATGTAATTTTTCTCAAATGATTGGGTTCAAACGCTTGCGGCATAAATCCAGTGATAAGAATTTCCATTCTTTATTAGAATCTGGCCGAACTCAGAACTCCTTTTCGAGTTCGTCTGAAAAAGAGATACTTTTCCGCGAACTTTCGCCGAACTTTATGTCTCTATTCATCAATAACATTTGCGTCACCAAAATCGAATGGTCCGAAACTTTTCGTATTTGCCTTTCGAAACGTTATTCCAAGTTGGTCAAATCGTCGGGTCGGGAGGGTCGGGAGGGTCGGTGTTCCCGCCCTCCGCCCTCCGCAATGATTTTCGTCGCGCTAGACTCGCTGCTGATCGATAGTCTGCTGCGGAACTGCCACACTTCTGCATAGACGTTTCGGATAGTACAGGTGGAACAGGCGGATTTTTTCATTAACATAAACGTCATAAAACCTTTGGGCGATTTGACAATAATAACATGGTAATAGTCAGTTAGTAAAAGTTGCGAGAAAATATATGAATAAAAAATAAAAAGTAATCAATTCTATCTAAAAGGAAAAATAAACCTTTCTAATTTTCTTTTCCGCAACTGATGATGGAAAGTTAATGACGACATAGCTCATACAGTGGGTCAAATTCAAGAGGAAATACAGGGTTTTCCAGGACTCCCTCTGTTCCTCTAGGGATTGTGTTATAAGGTCAAAATGTCACCAGTATACTTCATATAAGTCTTCCTTCAAATCTTTCCTCAATTAGTTGGACTCTCGAAGTAACAAACTAAAAAATATTTTTCTTTGATGACTTTTCTAGTGAATATTGAAAATCAACCCAATTTTGATGATTTACTAAACAAATGAATTCCTTCGATGAGGTTTCATGCATGAGTTAGTTGTTTTTCTACAAAATCAGGCACGATGGTCCTCGCCCCAAAACTGGAAATGATAAAACAAGGACAATTTTCTGAAAAAAAAGTAATCGTGTTGAAAGTCGAACGGATCCACGATTTTTGATTACATTGTACTTTTGTTCCACGATACCCATCCTGCAAATGTTCATTGGGGAATATTCTCATACTACATATAAATATATTCAGTTCATGCTTTCCTATTCTTCTTTTCTAGATTCAAATTTTGAAAATAATATTAATTTTTCTGAACTACTTGTTATATATATATATATCATCTATTATTATGTTTAGAACAGTGATATCAGCCGTGATAATGCCTCAAAGTACTTCCAGTTTAGTTACCTGAAAGTGTTGTTCATCGGGATCGTTGAATTTCATTGATTATTTTGTGATATTATAAATGTAAAGTGAACTCTGAGATTTGTTTTGATGTCCAGTAGTTGTCCAGTATTGCTGACTCATATAATGATGTTGAAATGATATCAGATAAATAATATGCTCTATTATGAATTTTACTGAACATTAAAAATACTGCACGTACCGATTCCAAAATATGTTGGTGCAAATTCTGTAAAAGCATTTCGTTAAGAGTGACAATAGGTTGACGAATAGGAAAAACAGACAAACTATAAAATGTTTGGAGATGGAAGGAAGACTTGTGGAAGTTGAAGGATTTAGTGATTGATTATTCAGGTTCCTGAACGTTTTCGTAATTTGGTTTTTATCTAAGTTTAATACATAAGTAAATTAGGACTACCCTTTAAGGTATGATAAAAGAGATCGTTAACTTACAGATTTGTAATACTCAATTTTAAATTATTGATCAATTTGTTCAATTATTTCTTGTCATTAAATCATTCTGATAGTTATTATGGACATACAGAGTGAAAAATCAAAGGACCCCTCACTTTTGAAGGGTAAAATGGTTCTCGGTGAAATTTTCAGTATATTGCAGTATTCGATGTGCTGATTTAACGTGCAGAATAGCAAAGTTCGTTGATGGATAGATTTTGAAATCCAAGGCATTCAAGTTGAAAATCAGTACTTTTTATTTATTATTGTCTCGGGATTTGGAAGTGTAAACTGCATTTTTTTTCGCTCTCATCATCAACGTACCTTCATATTACTAAATATCATTCAGATGGTGCAGATTATATCATTATGTACAGAGTGAGCAATGAATAGTATATGAATAGTAATGTCTGAAAATTCGATGCAATAATGAAATATTGAAAAAATTATTTTGGCATGCAATATAAGGTAGTGTTGGGTAATAAGGCCCACTCAAATTTTGCAAATTTTTTATCCTTTATATTTTATTCAAATGAATCCGAAACTTAAGGTGATTGTTTGTGATATTTGCCGCTATGGTAACATCAATATTCGTCTCCTTCAATACCTTAGTAACCAAAATAAGACAAATTCCAATAACTTGCGGTTGGGCTTTATTACCCTGATAGGCGGACCATATCACCCGCCTATTAGGGTAATAAAGCCCATAGTAGGTTATTCAGAATTTTGTTTATTTATTGTAAATATAAATATATACAGATCATTTATATCAATCAAAAATGGTAAAAACTCAATAAAAAAACCGAAAATTAACATTATTTTCTACAAAAATTGATAAATCTAACAAAATTCAAACAAAGAAATTAAATTATTAAAAAAACTAATGAACTAAATTTTAAGAACATTCCCCACGGTTAAAATCCTCTACATCTCCAGTCGTCAGTCCTATGCAAGTTTCGTGGCCAAGATTTTTAACAAATAGTGAAACGTGAGAATGTGGAGATCAAAATAAATGTAAAAGAGGGTGAAGATTATAAATAACAATCACATCAGATATATGGATTTAATAATGTAAGGTACAGATAGTTGAGTGAATTTTGTTGGTTTAAGCTTTGTCGGAATAAAAAACGAACTATATGGAAAAAGTGAAAATGATTGATAAAACGCTTTTATTTCTAATAGGAGAATTTGAATCTAGGCAGCGACGGTTTTTTTCTAATTCGTGTTCCACTCGCATAGAGGTTTTCATGATTTTTATATTTGCTGGCTATCAATAGAAACATATATATATATATATACATATATATATATATATATATATATATATATATATATATATATATATATATAGAAAGTTACTTATGACATCTACAGTCACTAGTTGAAACTTAATTTGACACGAACGACGGAATACAAAGTAGAGGTTTGTCTACAAATTGACAGGCAGCCAACACTTCGTTGTTCTGACCAACCCAAGGTTCAATCAAGTTTTTAGTACATTATGAGGAACGCAAGCAGAATCTAAGTGAAAATAGAGTATATTTCGTTTTAATTCCGAGAGTTCCAACCTTTTACAGCTGTTTCGTGCTAACGCACTCATCAGAAAGGATTTATGGTGCTCTCGAAATCAAAACGAATCCACTCAAGAATAAGTACCGTGAAGGCAAGACAGATATAACAGAAAGTTACTTATGACATCTACAGTCACTAGTTGAAACCTAATTTGACACGAACGAAGGAATCCAAAGTAGAGGTTTGTCTACAAATTGACAGGCAGCCAACACTTCGTTGTTCTGACCAACCCAAGGTTCAATCAAGTTTCTAGTACGTTATGAGGAACGCAAGCAGAATCTAAGTGAAAATAGAGTATATTTCGTTTTAATTCCGAGAGTTCCAACCTTTGACAGCTGTTTCTGATGGGTGCGTAGAACATTTTCGTGATCACCCTATATATTCCAACGAAATCAAGTTCATTCGGTATCAGCTATCTTCGGAGGATGATAATTCACTTGAATATACGGGATGTGTATGAAAGAACCAGCCATGTATTTTACCAATTTTTCAAATCACCCTGTACGAAATGTATGAATGAGAACAGTATATTGCATGCCAAAATAATTTTATCAATATTTCATTATTACATCGAAATTTCAGATATTACTAAAATGTTTTTATTTTTCACTCTGTACATAATGATATAATCTGCACCATCTGAATGATATTTAGTAATATGAAGGTACGTTGATGATAAGAACGAAAAAAAATGCAGTTGGCACTTTCAAATCCCGAGAAAATAATTAAATAAAAATTACTGATTCTTGAACGCCCTGTATTTCCAAATCTATCCATCGACGAACTTTGCGATTCTGCACGTTCAATAAGTACATCGAATACTACAATATACTAAAATTTCAGATAATTTCACCTAGAACCATTTTACCTATAAAAAGTGCGGGTTGCTTTGCATCAAAAACTAGTAAAAAATCAAATGATTTTCAACAACCATCGATATACTAGTTGGAATAATAAATTTGACTGAATCTCACATTGAAATATTATTATAGAAATAAGGTGTGTATTAGATACTAGTACTCTATATGAGGCTAGAACCGTAAAAAATATTTTTTATTTGTTTTGTTTCGTAGGTGACTGTGATTTCAAAAAATGTAAATATTGTTTTAAAATTCAAACGACTCTTCTGCTTAAGCTGTTTTAATGATGTCGAAAATAAGTGGCAAGGGAAGGGGAAGTGGATAAATCATTATTAAAAAAAATTCCGTAAAGTTAGTGACTCATATAAAAAACTCGGAATATCTAGAGAACTGAAGCTGCACAAAATTCATAACATACGGCTCAAATTGAACAAAATAGGCATGATTTTGTGGGAAAAAATAATATAAACTTTCGTAGATATATAGGTCACAGCGTCAGTCATGATAGAAAAGACTGAATATATACACCGAAATAACACAAAATTCAAAAGTTTTTAAAATTTAAATGCATCGGTTACAGTGTCATGTTTTGGGACCATATTAAATTTTCGAAATATTTTGAATACTACATGGGCACAAAATTCATACCATATGTCACAAATTGTCACAAAATGGGTCAAATTTGATGATTTCTTTCATTTCCATATATGAGTTACACTATCAAGTGACTCATAAAAAACTCGAAATATCTCGAAAACTGAACGAGCACAAAATTCTTAACATACGGCATAAACTGGCTCAAAATGGGAACAATTTGGTAGAAAAAGAGAAGTTTCAAATATCCGAATAAAATATGTCACAGTGTAAAGTTGGTGACTCGTAATCTCGTTTGAAAAACTCCAAATATCTCGAAAACTGAATGGGCTAAAAATTCTTACGGCACAAATGGGTACAAAATGGACACAAAATACCAACAATATTGGGATAATGAAACTTCAGCATGGATCATCAGCTTGAGGCACCTCTTCAGAATAGAATTATTTCGGTCTGAAATGGAACCGAACGCAATAGTTATTCATTAAATGAAACTAGGTTATTCTAATAAATTTTTTTAAGGAACGTTTTGGAGGGTACACCATTGATACATAACAGTGCTTCCTGTAACATTATTCAAAATAAATATACGTGTCTTGGTAAACAATTTTACCTACTACCAATATGTAGTATCAAACATAACGATACTGATCTGAGTTTCGTATTGAGATACTTTACCGCACTAGTGCGGTAAAGTTACTTTTCCTACAAGCGTGCGTGATTCACCCTCTACCCGCACGCAATTCAGTTTGGAAAGTGTCATTTTCCCACAGTTGTGCGGGAAAAGTTTTCCCACACTAGTGCGGGAAATTTTTTCCCACACTAGTGTGGGAAAAACATTTATATGATATCCTCGTAAAATATAAGTGGTGGGTGACAAAATATGAAAGTTCAAGCTTTTTTGTTGCAATACTAAGTGGGTTTGTTCAAAATCATCCATCATTTTGCACTATTTATTGAAAAAATGAACAAATATTGATAAATAAAAATGTATTGTTATGAAAATCACCCTATATATAGGCTTTGATTGATCTGATAACGAGTAGGTAACAATTGATGTTGTCATGCCGATCAATACACAAATTTGTTTGTAATTGTCAGAGTGACAGACAAAGCGATACTTATATAAAATTTTCGATTCAGTGAAATTGCCACAATGGATTATTCATCTGATGAAGAACTTCCACAAGAAATCGTGCAAGCAGCTACAGATGCGAACTTAGAGTTATTGCCAACGAAATCTAAACAAAGGTATGAGAATCAATACACGAGTTTTATTGAATGGTGCAACAATAAGAAAGTGAAAACACCAAATAAAGAAGAAGTATTCTTGGCTTATTTTCTAGAAATGTCTAAAACATGGAAGTCGAACACTTTATGGGCAAGATATTCAATGTTGAAGAGTGTATTCAAAGTAGAGCAAAATTTGGATATTAGCATATTATACAAAATAATTGCATTCATTAAAAGACAGAATGTCGGTTTTCGACCGAAAAAGGCCAAAATCTTCACTCAAGAAGACGTTTCAAAATTTATGACTGAAGCAACCGATGACATATACCTCATGATTAAGTTAGTAGCAATTTTTGGATTAGCTGGTGCTTGCAGACGAGAAGAGCTGACAAAACTCACCATTGACGACATAGACGACAAAGAAAACCTGATAATTGTTAATATCAAGGATTCCAAAAATCATTCCTCTAGATCCTTCGTGATATCTGAAGAAGCAAATGATGGTTATTTTTTTAACGTATACAGAAATTATGTACATTTACGTCCAAAAGAGACTCCTCACCGTCGTTTATTCTTGTATTACAAAAGTGTAAAATGTACTGTGCAATGTGTAGGAATCAATACCATAGGAAAGATACCCTCCGAAATAGCAGTATATCTGCGCCTTCAAAATCCAGAGCTTTACACTGGTCACAGCTTCAGGCGTTCCTCAGCCATTTTACTTGCTGACTGTGGTGTGGGTATAACTAATATCAAACGCCTAGGAGGATGGAAATCGACTTCAGTTGCAGAGGGGTATTTAGAAGACTCCACCAATCGAAGAAAAGAAATGTCCAACAAAATTCTCAATTTGAACACTACATCGTCTTCCGGGTGTAATTTAGAACCATCCAAGTCTATATCGATCGGCGACGATTTGATGCCTGTGCCTGCACATTCGATTTCTTTCGATAATGTATTGCCCGAGTTACCCTTCAGGAAATCAGCCATCTTCAAAAAATATGCTGGCTTCCGCTATAAATTTACATAATGCATCAAATTGTACATTTACAATAAATATTACGAATAATTAGTGGATAGAAAATGTTACTCTTGTTAGTTGTTTCCATTTGCATGAATAAATAATTGAAAAAATTAATTTGTTTCCTACGCTTGTAGAAAAAGTATTGTTCCTAACTCATGCGGAAAGTGTCTTTCCCGCACTCGAGACTGCTTACCCGAACTCCGCTCCGCGTCGTTCGGGTTAACGGCAGTCGCGTGCGGGAAAGCATCACTTTCCGCACTTGTTAGGAAAATTACTATTACCTACTACCAATAAGTAATATCAAACATTACGATACTGATATGAGTTTCGTAATGAGATACTTTACCGCACTAGTGCGGTAAAGTAAAATTCATTTGTTTCTCTCTTTAAATGTCGGTCTATTCAATGGAAAAGGATAACAAGAATTAATTCATTATAAATTTGAGGATCTATCCAGGGATTTATCAGTTAATAAGGTCTGAATTTTTCAATTTCCCAGCAAAATAAGCTGATAAAGTTACGGACTTTTTTTGAACTGCACCAGTCTTCGAATTGCTCATTTTCTTTTCCGTATCTATTGCGGGATTTCGCGGGTACTAGGGTTTGTATTGCGTTATTTGCAGCAAGTTCAATATCAGATTCCACTCTTTCATAGTCGGAACTCATGTCGATACTTATTATACCAAACTGAAGTGAACTCGTCAAAATTGACAGTTTGCAAAATGAATCAATAATGGGCGCAACGCTTGCTTGTTAGATGAATTTAATATCATTAATTTCAGAAATATTGAATAATTTTGAGTAAATAATTAACATTATTGGTAGTAGGTAGAATAATGTACTATATTTGTATAATAAATTCATATTACGATACTCAATGGGTTATCAAACTCGGCCTAACGGCCTCGTATGACAAATTTCCCATCTTATTTCGTAATATGAATCTTTACGACACTTATATCGTAAATATCTATCACCTTCCAATACACGAATCCTTGCAACATCGGTATGACAGAAATTGTGAAGTCACTTCACAGGAAACATACTTTGAATCCTGTTCATTTCATCAAGAAGCTGCTCCAGAGTTCAAAATGTTGCTATAATTGAGAAATTATCGATATTTCACTTCTTCAAACTGTGATTAAACCATACTTTGCAGACTCAGGACCTCTCAGATAACGTCAATATTGGAATTTGGAGAGCGTTATTGTTCACCTGAACTCCAAACTCCCGAGGACTCGTGAACATACGGAAGTTGATTGAAGAGATGCCAAGAATTTGAAATCTCAGTGTAGCTCGAAACGATATTGGGGCACGCTCTCGGAAAACACTCATGGGGATTCAACAATGTCATGAGTAAAGTTTGCAACGTATAGGAAATGTTTTTGTTAATCAATTCAAGTTTGCCTTTGTGGCCCGCTATCCGTTTAAAAAATAAGGCAAAATTTCGCGGATATGAAAAGTTTTCAAACATGCCATGACTACCCCCAAATTAAATATTGTTTTTCCTAAAACTTGTGAAAACTTCTGTTCACGAAATTTCGCATTATTTATAGAGCATAGTTGAATAACAAAAAAATGGTGTATGTTACTATGCAGGGATATTCATTTGAAGCAAGTATTAAACATTTCTCGGGAATTGCTGATCAATCCAATTGGTTACCAATCTAATAATAGTATATTAAATATGAGTGGATAAAAAAGTCTCTCAAACACGTGCGATTTTTCGAGCACGACGGCGCAGCAGGGGTGCTCGAAATGGAACAAGTGTTTGAAAGACCAGTAATCCACGAATACTTTACGCGATTTTTTTTTTCTGGTACACTTTGAAATCATGAATACTAGCAAAAGGTAATAAGATATAAATAAACGAGTTGTGCTGAGTTACATTTGTTGGTAATATTTTATTTGACGTTACAAGGTCTCCTGTCAGATCAATAATCAAAGAATTGTCATTTAGACGTCTTCACGTTTCTCGAGTTGTTGATGTTGCCATGGTAACTTCAAAAAACGCGAGTTTTAGAAAGCTGAGGAGTGATTGAAATAGGTAAAATGAGGCACCGATAAAAAAATTTTAGTCAAACCACAAAAATACCATGTATATTTTTATGGTTTTGAATTATACATAATAATTAAAATACGTATCAAAATTATATTTAATGAAATGTACCGATTATGTACGAGTTTTAAACGATATTTTCAAATAGATATTCATCGATTTCAAAAATTCTATGTCAAAATCACGGAAGTTATAGGAGTGTTTCAATGGCAGTTTCTCTTATATCATATTATAAAATAATCAAATGCTCTCATTAAATTTTTCATTTCGAAGTAACGACAACAATACGTTTTGAAAACACGGTGTCCAGCTCGTAGAGTTTTCAGTAATAAGTTCCAGACAATATTCAGAATTTTTGAAAAATACTTTCATCCTACTATTACGAAAATCTTATTGCTTAAAAACACCACGAGAGCTTGGTAGATAAAATAAGTTTTTTTCAAAATTATTTGGTTAATTTTTGAAGGACAAAAGGTTTAAGGTAGCAAATTTCAAGAATGAAAAAAGATTCAAATTATTCAAAATTATATAGTTGATACTACAATGATTTCAAGTAATATTGTAAATATTTGTTTTTGTTTTCTTTCATGATTGTAGATTCTCATTGCCACGCATTTTTCAATGATAGCCTTATGGTGTTGTTCATATATCTGTAGAATATACAGGGTATATCTTGACGAGGTAACGCGATCCATATATAGAAAACCAAATGTAGGGTGATTCTGAAAATTGGTAGTATGGGTGAAGAAATAGTGAAGAATTCAGCTTAAATATTTTCGTTTGATGTGACGTTTCCGGTTTCACCGGAAGTGACGTCATCTTTGTTATTTATACGTCATTTTAATGTAAATTAACATAAAAAAAAAATCCAATAAGTGAATGAGAAAAATTTAACTTTTTCAAATGGGAACCCCCTTTTTTCCCTTCAAGGTTCAATTCTATAATGAAAATAAGCCCAAGTTACAATACACTTCCCAATACCCAAAACTTAATAATAATAATAATTTTGGAGGTATTCCATTATATTACTTAATTCTGCATACTTGCCTGAAATGTTGATATTTCTAGTAGGCTTTGAATACAATCTTTGGTGACAAATGAAATAAATAAATGAAGCGAAGTTTTGTATAAAAGTGTATAAATTCTCTTTATTGCAAAGCGCTTTCGACTTTCGTCATCTTCAGTGCTTCATGTCAGGCAACAGGAAGTTCCGAAATATGTAAAAAACATTGATTAAAATTACAATAACATATTATTCTGCATAAGAAGTAACGAAAAGCATGTTAGAACTCAGACCATGTGGTTATTGTAAAAGCGGTGGGGTCTTGTCCCCACCGCTTGAATTCGGAAACCTCACCATAATTATAATTTTTCAGGAGAAATAAAAATTCGAGTCAAAAAATATATACAGGGGACACATTTCGACAAATTCATGATGTTCAAATGAAATCAAGCTTGAATATGCCAAAATGTACCCCCGTGTATATAATTTTTGACATGAATATGTTTATTCTTACTAAAATTCATTCTGGAGGAGTCTAAAAAATCACACGTGTTTATTACATGTTTCCATAGCTAGAATCCAGGTACTCAAACTCAATATTCTTGAAAAAAAAACTTAAATTAACATAACGCATATTTATTAAAACATAAAGCAATGTATCAAATAATACACCATATTGTGTAATTAGATATCGATAAAAATTATCATTATTTTACTAACATGAATTTTTGAAATTCACAATGAACCGCTCCTATGTTGTACTAAAAAATGGTTCTGTTTTCCATTTGGATATAATGAATATCAGAATAAAAACAAACTACACCAAATAAAAAAATTCCAAAAATTTTCCATTTCTAATTGACAATGTAATTTGCATTTGAATGTGTATTGTCACAAGGAGAAATAAAAAGTTGGGTTAAATTCAACTCATTTTTATTTATCAATATTTACCACATGACAAAAATTCCCCAATGAAAAAAAAATTATTGGAGTTGACAGAAAAAATGTTTAGTTACATTTCATCTTATAATTTTGCTGGGTTAATTTCCACTAATTACTTTGTTGAAATTTTCAGAACAAAAACTTTTATCTTCTGCAATTAGCATTCATAACCAAAAAATAAACAATAGTTTGAATTTAAATTTACATACTTGTATATTTATGTGTAAGTAAAATACAAAACTGGAAATACTCCTAACCAAAATACTATGTACTTTCCACTATAATCAAAACATCTTTTTATTACAATTTTTGAAATCACAGGATTAATTGATCAATGAATTTCTCTATTTGTTGCTCACTTGAAGTTCTGCAGATCAGAAAAAAAAATCCTAATTGCTCCTGATATCAACTCCCAATAATAACCCTAAGTCATAATTTTAATAATTTTCTGGATTCTTTCTTCTGTCCCTTCCTTCGTCTCTATCTGATGCATTCCGTAAAAATAATCTGGTGGTATCTTCCATCTGTTGTTGTGTGGTATTTTTAGATAATGGGTTCTCCTCACTGAAAGTAAAATCAAAATATTCGTCACCCATTTCCACAAAAAATGGAAAAATGATCATATTAGGAAATTATTTCAATTTCAAATTAAACAAACATACAGCTAAATATTTATTAAATATGCAAGTATAGAATGGCACTACCGCCACTACCTGACTTAAGCTAACAAAAACATGAAAAAATATTCTTACCCATTTAGTTTTATTATATTGGTCAGTGAATAACTAAAGTTGTTTTCATTATTTCTTCTTGTCCAATTGTTACTGACAGCCGAGTCTGTATTTGGTTAAAATCCTCCCTGAAGTGTCAACTGAATCTTTTCCACATACTGTCTTCAAAAAGTTACACTGAAATGAATAATACTAAAAACGATCTGGTAACAAAAAAAAGGTAGCAATTATGTTGATGGTAATATCTTACCACGAAGGAAAACTTCTCGTTGTCCAGCAGAGAATGAGTTCTTGTTTTATAGAAAATTTCCCAAGATTTATATACTCATTTCTACATTAGAGTAAAATTGAATCACCAATATTCTCAACTTTGGTGAGTAGCAGTAAACCTGAAAAGCAAAAGCAACTATTATAAACTAGGTACCTACTCAACTAAATTCGACATTTCACAACACAGGTATTTTCCAGTTATAAAATCTCAATGCGAAACATTCTTTTGAAAATTTCGTTTTCTCTGTTTACTACTCAATCGCAGGTAAATTTTTCTGAATAAAAATCATTTATGAAACCATACTGTATTCAGAAATTAGGTAGATAATAATTTTTGTCATAATGCGAAAAACTATATACCTACTTCTGTATACAATAGGTTGCTTGTGCCACATATCAAGAAATTGGTCATTGAAATAAGATGTTTACTTCACGTTACTCATGTTTTCATCAATAACCAGTCAGTCACAATTTCTTATTTCAACTAGTATGTTTTCTTGATTGCAGAACTTTTGTTTCGACCATATTTGATTTATACACTAGGAATTAGATCTGATGTAACTCACTCAATTGTTGTACTTACCCAGTTTTTGAAATCAAAAGTGGAAAGGATAAACTTAATAAACCGCACCAATAACCATGAAAGAGATTGGAATACACAATATTTACACACAGCATCGCAGTGAACCAAACACGCCAAACAACAAAATATCCAATATGGCCACCTGCAGAATACACGACAAAGAACATTGGAAGACGTCAGTGCGCAGTCTCCAAATATGACATCAACGAGGCACTTAGCCAGCAACGCATCGGAACTCTCAAATGTATATTTGTGAAATGAGTTTCGAAAGCGCTTCACAAGTATCTTGCCACAATCTGCAAAAAATAAATTGGATAGTGGTCTATAAAAGTCACTTCTGAAGTACTCCTGAAGCACTTCTTTCAAGTGCCGTAATTTCACATAGTAGGCCGTTACTTTTCAGGCAGATCGATGTTATCTGGGAAACCATCTCCAGATATTATTAGAAGATCAATCTCCAATCTTACGAACTTTGGATCATTCAAAAGGAAAATAATTTAAACTAAAACTGTGGTGGACAATGTAGATAATGCAATTACAGTGCTTGCATACTTCACAACCTTTCCAGAAGCATCTTTGAAAGATGCGGCACGAGATTTGGGATTGAAAAAAATGTCCATGCAGAGAATATTAGCAAAACACAAATGGCATCCGTATTCTCATACTTTAGTCCATGGCCTCAAGCTATCCGATTATGAGAGAAGAGTGAACTTTGCGGAGTTCATCATTATGAAGAATCAAGAAAACGACAAATTTTTGAGAAATATTATATGGAGCGACGAAGCGAAATTTACCAAAAATGGGATATGCAACAAGCGGAATTCTCACTACTGGAGCGATACAAATCCACATTCAGTTCGGGAACGTCAATTTCAAGACCGCTGGAATTTCAATGTTTACTGCGCTGTAAAAGACAACGCCATAGTGATAGTACAATTTTATGACGAAGATTTAAATGGTTAGTTGAAAAGTATGGGAATTGTGTTGTTTTATTAAATAAAAAAAAAATTAAAACACATCACTCGGGAAAATTCTATCCCGGTATCTTTGTAAAAAGCATTCATAGCATGCAGAAAATCCATAACAGACCTACAGGTAATTTTATTTTCAGGTGAACGATACCTAGATATTTTGAAATATCTCGATACGGATCATTTGGAACGACTGACGCTCGCTGACAATAGAAAAATTTGGTATCAACATGATGGAGCACCTCCACATAATCATCAGATGGTGAAGATGTATTTGAATGAAACTTTTTATGACCAATGGTTTGGAACCGACGGTCCTCAATTATGGCCACCGCGTTCACCAGATTCAACCCCAATGGATTTTTTCAAAAGGAGTTATATAAAAAACGAGGTGTATTCTCATACGCCAACCGCAAAAGAAGATTTTCAGCAGAGAGTTCGTACTGCTTTCAACTCTATTCCACCGGACATGATAAGACGAGCTGTAGGAGACGTCATACGGAGAAGTGAGAAATGCTTAGAAGTTGAAGGCAACGTATTTGAACATTTATTGCAATAAAAAAAAGAGGTTAACAAAAGTTTAACACGTTCTTGTTTAGCATTTAAACTAAATTTGAAATTGTAGTTTATTCTAATCATGATTTTTGTCCTGAATATGAGATTATTTTTTTCATGGCTTATTCAATGAAAAGTAGGCGATAGTAAAATTTTATCAAACAAAATTGGGAGGTGAAAACGCGAATCCTCGCGTGAAAATAACTTCTGCGGAATATCTCCAAAATTAGAAGTTTTGGGTATAGGGAAGTGTATTGTAACTAGGGCTTATTTTCATAATACGAGGATGTATTGATATCTAGTTAGCCTAGACCAGTTCCCTGCATACATAAAATATTGCGTTGCCATAGCAACGAACAATAACTTACTATAAGTGTCAGTGTTAAGTTTGACGTCAAAAAAGTAAACCAGAGTTACGCAATAAATTAAAAGAAAAAATATGTCCACCGAAATTGTGAAAATCGAAAAATTGGAGTATCGAGCAATCATCAAGTACCTGTATTTAAAAAGGTTAAGAGGTAAGCAGATTTAAGAAGATATGCTTAATACCCTTTTGGTGATCAATGTCCTTCGTATGCGACCGTAAAAAATTGGACTGCAAGCTTCAAAAGAGGTAAATTTTCCATTGAAGATGATGACCGATCGGGAAGGCCAGTTTCTGTGTCAGTCCCCGAAAATATCGATGCAGTTCATGACATGATTTTAACAGACCGTCGAATTGGGCTAAAACGGATATCCGAAGCACTGAATATTCCATACGAACGCGTTCATCATGTAGTTGACGTCAATTTGAACATGAGAAAAATTGCTGCAAAATGGATCCCCAAATGTTTGAATGTTGACCAAAAGCGTGCAAGGATAGTAACATCGCGTTCGATCTGTGCTCAATTTGAAAACGATGTAGACTGCTTAAACCGAATTGTTACTATGGATGAGACTTGGGTACATTTCTACGATCCAAAAACAAAGCAACAATCGATGGAATGGCGACACTCCGGTTCTCCAAGACCTAAGAAGTTTCGTGTCCAAAAATCTGCTGGAAAAGTTCTTGCTTCAGTTTTTTTGGGATTGCCATGGAGTAATCATGATTGATTTTGTGGATAAGGCTAGAACAATTACTGGAGATTACTATTCGACATTACTGGCCACCCTACGGGAAAAAAATTGAAGAGAAAAGACGCGGAAAGCTATCAAAAGATGTTTTGTTTTTGCAGGACGACGCCCCTGCACACAAATCTCATGTTGCCATGCAAAAATTTCGTGATTTAGGGTTTGAATTACTAGAAATCCCCCCCTTATTCACAAGATTTGGCTCCGTCCGACTAACATCTCTTTCCTCAACTGAAAAAAGTTTAAAAGGTCGTAAATTTTCTTCCAACGAGGAGGTGATGAAAGCTGTGGAGGTCTGGTTTGCAGAGCAAGAAGAAACATTTTTTTTAAGGTTCGCTGTAATAAATGTATCCAATTATAAGGAGAATATGTTGAGTAATAAAATATATTGACATTGAAATTTTGTTTGGTTCTATAGTAAGTACGGTAAGAATTTTTCAATATATCCTCGTAGAATTGAACCTTGAAGGAGAAAAAAGTTGGTTACCATTTGAAAAGGTTGAGATTCTTTATTTTTCTCATTCACTTATTGGACCCACATTTTTGCGCAACCTGTAAATTCAGTGGATGTGAAAATGGTGCGTGATCTGTTCAACCTTCAGTATTCACGATTCACTCACTGCATATTTTTTTTCAAATGCTAATTTACATAAAAATGACGAATATTCGAGAGCCTGTAACTTTAAAAAAAAAAAAAAAACACGAATAACTCAGAAACGGTACATTTTGGGTATAGGGTATGATACATGGGTTAAAATCGAAATCATGAGAACAATTCAAAAATGAGGTGAAGTACAGGATGTGCTATTGAAAATAACAAAGATGACGTCACTTTCAGTGAAACCGGAAACGTCACATCAACGAAAATATTTTACTTGAATTCTTCATTAGTTTTAGTTTCCTATATATATAAATCGCGTCAACTCGCGTCAAGATATACCCTGTATATATTCTCAATTATCACACATCAATAAAGTGAGTGTTTTTAGTTCTAGTAAATTCTAATAAAAGGTTTTGGATGTTCTAGAACCTAATTTTGATTATTCGAATACTGAAATTTGTTTGTTGTACAGAGGTTATGTCTGAAAATATTAATTTGGTGAAAGAGTACAATATAACGTAAATTGTTGATGATAAAAAGCAATTGCATGAAAATGTTAACTGAAACACTTGGACCACCAATAGATCAATTTTGGAGTGTTGCCTCTCATCAGTATAGGGTAGGTCTCTGCAGACAGTAACAAATTTCTGCAACACATAGTTCAATTAACAATCCATGTCAAAATAAAAGCTAGGACCGAGCTCGTAGTGTAGCGTTTACTAAACCACGAGCTCCATCTCAGCTTCAGCCTCCCAACCAAAGGTGCGTGATTACTAAAACAACCAATACAAATTATGAAATCTGAATTATTCGCAATGGGCGCTTGTCAAAAAAGAAACAAGGTCTCCTGTCCTACCAGGACGGTGCTCATTGCCATAATCCCAGACAATAGGAAAAATTGGGTCGAAAATCCATCAGAAAACAAGTATTTTCCTTGCTAATACCACGACTAACGTTGAATTACATTCAATGAATTTCCGTGCAGAGTTCCTACAACTAGCAACTGCAGAGATAGCCTTCTATGAACTCCGCCTTCTGATGGAAGATGGATCAATCCCACACCTGACACCAGTTGAAGTGACTATCTGTTTGAAGGCCGTTTTGCAATATTGTTGTTATTATGAATTGTTCTTTGCGACAAGCGGCTGCCCCATTACAATCATCCCTCAGGGTCCAACTTCATACTTGACTGAGATCAAAGATTTTCTGCTATCGACATTACCCATATCTTCACAGTTCTGCTCCCGGTGGATGGTATAATTGAAGTTGGACATTCAGTAAAAAAAATGCTCAGCAAATACGATTTTTCCGCATTTCGGAACAAGCATTAAGATAAGTCCATGATTTAGGATTATCGTCTTCAGTGGTATCTGGAAATATTTCCAGAATGAAAGTGCCTTTTTCTATTTATTAAAGCGGAGCAGATATTACCTTTACCGCCATTTGCATTCCATAACACAAGCACCATACTGTGATATATTTTGGAGAAAGTCATTTCCGGATACAGTTGCCCTTCCTCGAAATAAAAGTCGCCTATTTCTTGTAAGAAAACCAGAGAATAGCGAGAATAGAGATAAATAACGACAAAATTGTGTTTCTTGTTCTGTTACATAATATTCCCAGCAGCTCAATTCAGGATCCACAAATCCGCGAGAACGAATGGGTCGTGACTGACGGCATGCCATTTCCTTGGCCGAAAGATGTCCAGTATTTGTTATCAGTCTATTAAGCGCTGAACTGAGTTTCCTTTTGAAATTGATGTGTTGAAATATCAGAGCGAATTCTCAGCAAACTAGTAAGATATAGTAGAATATGACGCAATACAGGGTGTTTCTAAATTTGAAGGACGTATTCCTGAGGTCAAAATAAAACTTTTTACCCATAAACATGTGTCCTAAGCTACAGACCTCAGAAACACCCTGTATAAATGATCAAAAGATATTTTACTACAACACAAAAACCAGCATGCCTACCTAACAGGAAAATCGTGAGAGACGGCCTTGCACCAATTGGTGTCAAGGCTGAAGGACACTCTGGCGAAAAAAAGAAATAGCACCATGCACTTTTCTAGACATCGAAGGAGCCTTTGATAATACATCCTCCAAAATTATGGTCTCAACGGCCAGGAGGAGAAGCGTTGACGAAACCACCTGCAGGTGGATAACGTCAATGCTCCAAAATCGATAGACCCATACCAAGATGTTTGAAGACTCCGCGAAGCTGGAAATTGCCAGAGGAACCCCACATTGAGGGATACTATCCCCCCACTGTGGGACATGGTGGTGGACAAACTTCTGAAATCTTTAAACAATCAGGGTTATGCGGACGACATAGTAGTTCTCGTACAGGGAAAGTTTGCCCAAATAGCCTCTGAGCTAATGCAAAATGCACTGAGGACCGTAGAGGAATGGTGCAAAAGAGAAGGACTGAAGGAAAACCACACCCATTCCCTTCACACGCAAAAGGATTCAAGGGGACTTGACGACAGCCAAATTGTTTGGCGTAACACTACAAGTTGTTGATCATGTCAAATATTTGGGGCTGTTCTTGGACAAGTGAACTAACCCGGAACATGCATCTACAACATGTAGTCAACAAAAGCAAAGCATCGTTCATGATGTGCAGAAGAGCTTTTGGAAATACATGGGGACTGAAACCGAAAGTCATGCACTGGATTTACACCGCGATCATAAGACTCAGAAACACATATGGTTCACTTTTGTGGTTGCCTAAGATGAAACAGAGACAGTCGAAAACCAACCTTGGTAAAATACAGAGGCTCGCCTGTCTGTGTATCACGAGTGGTATGAATAGCACTCCGACCGCTGCAATGGAAATTATCCTAAACCTTCCACCTTTTAGACATCACAGTCATGGGGGAGGCGAGGATGAGTGCATACAGACTTGAACAAACAGGTAATTGGATAACCCAACCACAAACTGGGCATAACAAAATCATTCATGAAGTCAACATTACCGAACTGAAAATGATATCAAACCACATGCTACCAAAATACTCGTACGAAAAAATATACAAAACGCAGCTCAAGACTCAAACAAACAGGTAATTGAACGGCTGACACACTCAACCTTAACAGATCTAAGATACGCACGATCACCGGCTTACTAACCGGACACTGCGGCCTTAGGAAACACCTACACACCATGGGAATAAATAGAGGAACCATGGACTGTAAACTCTATGGTGACGACAGCCTCTCACATCATCTTAGAATGCGACGCGCTGCTCAACAAGCACAACAGAATATTCAGACAGATCAACCTAAAAACAGACATGGATCCGAAAAACCTAGTGAATAGACTACTAAACCTGGTAAAAAACACAGGCCTATTCAACTAGGAACCACTGACGACAGAACAATGCAATAGACCCCAGCTGGTCTCAGTGTTAAGGGAAACCTCATGGTAAACCCGGTATCTCGCTCGTCAGCCTTTAACCAACCAACCAACAATATTTTGGGATGAGAAAAACATGCCTTGGGCCTGGAGTTTATGCCCGAAAAAACCTAATCATTCGACCAAGTATGAACACCTTTGAGGCGTCGAATCACATAATATTAATGAGAGCGTGGTTAGGGTCATAGAGCTGTTAGTGGACTCGTTATCGCAGGATCAAGTAGTGAACTTGTCGTATAAGTTACGGGTTTTGAACTATTTCTCACACACAAAAACTCACACTATCTGGTAGTTCATTAAAAATAATTCTACGAAAGCAAAATGCCAAACTCATAAGGTGCCGCTGAAAGACCGTCATATCTATCGGAACAGGTAAGTTGTTTTTTCAAACGATATTCTACAGGATAATTTTTGTTTCGAATGATTCGTTGAAGTAGACAGTCACGAAAATCGGCACGCCATACTATTCTGACGAGTACAAATAGTTGCCATACTACCGTGAAGTAGTCGATATTTTTTAAATTGCTAAACGATTGGCTACAGCCTAACAATTTTTTCACAAGATGTGTTTACAAGAAATTCGACTATGCCATACTCGTGGGATGATCTAAATACGTATAATATTACAAAATCAAAAAAAATTTAATTGTATTTTAATGATGTGCTACAGTATGGCACAATATTTTCCTGGAAGTTTGATGGGTAAAAATGAAAATATAAATTTGCAAACACATTTGTAGACGCAATCTTGATTTATAACATATAAAATTATATGGCTATCGACACTCGAAAATCTTCGTCAGTTGTGAAGGTCTCGTACGCATTTCCTGCGAATGTATTACGAACGCAGGTATGAACGGCCGTATCTCAGGCGTCCCACAGAAGGATAAATATAGTAGAACCATAACTCTAAGAAGGTCGTAAATCACCAACCACTTGAGGTATCAGCAGGCTGTCAAGCAGTCGATTCTACACAAAGTTGTACCTGCCCTACCCATTAAATTTTAGGTATAATGATATTCGGCTAAAGAGCCCACTATTATTGAAATGCCAAACAATTTCATGAGATACTTCAATCCAGACCTGGGAATCTTTTAAGGGACACACACTTTTATTTCTTATCTATATTTCGAACAATAGGTCGTCGGCTAATATAGTATAGGTATATTACGAGATGTTGAGCTAAAACCTCAAATTAAATTGGGCCCTTTTGATTTTTTAGATTCTAGGAGGTTTTGGGGTACCGAATAAGTCTAGCAACTCTTCATAAAAGTACGGGCAAGGATTTTCGAAATTTTGGGACTTGAAACTCAAACATATTTTGAATCGCGAAAAACTCGAAAACTATGAAGAATTTGAAAAAAATGCCTAGAACAAAAAATGTAAATCACAAAATTCTCTACAAAAAACTATCTTAGGTATTTTTCTCTAACCTCAAAATTTTCACCTTAAAACGGGTTTAAATACTCAATAATAGTTTGAATCGCGAATAAATCGAAAACTACGAGGAATTCGAAAAAAAGACCCCAAGCACAAAATGTAGAGCACAAAATTCTCTACAAATTGGTTTCTGAAAATTTTTCCTAACCTCAAAATTTTCATCGTAGAATGGGTTCATGTACTCAAAAACACTTTGAATTGCGGATAACTCGAAAACTATGAGGATTTCAACACATAATGCCGGCACAAAATTTTAGAGCTCAAAATTCAGTACAAGAGAGGTTTCTCTTTTGTCCTAACCTAGGAAAATATTTTGATGCTATTAGATTTATGATCCACAATTTTTGTACTGGCCCCAGTGAACAATCCATTTTTTTTATGTGAAAAACACCGTGAAGACTACAGAAAGCAGTACGCACTTGACAAATGTTTACTACACAAAATACGTCGTCTGCACCACAGAACTCATAATTATATCTTATGATATAATTATGAGTTCTGTGGTCAGCACACGTGCGTGGTTATCGGTGATAATGGCTGTGGTTGCCGAATTATTCGCGGGAAATAGACGAAAAGAAAGCTTTCGTATTCTTAAACCAAGTAATTGAATACAATGTAACGACCCGCAATCGATTCTTTGTAACGTGTTTTCACAAATACAACATGAATTTTTCGAAGAAACTTACTCTTGGATAATTAAGGAAATATTTACGGAAAAATGGGACATTTTGACCTTTCTATCCATTTTCAAAATCTTCATAATGAGGATACATCATACTAAGAATGTTTTTATATGAACTTGAAGCTGAGATTCTACGCTTCGAAATGAATACCCTCATCTTTGGATAAGAGAAACTATTAAAAAGTCTGTGAATATCGAAATAATAATCAATCGAGAACGAAGATCGTGTTCATGATCGCGTTATTTGAAAGTTAGTTCATTTGAAACCAAGAAGTAACTCATGTATGTTATATACATGAAAATATTGATAATAATACGAACGACAAATCTCTCGTTGGATTTGCTTGTTTATATTGCGAGTGATCGAATATATTCATTGAAACTTCAAGTGCTTGTGTGGCCAATATACCTCTTCATCTCGCAAGATTTTCGAAAATTTCCTAAGTCGAAAATTATGCTACCTTACCGGAGTACAAAATAGAGAACTTACCCATCATTATGCATTTTGATTCTTTGAAAACGGAGTAGTTTTCAACGAGTTATAGCAATTTTAATTTGCGCTTGGGATGTAAATTTGCTTGAATTCGCACTGGCGGGAATTCGAGAGCGGGTGCTCCGGCTTTCGGCTTGAGAGAGAATTACTCAGAAATAGTGGCTCCAACGAAAAAATGTCTGGAAACCTTTTTTGTAGAAAATTTTGCGCTTTACATTTTTTGTAACGGCAGTTTTTTTCGAATTCCTCATGGTTTTCGAGTTATTCACGATTCAAAATATTTTTGAGTTTCAAGTCCCAAAATTTCGAAAATCCGTGCCCGTACTTTTATGAAGAGTTGCTAGACTTATTCGGTACCCCAAAACTTCCCAGAATCTAGAAAATCAAAAGGGCCCAATTTTTTTTGGGTCTTATCCTCTTTAGCCTGTACTAATAATGATTTACGACCTTCTTAGACTTATGGTTCTACTATACCTACGACTACTGTTTAATGTGTCTGGGCTGACTTGGGACTGCAAACAGTACTTGAGAAAAATGGCAGAAAACAACCCTTTCACTTTGATGTAGGTGCCAGGTCATAGAGGAATTAGAGGCAATGAGGAAGCAGACTGCCTAGCCGAAGAGGAGGCAAAAACACAATTTTTTGGATCAGAACCCATCTGTGGTCTCTCTGAATCCCACTTGAGAGAATAATTCCGACGTTTGGAAAGCTGGACAGCTTTTTGAGTTGAAAGAGAAAGACTTGAAATTGATAAGACTCCCCTCTGAATACTGCCTTCTGAGGTATCACCTCAAAAAAATGGGCAAATCAGACAGTGATAGATGCTGCTACTGCGATAACTTCGCTGAATCTGCAGAACATGTGCTTTGGGAATGTCCCGCGCTTCTCTGCAAGGGGCTTAATTGCCTGGAAGGGGCAATCTTAACGCCCTCCGAGGTCAAAAAATTAGCTCACAGGAAAATGATAAACTCCATATGATGTCTCGGTATTCCGGACCTTGAAAAGATCAAAGGTTTCCACAAACCAACGCGGGAACGCGGAAGCGGGAACGGGATAAATGCGAGAATAAATTCTATACGTGGAAATGCAAACACACATATAGGTGTGATTATTCGTATTCCGAAATGCAAACAAGCAACGATATATATATGGTTTGCTACGTGTACTGTTTTTCAAGCAATTCGCACGATTTCCATGTTCCGTTTCTGCTCCCGCTTCCGCGTTTCCGCTTTGGTTTGACGGAACCTTAAGAGTTATGCACAAAATATCTAATAGGTCGAGGTGCTTGTGAGGCCGCATAGCCTGTACAGCCCCACCTACATTTTATAAACTACAATCAAGCAAGAGACAACACAGTAAGAGCCGTAGAGAGGTCGACCTACACACATCTGTTAACTGGATGAAACAAAATAAATTTGCTGTGAAGGTTCATAAATAGACGAATACGCCTAAAATGGCTTGCATATCAAAATATGGTCAGGGCTATTTTTTAATGTAGTGAGTTTATCGGGCTTTTTCTTGAAACGAAAAGAAAAGGGGTGTTACTTACGTAGTTTTTGCTCCTGAATACGAATCTGGAAGGATTTCGTGGGGGCCTCTAATACTTTTCGAGTTATGACCTTTTAAATCTTGACAATGGACCATTTTCAAACACGATTTTCTCAGTAAAAAAATCGCACAAAATGCCTCCTAATCAACTCGTACTTCAAAATACAAGCATCAAAACCAATCATTTCACAAATAAAGTTAACCTTCTCATATTGCTATACTGAACCATTTCCTAGGAGTTCATTCTTGAGGTGAGTTGGTAGGGTTGTGTTTACTTTATAAGAAGGTTGAATTTTCGTGAAAAACGTTCGGTTTTGGTACTTATAATTGTGAAATAGGAGTTGAGTAGGGTCTGAAAAAAGTGTCAACAGGAAGATTTTGCATTTTGCGATCTTTTATGGAAACATCGTGTTTGGAAATGGTCGATTTCAAGATTTTCAAGATTCAAGTGGTTATAATTCGAAAAGTATTAGAGACCCCTGCGAAATTCTCTCGGAATCGAATTCAGGTAATAAAACTACGTGAGTACCACCACATTTCTTTTTGTTTCGAGGAAAAGCCCGATAAACTTACCTTTACCATTATTATTATTTTAATAACGAAAAGCCTCGACCACATTTTGAAAGCAAAGCCATTTTAGGCGTATTTGTCTATTCATGACCTCTCTTCGGCTCTCGTACGAAGCAGCACACAATGAGGCGAGAGAAAACAATGTAATAAATGTTTTGTTTTTTATGGACTTTTCCTTTCACTACATAACCTATTTTCAAATCATAAATATTCATTTGTTTCCTAAACGACTTCGTCATTTTATACATTTCCCGCCTTCAATAAAATACCACATAAAATTTTTGATATGCTGGCATTTTTATTAATATGCGTTAATTTTGCCGCATCGAGTATGAATGATGGAAACACTCTCGTCTAATCATAAACGAGTTTCGGTATTATTATCCATTTATTATTTATCATTATTAATGAATATCAATCAAAGTATCTTAGAATAAAACTTTTTTTTATTTTTTTTTTGTTTTTTAATTAGCTTTATTTATTGTCTCATCAAACCTTAAGGTTATTAAAGACATTCAGTACATTGCTATTATAGATATTATAACTAACAATAAGTTTTGTCTACATACTAAGTTTTGTTTACATACTAAATTTTGTCCATTAGGTTACTGTGTTTTAGAAAATTTATCACGTTTTCAGTAACACTACATTCTCCTAAGGTATGGATGATACTCTCTGGGATGTTATTGTCCTGTCTTTGTTGGAAGTATAATGGGCATTCTTGAATAATGTGTTTCACCGTGGCCGTGGTTCGCCTTTGGAGCGAATGGTCGGGGGTTCAAAGCCTCGCATGGTCATCGGTCTCGTGCATGGCATCACACGTTAAAAGGTAAGGGCTGCGTCTTCCCTAGCTCTCACACAAGTCTCTCGAAGACTTCCGAGGGTTGCGCGTAGGAGTGCAATCGGTTGATGGAAATAACAATTTTATAACAACAATTTTTTCTATAACAGTGATTTTTATTTGGCGAATATCGCAGTGTGGTTCTTCTGTTTTGCCGATGATGTATCCATGGATAAGTCGTATATGTCGTATGCGGAGTCTTGCGAGAAGGACCTGATGTGTTCTGGGCATTGAGGATAAAACTGTTCGCAGTAATACTGCTTTTCTCTTCGGTCCCTTGCTATCTAGGGCAGGCTACTCACGTACAGTTTTAACTGTACAGCAAGCAATTGAACCAAGATCATTTGGCGGCCAAATGTATCATTGGGAGGTTGAACAAACTTTCAGTCTAACTCCACCAAAAATAATATTTATTGAAGATACTGTATAGTCCGAAGACTAACAACAGGCAGATACCATGCAGTCGGAAGACTTACATCAATAGATAGGACATGTTTCGAAGGATTAATCCTTCATCTTCAGCAAAATAGGGGTTGATTACAAGTCAATCTAAAGAAAAGTAAAAAGTGTTACAATTGAGTTGAGAATTACATTAAATTAGGTGACCTACTATATGGTGAAAAAATAACATTAAAAACGGAAAAACTTTTAAAAAACTTATGGTCCTAATAATTACGACCTTATGGCCCGCATCTAGTGCGGGGCCAACCTATGTTAGGGACCATGGTTAGTCCACTCAAAAACATATCAGTAAATTAACAATTCGTTTTGAAATTTAAATTAAACCATGCGGCAAGTGTGTTTACATCTGACAACTAGGTTATGAAATTGACATCTGTCATCTGGAACGTCGTGGTTCGAGGCCAAAATAGGATATTTTGACCCCCTTTCATTAAAACTAAAAAATACTTTGTTTAACAAACTCAATGACAACAACATTTCAAATCTATCCATTTCATTTAAAACTTCTAATAATCTTAAACATTTGTTAGTCAATTCTAAAGATAAATTCCCAATGCTAGATAAGTCTGGAGTTTATAAACTGAACTGTTCCCCTTGATTGTAAGGCTTGCTATATTGGTCAAACTGGCCGCAAGTTTGGAACTCGACTAGCTGAACACGTCAGAATTATAGACTCCAACTCCGAAAAAGAAGAAATAAATTCTAATTCAGTTTTTTCCAACCATATCGTGAATGAGAAACATAATTTTGATCCCAACTCGGACTTAAACATGTTACACGTTTGTGATAAAGGCAAAAAACTCAATCTACTAGAGATTCTTGACATAAATAAAGCAATTAAAAATTCAGATTTTCAATGCATAAATGAACAGACCCAGTTTGACAGTTTAAAACTTTTCAATTCCTTGCTAATTTGATATCATTTCTCTACACCACATAACATAATATTTAAATGAAACACTTACATTCTTTGGTAATTCATTCTATTTTGATTCTCAATAATTTTTTACAAGTGAAATCACAGTTTGCTTCAATTTTCTACAGAGCTGTCAATCGACAATATTTTAAGAAGGATTTTCTTGTTCCATGATAGCATGGGACATTCCAATCTGTTTTCTGCCACCTCGAACCACGACGTTCCAGATGACAGATGTCAATTTCATAACCTAGTTGTCAGATGTAAACACACTTGCCGCATGGTTTAATTTAAATTTCAAAACGAATTGTTAATTTACTGATATGTTGTTTGAGTGGACTAACCATGGTCCCTAACATAGGTTAGCCCCGCACAAGATGCCGACCATAAGGTTGTAATCAGGACCATAAGTTTTTTTAAAAGTTTTTCCGTTTTAAATGTTATTTTTCCACCATATGGTATGTCACCTAATTTAATGTAATTCTCAACTCAATTGTAACACTTTTTACTTTTCTTTAGATCGACTTGTAATCAACCCCTATTTTGCTGAAGATGAAGGATTAATCCTTCGAAACATGTCCTATCTATTGATGTAAGTCTTCCGACTGCATGGTATCTGCCTGTTGTTAGTCTTCTGACTACACAGTAGGTATCTTTAATAAAGATTATTTTTGGTGGAGTTAGACTGAAAGTTTGTTCACCCTCCCAGTTTTATCTCACTTCCACTGTATGTGATGGATCGCCTACGATGGTCAAATGTGTATATTTGATACCTGCATGATTTATTTTAATGTGTGAAAGGCCCAAAAAAAATTTAACATGGTTTTGTGTTATTTTTACCCGTATTGTCTCAAAAGTATCAGCATCTATTGAAAATAATACTAATTTTCATGTAAGGTTGATTTCTTCGGTATAAAAGATGATTTGTAATGTTAAATATGCTGTCAACACTCGATGTTGTATTTTTAGTAGTCGACTCGAAATCGAATAGTGCGGACGGATTCTCCAATGAGGCCAAGACGTGCTCGTGATAAATTTCCAGATCTCTGCAGACCTCTACAGCCAATACGAATCAAGTCTCATATTAAGGTGAACTCGGCATAACCCCATTTCATCACTGAAAGTGGAACGTTTTTATTCCGAGTCTGTCTTCGTACGAAACATTATTTAAGGCAGCTAAATTGAAATTTATAACTTTTTCATAACTGCGGAGTTTCATTGAAACAATGAAGATTGATATCCACATGTTCACATTTTCCAGCGAGGATCTTGTCACGAAATGTGAAACTATTTATAGAGTTCTGTACAATAATAATAATTGTCGTGTGGAAGTAGATAAAATATCAAGATAACTTATCCTGTACTATCAGTCGGTCAATAAGAATGATGCCGTGTTATTTTTCACACACATCATCATGAATTACAATAGTTCATAGGGTTGATCGCCCAGTGATGAAATGTCCTTTAATTGCAACAAGCTGTCACTGGAAGTTATACATGAACATTTTTTGATAATCCTCAATTTTAGGATATATGGTTTATATCCCAAACGCGGATACTATTATCAATTGCTTTCAACTCGTTTCAATATTGTTTCGCTTGAAAAACGTCGTATAATAATTAATAGTCTCAGTTTGTTGTATAAACTTCTACATAATTTAGTGGACTCAATCGAACTACTGCAGTACCTTCATTTAACTATACCAAGAATGAATTCTAGATATGAGCCAACATTCCACCTAACCACTCCAAGAACCAATCTCCTTACCAAGTGTCCCATTTACATTATCTGCTTTAACTTTAAAGATAATCGATCAAACTGTTTAATTTTTAACATTTCCTTCTCAGAATTCGGAATATATCAGACACTACAATAAATTTAGTTTGAGATTTTTTTTCTTTTTCTTTCTCTTTTTCATTTTCTTTTTCCATTTTTAAACATACAAATGATGGTAAACCAACGACGCAACCAAATTTTTGCAAATTGGCACCTAAACTCATGTTTCGCGTACCGTCAAGACAGTAGAAAAACTTCGATCGACGCGACGATCACCGACGATTGTTCTGTAAAGAATTCATCTAAGTATAATATATTTCATCGACTATTCTTGGGTGAAGCTGAGTGTAGTAACCTTATTAGTATAATGAAATGCTATTTAGGTGAAATAGAGTTTCATGACAGCTGACAACATGAAATATAAGGCCAAGAGGTGCCTTCGTCAATTTTTATAACAGCGTTTACATTTGAACACATCAGGACAATTATAGGTATATTTTCTTACACATCAAATCCCATCCACGGCAAATCATATCAAGAAACTGCAATGAGATCTGTTCACATACTAGTTTCAATTAACCAAGTTACTTTATTTATTATCATCTTCAACACTTGTCTGGAATGCAATCTATCCAAATAAACTCATCAAACTGTTATTTAATAATATCTGGGCTCAAGGCCAGGTAGAAGATAAAATTTGACCTGATAAAACAAAGAATTCAGCAAAAATCCTTTATTATGCCGAAAGAAAAATAATTAGATATGTCCGAATAAACCACGAATTTTTATTGTATTTCGAGATATAAGTTATACAGTTACGAGACCGATTCAACTAAAATCAGTTCATTGAAGGAAACTTCAAGTTATTTACGTTATTAGTCTATTCAAAAAAGTATAATTCCCAATAAAGTATTACCAAACAACTAACTCTCTCAAAATCTAAGACAAGACTGCCATTTTAGGCGCGAAAATACCGATCTGACTTCGAATTAGTCTGGTTCGTCTCGGACTAAATAATGAGTATTCTAAATATACATTTTTTTGATAATTTTGAAAAATGTTCGAGATACCAATCTAACCTAGCCTTGATCATCCTTTCATACGTTTTTGTCATGCATGACATAAGTGATATGGGGCGATAAGATGAGATCAGATTGGGGTCCTTGTTTGGCTTCTGTATCAGGATGACTATCATTTCTTTCAGCTGTTCCGGTAAATCATCATTACTCCACCAGTTATTATATAAATCTAATAATTTGGTTTTTGCGCTATTTGTTAGATTTTTTATAATATTGTAAGTGATCATATCTTTACCTGGAGAGCTCTTGCGGGTTATATTTAATCCGATTCTAACTCTGTGTAACTGAATTTTTTTTGCAACAATTCGTTACTTTGTGATGGGAGATTTTGTGGAACATTGGGAACGGTATCTGGTGCAAAGTATTTTAATAATTTTCAATTGTTTCTAGGGGTACATGAGATTTGCCAACGAATTTTTTATTTGAAACTTTTTTGATGAGGCTCCAAATCTTACTAGGGGAAGTGTTATTATTAAGATCATTCAAAAAACGTTTCCAACTTGCTTGACATTTGGTTTTGAAAAGGAGTTTTGTTTGAGCTTCCGTGTTCTTAGCATCAAGATAATTTTCCCAATTTGACGTTTGTTTGTATTTGCTATAGCTTTCTTTCCTCTTCATGACCATATGCGAGCATTCTAAGTCCCACCAGATCGGCCTCAAGGAGCGGTTCTGAGCCCATTGTTATTCAATATTTATACCCGGGAACTCCATGAATATTTTGATGATAGCATAAAATGTATACAGTACGCTGACGACTTTTGCTTCTATACTGTACAGAGATCTTTCGGTTTATGTGTGAGGGAACTCAAATATGTTGTTTATTGCCTGAAAAATTGGTTAAGTGTACACAACCTAGCTATGTCTCCCGAAAAATCTGCAGTCGTTTTCTTCACGAGACACAGGCTCCACACAGCTGATTATATCACTATGAGTGACCTGAACATTCCTGTCAAAAAACACTATAAATATCTAGGAATAGTCCTGGACTGTAAACTGACATGGAATAGACAAATAGAAAACATCAAGGTTAAATGCGAAAAGGGAATCAACATGCTAAGATGTGTAACAAAAACTAAATGGGGTGCAGATCCTAATATCGCACTTCAATTTTATAGGGCATATATTCGCTCTATCATAGATTATGGAAGTGTTTTGTATGGTTCTGCAGCGGTCTGTCATCTCAGCGTGATTGACAGAATACAATATAATGCCGTTAGAATAAGTTTGGGAGCACTGAAATCATCACCCGTGCAAGCACTCTTAACTGAGGCTCAAGAACCGCCCCTTGGAATAAGACGCACCTATCTAGCATCGAAAGAAATTATCAAATTGAAATCCTTCTCCACGGATGGCCCACTTGCAAGGGGAATCTGTAAGTTATCTATGGAAATCTCACTTATGAATATTGAAATCTGAAGAAAACTCCTCTGTTGGCTGACGCTTTTACAGATACAAACACATACTTGTGTAACCAACTGAAATGTTTCCCAATATTTAATCTCAACCTACAGGCAGTAATGTTCAAGACAACTGTTATATTCCCTGAATATAACGAGATAAATTCTTATAACCAAGCACTGCTTCAATCCATATTGAGATGTTATACTAATCACCTCCACATCTATACAGATTGATCCAAATCAGGCAATGGAACGGGCTTCGCCTTTTATATTTCTAACACCAAATTTAGCTATTCCGGTAAAATTCCTGATCTTTGTTCGGTATTCTCCGCAGAAATGATAGCCATTGAAGAATCTCTGAAGTGGATAAATGAAAATAAAGTAACAACACATGTAGTTTTAATGACTGATTCTAAATCTGTACTAAATGCCTTGAACAATCTAAATTTTTATAAAATATACAATTCTCGCCATTTATGTAACATAAAGCAACTCCTATCAACACTATCAAAATCAAATGTGAACATTACCATGGTATGGGTGAAGGGCCATTGCGGAATATTGGGAAACGAAATAGCGGACAAGTTAGCTAAAATAGCAACGTCTTCCACAAACATGATCGAAACTCATCCTTATAATGATATAGTCCAACTAAAAAAAAAACAAAATGAGAACAAGTTGGAAGGGACATTGGCAGGACTTCACCGCAACTTCCACTAATCAGTACACACTCATACATGCCACACTACCATTGAGAATTCCACACCTGTCAGATTACATTCTGAGCAGGAAAAAAGCAGTCACCATATCAAGACTTAAACTTAATCACGGCAGATTTCCAGCCCATTTATATAAAATCGGTTTATCCCAAACACCTTATTGCACATGCGATGACTCATCGATCTGTGACTTAAATCACATATTCTTTTCCTGCTTGAATCACACTCCAGAAATAACACGACTCCTTAATCTACTGCAAATACATTTCATTTCCGTTAAATATAACATATCTACTCAATATGCAGAATAAAGATATATTTGACATTTTGGTAACATTTTTGGAAAATATTGGTCTAGATCTCTAAAGCTATAAGCTAACAAAAGTCTGTGGCAAATGGATTCATCCAATGCCAACCCACCCCTTTTACATACATACATACAAAATATACATAGCAAGATGAATCTCGTTTAATTTCTTTCTACAGTAGGTATGTTTATGCATTAAATATTTCATAACTCAGATATTTTGATGTGAAAAAATAATAATAATAATAATAATAATAATAATAATAATAATAATAATAATAATAATAATAATAATAATAATAATAATAATAATAATAATAATAATAATAATAATAATAATAATAATAATAATAATAATAATAATAATAATAATAATAATAATAATAATAATAATAATAATAATAATAATAATAATAATAATAATAATAATAATAATAATAATAATAATAATAATAATAATAATAATAATAAATGGTCTTTATTTTTCCTGGCGGAGATTAGCTGAGCTATTCTTCCACTCAACCAGGATTCTTCCACTCAACCAGGGTTCTTCCACTCAACCAATTGAATTCCTTTGCATTATAAAAAAACTATTAATATCTGAACAATTTTTAATCTTAATTCTACTCATTCTTTGTCATGGATATTTCTGTAACACTCTGTTATTGTTTGAATCAAATCTCTCAATGGAAATATAACGTTGAATTCATAATGAAACTGATTATTTGATACAAAATAGCTTATTTGAATTATTAAATTACCCTAGAGTATACGAGGGTGCAAAGAAACAAACGTACATTGTTCCTGAATGTGTGAGGCTGTACCATTCTCAGCATTGTGAAACTGAATATTGAATTCAATGGCTTAGGGGTGTGAACTAAGTAAATTCTTTGTCTTGGTGCGTCTCTGTCACTATTTCAAATAATTTACAAAAGTACGTTTTCTCCCATAAGTTTACATTGATTTCAATCATAACAGAGCTATTATTAATGATGTTATTGAAAACATTTTATCAACAGTAAAAACACAAGAGCTTTTTTTATAGGATAAATTTCTTTTTGTAACGAAATAATTTTGCCAATCAGTAATTTTACGAGAAAAACGAGCGATTTTGCCAAATATCAGTTTTTCGAGCAAAATTACTGATGGAGAAATTTTGAGTTAAAAAGAAATTTATCCTTAAATTGAAAGCTCGAGTGTTTTTTGGCAAGATAAATTAACGACCGAATATAAATTGTCTCCATATTGACGCTTTAGTATTTTTTGTAGATTGCAGAATTGCTTTTTCTATATTTTTTGTTATTTGTTGAGTCAGAACTTCCCCAAAACGACTCATGTTGTAATGTTTCAGTATCAACTATCAACAATACTTAAATAACTGACAGGGCAGACATTAAAGTGACGTAAGCATACTAGATGTAGACGCTAAAGAGGAACAGGCGTTTTTATCGGTGATAAAAAACGATGCAACTTTTTTATCGCTGTCAAAATGACAATACAGTCATCTTTAAATGACACATTTCATACAGGAGTTGATTTATTAAGAGTAACACTATTCTGGTCCATAAAATTAATTTCTTTTGATTTAATGTTGACATTACGACTACTATTACCTATAACACATTTTCACGCAAGTTTTGTGTTTTCTCTAAACAGTACAAATTAATACTCAAATGAAATATATATTCTCTCTTATTTCTAAACAATCAATCTTGTTGAATTAAGAATACAACAAATCCAATATAATGGATTGACAAGATTACGTTGTCTATCAAGAATATATCTATTTTCAAAACAAATAATTTAAATACGAATATAATAAAATTTTGTTTGAGAATATTTTTTTCAGAACTATCGTTATACTCAAATAAAAACTAGTATTGTTTTCTGTGTAGGGTGGCCTTAATAGCAAGTCGTAGCAGAGTTGATGAAGAACATCAGCAAGTCTGTATTGACAAATCGAAAATATATCCCTTGAAAACCCCCTCGGCAGCCCTAGACGCCCTGCTGGGTCTGCCGTCGCTTCCAACTTGTATAAAGAAGGAAGCGATGGCGTCCTATCTGAGAATGCGGGACTCGGGAAACTGGCGAAAAGAGATACACAGGGCACACCAAAATCGCTGTGGTAGCGGAGAAAGAAATTCTACTATCCGCTATCAAAGTGATACATACAGCAGAGGATACAATTAGGTGGAAAAGAACGATCTTGCTAGAGATCCCAGACAGGAGAGAGTGGGAAGAGAAAAGGATATTATTTCCCCCAGAAAGCCTGGTCTGTTTTCCCGACGCGACGGGTCCAAACTAGAGGAAGGACAAGCCGGAGAAGGAGTTTACTTGAAAAGCGGAGAAAAAAAAGCCTGACAACAGTTCTCCAAGCAGGGGTGTATGCCATCCTGGAGGCAACCAGAATTGAAGAGTTGAGGTCCATGTATATGTCTGCTAGGACAGTCAAGCCGCCATCAGAGCTCTGAATGCAACCAGAACCAGACCAAAACTGGTTCAGGAGTGCAGAAATGCCCAGGAGAGTCTCGCGACTGAAAAGGAAATAACGCTGATATGGGTCCTGGGCCATGCATGGATTGAAGGGAAGCAAGGAGCCGGGCAACCCTACTAAGGGCCCGAACCCATACTCGGACTAACAAGGAGACAAGTAACAATGGCAATGAATGAGTGGGCCGTTGATACATTGGGAAAAGAGTGGAGAAGGATAGACAAAGCAGATGATATCGAGGTCCAATAAGACAAGGACGGCCACGATACTGAAGCTAAGCCGCAAAGAACTTCCAGTCTTGGTGGGAGTTCTAACCGGCCACTGCGGCCTCAGGAGGCATCTGGCTCTCATCGCGGAGTTGAGGCAGACCCACTATGCGCGAAATGTGGTGAGGAGGAGGACTCCTTCCACTTCCTGTGCAAATTTGGAATTTATGGCAGGCTCAGACAAAACGTCTCCGGAGCTGCCACTATTAAGGAGGAAGAATTGCACTCATTGCAATGGAAGGACATTTCGACTTTCATAGAAGGTCGATGAGGGTCGAGCAGGTATCCGCCATGGGATGAGTGAAGATGCGAAAAGGGCCCACTGGGGCCTAGTCGCTGCCGCTTGCGTCCCTCACTCATTATATAGTAAAAATATTTTTAACAAGATACGTTCAGTCACAAAATTAGCTCGGCGTGGTAAAGTACGGCAGAGTATCTACCAGCCCAAATGAAGGAAGGAGGTAATCATTCCATGTTCGCTTTGAGTTTATGTCCCTGGATTGCTTCTTCAGAATAATTTTGCTCTTATTATACAGAGTGCTCGATAGGTAACTACTACAGTATTTTACTATCAATAGGTGGTTATTCGGAGAGGCCTAACGAACTATACTAACGGTAATAGTTGTGACTATCAAGCCGCTGTTAGGTTGCAGTTATGCAAATAAAATGCTTTGTTACATTATTCTTGACATGGAGATAGTCAATGTTTTTTTTACAAGATCATTTGATAGTTCATATTAATAATAATTTTAAAATGGTTGCGAATCAAGGAGAATTCTCATTTAGAATTCAAAAATTAGCCAAGGAAGCTAAATCTGATACCAGAAAAATCCGGATTCATATACCAATGCGTGTACATGTTAATTCGTTCATCAATAAATATTTATCAGAATGGATTCTGAATGAATATCCTTACGAATTAATATCGTCTCGTTTCCATTTGTCGGAAAATGTTTTACGAATGCCAAACAAAGGATATTTTCCAATTTTTTCTCGCTACATTATTTGTTCCGGTTCACTTCATCAAGGAAAAACACTTACACAATGAAAGAAAACTTCGCCGTTGCTCTACCCATGTTACTTGTTTATTCGCGAAAAACGTTTCATCTCCGAAATCAATAACGTAAAAGCGTAGATTCTATCGAAACTTACAACTGCTAAACAAAAGCTGTTTTTGCATGCTACCTTTCAGTAAACATCAACCATCAATCACGTTCGCAAAAATAGAGAAAAAAATAGCAAAACAATGGAAACTTTCACAAAAGTTGAATTTTTGTGCTCAATGAACAATAAAAATTTGCGCCCTCGTACAAGGTTGGTAACAATGTTAATAATGTAAATCATATATTTTCTAGAGAAAAAATGCGGAAGAGTCGCAAAATTAAGAAAACAAAGAAAATATCATGCTTTATCGGTCCTCAATTTTGCAACCATTTCCAAGTTTGGCATGCAAGTAAATACATTATGTATTCATACTTTTTATAATAACTCAGCCGAAATAAATCTAAAATAGTGGCAAATGCTTAGATTTAAGAAACGGGAGATAGAACACGGCTATACAAATTAGCGTGCGCGAAGCCTGCCAAATATTTCGAGTTATTCCTGAGGAGTGGGAAGCGGCACAGATTCGTATTCAGGGAAAATGTCGGTTATTATTCCACAAAGTTGTTTTGTTTGGGATGAGTGGGAGTGCATTCCAATTCAAAATGTACACCTGAAAAATTGCTCCAGGTGTGTTTTTACAAAAACATTTTTCTGTGATTGGCACGGTACGGGTTTTCAACATACGGTTAAAAAAAATATCCAAACCTAGCATATTTCTGGATTTTATTTTGAAAGACAAATTCAGTGAATAAGACATCAGTTTGTACATATTCTGAACTTTCCTTATTCAAAACTGTTTTTTACATTCATGCAAAAAGCAAAACTTTATTGAACTATATTCAGTGGAAAAAGAAGTTCTTTATTGCACTAGTGCAATAAAGTTTTTATTGCACTCATCTGTCATTCTACTTCAACGTGCTGTCATCATGACAAACATAAACGTTTAAACCTACTACATATTTAGCAGATATTCTGTGAGATTGGCGATAGGTACTTCACTACGAAATATTCATATTGAAAATTGCACCAATTGTTCATTCACTTTCAACATTGAGGGTAAAAATAAAGTTTGAGTTAAATTGTTCGTAACGTATTAGTTCCTGTTTCAATGCACATCGATATTAATAATAAAGTATTCAAGTTGCGCTTTTCATTTTCCTACACCTAGTGCCGCACCTCAATAAATCAATTTTTGCTTTTTGCATGAACGTAGAAAAAATGTTGTATGCAACTCGTGCAAAAATTGTTTATTGCACTCGACGTGTTGACAATTTCACGTCGAGTGCAATAAACATTCACTTTTTGCACTTGTTGCATAAATAACTATTGATTAGGTCATATCAGTTTGTTATCCACTTAGATTATTCAATATAAAGTTATTCAGAAGAATCGCGTACCTACTGTTTTAATTATAATATTAGAAGGGTCTTGTGTGTTATACTTGCGATAAATGATACATCATTTGAAGGAAAATTCAATTGTCTTTCAGAATATTTGATAATTCACAGGGTGTTCCATTTGAAAAAATGCACCTTTCACCACTTTGTATAATGAAGAACAAATTTCCTTAGTCTTAACTAATACACAGGACATTGTCAAACTACATCCAATATTTCAGCTTTCTGCGTATTCAAATACCGCAGAAATAAACGTTTAATTGAAGCTATGTTTCGCACAAAAAATAAGTAAATCATTGATTTTCTCAAAAACCACTGGAGATAGGTATAGGAAAGTATCATATGAAAATAATCGAAAAGCAATAGCAAAGCGAATACCGAATACCGCAGCGCTGAAAATATTTTAGATCGATAGAATAGAACTGATTATCCAAGAAACCAAATTTTCAAAATAGTCCTACGTCCCTTTTTCCAGAAACATCTAAGAGGCCATAGAGTTTGGAACACCCTGTATGTATATCACACACACTGACCTTCTCCATGAATGAATAATACTCATATCACAACACTGTCTCACGTGAGAAAAAAATCCAGAATATATTCCAACGTTATTTACTTCCTTCTTCACAGAAAACTTATGATAAAAGTAAATCTTGCAATAATCGAATAACCTGAACTGTCATGGAAGCGTCTACAGTACTCTCCAAAACAACCAACGGAACAATAAACGATAAAAAATAGATTGCACGCATTTGGATTCCATTTTCTCGGTAGGCTATTTTCCTTCGCGACAAGTCGTTATCAATTCTCACAGAGGAAACGCGCTACGACTTATGAATTATTTAGAGGTGCTTTGGAGAGGATATCATTAAAAATGTTCTTCTGCACAATGCGGATGTGTCGCAGAATAATTGTGATTTTACTGAAAGACTTTCTGGAGTTCGTGAGACGAAAGCTAACAGGTCGAGAGATTACCGGTAGTGATGAAAATCGTGTTGTCCATCGTTTGCAATTCTTAATCGTTTCAGATATTCCATTAATAATAATATTAATGGTACAATTATAATTCCTGCCTGAGATATTCCTACGGGAAAAATAATAATTATCATACATGTGCATTGGAAAGCTGATGCCGCTCGGGAGGACCTCTAATCATAGAGGGTCTTGGTTGAATGATGGACACACTTCTTCTTCTGTGATCATGTTTTTGTTAACAAACCTCATCTCAACTTCATTCACTTTCTCTCCTAGAAAATCGTTGAAATTCATTCATGACCAGACTCACAATATGTAAAGAGGAAAGATAACATAATAGACTGGGAGATGGTGAGATCAGCTGCCACCAGATGAAGATATTGATAAGAATATAAATTCATCCTTCAATTTTGAAACCTCGACGGTAGACGTGGTAACTAAAATTCTGTCGAATATCAAATCCAAGGCTTTCGGTACAGATAACTCAAACATAGATATTATAATTCTGTTCTTTCCATTCATCGTACCTTTCATCACTCATATTATAAACGAATATATTTCAGCATCACACTTTCCTGATGCATGGAAATTTGCCAATGTTTAAGCTCTTCCTAAAATCAGTCATCCGACGGAAATGAGTCATTTGAGATCTATAAGTCTGTTACCAACCCTCTCTAAAATTCAAAAAAATATTATGGAAATCCAAATTAGAGAACACATGTCAAAGTTTAATTTCCTTCCTCTAAAACAATCAGGATTTCGTCAAGGATATAGTTGTGCAACTGCTCTTACGGATATTGTTGATGATCTGATAAGAGCAGGAGATCAAAACGAAATGAGCATAGTGATACTACAAAAAGCCTTTGATATGATTAATCATAGAATTCTGCTTTCGATATCTCATCATTTAGGATTTTCACTGAGTTCTACACGATTTCTGGGATCCTTCCTTAACAACCGATGCCAGCAATTCAAAGTTGATAATGAGCAGTCCTCAACAATCAATGTTAAATCAGATGTCCCGCAAGGAATTATTTTGGGACCTTTGCTATATACTACGTATACGTCAAATTTTCAAAACCCACTCACCTTCTGCAACTATCACTTTTACGCCAATGATACCCAAATATACACCTCTTTCAAAAATGAAAATTTGGATCATGCTGTAAATTCGATCAACACCGACCTGGAAGAATTATATAAAGCATCTTCAGATCGTTTACTTCAAATAAATGCAAACAAATCATATGCAATTATTTTCTGTAATAACTCAGTTCGACCCACTCTTCTAGAAAATTTAAATCTGAAAATAGGAGAGGATAATATTCCTTTCATAAATAATGCCACAAGTCTTGGTCTTATTATTGACAATAAAATCAGATTCAAGGATCATGTTGCGAAAAAATTACAAGTAGCTTATTTAACTCTCAAATTAATTTATGCGCAGAGAAATTGCTTGGATTTAGGTATCAAAAAGTTGTTACGCGATCATCTTGTACTACCCACTTCGATCACTGCGGTAATGTCTATGATCCCTGTTTAGACAATATTGATAAAAATCGTATACAAAAAGATCAAAACTCCTGTCTGCGTTTGATGTACGGCATTCGTCGAGCTCAACGAGTTTCTCATAAACCTAAGGAATGTAAATGGCTCAACATGCACAATCGTCGACAATAGGGAATATGCAAGTGATTTAAATTTACTTGATTTTTTAACCTCCGATACTTTATTGTCTTGAAATTACACCTAAACCATTAGTTTATCATTTAGTTTGTATTTAACTCCAAAAAACTTCATTCAAAAAGTGTATAATAAGCGCGCGGAATTCAAATTTGCGAAACGCATCACCATTGCACGTTATGAAATTTATCTGTGTTGATATTCATACTGTGCTATTCGTCTTTCATAGAAAATTTGTTTTCATTTATATATTTGTAGTGTTTTCCATTACATAGTGTGATTTTGGTAAAGTGACAATTGTAAATTACCAAGAGCAATGACTGAAAGTGGTTTTGTCAAAGCACAATTGGACAATACCTGAACTGATAAGTAGTGATAGTTTACCTTTTGTAATTTAGGTGAGGCAGGTATATACGAAACATTTATGCATACAAAACTTACTTCTGATCAATTCACTTCATGTAAACTATCGAAATACAATGTACTCACATTGAAATGATCTTCACAACAATGTAAATGTGATATTGGAGATACTCCGCCTCTTCTCATTACCTTACACCATTGTTTACACAGGCACCCATTCACATAAAGGCGGCCTGCAGGCCGTTGCCTCAAGACCTGCAGGCGATCGAAACTCATTGAATTCGCATCGTGTGTGTTCATTTATCGTCAGTCCATGACTGAAGATCTGAACTTCAATTCAGTTTGAAATTTGCCTCAACGATTCGTCAAAATGAGTGAAAAGGGATGCAACAAACCTGAATTTATTACAGGTTTCATTGATATTTATAGGAGTCATCCATGTTTATGGAAAATAAAATCAAAATTTTATTCAAACAGACTATTGCGCGATAAAGCATATGCGTCGTTGTTACAATATTATAAAAGTGTTGATAAAAATGCAACAATAGACACGGTGAAAAACAAAATCAATAATCTCAGAAGTTCTTTTAGAAAGGAATTGAAAAAAGTTAATAAAAGTAAAAAATCCGGAAGTGGTACTGACGAAATATATGTACCTACACTTTGGTACTATAAACTACTGTTATTCACATCCGATCAAGAAGAACCCATACAACCAATTTCAAATGACGAAGACGCCGAAACAGAAAACTCTGAGAATGAGGTGAGTTTATATATATCTAGTAAATAATACTTATACGAATGCTATTCCGATAGTTATTAAAACACGAATATATACGTTTAATGATATTTATTTATAGAACAATTTTTCAGTTGTTGTATACAAAATTGTACTATTTTATATGAACCTATCTTGCCAAGATACCTTTCCGTTGTTCATGAAATATCTTTTGTAAGTTTCGCGATTTTCCTTTGCTGCATTTGATGGATTGCGTCCATATCCATGTTGTAAGTTTCCTAATGTTTGATCTCTTCTCCAGTCTCCCATTATTATGTCCCCTGTATCAAGTACTTCAGTATCGATGCTATTTTTGGGCAAGTAAGAGTTTGATGAATGTCGTCGTAAAAAGTTATGCAAAGCACAAGATGCAAGAAGTATATAATTGATTTTTTCAGGTTTCATGTTGATTGACGTATGAAAAACTCTGAATCGGTTAGATAGAATTCCGAATGCATTTTCAACAGTACGCCGGGCTCGGCTCAATCTATAATTGAAAATCCGCTCGTCTGTTGTTAAGTTTTTATGAGGAAAGGGTTTAACTATGTGTTCATGTAATGCGAAAGCATCATCTGCTACAAATACAAAATTCTTGTTTTCTTTAGTAGATTCCTTACTTGGCAGACCCACTGTTCGCTGCATCAGTTTATCATAGAAAGTTGTCGTCTCCAAAACACCTCCATCAGATACTCTTCCGTTACACCCAACACTGACATAAATGAATTCATAATCGGCATTAACAATTGCCATTAGGACGATGCTATTGTAGCCTTTGTAGTTATAAAAATACGATCCACTTTTAGCAGGTTTGACAATTCTGATATGCTTTCCATCAATAGATCCTCCGCAATTGGGAAAATTCCATCTACTCTCAAAGTTTCTCGCAATGACTCGCCATTCTTCGGATGTACTTGGAAACTGAAATAATAATGATCATAAAATGAGTACTGTTAGCATAACAAGTGTTTATTAAGTACGTGTACGCAAACTCAAAGTACCCTTTTTTAAACATTTCAGACAGACAATGAGAATATCAACAGTCCGGCATCAATGGTTCACGAAGAGCTTGAAGACTCGAATATCACGCCAGTTAATTCTTCACAAACTCCAATCGAGGCCGGGTGTAGTAGGACCCCTTCTCGAACATATACAACTTCCTCTAGAAAAGTGACTGCTTCAAAAAGAATGCTAACAGAGCAACGGGTAATTATTGAAAAGTCTGATGAATTTGATACAATAGGAGAAAACGTCGCCCAGAAGTTTCGTCGAATAAATGAAGAACAGAGACTGTACGCGGAACATTTGATTAATAAAACCCTTTTTTACGCCATTCAAAATAGACTAAATAGTGAGTCTGATATTGTACTGAGCCAATCTGTTAACGAGAATGTTTATAATGTATCCTAGTCATCGTATCTAAACAACCATCAGATACCAGTCCCAAATCAGCCATGCGTTTTCGAACGACAATATCAGCCACCCGTCCAAGATGTCCAGTCAGAGTTAACGGAGTTGATCAGTTTCAAGAAATGAAAAGAAATATGTGTACACTCCTATTCACATAAAACGTCTTTTATTTTTGTTATAATTTGAGAAATAAATTTATTTTTCCCTACCTTCAAATATTCTCTTTTCAATACTTTGTAAATTATTTTGCAGGTTTCTGGAATAATGACTCCTAGTGCCTGTGGAGAAATGAGCGTTGAAAACTTTAAATCCTCAAAGCTGCGTCCCGTGGCAAGAAACCGTAGTGTTGCAATAAACCTTTCCTCTGCACTAATTGCTCTCCTCATTCTAGTGTTTCTCTTCGATATAAAAGGTTTCACTAGTTTCAATAACTTTTGAAAAGTGACATCACCCATACGAAGATAATTCTTTAAATCATCTGTACTAGACATGCGGAGTTTTTCAATTAGTTGCATGTGTGACAAATGTTCTCTTTCAAGAAGCCAATCCTTCACCCAAAATCGCTTTCTTTGTCGAGGTGGTCTCTCTAATAGTAATAACACTATGAATAAACACGCTATTTTTCTTCTTTTTTCGAAGTTAATCATATTTGAAACTTTTTGGTATATTTTGTGTCGCCGTCTTCGCCTGCTTCGGATCAACTGGACTGACGTGTGTAGTGAAATATGAGGCCGCCTGCAGTCTGCGACCTGTCCGGCCGAAACCTGAAGGCTTCATCTCTCAGGCGGACTGAGTAATGTGTGGCCTCAATAAGGTCGCCGACTGCCGACTTGATCGACAGTCCACGGCCTGAAGGCGGCCTGTAGACTGTGACTGTGTATTTTCGCATCTCTTGGAACAGAAAAAAGTACTTTACTTGGTGTACTTATAATTGTGTTCTGGCATTCCGGTACTAGACAATACCTATCAAATGATTTTTTAGCATTTTCCATTATCGTAATAGCGATTAAAACTGCAAATCCCTAACCTAATTAATAACTGTCAATAGTGTCAATGGCCATAACTATAGAAAGGCTTGTTCATTGAAGACTGCTCTGGTTGATCGAGATCACTTTCACATATGTTCATCTCTCTCTAACACTTATACTGCATTTGTCTTACTATTTTATAAAATATCAACTTTAAGAAAGTAGAGCCATCTGAAGAAGAACAACACTGATCGCGCCATGTGAAGTCATCCACAGCGCCCGAAAATGGAGGCGTTCAAATAGGTCAAATTCAATCGGTATTTTATATATTATTTTAAAAATTAATTCCAAGACTTTCAACCGTATTTATATTTTTTACTATGTTGAATCGAAGTAAAAAATTGATTGAACAAATAAAAAAAAATTATGCATATTCCCTATTACATATGTCATGTTTATTTTTTTAAATTATAAAATATAAGACACCACCATACCTACATAATCAATTGAAATATCGTACTAACGTTCATAATTTGAATATTCGGCGAAAAAACTTACAGTACCAACCCATCGAAAAGAAAATTTCAAGAGATCTTTTTCCTACAACATCGCCGCTAATCTCAATAATTTGATGAAACTAAGTTTCTTTGACGTCAACATGAGTCCACTTGCATTTGAGATGAAATATAAACAGCATCTATTGAATATTTGAATTTTTTCCTCTTCCCTACGCTTCTTTCTCTTCTTTCTCTTTTCTGCTCTTTCGTCTCCTCCATCTTCTTTTCTCCTAGCCATTTTCGTTCCATATTTTTGTTCATATTCTCGTGGCACTGGTGAAAGGACAGAATCAAAGGCTCACCCCGTTGATATCTGAACCAAGAAGTCATTTGTTCATCAAATCTCATATGTATTTTTTTTTGTGTGTTCCACCCTATATAGTCATGTATTTATATTATACGATATGTGTGTATCGGATGAACAATAAAAAATTATAATTATTATTGTTATATTCCAGGTGACGATTTTCTCGATCATACCTCTGATACCAGTTAAGATATGAAAATTCTAACAAGAATGATGAAAAACTAGAGCGGTCGCCGTGGCGCTTTCATTTAAAAAATTCGATTTTCTTTAGTGTGTTTGGGACGATTTTGTCGCCGATGCCATGTACAACAATGTACAACAAGGGTTGCACGTGGCCAAATGGTTCCAATGATGGCGTAACGTTGTGATTTTTTTATTTTTTTTTTTTTTATTTTAGACGATTTTCTCGTTGCTGCCAATTGAGATAATGGAAGTTTCCACCATGAATGTCCCATAAAAAAAAGAGGCATAAGGTTTGCGGATGTCGAAGTGAGGAATTTAATTTTTTGTTTGAAGGCCACGCGGCGACCGCTCAAATTTTTCATCATTTTGGTCAGAATATCAATATTTTTCACTGGTCTCAAAGACTTAAACAAGAAAATCGTCAACTGAAAGGACCCCGCACTTTTTATAGGTAAAATGGTTTTCGGTGAAATTGTCTGAATTTTTATTTTATTGTAGTATATTGTATGTACTCATTGAACGTGCAGAATCGCAAAAATCAGTCATTTTTATTCATTTATTTTCTCGGGATTTGAAAGTGCCAACTGCATTTTTTTTCGTTATTATCATCAACGTACCTTCATATTACTGAATATCATTCAGATGGTGCAGATTATATCATTATGTACAGAGTGAAAAATAAAAACATTTTAGTAATGCCTGAAAATTCGATGTAATGATGAAATACTATAAAAATTATTTAGGCATTATTTCATTTTCAATCACGATTCATACATTTCGTACAGGGTGATTTGAAAAATTGGTGAAATATATGGCCGGTTCTTTCGTACATATCCTGTATATTCAAGTGAATCATCAACCTCCGAAGATAGCTGATACCGTATAAACATGATTTCCTTGGGGTATATAGGGTGATCATGAAAATTTTTGATGATAAAAATGACTAAATATCAACGTTTCAGAAATCACCCTGTAATTCAAGATTAACTCTGTGAAATTCCTTTGTTATTGATTAATATATTCATCATTATCTCCCCAACACTGTCCCAAAAATTCAGTTTCCTACTATTACTAGTTTCATAGTTATTAATTGAGAAACTTATTACCATTTGCATGACGAGTTGAAGGAACTTGTTCACGCGTACATTCTACTAGTGGCCAAGATTTTTCACACATAGTGAAACGTGATAATGTGGAGATCAAAATAAATGTAACATTATATGCAGGGTGATGACCAATGACGGTCCATCCAGTTCAATTCCATCTACCATTTAGGAACTGACTAAATAAACGACACAAAATTATTAGTGCCTTTACGTATTGAATTACCTATATTGATGAACTATAATAGATGTCTATATGTTTCTATTGATAGCCAGCAAATGTAAAAATCATGGAAACCTCTATACGAGTGGAACACGCATTGGAAAAAAAATCCTCGCTGCCCAGAATCAAATTCTCCTATTAGAAATACAAGCGTTCTATCAATCATTTTCACTTTTCCCAGATAGTTCGTTTTTTATTCCGACAAAGCTTAAACGAACAAAATTCACTCAACTATCTGTACCTTACATTATTAAATTCATTCATCTGATGTGATCTAATCTTCACCCTTTTTACATTAATTTTGATCTCCACATTCTCACGTTTCACTATTTGTGAAAAATCTTGGCCACTAGTAGAATGTACGCGCGAACAAGTTCCTTCAACTCGTCATGCAAATGGAAATAAGTTTCTCAATTAATAACTATGAAACGAGTCATAGTAGGAAACTGAATTTTTGGGACAGTGTTGAGGAGAGAATGATGAATATATTAAATAATAATGAAGGAATTTCACCAAGTTAATCCTGAATTACAGGGTGATTTCTGAAAAGTTAATATTTTGTCATTTTTATCATCGAAAATTTTTATGATCATCCTTTATATCCCAACGAAATCGTGTTTATTCGGTATAAGCTATCTTCGGAGAATGATAATTCACTTGAATATACAGGATATGTACGAAAGAACCGGCCATATATTTCACCATCTTTTCAAATCACCCTGTACGGAATGTATGAATTGGTAATAATGATGGAATGAGAATAGTATATTGCATGCCAATATGATTTTATCAATATTCCATTATTACATAGAATTTTGAGACATTACTAAAATGTTTTTATTTTTCACTCTGTACATAATGATATAATCTGCACCATCTGAACGATATTTAGTAATATGAATGTACGTTGATGATAAGAACGCAAAAAATGCAGTTGGCACTTTCAAATCCCGAGAAAATAATTAAATGTAAATTACTGATTTTTAACTTGAGCCCTGTATTTCAAAATATATCCATCAACAAACTTTGCGATTCTGCACGTTCAATCAGTACATAGAATAATACAGTATACTGAAAATTCAGACAATTTCACCGAGAACCATTTTACCTATAAAAAGTGCAGGGTCATCTGTCTGTCTGTCTATAAAATTCGGTACTCAGTTATATGAAAAAATTCAATTCTGGTAGAGAAATTGTAATTTTATACATTGTAATTTTATTCATTCTACAATTATTTTAATTTTATTTTTAATGCAAGGTATGGTTTCAGTATGAAAATAATATTTATAAAATAGTATATCGAACCGGATGAAGATGACGAAAATGTTGTTGGTGAATTTTCAGTATATTGTTTCATTGCAGCTGAACAATTTCGATAACATTGAGCGTTGTACCTTTGCATCTTGATAAAATCAGATGGTAGGACCACTTCTGAAAAATTCAAGCTATTTTGTTGAATTTGTAAAAATTTTCTGCACTTCACAAGTCTTTTTCCATCAATAACAATCATTTTGTCATTATTTGTTTTGTTTTAACAATTTACACGACTCAAAGTTTTTTTTCCATTGTAAATTCAAAGTATACAGGGTGTTTCTGAATAAGAGAGAAAGTTTTTAGGAGGTGAATGCTCGTCGAAAATCAAAAGGGGGTTTTTCATGTAAACAAATGTCCTAGACCTGTCCTTGAAATGTTACACGCTTTCAAAAATGAGAAAAAAAATTGTTGTTTTTGTTTTCGTGAAATTGTTGAAGAGTTACAGAAAAGGCATTTTGTGGGCGTATTCTACCAAAAAATTTATTTATATTTTATTTCGTTTTGATCTTTCAAGTAGTGAAACATGCAACTCCTATTCCATTCTTTACCAGAACATTCTGACAAGATGCAATTTCTTGATCTGGAAATATTTGTTGAAATTAATGATTTATTGCATTTTTTTAACACTTGTATTGTTTCTGAAAGGGCACTGGTTTCTTGATGAGAAAATTAAAAACAATATCATGCGTGGGAATATCTTCTGTGAATGAAATCGAAATAGAATATCAAATAAAAAATGCGAACAAATCAAAATTATGTGTAATATGCAATAAAGAAAAAGACATCAAGATCAAGAGGAACAGAGTTATGAAAACTGTTCGAAATTACCATATCAAACCATTAGACAGGAATCAAGTCTTCGTCTCATGGATTGGCGCAAACGTTGAAATATTCCGTGTATGTTTTGAATTGACTCGCAGCCCGTAATGATGCAATTAAATCATTGACACATTCAATGGGGGTCGAATAAATCAAGAACTGAAGGTAACCCCGGATGCAAAAGTCGAAGGGGTTTATGTCTGGAGATCTGGGAGGCCAAGATTGAGGTCCTGCTCGGCCTATCCAACGATTTGGATACACGTCGAGCAGTTATGCAGGCGCACCATCGTGTATAAACCACATTCGTGGTCGAATAGCTAGTGGCATGTCCAAGTAAAATGAGAACCTGCATCTGGAGAAAATTTTCATAGGATGTACAATTCAGCTTCAACGGTGGACAATTCGGTCCGGTAACATTTTCACCAATAATTCCAACCCACACGTTGAGTTAAAATTCATACTGGTACCGATTTTCTTGAATTGCATGTGGGTTATCTTCAGCCCATAGATGGTTTTTATGAAAATTTGTGATCCCTTGCCATAAAAATTTGTATTCGTCAGTGAATAATACGTTTTCTGAAAACTGAGCATTGTTGGTAATAATATGAAGGCTACATTGACAAAAGTTGGAAAAATCTTGCGGCAAAGGTGACTGAACTCGTTAAATATCGTTGGTGATCCATCAAAATTTTCCAGATCAGTTTTGCAAACATTTACTTAGTGTGTTGGCATTTTGCCTTGTACTTAATTCCAGACGATCTTCAATCAAATTAAGAAACTCTTCTTCCAGTGCCACTGTTCTTATCACTCATGGAGGACCACAATCAGTTTTTTGTTTGCTTTGCTTTTACGGAAACAACACAGGAGTTGAAGAGTTGAAATAGTTTTGAAATATATCTTATATGTCAACACATATTTCTGAATCAAGTAATTTTGTTTCGTTGTAAAGTTCTGGTGGAAAATAGAATTGGAGTTGCATGTTTCCCTCCTCTTATTTTTAGAAAAAAAAAACAAAGCAGTTTTTCCTCATTTTTGGAAGCGTGTAACTTTCCAAGAGCTTTTGTTCACATGAAAGAATCCCTTCAATTTTTGACAAGGAATCACCCCCTAAAAACTTTCGCACTTATTTAGGAAGACCCCTAAAAAAATTTCACTAAAACTAGGTAGCCGAGTGGTTAAAGCGACATTGTTTCAATCACTATGGCTGCCAGTCGGCGATAGTTCAAACCATGGCGACTGCAGAAATTTTTCTGATGGCTAGGAATCGCACGTAAAAAGGTAAGACCTCGTTAATTCTTGGCTCGCACAAGTTTCGACTACTGAGGGCTGCCGTTCGTAAGGGGACGACAGCTGGTTAACGGAAAAAACAATTTAAATTTTTTTTTTAAGTTTACTTTCGTTTTTAAATCGATATCACAATAGAACTGGAGAAATCGAACTTTGACGCACTATTGCCCAACCCTGTATAAAAAATGTTTCAGTCCAGATTTGTTTTAAAACGTGTAAGAGTATTTTTTAAATTGTGGGATACGTACTGGATAACATGAAAACATTGTATCACTTTAATGTAGAAAATAACATTTTTCTACAAACGTCAAAAAATGACAAGGTTCGCGCATTGACAACAGTATGCGAAGTGGCACTTTTTTTCATTTTCATTCGTTACCATGACACCGTGCGCGAAGTAATGTGCGAAATATATTTCGCACACTGCATGTAAACTATATGGGATTTTCATATTCTAACCTATATGGTCCTCAACTCCTTAATCAAGCAAAAAACAAGAAATCGTTTATTTATTAATGTAGAACAATAATTAAGGCTTTCAAATTGTGAGAGATATTTTTCTGGCTTTATTTGCTTCACACCACTCTTTAAATTGCTGATATGCATTTTCATACTGCCGCCTCGATTTCTCCGGTAAAAGGTTGGAAATTACGGAATTGGCCGCATCTATCAAGTTAGGTGGGGTACTGCTTAGTTCATCGTCGCAAGAAATTTCCATTCTTTTACAATAATAAATATCACGCACGAAATTGACGCGAATAAAAAGTCACTCCAAAATAATTATCAAGAACTGTCACTTTGAAATAATTGTCAACAAATGCCATTTTATTTCCATAGTTACAGTAATCACTTGATTTGGAAAAATTATTTAAGCCAGTTCAATACTATTTTTCATAGTTATTACTTATTTTAGAACAATATTTTTGACGTTTGTAGAAAAAATTTTGTTTGCATCTCATGCGCGAAATACTTTGGTAATCTCGACTATTTTTTTTAACTCGGCTGCGCCTCGTTAAAAAAAAAAAATCAGTTCTCGATCACCAAAGTAGCATTTCGCGCACTAGATACAAAAATAACTTTTTTCTGTAGATGGCTTTGGAAACGATGTCAAAGTTTCGAGGGTTTTTCATTAGGGTCAACGGTACCAGGTTCAATATGTACGTTAAATGTAACATTTAATATATCGAGTTATGGCCCACTATTTTCTCCATATTATATTTATACTGAATGTGTGGATAGAGGCTTGGTTCGCCCGCCAGGAGGAATTTCTCCAGCACACTTCCCGAGCGTCAATGGAATAATCAGATATACCTACATACTCATTCGACACAAACCTATCGAAATGAAATAGACCACTTTTTGTTATATCTTCCTTGAGTCGCATCATCAACTTGAAGTATTAATTTGACCAAAGTAGATGGAACATACTGTATAATTGACCACATGTAATGATCACATGACCACATGTATGAGAGTTTTCAGCTGCCTCTAGCGTCAAAACTAGCCTATAGAAAAAGTTTTGACTATTGGAATTTTTGTTTGGAATGATTTGAACTATAACATTTCAATGTATTGATATCTAGTTAGCCTAGACCAATTCCCTGCATAAACAAAATATTGCGTTACCATAGCAACGAACAATAACTTATTAGAAGTGTCAGTGTAAAGTTTGACGTCAAAAAAGTAAACCAGAGTTACGCAATAAATTAAAAGAAAAAATATGTCCACCGAAATTGTGAAAATCGAAAAATTGGAGTATCGAGCCATCATCAAGTACCTGTATTTAAAAGGGTTAAGAGGTAAGTAGATTTACGAAGATATGCTCAATACCCTTGGTGATCAATGTCCTTCGTAAGCGACAGTGAAAAATTGGACTGCAGCTTCAAAAGAGGTAAATTTTTCATTGAAGATGATGACCGATCGGGAAGGCCAGTTTCTGTGTCAGTCCCCAAAAATATCGATGCAGTTCATGACATGATTTTAACAGACCGTCGAATTGGGCTGAAACGAATATCTGAAGCACTGAATATTTCATACGAACGCGTTCATCATATAGTTCACGTCAATTTGGACACGAAAAAAATTGCTGCAAAATAGATCCCCAAATGTTTGAATGTTGACCAAAAGCGTGCAAGGGTAGTAGCATCGTGTTCGATCTGTGCTCGATTTGAAAACGATGTAGACTTCTTAAACCGAATTGTTACTATGGATGAGACTTGGGTATATTTCTACGATCCAGAAACAAAGCAACAATCGATGGAATGGCGACACTCCGGTTCTTCAAAACCTAAGAAGTTTCGGGTCCAAAAATCTGCTGGAAAAGTTCTTGCTTCAGTTTTTTGAGATTGCCACGGAGTAATTATGATTGATTCTTTGGATAAATTTAGAACAATAACTGGAGATTACTATTCGACATTACTGACCACTCTACGGGAGAAAATTAAAGAGAAAAGACGCGGAAAGCTATCCAAAGGTGTTCTGTTCTTGCATGACAACGCCCCTGCACACAAATCTCATGTTGCTATGCAAAAAATTCGTGATTTAGGGTTTGAATTACTAGAACACCCTCCTTATTCGCCAGATTTGGCTCCGTCCGACTATCATCTCTTTCCTCAACTGAAAAAATGAAAGGTCGTTAATTTTCTTCCAACGAGGAGGTAATAAAAGCTGTGGAGGTCTGGTTTGCAGAGCAAGAAGAAATATTTTTTTAAAGGTCTAGAGACGTTGCAGGTTCACTGTAATAAATGTATCCAATTAAGAGGAAATATGTTGAGTAACAAAATATTTTGACATTGAAATTTCATTTAGTTCTATAGTAGGATAAGAATTTTTCAATATATCCTCGTATATCAAAGAAATAAAAATAGAATACGACCAACAAACTTTAAACAAATTCAATGATTTTTCACAGACACAGTAGAAACGCTAGCAAAAAATACCAAAAACTCAAATAGAAAATTGGCAACGCATTCAGAACTCAGTATTTTTAAAACCCACTGATGAAAGAGAGGTTGAAAAATTCATTGAGGAACTTAAAAATAAGAAAGCCCCTGGATATGATGGAATAAATTCTGAAACATTGAAAGGCATTGGCTCCTATGTATCTGTTCCTTTGGCATACCTGATCAATCAATGCTTACTGAAAGGAGTATTCCCGTCAGCGCTAAAATTGTCAGTGATAACTCCGATCCATAAACAAAAAAGTAAACAGGAAATGACTAACTATAGACCAATTTCTCTGATAACCAACATTGACAAGGTTTTTGAAAAAATATTAAAAATAAGAATTATTAGTTATTTGAATAAATACAAAATTTTGTCGCCAAAGCAATTCGGTTTCAGGAAAAAAATGTCCACACAAGACGGTATAGCATACCTAACAACTAAAATTCATAAATCACTGGATATCGGGGAGCCAACCTTACAAGAGAAACAAGAATGTTAAGCAGAAAAATCACCTCCGATGACTCACGGCGGTTTTTTGATGGTTGCACATTAAAGGATAGCAATTGGAGTAAACATCCTAGCATAGAGTTTACTATTCGATTCAATAATAAACTGCAGATTTTATAATAATTGGCTTTTGAGAATTGAGGGAAAGAAATCAGCATAACAATATTCCTAGACGAATATCTACGGAGATATTTTATGGAATACTTTCCGTCACGCCACTGATTCGCGGCGTCGACAGGGCGAGAAAAGTTAGGAAGATTTGCCAGTAATTACAGCATATCCGATTCCCTTACAACATCACTTGAGAATGCCTTTGAGATCTCATTTCTCTGAAGCAGTTCATTGATTTTATGTCCCCATTACGAATGCTTTATGATGGTCTTCAATGATTAGCGACTCGGAAATTTCTGCTTCAATGAATGTCGATCATCAATGACTCGGATGATTTCAAGTGGAAATACAGATTTATAATTCTTATGATTTTATTTTCAAATTCCTGCAGCTGAAGAAAGAAGTTACTTTTGGGGGAAATATACAGGGTGAGTCAACAAGATTCCCGTGGTCGATTGCTCCGTTGTGAATCACTATTTCGATTTCTTATATTTTTTTTGCCAAACGGACTATTTAAGACTATCTTCCAAGATTATTCTTATTCATACAGGGTGCACCATTGAAGCGTGGCTGACCAAAGTTGGTCTTTTTCAAATAGAACACCCAGTATATTTTCATATGTTCCGATCCGCTGTTTCATTGGCTGCTCAATGATTTTTTCAATTTAGGATTCCGTTGCGGCGTTGCCGAGTTATCTAAAAAATATTTATTTTGCAGACTTCTTTTTGAAAAATCTCCTATTTCACGTTTCGAAATATTTAGTGGAGATAATTCGGTAATCGATAGTCTTAATAGTAAAGTTAATTGTGAATATGGTAAATATTGTATGAATTATACAGGATGTTCGGTACAACAATACAAACTTGGCCATTTTCAAACATCAATATTTTGATTTTTCAAATGGAACACCCTGTATGTTATCATTCATATCAACTCATTTTTAATGACTCTTCAATTTTCATTCCAGATGTTATGTGCCTAAAACAACCCGTTTCCGAGATATTGTGGTTTTTAAAGGAATTGTTCAATGGCAACTCAACAATCCTGCATATTTTTCACCAACACGTTTCTTTACAGAAAATACTGACACTAAATGCCGTTTTAACTATTTTATCCTTCTTCAAGAGCATTCTTGAGAAATTATGAATAACTGGCATAGCAAAAGAAATTTTGAAAAGTAACTATTTTTTCTAGTTTAGTTATCCATGACTACCGCTGAAAAAAATGACTATCGGCATTTGTAAATAGAGGTAACTGTCAAACTACAATCCAGAAAGTGACGGTAACTGCTTATTGGCATCTAGATTATACCAACAAAAGTTTCCTGAGAAAAGACATCCAGACATGCGATCATTTCAAGCCCTCAATTCAAGATTTGAGGAAACCGGAACGGTATTGCACAAAAAGTTTGAACGTGCCCGTCCTGTAACGAATGATGAAAATACTCTTGATATTGCATTACATATTACCGATAACCCCCATGTAAGTACACGTATTCTGAGTAGGGATTTGGGAATATCACAAAGTAGTGTTTCTCGGATGGTGAGAAAATGCAATTTCCATCCATATCATATGCAGTTGATGCAGGAGCTAACTGAAAGAGATTTTCCAAAGCGAATGTGGTTTTGCCAATGGGGTGTAAATAAAATCAGAGAAGAGCATGATTTTTTTGAGTATGTTCTATTTTCGGATGAAGCAACGTTTCACAACAATGGCCATGTGAATCGGCATAATATTTCGTTAGATATGTCAATCACCAACAACGTTGGTCACTGAATGTTTGGGGAGGTATAATTGGACGGCGAGTGATAGGGCAATTTTTTTTCAATGGTCATCTTAATGGAAGAGAATATCTAAGGTTTTTGCGACAGCTATACAATTTATTAGATGATGTGCCATTGGCAACAAGGGAGAGAATGTGGCTCCAACAAGATGATGCGCATGCACATTACCAGACTGATGAACGAGAATACATCAACAATACATTTCGTGAAAAATGGATAGGTAGAGGAGGGCCAGTTCAGTGGCCTCCCAGGTCACCGGACCTCACAAAAATGGATTTCTTTCTATGGAGATACATTAAATGGGTTGTTTATCAAACACCGCCTTCAACCCCTGGAAATATGAAAGCAAGAATTCGGACTGCTTTCAGGGAAATTTCAGAAGACATGCTGGAACGTGTGGAGAATAGGTTCCAGAAAAGATTGAGACTGTGTATTAGTGAAAATGGCAAGCACATTGAACATTTGCTGCATTAATATATGTTGTTTTCTTTCTTCTGATTTGAATAAATATGATAATTTATTTTATTATTGGGTTAGTATGATTTTTGAAGTTTAATTCCAAATATGATACAAAATACGAATATTGTCAATATTTTCTGTGGGATGTCTGTAGGATGTCGATTATCTCGGAAATGGGTTGTTTTAGGCACATGACATCAAGAATAATAATTGAAGAGTCACTAAAAAGGAGTTGATATGAATGATAATATACAGAGTGTTCCATTTGAAAAAATCAAAATATTGATGTTTGAAAATGGCCAAGTTTGTATTGTTGTACCGAACATTATATATAATTTATACAATATTCGCCATATTCACAATTAACTTCACCATTTCGACTATCGATTTCCTAATTATCTTCACTAAATATTTCAAAACGTGAAATAGAAGATTTTTCAAAAGAAGTCTACTAAAAAGATATTTGGGTAACTCGGCAACGCCGCAACGGAATCCAAAATTGAAAAAATCGTTGAGCAGCCAACGAAACAGCGGATTGGAATATATGAAAATATACTGGGTGTTTCATTTGAAAAAGACCATCTTTGGTCAGCTACGCTTTAATGATGCACCCTGTATGAAAAAGGATAATTTTGGAAGATAGTCTTAAATGGTCCGTTTGGCAAAAAAAATATGAGAAATCGAAATAGTGATTCACAACGGAGCAATCGACCATGGGAATTTTGTTGACTCACCCTGTATTTTATTGTTCAAAACTGAATAGATAACAATTTTTCCAAAGAAACATAGATCTAGCTACAGAGGTTTTTCCCCACAAAATAAAAGACTCAAATGGCCTATACTAATATTTCGCCCAGCAAAATCTTTGTGAAATTTTTTAAACAATCAATAGTGGTTTTCTGAATATATCTCAAAGATTATTCAGAAAGTCGTTTTACAGTCAATAGAAATTTTGTAGAGATTTACTGAACCCACAAAATGAATCCTCATACGACCAGATCGGTGTATTTGTGCATTTTCCACTGAGAAAATCCGGGAAATCCACGAAAAAGAGACCGTTTTCCAAAAATTTATAATTTTTTTAAATCTGAAGATGGACAAACAATATCGCGGAGACTGATAGAGGAAGAACAAAAAGAGAATCCATCAACATCGTTGATAACTTTTTCTCTCAACTCTTTTGATGTCGAGAACATCCACTTTGTGGTACCTCAAGGTGCTATCCTCGGCCCAGTTTTATTTATTATCTATGTCAATGGCACATTCCATTACATGTGTCCAACCAAATATGTTTATTGTGCACATGATTGCTCTCTTTATCCCTCTGACAAGAAAACAGCTTCGAAAAAACTTCCCAGGATTTTTCAGGAAGAGCCGAAAAATGGTTCGTTTCTAACTGCTTGAACCGAAATAAAAACAAAAGTAAGTAAAAAGTTTTGTGTGCACAAATAATGAATATTTAGAATTTTCTTTCACGTCACAAATAATGGTGAGTGGAGAAGTTTATGCCTTGTTTGACTACTTAACGTACCAGCAGATTACCAGAAATGCAACTGTCAAACACATCTATGATTTTTTAATGATTTGATAATATATTGCATTGATTCAATTTTGTATGCCAGTTTCAAGGAGATGCTGAAGTTAGGACATCGCACCAATGTAGCCATATATTTAAGATTTGACATATCCACGTAACATAACCTGATGAGTTATTGGTTAGTATGATCTAACCAGAACGAACTAAGCTTACGTAGACATTTGAATGCATGGAAATTGATAACGTAGATAGGTTTTGCACCATTTTTTCTTGTGAAAATACATTTTGTGAGGAGTATTTTTTCATCATGATGTAACCAGAACGAACTAACCTTACGTAGGCATTTGAGTGCGTGGAAATATTGGCCATGGTAGTGGCATATGTACGAAATGAGAAGCCGTCATTAAATAATTCAGTAGGTAGGTTTTTAAATTATCCGCTAAATTTCACAAAACACGAAAAGATAGAGCTGGCAACATTGGTGCGAAGTCCAAACTTTAGCCCCTCTTCCAGTTTCATAGTGGATTCACAAGAGGGCAAAAGATTTACTTTATGTTATTCTTTCTTGATCTTTCCACTGATAAAGTAATAATAAATGCGTGATTCCATTGGAATTATTTTAATTTACAAGGGATAATGTAAAAATTATTTCATCGTATTGAATTGCTTCTAGTTCCTTCTTATAAATACTTTCCTCATACACGCTTATCACAGAATTTTACTCACTTACGCTTTGTTCAGACCCACGTGAAAGCCAAAAAAACAACACGACGCCAACTCTCAAGACAAACAACACTGGAATGATGAAGAAATTTCAACACACCGAGTTTCATGAATGAAATAGTGACTTAACGTATTTTATGGAATCGTTGCATTCAATTTTATTTTCATAGTTTAGTGAGTAGCTGCCATACCACTGCCATTTAGCGTTTTTAGGTCACCAAGGATGTTGAAACTCCCACCTTAACCATTAAGATAAGTAGTATAAAAATGATTGAGGAAGAATAAGTAAGAAGTTTAGTAAGTGTTCAGCTTGTGAAGATGCTAACTTTGTTGTCGAAACGCTCGTCGAGTGTAAATAAAGGAAACAGTGCATACTATGCAATCAGACAATCAAGGTCCAATTTCAATAAATCCCAACTTTTAAACGTTTACTTTGCTAATGTATGTTCCCATATTTCTTATAATATTGCCGTTTGTTGTTGGTCCACAAAACTCAACAAAATATCCGTCTCCCAGAAAAGGGTATTGCGCCTAATCTATAAAATAGACTATAGAGAATTTTGTAGGTAACAGTTTATTGGGAATAAAGTCATGTATTTACATTTACAAATGCATTGTGTTGTTTTAAAATCAAATACAGAATCACAATAGAAATTGTGACTTCCATTTATATCCTACTAAGCACGGTGAATTTATATAAGACTTGAATTGTTGGTAGCAGCAAGTAGATTTCTTAAAACCAGTCATTACCAAGGAACTTCGTTTATTCGTAGAAAAGGTAACATCTCACATCGACGAGTACATAAACAGTAATGTCCCGAAATTGGTATTCGATATAAATTGGTTAGTCATCACTTATAATCTAATTGTTTTTATATTTTGAATTGCAGACAGTTCAATGTACTGAAATGTTGCAGAAATACATAATTGGGTCGGTTTGATGCTCCGATATGTTTAATGACACTGCAACGTTTCAGTACGAATAGTTGCTGAAATAACATAATTAAAAATGACAAGAATTTGGTGAACTATTGAAAATGTAAGATAAATGATTTAAATCTTTATCACATACTTCAGAAACATTCAACTCCATTCTTCAAAAATTCTCCCCTTCTTATGAGGGAGCAAAATTTTATAATCACTCACTTTACAAAATATAGACAGAGAAAATATTTTTAAAACGAAGCTCAAAGAATTACTGATTAACGGTTGTTTTTATAATATTAATGAGTATTTCAGTCAATGATATAAACTTATATTTCTTTTCTGGAACTGTTATATTTCAATGTTTTAGTGAAAATGTTATATTTTCTTGTTTTGTGGAAATGTTATATTTTTATGTATATATCTAGACTGTACATATGTATGTATTTGTTGTCTGTCGTATCCTATTAGTATAATTTTTATGATCGTAACGGATTTCATGAATTTTATTATTATTATAAATGAATGTAGTTTTGGTGTTGAGGTAGTTTCTATTCATTTATTCAATTCCAGACATAATTGAAAACCCTGGAAAACCATACAAACACCTGCTGTCGGCTAATCTCACCCGGCGCAAGTTTCACTACAAAATTTCAAAAAATCAGTTATACCAATCCATCCCATATTTACCTTTTGTTTATAAACAGAGCGAATCAATTCAGTTCCGAACAGATATATCAATCAAATCATGCAAATTTAGACGGTTGGAACATCAAATACAAATCTCCGGTTCAATCAGCTCCAGGGCAGGGCGTATTTCAATTGTTATGGCGTCACGTACGCGGAAAGTCGCTGCTTCCGTTTACCAATTAATCAAGTCCTCTCCGTTGAACACCAACCGCTTGAAAAATGATATACACAATTTAATTTTCTATAACATATCAAGGTCAATGCGAATATGAATAATCCGTATAATCCTCCCGCTTCCTAGACGGAAGATAGATCATTCGGGAAAACTTTGCAATAAGGTAACGAATATTCTGAACTTTTTATGTCCTCCATCATTCAAAATGTCTGTTTGCTACTTTTTCATGTCTCTGCGACTCGTAAAAAGTGGAAACAAATTTTCCTAGAGAATTTAGACAGTCTGACACCAACATTCAGGTGTTTCGGACACCAGGATGAAAGTTTGTAGATTTGAACACGTGTGAATCATTTCTAATTGAAGTTTGTAGTAATTCGTCATAACACATTTTAACAATATCATTTCCATTTTGATGATATCAGTTTCAAGATGATTTTCACCAGAGGACTATCGTATCGCTGCAATATTTCTTCTCTTGTGATTCCACTGTTGACCAATCAACTCCTGTGAAAAAAAGTTATTCTACTAGCATTACCGCCCTAAAAGATCAATTATTAATCATACTTTCATATTCCGTCTTTGGAGCAATGTATCGTATAAAAAAGCTGTAGTGTTTCTACTGTTGATAAATACGAGTTTTACCAGCGGAAAGTTATAAAGAACAAAGGTAAAAATCCAATTACAACGAGTGTGAGTGTAGGAATAGAACCAATTCAGTGAGATACTAAGTATTCGAACTTCGGCAATTTTCAGCAATAAATTCCAACGAATAATTTCATTGAAAACTTTGTTCATATTCTCCAGTAGATATTTATGTGCTGGATAAGTTAGTACCGAACTATGATTTTTGACGAAATCATGACCAATGTTGATCAAGTCTCTGAATAAAAACCAAAAACTCCTGTTTCAAATTTTTTTTAGCAATGTTGCCCAAGTCATAAACTGATTGATTATCACAGTAAAATATTTTTGTTTCTCTGTAATAACTGTTGGTTCTTAATTGCCACAATTCATTCTCGTCAATATTAAGTCATTATACTGTCAATTATTGCCTACATAGCGGAAAAATTAAATGACTCGGTATCCAGTATTTTTCATAATGCAATGAAGCGAAGTAGCTATGGTGCCTCAGCCTCTCACCAGTCGAACTGAGTTAGAAACCCAGCGTCTGCTATCAAGCATTAGCTCGTAACAATTCTCTTGCTAGGAGATGAGCTTCTGAGAGAAGATCAGAAATGAGCTTATGAGAGAAGCTCTGCAAAATTATTAAATTCGAAAAAAAAAATTCCAATTGCTAAAGAAAAAACATGGGACAATGGTTTCAAATTGAACTGGGTGCAGTCGCAGAAACTAAAAAACTGTAATCGTCATAGAATTCTGTCGGGAAGGAAATTGATGGATTCATTACAAATGAAGTAGATGATTTGGAATATGTCTAGACTTACTCTGTGGATAGCAATAAAGGGTTTTGGAGGAGTGGAGACATATTCCTCAAATTATCATTCCAAATTGGTATTAGGACCTACATAAAAAATGTTTCGAGAAAAAACTCCCAGAGAAAATAAATGGGAAAACATTCATAGTTCATATTGAACTAGGCTTATTCGCCAAAAACTGGAAAACTAAATAAAAAAGATTCAATGAACAAAGCAATTCATTACATGAAGTTGGGTACTACGGAAACAGTTTCTTCAATAAATCGGAGAATATGACCTGACTTACTTACGTAGAAAATAGCAACGAAGGGATTTGGAGAAGTGGAAACACATTTCTCAGATTCTATTATAAGAAAAATGTTTCGAGAGCAAAACTACAAAAGAAAAGTGAAAAATGGTTGGAAACTGAATAGGGCGCATTCGCCATAAACTGAAAAAAAATTAACGTTAGAAATAAGCCAAGAAACTGTATTGATTACTAACGAATTTGGAAAATTGGAACATATATCTTATTTCATAACTCCCAAAGAAATTACATGTAAAACGGTATATTGTGAAATATTGTATCAAATTGATTTGAGCGTATTCGCCAGGAACTAAAAAACTGTAAACGTTAGAAGGACATATGAGCAAGGAAACTGAATTCATTAATAATGAAGTTGGAGATTTGAGACTTTCATTTTTTTAAATAATTTGGCGATTACATCTCGACTTACTGACGTTGAAAATAGGAATAAAGAGTTTTGAGACGAATTCATGATTATCATTCCCAATTATTATTACTGTTTAAAAATTATTTCGAGAAAATACATTACATTGGTTTCAAATTGAATTGGGAGCATTCGCCAGAAATTGAAAAACTGGTAGAAGATCCTAAAAAGGAATGGATGAATTGATTACAAATGAAGTTGAGGAGAGAAATATGTATGTCTCGACTTGGGATGAAAATGGCAAAAGAGGGTTTTGCAGAAGTGCAGACACATTCCTCGAATTATCATTCCACATCATCATTATTATATGAAAAGTTTTTCAAGAAAAAAAAAACATCCAGAGAAAATACATGGAAAAACGGTCTTTGGTGAAAACGGTTTCAAATTGAACTGGATACATTCGCCAGAAATTGAGAAACTGAAAATATTAGGAGGTGCTATGAGCGTGGAAACTGAATTCAGAACTGATGAAGTTGGGGAATGGATATTTTATTTTCCACCACAACTGCAAATGAAATTACATGGAAAACTGGTCTTTGGTGAAAAATGGTTTCTTCGATTGAGTGCATTCACCAGAAACCGAAAACTGTTGGAATTCCTATGGGTTAGGAAACTGATGAATTATTAGAAATGAAGTTGAGGATTTTGGAATGTTCAGTTTCTTTAATAATTTCGGGAATATGTCTCGACTTACGTACGTTGAGAACAGCAATAGAGGGTTTTGCACATTCAACAAATTACCATCCTAAATTATTATTATTATTGTGTTGTTTTGTTGAAATTGTTATTTCCATCAACGGTTTGCACCCCTACGCGCAACCCTCAGAAGTTTTCGAGAGACTTGTGTGAGCTAAGGAACACGCAGCCCTCACCTTCTAAAGTGTGATGCCATGCACGAGACCGGTGAATCGATGGATCGAACCCACGACCCCACGCATGCGAGGCGAACGCACTACCAGCCAATCACCACGGCCATGAAACACTTTCTTGAGAAAAAACTTCCGGAGAAAATACATGGAAATACGATCTTTGGTGAAGAATGGTTTCAAATTGAACTGGCGGCATTCACCAGGAACTAACAAGTTGGGAGGTCCTATCAGCAATGAAACCGAATTCAATACTGATATTGTTGGGGATTTGGAACGTTTATTTTCTTCAATAATTTAGAGAATGCGTCTCGACTGACTCGCGCTGAACATAAAAATAAACGATTTTTGAGAAGTGGAGATAAATATTACTCCATTCCATATTATTATTATTGTATAACAAATATTTCTGAAAAAAAAAACTTCTAAAAAAACATGGGATGGCGATCTTTTGTGAAACATTGTTTCAAATTCAATTGGGCGCATTCGCCAGAAACTGAAAACTTTCAGAAGCTCCTATTTGTGAAGGAAACTGATGAATTAATGACAAAAGAAGTTAAGGATAAGCCTATAGTTCCTTCAATAATTCGGGGTGTATATCTCGGCTCAACTTCGTTGAGAAAATCAAAGAAGGGTATTGAATAAGTGGAGACATGCTCCTCAAATCATCATTCCCCATTATTATTATATGAAAAAAAAGTCCCAATTGAAAAAGGTCCTGAGAAAATACATGGAAAACGATTTCTGGTGAAAAATGGTTTGAAATTGAACTTGGCGCATCCGCCAGATACTAAAATTATATATTTGAAAGGTCCTATTAGAAAGGAAAATGTTGAATTCTTTTCAAACGAAGTTGAGGACTTTGGAACCCTTATTTTCTTCAATAATTCGAGCACTATGTCTCGACTTACTTTGAAAATTAAAAAAGGAGTTTTGGACAAATGGAGACACATTCCTCATATTATTACTATATTAACATTTTTCGAGGAAAAAACACCCAAAGGAAATTCATGGAAGAACGATATTTAAAGAAAAATGGATTCAAATTAAATTGAGTTCAATCGCCAGTAACTGAAAAATGTTAGAAGATCCTATGAAAAATGAAGTTGAGGATTGTTGAACCTTTAGTTGATTTACTAATTTGGGAAATATGACTGCATTTACTTACACTCATTCGTTAAATTATCATTCCCAATTATTCTTAAATAAAAAATGTCCTGAAAAAAATCTCGCTGGAAAAACGGCTTAAAATTGAACTTAGCGCCTCCTCCAGAAAACAATATATTATAAAAGTATAAAGATCCTGTGAGTAACGAAAATGCTGAATTCTTTTCAAACGAACTTGAGGACTTTGAATCCCTTATTTTCTTCAATAATTCGGGCACTACATCTCGACCTAAATGAAAATGAAAGAAAGAGTTTTGGAGAAATGGAGACACATTCCTGAAATTATCATTACAAATTATTATTAAATATAAAATATTTCATACTCCCAAAGAGAATGAACGGGAAAACGGTCTTTTATGAAAACTTGAATAAAACTGAATTTGGCTTATTCGCCAGGAACTGAAAACTGTGAGAAGATCCTACGAGTAAAGAAACTGACTAATTAGAAATGGTGTTGAGGATTGTTGAACCTTTACTTCCTTCAATAGTGTGGGAAATATGACTCGATTTTCTCACCTTGAGATTAGCAATAGAGATCTTGAAGGAGTTCCTCAAATTTTCGTTCCAAATTATAACTATGATATAAAAATTGTTTCGAGAAAAAACTGTAAAAAAAAAGTAAAAAGTGGTATCCAATTGGATTGGGCGCACTCGCCATAAACTAAAGTATGTAAATGATGGATCCTATGGAAAATGATGTATTCATTACAAATAAAGTTGGAGAGTTCAGTTTCTTCAATTATTTGGGGAAAATATCTCGACTTACTCATGTTGAGAATAACAATACAGTGTTCTGCAGAGGTGGAAACACATTACAAATCATTATTATCATATGAAGATATTTCGGAAAGCTCCCAGAGAAAATTCACGGGGAAACGGTCTTACATAGAAAAAAAATTGTTCAAAATAAAACTGGGCGCATTCGCCAGAAATTTTAAAACTGTAAACGCTAGAAGAAAGATCCTAATTCTTCAAAAGTGAAACCAATAAAAAAACTGAGATTTTGAGTTAACATAATGAAAATGTCTAATGAACACAATTCCACCCATGCCTCAATAGTGTATTAAATTACATTCGAAGAGAACTTTTTATAATTGAAAGTTGTCGTCAATACTCTAAAATCTGTGAAATCATTATCCTTAGAGACAACAGTTTTCTGCGGTTTCTGAAAAATGAACTAATTTTCGTTGTCACTTTTGATGTACATGTGCGCTATGAGTGAGAAAATTCATTTCAAATGAAGTTGAGGATTTTGCAACCATTAGTTTCTTCAATAATTTGGGGATTATGTCTCGACTTACTCACTTCAAGATTAGCAATAAAGGGTTTTGGAGAAGCGGAGACAAATTCCCCGAATCATTATTATTCCAAATTATTTTAGTTGTATAAAACATATTTTGAGAAAAAATCCTAAAGAAAATATATGGGACATTGGTTTTTTGTGAAAAATGGTTTCAAATGAAATTTTTTGCATTCGCTAACAACTGAAAAATCTATAAATTGAAACTCAAAAACTCAGAAACGCTACAAGATCCTATGAGTAAGAGAACTGATGAATTTACTATAAATGAAGTCGAAGATTTTGAAAATATTAGTTTTTTCAATAATTTGGGGAATGTATCTCGAGTTACTTACGTTTAGAATACCAACAGAGGATTTTAGAGAAGTAGAGAAACATTCCTCAAATTATCATTCCAAATTATTTAATACACATCGTGGAAGGGTACTTCGAATTGAGCTTCTTCCGAACAAGTTTTCGTTTGAAATATAATTTCTCAATTTTTTTCAGATGTCCTAATATGGGTCAGCCTTGTATGCTGGTTCGCGTGGCTGCTATTCTTCTCGTGACTCGACAAACGCTGGCTCTTTCCGACATGTAAGTATCACCTAAATATTTTTGAAAAATTCTTTTATTCATATATTATTTCACATCGTGCACTGATATTATTAAAAGTCTTGTGAAATAGTAGCTACATTCGTAAAATAGCTGATTCCCTTCTGTAATCCCTATACAGTTTTTCTATTTCTTTGGTTAACTGTTACATGCCCACTGAATAATAACAAAGTATTATCACGGTATCTCACAATTATTATTATCACTAGACTTATTTTTTAATTATAACGACTATCGACATTATGTTGTGAAACATGTGAATCCATGGCTGTGTGTGAGATGTGATGGAGTGTCAATAGTAACGTGAAATAACAACGTGAATGTAGAGAAGTACAAGTTGTTGATGTTTCGATGCTTTAAATAGGACAATACGTTGTGAAAAATGAGTTTTTTATTCTATCAAAATTACACCTGTCAAAGTTGACAATCAATTTCGTCGCTTCTCTGAATAACAACGCCTTAGCAACCAAACAACTGACTACTACGTTTTAGCGCGTGAACATGAAATGCCGTTAACAGAATGACAAAACGTAAAACAAGTACAATAAAAGTGACGTTCCAAAGGTCGATTTTCGATATCATCTACAACAGTGAAAGCTATCAACAACACATATTTACATGAATTACGAAACCAGGAGTAAACTCGCATTCGCATTCGGCTCCTCCACCATTTCATCGAATTGAAGAATATTTGTTTCTTCTCTTGTTGTCTTGAATATAATTTTTTGCCAAGTTAACATGATAAATTCCCGTCAGCTGTTTCAAATAATGTGAATGTAAACGGAGAAATTTAGGTGCCTGCAAGTGGTTTTATAAAATCCAATGACCATTCCTTAAATGTAGGTTTTCAGCTTGAACTCTTGTTTATACCAGTCATGGTTATTGGAGGATGACATTTATTCATTAGAGCTCCAGCTATCTCATAATATTCCTTTATATTAGCAGCATGATGTATCGATATTTTATTTTTCAATAATTTGAATATTGACTTTAAATGTCCATCATCTTTTTTTTACGATTACAAATCTCTTTGAAATTACCATAAAATGGCAGTAGTAGCACAGAAAATTTTGTTTTCACTACGATGGGTAAACTTCATGAAAAAAAAAATACACATCCAAAACTTCTAATAAAAACATTTCTCACAGCCCCCTCTGAAATGTTTGGAGTATTCCCGTAACGTAGAAGTTAGAATCAATTTTCAACAATATTTTACCAAGTAAATGAATTGGAAGAGTATAAAATTGTACCAACAGCACATAAAAACTACTGAGAGATGCAAAAGTTCATAATTTTTATAAAAATGAAATGTCTCGAAAACAGTGAGAGTTTTATGCGGGAGATTTTTTCGTAGCAGGTAGGGCACCCCTTCGATTTACAATCCCCTTCAGTTTGACGTTGTCTTCACGGGACACCCGTATATGAAGAAAATAATGATAGGCTTGTCATCATATTGTCGGGATGAGAAAACTGATTATAGCAAGTTGACAAAACTTCTACGTCCGACTAACAAACTCAAAGTGAAGGTAATATGAAAGTATCAATGAAATTCACCTAGGAAATATTTCCTTTCACACAAAAATACTTATTCCTAACACAAACATGGCATAATTGAAGTTAAAATTATGTTTCGAATATCACGTATACATACCGGGTGTCAACGAATCTATTAGACAAGTCATAACTTCTAGACCATTAGGTGTATCAAAATGAGATTTGGTATAGGTAAATGGTATGTGAAGAGGAGAATTTTCACACATTTTTCACTTTCGGTTCACTTCCGGTTTCACCGGAAATGACTCCGGTTCTAAATTTTTTAATGTAACACCCTGTATATTGAAACATTTTTGGATTTCTGAGACAACTCTAGATCAGAATGTGACATTTTCGAAAGTTTTTATGTCTACCTAATTTTTTTGGAGTCACCTTTGAAATTACATCTAGGTGGCCATGATCGGAAGTAAATAATCTAAGGACCTGAAGTGATATCAGAATATTACAATCGCGAAGTTTTAGTAACTAGTATGATAGATATGAACAAGACAAGTTGGCAAAATTACATATTCGTGTCTAACTATTATTTTTCAAATGGCGACCATTTTTTGACAAGCACTATCCGAAAAAAGGATATTTTGACGAATCAAGCGATTGGATTACAAATAAGAACACAAATTAAATATACCTGAGGAAAATACTTCATAATAATTTATTTACTTTTGTCAAGTGTGCCATGGATAATAATTCATTTACTTTTGTAAGCACTCTCCGAAAAAAGGATATTTTGACGAATCTAACGATACTAATTTATTTGCGATTGGATTACAAATAAGAACACAAAGGACCACGCACACACCTTATGGGAAAAAGTATTTCGGTGAAAATGGCTGAATTTTTGATATGTTGTAGCTGGAGCCATCCTTGGTAAAAGTCTCCATTGGCCCAACTTGATCGTATGACTAGATTCGGCGCTAGAGGGCGCCAAATCATGAATTTTTGTGATTTTTGGAGAAATTCAGATGAATGAAAAAATATCAATATCTCAGATATATTCAATATTGTGTGCGACAGGGAATTCCTAATGTTCGCGAGAAATATTTTTCCATAAATCAGAGAAAAAATACGCCGTTATTTTTATACAGGGTAGTCAACAATATACTCAATTCTTCAGTGATTGAATTCTCCTACTAGGTTAAGAGTTGATTGAGTTTATGAGAATCAATCAGAATGGTTTGTTGATCGAACAAAATTTAATGAAGCTATGAATACAGAGTGTTTGGAATAAGATAGGGTTCATGTTTTATATATTTAATTACTACAAATCACGAATTTTATTAATTTTCGGTGAATTCAGATAATTGAAAAACATTTACATGTTATTTGTAATCGATATAAAACTGTTGTTCAACTGAGCTTTACCAAGATCCGTGCATGATTTATCTATAATACAAAAGAAAACGAAACTGTCTTTCTATAGGGTACTTTACAACATACTCAATTTTTAGTTGAGAAAATTCGCCTGTTTTTATGGGGGACTGTAAACTGGGCCGATTATCAGGTAATGTTCACTAACGAGTATGTAATCTCGGCCGTCCAAAATTTCGTACTTGATTTCGGGTATGTAAACTCGGCCTCCTATAATAACTATATATATAATTAACGTGTTTTGAAGAGTTGAAAATTGGCGAGATGAAGTGGAGTCGCAAACAGCCAAACAGCCACGCATTCAAATGTCTAAGTAAGGTTAGTTCGTTCTGGTTCGATTATACTAAATAATTACTTTCTTACAAAATGTGTGTATTCAATTTCCACGCATTAAAATGTCTACGTAAGGTTAGTTCGTTCTGGTTCGATTACACTAAATAATGAAGATAAACCCAGGTTTGGTATCGGCCGAGATTACATACCGTAATTTGGGGTATCCTTCGATAGAGAAAATTAAAAATCCCCAAGCGGCCGAGTTTACATGTGCCCGTTTGTAGACCAAGCATAGGTAAATAATAATAATCCCAAATAACTTTTTTCAAAACAGCTTATCTCAATTCTCACAGTGACGACTTCCTTAGAGTGGAAACAGTAATGACGGAAATAGTTCGGAGTCGCCATCTATACCAGAAAAAAATACTACCATAATGTCACCGAATTATAAGATATCCAACAAATTATAAACAATATACGTTCCTCTAGGTTTTATAATCGAAGGATAGTGCCTATGAATGAATTCTCATTGAATTCTGATGGGTTCAATCAGTTCGAACATAAATTCGACGGAAAAATTATACTCAATCTTCTCGAAATATCAGATATATTTCATTGAGTGACTCACAAAATATATTCGTATTTTATAGCTTGCTAAATCCTACAAAAACACAAAATTAATCATTTGGTGCCCTCTATCTCCGAACATAGGTTGAGGACAAAGTCATGATTATTATTATTCAAATTGGATGGAGCCTTCCTTGTGTGAAGAACTATGTATTTCACTTGCATTTTGTTTTGAGAGATCAACTTCTATTCTGATCGATCATCAATAATAATTAATTTAATCATCTCATAGTCTCGAAGGTGGATTTAGTCACCTAAAAATTGATTATATTGGAAACTACCATGTAGAAAATACTTTTTTTTGTTTTATAGATAATCATTCACGATCTTAGTAGATCTCAGTTGAACAACATTTTTAAATCGATTACAAATAATGAAAATGTTTTTCAATTATCTGAATTCACTCAAAATTCGTGATTTGGAGTAATTAAATATACATAAAAAATGAATCCTATCTTATTCCAAACACTGTATTTTCATAGTTTCATTATATTTTGGTCGATCGTCAAACCATTCTGATTGATCCTCAATCATAAACTCAATCAACTTTCAACCTCGTAGGCGAATTCAATCACTGAAGAATTGAGTATATTGTTGACTACCCTGTATAGAAATAACGGCATATTTTTTCTCTGTTTTATGAAAAAATATTTCTCGCGAACATAAGGAATTCCCAGTCGCACACAATATTGAATATAACTGACATATTGATATTTTTTCATTCAGCTGAACTTCTCAAAAAATCACAAAATTCATGATTTGGCGCCTTCTAGCGCCAAATCTAGTAATACGATCGAGTTGGGCCAATGGAGACTTTCACTCAGGATGGTTCCAGCTACAACATCTTAAAAATTCAGCAATTTTCACCGAAAGACTTTTTCCCATAAAGTGTGTGCGTGGTCCTTAAATATACCTGAGGAAAATACTTCATAATAATTTATTTACTTTTGTCAAGTGTGCCATGGATAATAATTCATTTACTTTTGTAAGCACTTTCCGAAAAAAGGATATTTTAACGAATCTAACGATACTAATTTATTTGCGATTGGATTACAAATAAGAACATAAATTAAATATTACTGAGGAAAATACTTCATAATAATTTATTTACTTTTGTCAAGTGTGCCGAGGGTAGGCATGATGCATAATATTTTGCAGTTATTTCGATCAAGTCTTCTTTGGAGAACAAAACACTCACTTAGGTTATGACAGTGACATAAGCTTTAAGAGCAGAAGGTAAAATTTTCTTGATTTTCGTTAAATTTTAGTTCAATTCTTCGTCAAAATATTGTATACTTAAAGTGAAAAAGTGGATGTTGTTATTGTTTGAAGAATGTCACAGAAATTCAAGGAATGCTGCTGAGTTGTATGCTCAGAGATATCCCAATCGGCAACATCCATCCCATCAGTATTTTCCGTATGTTGAGAATCGTTTTAGGCAAGAGGGAAATCGAGTGGCAGAACAGAGGTTTATCATAAATGAGGATACTGAGATTAACATTCTTGCTATGGTTGAGGTTGACAAAACGGTATCTTTAAGAGAAATTAGTCGAGAAAAGCAGATAAGTCACGAATCAGCAAGAAAAATATTGAAAAATCACGGATATCGAGCATTTAAATATCAGTTACATCAACATTTGTATGCTGACGATGGCGATAGACGAGTAGCGTTTTGTGATTGGTTGCTTCAAAATCATAAAGTTAACCCAAATTTCATCAACTTTATTCTATTTTCCGACGAATCACGATTTACAAATAATGGATTGTTTAATAAGCAAAATTCTCGGTACTGGGCCCAACAAAATCAACATGCAATGAGAGAGGGCAATTTTCAAGAAAGGTTTGGCGTCAATGTCTGGGCTGATATCGTTGGAAACAGGATAATTGGACCAATATTATTTCAAGGTCAGTTAACAGGGGCTAGGTACTTTTTTTTCAAAATGAAATCGAGGATCATATTAATAATCTACCTTTAGCAGTTTTACGGCAAATTTACTTCCAACAAGATGGAGCACCCCCTCATTATACCAGATACGTTCTTGATTACTTAATAGAGCATTTCAATAATCAAGTTATTGCAACCAATGGTCCAGTTCGGTGGCCTGCCCGCTCACCGGATCTCACTGTGCTAGATCTCTTCATTTGGGTATATGTTAAAGAAAGGGTCTACTATGCAACAGCCCCAGCCACTCTCGAAATCTTAGAAGAATGGATTCTACAGGCACTTAGAAGTATAACGCCACAAATGTTACGAAACGTGTTGGAAGAAACAATTGAACGAGCTGAAATATGTCTTCAACAAGGAGGAATGCACTTTGAAAATTTACTATATTGAAAATTTTAAGAAATTAGGATATTGAAAAAAAGGTAAGTGCATCGCTGAAATTATTATTAATTTTATTAAATTTGTTGATCCAATCGCAAATAAATTAGTATCGTTAGGTTCGTCAAAATATCCTTTTTTCGGAAAGTGCTTGTCAAAAAATGGTCGCCATTTGAAAAATAATAGTTAAACACGAAAATGTAATTTTGCCAACTTGTCTTATTCATATCTATCATACTAGTCAGTAAAACTTCACGATTGTAATATTCTGATATCACCTGAGGTCCTTAGATTAGTTTACTTCCGATCATGGCCACCTAGACGTAATTTCAAAAGTGACTCCGAAAAAATTAAGTAGGCATAAAAACTTTCGAAAATATCACATTCTGATCTAGAATTGTCTCAGAAATCCAAAACTGTTACAATATACAGGGTGTTCCGTATAAAAATTTAAAACTGGAGCCATTTCGGGTGAAACCGTAAGTGACCGGAAAGTGAAAAATATGTGAAAATTCTCCTCTTCACATACCATTTACCTATACCAAATCTCATTTTGATACACCTAATGGTCTAGAAGTTATGACTTGTCTAATAAATTCGTTGACACCCAATATAGTCCAGTATATCACATGTATAAAATATTTACATTGGGATTAGGATTGAAGGAGGTGATAAGTCAGCAGGACAACAGACGAAAACAGTCAAATTCATTCGAATCATTGGTAAAGTTTGTTGCACCGGAAGTACTCTGACGAAAAAGTATGGCTTATTTAATATACATTTGATATAATATTTATGATTCGTGATATTATTTTTTGTCTAATTTCTTTTATATTGATTTAAATGTTTTACAAATGCAGTGGTAATGTCAAATTTTATTTAAAAATTGGTAACACTTTTTTTGCGGTATTTGGGTTTGAAAGACCATGACATTTCGAGTTTCATTTCAAAGTTATGGTGGTATAATACAGCCACTGAAGCTCTTTTCCTCGGAAGAATAATGCATATAAAAAGTGTTGCCCCGCTTTTAAATGGATCATTTTTTATATAGATGTTTCAGCTATAGATCGTCAGATAGTGACAGATTTAGGTGCCCCGTTTTCGCATACAAGCCTTGAATAGGGTTGAAAAGTACATCGATGTTGTGTAAACTGGAGGGGAAATAAATTTACGAGTGGCTCCTGGGGAGAACATTTGGCAAATTCGCAGAAATAAAAAGAGTATGTTGCCTATATTTTCATGAGAGCCGTGTTCACCTAATTATCAATTACTTAAACCTGGCTTCGGAATACCAAAGGCTATTGCAGGTGGCTTAAGGGTTGAAATGAGGGTGTAATCTTGTAAGGAAAAATCGAGATTTTGACAGATTTTCCCACACAATCCCATCGAAACCATGAAAACTTACATCGTCACTAGACCGAAAAACATAATGGCTCGCGTGAAAATATGGACAACATACTCCTTTTCTTTCTGTTCTGGAAAATCGAATTTTCCATATGTTCTCTCCAGCAGCCACTCGTGAATTTCCCTCCATTTTACTCAACATCGATGTACTATTCAACCCTCCGAACAATAAAAGATAAAGAGAGGGCTTTTCTATCTCTTCCTTGAAAGCAACATACCCGACGTTGTTTACAAACATCAATGCCCGAGTCGTGTTAAAAAGTGCATTGTCGGATATTTCCGTTTGTACTCGTTGATCAGGTTGGAATTCCGTGTAATATTCACTCTTAACTTGGCGATCGTGTTTGTTTACGTCCGTTTACGACTTATTTATCGCCTTGTCAAATCAAACCATTGGCGTCGCAGCAAGGTATTCATGGCATAAACCATATTCAATTGGCATTCCGTATCGACCTTTTTAGTGGTATTACATGCGTTGTCTTTAGATGAATCTGCTAATTCTCATTCCGATTTTGAGGCAAAAATACACTATTTATTGAAATAGCGTTAAAAAACTTTTTTACTATGTAAGTCAACTTTAAAAACGATTACATATCAATAATTAGGAAAAACTTGTTGCAGTGTAGGCACAATAAAAAGTATGTAAGTAAGTAAACTCAACTATTCACAACCAAATTCAAATCATTAGCCACTATATACAGGGTGTCAATTTGAAAACTTCCCACTCTTAATATCTTCCTTCCAGTAAACAATATGAGTAATCGAAAAAACAGGTCAATTTTATTGTCAAGGGGGACACTTTCACGGACTATTTGTAGCCCTCGTGGTTCAACCATCTAGGAGGGGTAGATGTTACCCTTAGAATTTTAAATGGGAAGGGGGGTCAAGTGGCACATCATTTTGATGGGCGTTCAATTCTTGTTCCAATGGTACCCTGACTTATTATTTTGTGATGAGCATTTTCCGAAAAATTGCGTTCTAAACTAACAGAAGTAATTATTAGAACGCCTATACTGAGATGCATTATTGTATTGACTCCCTTTAATAAAAATGGTTAGAAGAGTAGGTGGCACCGCTCCAACCCTTGAATGACAGGAATAAATTTATTACGCATGGGATTTTTTATTTGGTGGTTATTTTCCTTCTACACAATAAAATTTAATTTGCGAGAAAGACATTTCCAACATAAAATCTACTTACGCTTATCTTATTAGCTGTTCGAAATGTTGTCCATTTTGCTCTAAACAGTAATACAGTCTGTTTTCGAACTCCCCTCTAACATTACGGAAAACTTCACTAGGAATTGACTGGCATGCTGCTGTAATTCGTCTTTTAAGTTCGTCAATATCAGAAGGTTGTGTTTTATAAACAACGGATTTAAGATGCCCCCAAAGAAAGAAATCTAAGGGTGTTAAATCCGGTGATCTCGGAGGCCATTCAACTGCTCCCCTTCTGCCAATCCATCTACCCGGAAATCTCTCGTTTAACCACTGTCGGACGGGAAGAAAATAATGAGGTGGAGCACCGTCCTGCTGGTAATGTAACAGATCCTCCTGCAAAAGTTCATTACCTTCTGCATCAATTTGAGTTTCTAGCTCGTGAGTTAGAAGAGGATCGATAGTCTCTTCAAGCATATCAAGGTACAGATTGCCAGTCAAGTTTTCTTCCAGAAATAATGGACCAAGAATGTCATTTCCAAGAATACCAGCCCAAACATTAACTTTTTGTGGGTGTTGTGTATGCCCTTCCCGAAAAATATGTGGGTTTTCGTCACTCCAATAGCGACAATTTTGTCTATTAACATTGCCATTCAGAAAAAATGAACACTCATCGCTGAAACAGATGTTTAACAGAAGATTAGGGATGGTATTGACTCGATGAGACATGATTTCACAAAACTCTATTCTTCTATCATAATCATCCTCGTGGAGCTCTTGAAGAATCTGCATTTTATATGGATGAAATTTATGCATTTTCAATGCTTTTCTTATAGTCTCGCGTGACATTCCCGTCTGTTCTGATACTGATCGTAAGGAGCTCGTGGGCTCTGCAGCAAATGTTCCCAAAACTTCAATTTGAGCTGCTTCATTTAGTACTCTGGGGTTATTTCTTTTTTTATTTGTCACTGAACCAGTTTCGTAAAACTTATTCACCAAATCAAGCACATACCGGTGACTTACATTACAATTTGGATGTCTTTCGTTAAAACGACATGCCGCCCTTCGTGCGCACTTTCCAACTTCTCCATAAATTACAATCATTTCAATTCTGTCTTGAAGAATGTAAACCATTTTTACACTTTTATACACTTATTGAAGTAATTCCTAAACAGCCCAACAGGTACAACGGTATTCACAATACTACCACATAGTTCAAATTTGCTAACCAATTTTTTGCCGGAAAACAGAAACTTTTTACAGCAGAAGTAGCAAAAAAGGAAGGCTATCTGTACAATTTCAGCGATGACACTTAAAAATTCAGCATTTAATAAACACAACTTTTCTACCATCTACGTTTTACTATTAGACTACTTTTTTATGTAAAGTGTTTGGAGCTAATGGCTAATGTTACCCCTAATACAGGGTTGGAACGGTACCACCTAATATTCTAACCAGTTCTGGCCAAACCATGCATCTCAGTATAGGCGTTCTAATAATTACTTCTGTTAGTTTAGAACGCAATTTTTCGGAAAATGCTCATCAAAAAATAATAAGTCAGGGTACCATTGGAACAAGAATTGAACGCCCATCAAAATTATGTGCCACTTGACCCCCCTTCCCATTTAAAATTCGAAGGGTAACATCTACCCCTCCTAGGGGGTTGAACCACGAGGGCTACAAATAGACCTTGAAAGTGTCCCCCTTGACAATAAAATTGACCTGTTTTTTTGATTACTCATATTGTTTACTGGAAGGAAGATATTAAGGGTGGGAAGTTTTCAAATTGACACCCTGTATAGACTCATTCTGATGGGTACCGGATTATCACATAAGTAATCGGTTCATCAGAAGTTTTCGATATTCCCAATTGAATAAAATTTTGTAAACACGGAATATCACATATATCAACATGAATAATCGATCTGCAATGTTTTAAGTGGCGTAGCGTTTCCGGTTAAGCCGGACGTGGACACAAACTTCTTTATTGTAGATGGAAAACTATAAATCATCGCAAGTTTAAAATCTTATCAATGGGTTTAGTATAATTTTTAATTTTTTGAGAGAGCCCATACATTCCAGGAGGTTCCTCATTGAATTTCTTCATTCCATAAATGACAAGTGATGGACTCCAAAACTGTAACTCACTTTATCATAGAAGGCTATGATTTCCTATATAAAACTGTCTCTCCAATACATATAAATTACTTCTCCAAATACTTTTTTGTGTATTGTACTTCTAATTTTTCATGTCTCTTTTAAACAAATGAAAATAAGCACAGGTTGGATAGTGAATTTCGAATTTGGGAAGATGCAGGAATTGTTTTTTTTTGAAGAATAATATTTTCTGAGGAATTACAAATAGGTATAGGCTTTCCAATCTGGGCTGGCTACTGTATAGAATTTATAGCCTCAAGGAGAAGTGTAGGCCATAGATATGTTTTCCGAGCTATTCTATTGATAAAATTGTGCCTATTTATTCATAAAGATTGAGAAGTCTTGTTGGAATGTGTTTCGAGTACTTAATACATAGATCAGCGATTTTTTTCAGTTTGAATTTGTTGGTCATGAAATTAACTTTACTGTAACAATATAATAACTTGGCAGTTATGTATGTGTTTGAAACGTTTGCAATTTTAGAGGCATTTGTGATTTCGAAACCGATGATGGACAATAATAATACCAGAAGAAAGTGTTTAAAAGTAGCAACGAGAACTATAATTCGTCAGATAATAGTTATTTATGTACCAAGGACGAAAAACTGTCTATTATAGTCGAGCCTGCAAATTGATAGCCGAGGCGCAGCCGAGGATAGCAAGCAGGCGAGACAGTAGACAGTTTTTCGCCGAGGTGCATATTACATTTTTTCGTCGACCTTTATGAAAGTAAGTACTCGCATGTTTGCTGGCCTCAGCTACGTCCAACTCTTCGAACTGCAGACTCGATCAATTCTTGATTATTATGAACACTAATATTCACACCACGGTCTAAATTCACACGTAAAATCTAGCGGATTTCGTAAATAATTAATTTGACAACAGCAAATGACAGTTATTGTCACAGGCGCCTATGTATTAACTAAAACGTGGATTTACGAAAATGACTCAATCGCCGCTCTCGTACCGTGCCGTATCATAGTGACCACAGCGGACGAAAAGAGTTTGCGGACGAAAAGTGTTTGCGGACGGAAAGTACTTGCCTTCAAAAATAGTCGATTTCTCGTCCGGAAATTAGTACGTAAAATGTCATTTTTTGCAGAGGTCGACGAAAAAAAAAAATTATACTAATTCAGCAAAGGAATAGAAGAATGTAATCCAAAATTTTCATTTGTTTCAAGCTGGACAGGCGATTTACGATAAGCAAGTCGCCGCTCCACCCTGTGAGCAAATAGAGACTACAAATAGAGCTGTTGTTTACTTCAGGACTTCCATTTATTTTTTCAGTATTAATGACCTCATTCTATGCTTTGTCAGCAATTATCTTATTCTTCGCACAATAAAGTATTTCTGATTGTCATCTTGACAACACACGTGTTTTGCAACTAGGCATGTGGTCGTCTATAGATAAAACTATTACATGAAAAAATTGTATCAGCACGCCGCCACTGGTTCTAATCTTACATCCGAATATCATAACAATAACAAAACTCCCCCTCCGAACTCGGAGGTTACCCCTCACCCACAAACTATGACAAAGGATAGTGATATGCAGCTTTCATAACAACGTGTGTTGTGCATATGGAAATGGCACCTCTATATCTTTTATTGCTCGGAGATTCAACCCTATTCGAAGCTTGTATGCGAAAATAGAGCACCTAAATCTGTCACTATTTGACGGTCTACATGACCTTGGTGTCCTCGCATTCATCTCTGTATTTATCATCTTCAAGCATATGTTCTACAACAGCGGAAACTGGCATTGTGCCCTCCAATCCTCGTATTAACCTGGTATTTGTAAACAAACAAATCAATAAACAAACATTGAGTATAACTATGTAAGTGACATTGCCGCATTGGTGAATTTTGGGAAAACCCACAATTACATGCATGTCGTTCGCAAATTCTTTTGAGAAGTAGACCGAACTACAGTGTAATAAAAGACCTTTTTGAAAAGTATTCAGTGTCTTACTATTTAGTATTCACCTATCATTGAAATATTATTCTTACCAGATCAATAAAAATCAATCTCCAGCCACAAAAGGTGTACTATAGTGTAGGCAAATGCACTGGCAATCAACTGAATAATAATTCACCATTGTGTTTTTTATTTTGTGACAGCATTTGATTTTAAATTTTTGTATAATTCAACTGACTTCCTCAATTTTCAATTCGACTTCCGGCAATATTGGAGGACTGACGGCGTCCTCGGTATGAAGTCATGTTGATGTGTGTGTTTGTTATATTATGTTTAGTTCTACTTATATAATAATTTTCTTGAAGTTGAGTGTTTTATTGTGAAGTTATATATTCCCCCTGATCTCTACGCCGGTACCCAGGCCGGATGACAACAGATTTGTCGGATCGAGGGGGTAACCTGATCTGGAGAAATTGATTCCGCAAGGAGTCAGAAATCCAATTAACTAAGCTAAGAAATAAAGAAGAAGAACTGCCTTCCTGTTGTATATTCGAATTTGCGCGATTCAGATGGTGATAAACATAACAGCAGTGTACCAATCATGTTACTGAAGGATGGAAAATTTAAAAAATTTGTACATTTTCTTTCATTCACCTATTACAAATTTTCATTGGGTTTCTCATACTTGATAACGGAAAACTAACAAGTATAAAAATGTGATTGAATTGTATCATCATTCACCTAAACCGATTTGAGCAGAAAATCATCGTGCTCATCTAGTGATCAAACGTAAAATGGTCAAAATGCAAATGACTTACCAAAGAATGTAACGATGCTGTATGATTTTCTTCAACATAAGCTGAAACAAATCAAAACATTATGCTTAAAACACGTTTATAAATGCTACTTCAGTGGTTCTTCCACAGAACTCATAACATTACTAGAAAGCTAATATAAGCCGTAGGAATTACTGACAATCCAAACCACATTTACGTACATTGCCTGTTTATGTATTTATATGAGCTCAAAAACAATTCTGTTTGAGATAAAATGTTTCATCAAGTGAAACTCCGCATATGTCATGTTCAATTCAGCAGAATAATCAATTCTTATAACTAGAAAGCTGATATAAGCCGTAGGAAATATCAAAGTCCTAAACCGCATGTATACCGGGTGACACAGCAGACATGTAGCAGCCTGTAGTTATTTTATTGGAAGAGATAAAAATTTGAGATTTGCAGAAGTTACGTAATCAATGATAGCGCTTCATTTGAATCTAACGACAACTTTTTTCAACTACCTGTTTGATCGGCAGTAACTCCAAATTCTTTTTTTTGAATGACACCTTGTATATTTATTTAGCCTATCTTATTTGTCTTGAAATTTACTATTCAACCGTGTATCACAAAGTGGCATTCGTTCCTCAATTCGCAGATGAATTGCATTTTATTGAAAAACATCAAGTTGGCTGTTACCCGAATTCGATCATCTTTCGATGCTTGGTAGGCTTGGAAATCCAAAGAGTATATCAGTTAATCGATATAATTTCAGTTTTTTCCATACCTGATCACTTCCTACAGATTGTCAATAATTTCTTTAATAAAAAGAAAAAACATCTGAAAATAAGTCACGATATTGCGAAAACTGAGATAAGAACATATTTTTTTCAATTTGGCTACTTGTGAAGAAACTATCTGCCTTTCTCTTTGGCCATGTAGCCATATCATGATCTTTCCATTTGGAAACATAAAATTAAAATTGTTCCCTTGATCCACCAATTCACAAGTCTATTAGCCTAGATATTTGCATTAATATTTTGCCTAGTAGGCGGTGTACATAAATTGTTTTCAAAGAACGAAAAGGTCGATATGTTGTTGATATTCGGAAAGTGCAAGAGAAATTGTAGACAGGCTGAACAATTGTATGTCAAAAGATTTCCGAAAAGACGCCATCCACCTGATAATTATTTCGCTAGAGTAGAAGAGCAGTTCGAAGCAGTTCTTTTCAAAACTCTTCTAGCGGTCTCTCGATTCACGCCGATTTCGTCCTCAATTTGTCTCAGTGATATCGTCGGATCTGCATGTACTATGGCCAAAACGTTTACTTCCATTTCCTCGTCGACAATGTATTGGAGATTTTTTTGATTTTCCGGTTCTCTTCTGAACTGCTCTTCTACTCTATCGAAATAATTATTAGGCGGATGGCGTCTTTCCGGAAATCTTTCGACTTACAATAATTGTTCAGCCTGTCTACAATTTCTCTTGCACTCTCCGAATATCAACAACATATCAACCTTTTCATTCTTTGAATACATATTTAGTACCTAATTAAACGATGCAATTTTAATCAGCATAAAACTGACGGAGATTATCAGTACAATCAAATGATGTTTACCTGTCAAACACAAAACATTCTGTGTACACTGCCTACTAGGCAAAATATCATTGCAAATATCTAGACTAATAGACTTGTGAATTGGTGGATCAGGGGAACAATTTTAATTTTATGTTTCCAAATGGAAAGATCATGATATGGCTACATGGCTAAAGAGAAAGACAGATAGTTCCTTCACAAGTAGCCAAATTGAAAAAAAACATGTTCCTCTCTCAGTTTTCGCAATATCGTGAGTTATTTTCAGATGTTTCATCATTTCATCAAGTCTTGTGTTCATTCAGCTGAATAATCCAGAGAATGGATCACAATACCCATTACAATTGTTTTCAAATTAGTCGTTTTGTAGCACTCACAGCAAACTTTCACTCATTTCAATATACACAATATAAAAATATTCCACTCAAGCCATCTTACTGCGCATGCTCATGAGTGCCCCTTGAGGTACGATAGGATTTGTATCTATATCACAGCATTAGCTTTCTAGTTCTTTGAGTTCTGTGGTTGCATCTCATACATGTGGTGTCATTTATGTTTGAAAAAATACAGTTTGGTCGATTTAGAGTTCATGTTCATTTTTCATTTGGTGTGTATAGTGGCATCGATGACTGTAACCATTAGCCACCATGTGTTCTGGGTAGACTGTGTTACTAACTCCAATAAACTAAACTCGAAAAATTCTATAAGATTACAAATCATAACAAGTTGAAAAAATATCTTGAAAAAGAAAAATGGGAATCAACCCTTCAATCTAATGACCCAGACTTAGCTTACAATGATTTCAGAAATAAACTTCTGAATTACCTCAAAAAATGCACAGAAATAAAAGAAAAATCCTATAAATTGAACAAACTAAAACCGTGGATGACGGATGGCCTTCTCACTTCCATACAACATAGGGATAAACTAAAGAAGAACCTCTTAAAAAAACATACAATTGAGAAAGAAGTTGAATACAAAATTTATAGGAATTTCTTAACCAACCTCCTTCAAACAACTAAAAATTGCTTCTATGGAAACAAAATTGAAGAATCCAAAAATAATTTTAAAAAAATTTGTCAAAACATAAACGAAATAACAAATAGCAAAACTAAACATAAATTGACTAAATATGATATCACAGGAGATGATCAACAACTAATTGAGTCGGATGAAAAGAAGGCTAACTACTTCAACAAATTCTTTATTGAAATTGGATCAGATATGGCTGGAAAAATTGAGAAACCCACAAATCCAGTTATAGAACACCAAATAAATATATAGAATACGATTTTTTTGCACCCCGTAACAAGCAACGAAATCATCAATATTATAGCTAGTCTTAAAAATAACACCTCTGATGGACCGGACGGTATTTCAACTACCATAATTAAAAAGTTTCACATTTTCTTCATAGAGCCACTTTGTCATATAATGAATCTAATTTTCATGTTGGGAAAAAATCCTGAATCTTTCAAAGAATCTATTACCACACCAATCTTCAAAGCGGGTAACAAAAAACATGTCACTAACTACAGACCCATAACTTTAATAAATAACCTGGCCAAAATATTTGAAAAATGTTTAAAAAATAGAGTGGTGCAGTTTTTTAATAACAATAATATTTTTTTTGAGTCTCAATACGGATTTAGGGAGAACAGATCAACTGAATAAGCAGTTTTTGAAGTAATCAACAGAATTAATAGTAGCTTCCAAAACGAAGAAAAATGTATTACTGTATTTCTAGACTTGGCCAAGGCATTTGATACAGTTGATCATGATATTCTCCTCCAGCGTTTGTCTGACGCAGGTATAAGGGGTGTTGCCTGGGATATTTTTAAAGATTACCTAACGAATAGGGTCCAAAAGATAAAAATAAATAACACGACAAGTGAACCGCTCCTAGTAACTAGAAGTGTGCCTTAAGGAACTATTTTGGGTCCTGTGCTCTTCCTATTATATATTAACAATATTTACAATATTCCGAATTTTGCGGGTGTTATAACATCATTCGCTGACGATACAGCCATTACCTTTGTTGGAAAAACGTGGGATGAGGTCCATCAGCAGGCGGAAACAGGAACCAAAATCATTCTAAGTTGGTTAAGTGATAATTTACTGAGTGTAAATGTAGAAAAAACAAAATATATCGCTTTCTCTCCAACAACAAAAAATCAACCAAATAAAAACAATTTAAAAATCCATAAATCAGCATGTACAAACTTCCGCCACTGTACATGCGCCTCTATAAGTAAAATTGATAAAATAAAATACTTAGGTATATATGTGGACCAAAATCTAAGATGGAATGAGCACATTGACTATACAATATCTAGGCTGCGGAAACTCACTTACAAATTTTACCAGCTCAGAAATATATTGAATAAAAAGATGATTCTGGCTGTTTACGATGCCTTGGCTGAGTCTATTATACGTTACTGTATAGTAGTGTGGGGTGGGATTTTCAAATCATCTTTGCATAAATTAGAAATAATTCAGAATTCATTATTGAAGATAATGTTTAAGAAGTCGAGGTGTTCTAGCACTTGGGCCATATTTAAAGAAAGTGGGCTACTTAGCATAAGACAACTGTATATACTTCAATGTTCATTTTGGACAGCTAATGCACCTATTACATTTGAGCAACATGCATATAGCACACGTATCTGCGCAAATCAGATTATTGATGTTCCACGATGTAGACTCACTCTTAATCAAAAATTCATCTCCTATCTTGGACCAAAACTCATCAATGTCCTACCTCTACAATTGAAATGCATCAAAAATAAAAATAAACTGAAGAAAGAATTGAAAAAATTTGTTAACAGCAACTACCAACTCCTTGAAAGCATGTTGGATAATTGAATAAGACATTCACCAAAAATTATACTCAACACTATGACAATCGCTGAACTCTCTTCATAATCCTCAGATCTTTGTTTTTTTCCTTGAAACTCTTCTAGCTTTTCAGTATTTTTGTAAGGTATTCAGCAATTGTATACAGAGATAGGATACTTACTATCGGACTGCGTCTACAATACAAGCATGGCTTAGGTAACCGCAGTCCTTATAGCCTAAAATACTCTGAACATAACAAAATTTGTATCAAAAACTGTATGTAAATAATTGTGAATCTGAATTGAATAAATTGAATTGAAAATTGAATTGAACTCCATACGCCAACTTAGGAGCAGCACTGTCGAGTTGAACGCATGCAGGACGCACAATTCTGAAAAATCTATAATAATAATAATAAAGCGTCGTTATTCACAACAAAAAATTAATTATTGATTAAAAATTGTGTGAGAAAAAAAATCAAAGTGAGCGGAGGGTCAGCATGCGATGTTTTTAAACTCAACGTATACAACTCTACCTGAACAGACACTTTCGAGGAAGGTTTAGATTTGCAGTCAGCAACAACCCGTACTATTTCGCTGGCAAAAGATTTATCAACCCTTCCAGTATCGAAATCAAAATGATTGCTTTGTCAGCACGCTTGACAAATCTCATATGCCACTCTTTTGTACACGGGAGAGATCCGGTACGATATCCGAATCCACATCACGTATTTTTCATTTTCATCCGCGTTGACATGTCCGCTGGCACAGAAGCCGAGTAGATTTGATACCGAGGAAGAGAAATAAACATGGAAAACAATCCTCGTCCGAAATGAAGCCGTGTTAATGAAGAAAGTTTCGCGTAACAATTGTTGGATCTGAACATAATGTAAGACTGAAACATGTGTTGGAATATCAATCATACTAAGCATGAATGAATTCGAGGATTGCAAATTCTAGCAATATACAGTGTGTCAAATATCAAAATTACCAGTAGGAAAATCTTTGATATGATATGGTTGAAAATTAAGATTATACTAAATTTCTAGTTATGTTGATCGAAAAGATTTTAAAATTTGACGATCGTGTAAAACAACTGTAAAATCTCCTCGGGGTGTTATGCTGTTACAGTAATTTTTGAAAATTATGGGTTCAACACTGCCAAAATGGCTTACTAAAAAAATTAGAATCATGTAGAACTCTTTTAATAAGCAATACTATTTCAACTGTTACTGCACTATTCTTATTGGAATCTGTTTGCCTAATAAGTAAGCATACAGTGAACTGAGTCTTGTAAGCATTATAAGACTCGGAACAGTAGCCGTACTCTAAAACTCCCATTGCTAACCAAAAATATTACCAAAGACTCCATATATTACAATATTGGAAAAAAATACAATCATCTTCCCCTGTACATCAGATCTGCAAATCTGAATGACTCCCAATTGATTGAAGTAGTCAAACAATTTCTATCTGATAGACCCTATTATAGTTTGCCAGAATATTTTAGCTTTCAGCTGACTCATTCATGTTTCTATATTGACTAACCCAGTTGTTCTCATCTTCTTGATCATATTCTTTAAATTTTTACCGAAATTTCCATTTTGTCTTATTTACACCATATTTCATCCTAAGTTAAATCATGTACTGCCCAAGCTTTGTCGACAAGATTCTGTCTTCTGATAATAAAGCATTTTCACTATTATTATTAATTGAACTAAAAGTGATTTTTCAATTCTGAACTTTTTGAACTGAATTTTCCCGTATTCTTCCCGATATATTTTTCAACTATGGCTATTTCTAGCCGTTTTCTATTTATTGAATTTTGGAAGTTCCTATAGCTCGTTTTCACCGACACATATTCCTTTGACATTAAAAAATAGTACGAGTTTTTTTTTGTGAATGGGTGTTTTATGTATAATAATTATTTTGGTGTGCTAAACTGTAATGTTACATGAACGTACGTTTATCGCAGTAATCCTTCGTCAGTTGTCGCTTGGGCCAATTGTAAAATGTTCAAAGTTAGCTAAAATTAATTTCAACAAAGAAAAATTTGTTGATATGATTTTTGTTTTAGGAGTGTCTAAAAGAAAGTGTGGTGATAGTATGCAGATCTCACTGAAATAGATTTTATTGTGGGGATACGTGATAGAAGTTGTGAATAGAGATACATCAACTTCAATTTAAAATATGAAGGAAAGGAAAATCCTACTCCTAGATTCATACACGAGATATATTCTAGATATTCAGATACTGTTCTACACTGTGAGTCTAGCCCGAAAATACGTATTCCAATGAACTGTCAAACTCCACTTTTATACGGTTTTCCAAAAATACATAAATTGAACATTCACATAAGACCAGTTGTATCTTACATCATTCCAAAATAAACCTTGTGGCTGAATACCCTACTAAGAGATCTCTTGGATTTTCAGAACACTAACTCCATTAAAAATTCTAAAGATTCACCTAACAAAATTTCAAACACTATTATTTCAAAAAAAACTCCATTCTAGTTTCCTTTGCTATTGTTAACTTGTTTCCCAGCGTTTACCCTGAGGATTGTATTAGAATTGTTAGAAACCTTCTTTACTATGCCAACATTAATTTTCACAACTGCTTGAACATTTGCCTCTTACTAGACACAGTTCTTCAACAAAACTTTTTCCAATTCAGTAATAAACTTTTTGAAAAAACTCAGGCTCAGCCATGGTTCTCACTTATCTCCTATCTTGGCAGAAATATTTCTATTTGACCCAGAGAAGAAAGTCAATCCATATCATAATTTGAACAAAATTTATTTTTACCATGGATATGTAGATGATATTTTGATCTTATTCAATGGCAATCATACTGAACTCACTGACTTGCTAAGTTATATGAACTCCCTCCATTAAAAAATTGTTATTTAAGTCAACCAATTGCACCCCTACGCGCAACTCTCGGAAGTCTTCGAGAGACTTGTGTGAGCTAAGGGAGACGCAGCCCTTACCTTTCAACGTGTGATGCCATGCACGAGACCGATGATCATGCGAGGCTTTGAACCCTCGACCCTTCGCTCCAAAGGCGAACGTTCTACCAGCATGGCCACCACGGCCCATTACATTATTATGGAAACTGAAACCGATCATACACTTGCGTAAAAACCTCGGATCAAATTTCAACAAGTCATCCAGTCGACTTTGGTGTTCCACAAGGTTCTGTCCTTGGACCTCTATTATTTATAATATATTTTAATGACTTGTCATACAATTTAGATCAAAGGATCACATCTATTTTTTACGCTGATGACGCTACTTATATAACGAGAGGGTCCGACGAGAATAATGCATTACAGACCCTCAACCAAGCGGAACACATTTCGAAAGACTGGTTTAAATGTAATTACTTATTCCTCAACGAAAGTAAAACGCAGAGCCTCAACTTGAGCAGCACCTCTTCCGCTGAAGAGCATATTAAGCTTTTGGGGTTAACATTAGATGGCAAGTTAAGTTTTGCTCGCCACTCCCAGGATTTATGTAAACGTCTAGCAAAAATTACTTATGCTCTGCGACAACTGAGGCTGAATTTGGATATGGACCATTTGAGAATGGCATACTTTGCAATGTTTCATAGCGTTATGACTTATGCCTTGATCATCTGGGGAAACACGTGTTATAGTAATAAAATATTTGTTGCACAGAAGAAGGTTATTCGAATAATAACATCAAGCAAATATGACGATCATTGTAAACCTCTGTTTAAAAAACTTGGTATATTGCCCTTACCATGTTGCTATATTTTAAAGTGCCTAATTCATACTAAGAAAAAATGTCTCTCGAATATAATGACTCAGCACAATGATCTTCACACTTACAATACAAGAATAAAAAACGATCTTTGTCCTCCGCTGTTTAGACTTGCTAAAACTCATGACTCATATAGATATCTGAGTATAAAATTGTACAATGCTCTGCCACTACAATTCAAGCAAAACAATATATCTTTTGCATCTTTCAAATCTCAGATACGAAAATACTTACTGCGGCACTGCTTTTATTCCGTAGATGATTATTTTGCACATGTTGGCGTATGTGCATGTGAGTAGGTAATATTGTTATTGTTTGTTGTATTATATTTTATATTTTATGTTATCATTTACATGTCTGACAACTCGATTTATATGTTTGTATATATTTTATACTTTATAAGTACATTTTTCTTGGTGATTTCGATCACATACCGATTGTTTAGACAAATGTATACATGTTTTATTGTTTACATGAATATATTCTATTCTATTCTATTAATTACATTTATTGATTACTAAGAAAAACCAAGGTTTCTTATTTTCCATTTATGGGAAACCAATTCATACTGATAATATCATCCCTTTTGATTCATTTCACCCAGACACACATAAATTTGCTTTCTTCAATTCTCTAATTTCTAGACTATTTTCCATTCTTATGAATGAAAACAACTTCAATAAAGAACTATATATCATCAGACAAACAGGTGCCAACAATAGTTTTCCTGCTTATTCTATTGAAAAAATATACAGACGTCATGTTGATAGCAAATTCAATCAGAAACCATCAAATATTCCAAATATATTATCCTATGATATCAAAAATATTTTCGAAAAATTTGATAGCAATTTATGAATTTCTTTCAAAACAAACAACTTTATTGGCAAAAATTTGATTAACAACAAAAATAGAATTCCGTTAATGGAAAATTCTGGGGTTTATAAATTGGTTTGTTCTTCTCCTGATTGCAATAGCGTTTACATAGGCCAAACTGAACGTAATTTTAGAATTCGTCTAAAAGAACACGTAAGAATTATAAACAAACAGAAAAATCATGACAATACTGTAGAAATTTCAAACAATAATTATTTTGCAAACAATATTATCAACTCTAATCACTTTTTCAATCCTAAAACAAATTTTTGATGTATTACAGATTTGTAACAAAGATGTTTTACTCAATATTAGTGAAATCTTCGGTATTAACCAAAATTTGAAACAACCTACTGTGCACTCTTTTTACGACCAGATTCATTTTGACAGCTTACCATTTTTTAACTCTCTTGATCACATTTTGAACAATATTTCGTAATAACGTCACAACCTATATTCCAGGTATCTATAACAGGCCATCTGTTTCCCAAAATTGAACCCTATCTTTTGAAAAATTTCAATACATGTTTTTTCACTGCTAGTGAACAAGTTAGTTGATAATCCCCAAGATGTCCCCTCTGTCTCTAAAGAACGTCGTCTACTTCGTGAAGCGTGTTATCGTCCATTTTGTGGCAAAACGTACGCTAAGTTGTATGGTAGTTGAAAACTATTAATAATATGTCCTAAGATTTTGATTTTTTGAGGGTCTACCCCTTATATCATAAAAGTTTTCTCAACATTACTGTTTGATATGACGTTAATCCTACTATGCTAGTCTAATTTGAATTGAAATATTTTTCTCTCCACTCAATGTAAGAACTCTTTGTAATTTCTCATACACTTTGTTAACCATGACATTGTTCCAGCTTACTTTAACTGAAGATGAACATATATGTTCGAAACATGTCTTAAGTAGGAAATTTATCCAGATCTTTCGATTGAATTTTACGTGGAGAAGACTTTGTATTATTCGTTCAAAAAAAGAAAAGACAATGAATTAAGTATTTCAGAAATATTACACCGGCCATTCTACGAGCACTAGAAAACTCATTTCGAAGGCAAATGGAGATGTCTGTTAACCATAATGGGCGACATATGGGGCACTTATTATGGGTAGAGAAAATTTTCAAATTTCAAACAACTGGAAACGGCTAGAAATAACCATAGAGATTTCCAAACAAAAAATATTTGTGTCCTAATACTACATCATCATATCATATGATCGAAAACTATAAGGAATGATCCATTTGAAAAACACGAGAAGATTCTATTCAAATAGTTCAAGTAGTAATTGAAATAGTTATTTACGTAACAAGTCCGGAAAATACTGCGGACGAGTTGGAAATCTGCGAGTCCAAAAAAACTGTTTTCGGACGTGTTGCGTACACAATTTTTTCGCCAACCATGTAGTATAACAAATCAATGGGACGCATCTAGTCTAAGAGACGAAGAGAGGTCGACCTTCACCCATCTGTTAACCGGATGAAACATACTTTTTATGAAGTTACATAAATAGACAAATACGCCTAACAAAAGGTGATGATGACTATATACAGTGAGTTTCAAAAATTTGCACAATAGGGAAACTTTTTTATTATCGATTTGTCAGAGAATTTTATTCTTCATGAAAAATGGTGCATTAAAGAATACTTGTATTCGAGTTATCAAAATTCTAAATTTCCAAACGGTGTATAGGGAAAAAAATAGAATTTTGATCAGGAGTAAAATACCCTGGCTGTGATTCCAAATTTGAATATTTCGAACAATTTAGTTCTTATTTGTATTATATATTGAAATTCGAACAGAAGGTAGGTACCAACAGAAACATTCTCATTCTTTTATTGACATACCTTTTTGGGAATTTTAACCTTTCACAGTTTGAAAATGAAAAAATGTTAATTCAAAGAAATCTGTACAAGTGTAGAGGGGCAATAATCAACTTGCCCCGATTAGTTATTATTTCGTCAGTAACGTATCAAATACTAAATTTGCCTATATGACGAGAAAAACTTTCAAATTGATGAAGACTTGCTAAAATTCTATTTTTGTCAGCTTGGATATGAAGGATTTGTTTTGACAAAGTCAAATTAAATCTGCCAAATATTTTTTATGATGACATTTGCTGTCTGGATACATATAGGGTGTCTGATATCAATCAATCCATCTGTTATTTCTCAAATCTTCTCTGAGGAGAGGTAACCATGTGCTATCCATTTCTACTGAGTTGGTCGAAAAACAGTTCGTCGATAATAAAATACAGGCAGTTTCCTTCAACTTTCTTTTTTCTTGATTTGATTCACTCATTTAAATTTTGGTGTCATTCCATTTCACCATATGATCGCCATCCGATGTCAGAATATGTTCGGATATTTTCGAACCAGTTATTTTCGAAAATTCAAACCAGTTATTTTCGAAAATATCCGAACATATTCTGACACCAAAATTTAAATGAGTGAATCAAATCAAGAAAAGAGAAAGTTGAAGGAAACTGCCTGTATTTTATTATCGACGAACTGTTTCTCGACCAACTCAGTAGAAATGGATAGCACATGGTTACCTCTCCTCAGAGAAGATTTGAGAAATAACAGATGGATTGATTGAAATCAGACACCCTATAAGTATCCAGACAGCAAATGTCATCATAAAAAATATTTGGCAGATTTCATTTGACTTTGTCAAAACAAATCCTTCATATCCAAGCTGACAAAAATAGAATTTTAGCAAGTCTTCATCCTTCGAGTTTTGATAACGGAGACAGATTTAGTCTCCGAAACGTCAACGTTTTCGAAAAAGAGAAGTATTTTTAGTCAATTTAAAATTTTTTCACGTCATATAGGCAAATTTAGTATTTGATACGTTACTGACGAAATAAACTGTTTTCAAGACAACAGTCTTCTAAACGCAGTAACTGATCGGGGCAAGTTGATTATTGCCCCTCTACACTTGTACAGATTTCTTTGAATTAACATATTTTCATTTTCAGACTGTGGAAGGTTAAAATTCCCGAAAAGGTATGTCAAGAAACGAATATCCTCCACAAAAACAAACTTTCATTCAATAATTCTAATTCTTATTTACAATAATATTCATATTGAAATTCGAGCACTTCCCGGCCTAGGCCAGGAATTGCTACTTTTCCAAAGGGAAAGTGACCGGGAAGTGAACACTTCCCAAATAAATGTATTCTTATTTTCTGTTGAATTTCATTATCGTAGATGCAGATTTTTATCTGGTTCGTCCTGTATATTCTAGAAAAATGTCTGGTTATTGACTCTGTTGACTAGCCATTGGACTTTGACGCACTATTGCCCCACGTTTTACAAATACCGGTTTTACTGCTTCAAAGTTCTTTCATTTTGTCAAGTTATTTTTGGGTTCCGAGTATTTGAAGTTTTGTAACTTTTTCTTAGAGGTTTTTTATGGGTTCGCTACTTCGGTATATTCTATAGATGGGAGAATAGGTTCGTTTCATGATTTTTTTTTGTGAAGTCATCTAAAGGAGCATCTTTCAATTCCTTCTTTCTATTATTCAATAATTTTTTCTGGTTCGGAGTAGTCTGGAAAAAACATTCGAAAATCAAATACTGATACAGCCTGATCCATATTAGTTTAGCATATCTGTTAAATGGGCAAACTGATGTCATTTTTCATGGATGTCTCGATGGTGAATTGTTAAAATTGTTATCATCGTCAACCGATTGCACCCCTACGCGCAACCCTCGGAAGTCTTCGAGAGACTTGTGTGAGCTAAGGAAGACGCAGCCCTTACCTTTTAACGTGTGATGCCATGCACGAGACCGATGACCATGCGAGGCTTTGAACCCTCGACCCCTCGCTCCAAAGGCGAACATTCTACCAGCACGACACGGCCACCACGGCCCATATTCAATTCAAACATTAAATCGACAGTCGCGTTCTGTACCTATTTTATAAAATGATTTATTTGATTTCTTTGTGTATTTTGATGCAAGATCACAAAAACAAAAAATATACTATGAGTTTTCTTCGAAAGTTGGTGATTTATATTGAATTTATCAGGTTAGAATAATTGAAATAAGGCTGAATAAGCCGTGTAGATTGCCTATTGGGTGTTCCAATAAGGTACATTTGTTGTTATTATTAAAAGACTTCCTATCCAGGGATCCACTCGGGAAAAAGACACACACAAGTGAATAACCGCGATTTCTATGAGATGTTCTTAACACTGCCGCTAACAGCTCAACGCTAACACATCCAGTTGTTCGCAAGAGGCTACCAGGGGCACCTTAGCCAGACCGCCAAAACAAGCCAGGAAAATCAAGAATTTATTAAATGAATTGTGGATCTTGCCTCAAAGTATACAGGAACAGAAAAAATGTATTGGCATATGCGATTCTCAATGCATTTGGTTGAAACTTCATTTAGCCAGTTGACCAGTACAAAATATAACAAATACACGCGATGGTGATTCAAGTATTCAACTGGACCATTGTTCCCCTTCCTATTTAACCCTTAACTGATAATGTGCCGTCTGTGAGACTGCAGATATTTTTATTTTCGAGTTTTTTCTGAAACGGTTTCGCTTTTCTGCAAATTACGCCATCTAATCTATCAGCTATTGGTACCTCACCAATCATTCAACTGGGAGTAAATTTGGGTAGAGGACGTCTGAGAAATATTTAGTATTTAGTTGAGCACAGTCCGTGAGACGGCACGTTTCCGTTGACGTGAGCATTTCTCGCTACACAAAGTAATGGCAGGTCCGTCAAAACGGGTAGGTACGTTATGGGGATGAAGAATATGATGACACTCTTTTATGTTGGTATAACGAGACAATTTTTTTAAAAAAGATTTCAAATTTTTTTATGGGTCTCTCTAAAATCACTACCAATTTTCGTTATGTTGAAAAAGATTATTGCGAAATTATTTTAGATCAAGTTTTTTCGTTATTTCATGCATACAAAAGAATGTGTACTTAAGTGTTCGTATTATATATTTTGAAAAAATTATTATTTGGGAATTTTTTGTTTTGCTTCCAAAAAGTGCCAGTCTCACAAACTGCACGTTACCAGTTGTTATTCGAAATTCCACGTTTAAGTCTATCAATTCAGTATTCGCACTTCACTAAATACCATGATGTATTTAAAATTCAATTTAGTGAGCACATAATGATTGAAAGTGGAGATATGGTGCAGTGGTCCAGTTGAATACTTGAATCTCCATCGCGTGTATGTTATTTTGTACAGGTCGACTGGCTACATAAAGTTTTAACCAAATGCATTGAGAATGGCATATGCCGATAAACTTCTTCCGATTATGTATGTAGGTCAGTCAGGTAGGCCATTCAAAATCCGAATACATGAACATCGTATGAGTTATGTAACAAAGAAAGTAAAACCAACATTTGCCAATCACATTTTGGAAGAATATCATAACTCTGAAGAAAACTTCGAATTATTCTTTTATTTCGAAAATGAAGGTATAAATAAACTGGAAAATTCAAATTGTTTTCTCAACGACCAACTTGATATTAATAATTTGCCTCTGTTTGATTTATTTCCTTGATAAGTAGTTATTAGGGAGATTTCCAGGAACATTATTGCTGTCAATAAGTTTTCTGGGTTCGGGGAAGATGATATTAGATTGCCACTACCTTAATCAATCAAGATTGTATGTAAGTTAGGTTTCAACGGAAAATATTTCAGTGTACTAATCGCTTGATAAATCTGCAGTGTTAGCGAAACATATACCGAGTGTTATTGCATCTGAAGAAATGTTATCGTCTTCAACTCAGTGTTATAAACTTTGGTCAATAAGAAGATCCACACAAGTCTCTCGAAGACTTCCGAGGGTTGCGCGTAGGGGTGCAATCGGTTGACGGAAATAACAATTTTATAACAATTTATTTATTTTATTTGCATTCAACAAGAAAGTACATTTCTCTCTCTGTAAGAATATACACTGTTTCAATCTCCGTTCATTCTATGTTCAGTGTTATAAACTTTGGTCAATAAAAATATTTTTTAATTCAACAAGGAAGTACATTTCTTTCAGTCTCTTTCTGTAAAACTATACACTGTTTCAATCTCCGTTCATTCTATGTATCTTCAGTTACTTTACTTTCACCTAATTTTTCCCAAAATCATGTTAACAAAATAGAATCAAGCCACCCCAATATCTCTAACATAATTATACTCCAGCTAATGCCGAGATATGTTTGTTACAGCTTCGAAGAGGGAAAATCCGACAAGGAAATTTTGGATAATCTCCTGAAGGCCACTCGTTACGACAAGAGGCTCCTGCCTCCTGTTAGAGGTCAGTATAAACACACACCCACGACGCATTGTAGCCACACTGAAATGCATGATGCGAACGGAATTTTATCATTTGCAGGATTTCATGTTGATTCACATTGTTTGTAGAGGACCGGTAGGGAGCGATTTTTTTTAGAATACACGTACTCTGGGCTTGATGCTTTATTTGGTTTCAGTCCGGGTTATTTGATAAATTTCATTAAGATATGACGCGTTGTTTGAATAGCAAACGCTTGAACATATTTGTTCAACATTGAACCAACTGGTCCTCTGATAAGCAAAATGTATGAAATGTATGAACAAGCCCAAACATTCATTGTTCCCCATGCCAGAAGAGTGTCAGTAGAATGTTCTTCATCTGTGTTACTATAAGACATATAACAAATTGATCCTTGAAAAAAATTGAATAATAAACGATACTTCAAGTAGCTAAGTAGCATTTTCAAAAGGTCATACTTGAAGCTAGTTTTTGAAACTACTAATATCTTCAAAGAAAAAGAGTCTTTGAGTCAAACAAGTTGGAAAAAGGGTCATCAATCTGATGAAATGTAAAGATTTCAACAAGAAGTATGTTGGGCTAACGAACCGGTTTTTGCGAGTGAGACGTAGTGAAATATGGCACATTCGAGGTTTGGTAATACAGGAGTGTTGAGGACAGCTGAAAACGTTTAATAACATAATCAAAGGATCGGTATCAGAAATATGAAATTACTTTCAAATGTTTCCAACATTAAATTGCTAATTAGTTTGGAAGTAAGCTGCTTCTCTTCCCATCTATAGTGCTTAGTCATGAACGAACCCTTGGGTAAACTAACAGATGAAGATTCCGAGACATAGGCATACTTGATCGATGGAGTCATCCTAATCAGCGGACGATTCATCGTCTAAAAAATTTGACAGTTACAACAGTACTCCGAAAGAATCATAACATATTGACAGTAACAGTTGGAAATTCGACAGAATCACACCTAAAGCATTAACTCAAGTACATGTCCTTCGAATTTTCGAAAATAATCTACAAGGTGGTCAAAATTCCCACCTAAATGATAACATCGAGAAAACTGATCAAACGCGACTTTTTCGAATGGAAACCAAACACTATTCTATAATTTTTGGATACTACGGAAAAAAATATCAAATTCATGAAAAATACCCTTTACCTAAAATACACCCCTGGCAAGTTATATCTGATTTTGGGAAACATTTGAAATGTAAATTATTCGAAGCAATACCAAACCGAGAAAGCTTTGAGAACAAATGAAATAACAACAAATATTTCAGAACTAGATGCGATGTTATTCACGTGTATTTCCTAGTTCTCTATTTGTGTGGAAAATGTCCCGCTTGGGGTATTCTAATAAAGATTTCCTGAGTTTGATAATTATTTATGGCGAATGCAATAAGATAATCGACACACCTTGTCGTGTTTTCACAGAAATTCTGAGAAGACTTCTAAGAAACGTCCTACTGGCGTATGCTATGACGTGTTCTCCTTTATCACCGGCCTGGGTTGATCGGTACAAGCAAGGACTGGTGACTCCATCAGGCTCCTTTTGAGCTGTTGGAAAGCTTTTCCTTGGTCGGATCCCCATTTTCAGCGAAGGTGTTTCTTGAGCAGGCAGTGAAGTGGTGCGGCTGCCTCGGCACAAATCTTCAGTACCACGAAGTCAATACAGTGGTCGGGGCAGTCAATTCCATGATCGAGGCCACATTCTCTGGGTCTGTACGGATTCCTTCGGATGTCACCACGTGGCCGAGGTATTTGAGGGATCCTCTTCGAAACAGACACTTCTCATGGTTCACTCGCATATTGGCAGTTCGAAGACGTCGGAAGACTTCTTCAAATATTTCAGAAAAAAAATAATATCTCGAGAAAACTAACAAATTTGGGTAAGTATAGGCATTTTTGAACAAAGTGGTCCTAAAATACAAGGTATTCCATTTGAAATAATGAAGTCACTATTCTTCCGGTGAAACGGAAAGTAATTAGAAGTTGAAAATATTTCATTTGAGAAGGCCATATTATGGAAAATCCCTCTACAACAAAATTTCAATCTTTCGATTTGAATGGTTCTCCATATATTCGTAACAAATGCTTGTCGTGAAAGACTCTGTTTTATATGAACGGTACATTTTTATAAAAGATACACATTTTCAAGTCTTGACTGAAAAGACTTTTTATACTATGGATAAGTTTTATATATGTTGTTGATTCCAATATATTGAATGTTTTTATGTTTTCTGTAAATTGTTTTTCTACCTTTCATGATGACGTTTTCATTGTTACATTGCAATGTGTACTCCATAAACTTTTTATATCGATGATTACTCTTATTGTCAATATTTTTATCATTGTCTAAAGAAATAGTCAGTCAGTATCCATAGAGAAAGCATTGAATGTAATCGCGAGAGCCATCTATCAGGCTTTCATTGAAACAGGGTACCGTAAAGTGGTGCCTCGATCAAAAGGCTGTAGAACCTTTAACTATATCCACATATAGCATCTACGCCTACCTAAACTTGTTTTATTTCATTCGAACACCGACATTCTTTTTTTGTTAGCCACCAGCGAAGTTGCGCCATCTACTGATGAACCCCATCGTCCCCCAGTGATACACCCATAATATTGACTATACAGTGCGACTTTTTATAGCCTCCCCCTCTCTTAACTTTTGAACGGTGTGACGTATATACATGAAACACAAATCATTTTGAATGGTATTACCAATGCTACTTTTTGAAATTAATGAAATTGTGATTGCCCGATAGAGGGCGCGGGGAGTACTCCAATTTAAAAAAATTTAATGGCATGGGGGATCAAGTAATACATCGTTGAATTGAATCGAAGAGAATTCAATTTAATTTTCAACCATCAACATTTTTTCAATTCTCCTCAATTTTTCACAATTACAGTCTCATTGCCTTTCAAAATTTCCAAGTTGATGTGACCCAAGCGCCATCTGTCGTGTAATGCAATGTATCTTCTTTCAAAAAGTAGTATCGGTTACACCATTTAAAATATTTTCAGTCATACTCAAATTAAACCGTTCAAATTCATTGAGGTAAGGGTACTATTTAGATCTGCACTTATACTTGATATTTCAAGGGCATATTGTAATAATTTTTTCAACAAAATTAGAAAAAATGTGGATGATTGAAAAATGAATTGAATTCGTAGTGATCCCCCATGACATTTGAATTTTTTTAATTTATATGCCCTCCAGTGCTCTATTTTACGTCAAACCGTTCATAATGTAACAGAGGTGGGGCTATCGAAAGCCGCACGGTATATCTTTAGACAATGATAATATGATTAAAGAAACATTTCCACTACCTGTATTTAGTGATGTGAAATGTATATGTGTTAGTTTTCCTCATTGAATCAATTGCTGTTGCAGATGCAGACTTCTGCTGTGGCTTGCAATCTCCCGATGATGGAAAGTTAGATAGTCAAAACCGTCCAAGAAGCAAACAGCGTGGTCCGTTTGCATTCTACATCCCTGTCTGTATTAAATGTTAGCGAATCCCCATATTTCCACAAATTTCCAAGAACATGTTGTTACCGGAAGATTATACATTATATATTGTCCAGAGTTGGCACCACATGGGCAATATTTTTAATAATAATTTATTGTGAAATTCGTCGTGGGTGAGTTTGCCTTGAAAAAGAAAAAAATGCCTACTCGGTTGTTTCACGTGAATTTCGCTATTTGTCGAAAGTACATTTTTTTGAAATTAATTAATAAAACAGATTTGTCTCAAATTTTAACGATCTATTGCAACTTTCAGATCCTATACTTTCTATAATAAATACGAAATATTACAACAGAGATTTGGAACAGTTGAATGTTCAAAATTGGAATGAAAACAACTTTGTTCTTTTTAGAATTCGAACAAATTAGCCTACCATAAGCGAATCCAAAATAAAATGTACAGTGAATTCATTTTGTTTTGTCCCACTTTTACATGGCTGTAAAATACTCAGTATTTGAGCTAGAAAATGGAAAAAAAAAGTATATTGAAGGATTTGCGTAAAGTTTTATGCTGTTTTGTCAAAAAAATGTCAACTGTCAAATGACAGAATTATTGAGATAATTTGTTTTTCAATGGGACACCCTGTATATCACTACATGTTTGAAAATAAATTTTTTTATTATGGTAATATGCGATACATGCCCTTTCTTTTCAGTAGTTCCGTCTGAATTGATAAAAATATAATCAAAATCGTAATTTTACATCATCAAGATATCTGTGTTTGCTATTTTTTTACCAATAATTGTCATATAATTCAACTCGAAACGGATGTCTTATCTGTCAAAGTCGTTCTCTTGTATGGTGTGCTGCAGCGGGTAAACGGTAAAGAAACAAAATGGGATACTCTACAGAAGAAAAATGTTTTATGTTCAATATTTATCAACAAAGTGGAAGTGTTACAAAAGCGCTTAGAAGATATAGACTACAATTTCCGGCTAGAAGAGCTTCATCTAAAAAAATGTTTTATAGACACCAGAAAAAGTTTTTTGAAACTGGTAGCCTGAATCGAAAAAAAATGTTAGACCAAGAACAGTGTTGACAGAGAACACAGAAATTAATATTTTAGCATATTTTGGAGCAAATCCTCAAAATTCGTTGAATGACGCAGTTGCAGAATTGCCAGTGTGTATTGGATCAGTCCACGCAGTGCCTAAAAAGTACAAATTCCACACCTATAAGATAAAAAGAGTGCAAAAGTTGACACTAGCACAAAAAGAAAAAATACTGCAATTTTCCAGGCATATAGTAGATATAATTCGAAGAGATGCTACATTTCTTGAAAGGATATTGTGGACTGATGAGTCATCTTTTTTTACCAGCAGATGTTGCCATCACCACTGGTCTGATTCTAATCCTCATCAAATACAGGAAATACAGTTCCAAGGTAGAGAGTCCGTTGGTGTATGGTGCGGATTAATTGGTAAACGTGTTATAGATCCCATAATTTATGATGGTTCGTTAAAAGGTCAGGTTTATTTAAATATGCTGGAAACAGAAATTAAAGACCGGATTGACGGTTTACCTTCAGCCATATCAAGATATTTATTGTGACAACAAGATGGAGCGCCGCCACACAGTACTATCTCAGTAAAATTGTTCTTCGATCGAAAATATTCACAGTGGATTGGAAAATCAGGTTCTATAAAATGGCCTCCTAATAGTACTGATTCAACACCATGCGACTTTTTCTTCTGGGATCACGTTAAAAGTATCATTTATTCTACACCGTGCTATTCTTTGAACGATTTAAAATTAAGAATTAATGATGCCATTCTAGAGGTGCAAAATAATAGATCCATTCTGTCAAAAATTATACAGTGAGTCTGTTTAAGTTGGCTACATATGGGATACTTTTTTATTATTGACTTTACGAAAAAAAGTTATTCTTCATAAAAAGTTCTGCGTGATCTGAAACCCATGATACAACCATCAGATATTGAATTTTATCAATCTTATACGAGGTATGTCAAAAGATATGAATTTTACCCAGAAGTAAAGTAACTTTATATTTCACAATATCGAAAATTGTTGTTATGAAAACTTGTTCGGAATTGAAAACTATCGCTATATATATATATATATATATATATATATATATATATATATATATATATATATATATCGCTATATATCGACGATGCTAGGTGTGAAAGGTAAATAGGATCATGATGATCATTGAAAGCGAATGAGTTCCCCACTAATATTTAACTTTCCAACACCTACAATTCTAGGAAAAAGCGGTATCCCGATTTGCAGATGGAACACATGTCTTCTCGGTAGCTCAGTTGGTAGAGCACCAAACTGGCAATCTGAAGGTCGTTGGTTCGAATCCTGCTCGACGAGAATATTTTTTCTGGAATTTCAAAAATCTGTCTGAATGCCGCAAACCTATTATATTTATATCACAGACATAAAACTCCCGATTTATTAAAAACTATGTTTAAGTATGCAATTACATCCTTCCAATTGGAAAAATATTTTTGTTACAATTTTTTTTTAAATAATATATATTACATTTATCAATTTCATTTAATACAAACATGTTAACATTTCCGTTCTGTTTAAAAATTGATAAGCAAATTTTCATGAAACAAAATTTTATAAATGATAAATGTTCGGTGTTGATAATTTGTAAAAAAAAAATATTTTCATAAATAGAAGGATGTAATTGCATATTGAAACATGGTTTTCAATTTCAACTAACTTTTTATAATGAAAATTTTCGATATTGTGAAATATAAAGTTACTTTACTCTTGAGGAAATTTCATATTTTCTGACATACCTAGTATAAGATTGATGAAATTCGATATCTGATGATTGCATCTTGGATTTTAGACTTTGCAAAACTTTTTATGAAGAATCACTTTTTTTCGTAAAATCAATAATAAAAAAGTTTTCCATATGTAGCCAACAAGCAGACTCACTGTATAGAAAAAGTAAAAGAAAATGAAGGAGGTCATGTTGAGGAGTACCTATGAATGTGAGAAAAAAAATTCCAATTGTTTGTATTGTTGTATTGGATTAATTCCATTTTCGAATATTGTTATATTTCCTAGATTTGAATAATTTACTCAAATGTTGTGAGTTTACGAACAGCAAATTCCTCTTTATCTTGAAAATTTTCCAAAAGAATGAAACTATCAAGGGATACTACAATTGAATTGAAAACAAAACAACAAATTCAGGTATCTTGATGAGGTGGTAAAATTACGATTTTGATCATATTTTTATCAAATCAGACGGAACAACTGAAAAGAAAGGGCATGTGTGGCATATTATCGTAATCAGATAAAGAATGCCTTTTCAAATATTTGGTAATATACAGGGTGTCTCATTGAAAAAAAAGTAGTTTATCTTAATAATTCTGACATTTGACAGTTGACATTTTTTTGACAAAACAGCATAAAACTGTACGCCAAATCCTACAATACACTTTTTCATTCAACCTTCTATCTTAAAAACTGAGTATTTTACAGCCATGTAAAAGTGGGACAAAACAAAATGAAAGCACTGTACTTTTGATAGGTGAAGAAAGTCGCGTGACCGTCCGAGTAGACCATTTTTCATCAGTTCTAAAGGAAAATGCTCTAGTGGAATTTAAAAATAAAAATATAAAGAGAGAAGTTTTTGTGTGTAACCCTCAAATTGTTGTGCAACCGTAGACACGTGTTTCGAGCTTAAGCTCTCATCAGTACGGTAAAATCAAGTGCGAAGATGTACAACACTTGGATGTAAAAATAGAAACAAAGGAAGTCAACAACAAGAAGCCAACCACACATTTGCGGCTTCGGTCAGAAGACCCTGTGCTTACAAGGCAATAAATAACGTCGCTATAGCTACCAGCGTGACAATCCTACAATTTGAGGGTTACACCCAAAATCTTCTCTCTTTATATTTTTATATATAGCCCCTCGATAAATCCATTCTGATTTAAAAATAAACTATTCATAAAAGTTTTTCCAGTATGATGCCAACTCTTTGAAGGACACTGTAAAATCGTTGATATTTTCTATATTCCATGTTACAAATCAACTCAATCAAATTATTCTATTTGAATAATTTCGTAGTTAAACAACCCTAGAAAAGTTTTATAGGTTATCAAAAACCTGGTAACACCTTGTTCGATTAGGTGCAGACAAATCAGGAAATGATAGACAATAAGCTCTTTCACTGAACATAATCAACAAAACATCTCTTCAGAAAATTGTAACCTAAGGTCTCCTTGACCAAAGCTTTTACATGTAGTTCTCGTAAGTTTCAACCATTCGAAGTTGAAACTTTGTTTTTGAATGCTTGAAAGAACCCCGCAAGGAAACAAATGGGAAGTTGGCTCTCTGTTAAACTGGCTGAAATTTTATAATGTTTTAGGGTAACGGGTCGTTAAAAAAATATGTGAGTTTATTTGATTTGTTATGTGTCGTTTTCTTGATATAAGCGGTCAAAAATCGTAAAAATGTCATATTTAGTAGAATTGACAAAAAAAGAAACTGTTTTTTTTAGTCGAAATAAATCAAATTGGGATCAAAATATATTTTCCGCAAAACGTTAACATGTTCAATTATATTCTAATTGATGATTTTATATTGAGGTGTATTCATGGCATATTTGAAAAAAATCTAAATTTTATTTTAGCACTTTTCCAGAACGAACATGTTTAATTCTGGTAATACATCACAGTTTCAGCGATAGAAACCTGTTTTATTTCTTGACAACTTTTCCTTTTTGAAATATGAATTTTTAAAATTTTGAATTTTCTGCACTGAAAACAATTGACAGATCGTTTTTTACATCAGAAAATAAATAATTGCTACTGTTGATTGAATAAAAGATAAGGTAACATTTTGATAACATTAATTGTTCGAAATTACCTGTCATTTAGATACAGGGTGCGGTAATATCTCAAGTACTATGCCATTTACACCTCATTTTGCTCATATTATTTTGGAAATGTTTACTATTATAAATGAAAGTTTTGTGAACTTTGTATATTGCGTTTCTAAGATACGCATATTTGAAGATAATAAATTAACTAAGAAAAATGTAACACAACCTGTATCCATATGAAAGGTACCATTGAACAATCAGAAAGCTACCTCATTTTTTATTCAATTAAGAGTGGCAATACATTTTTATTTTGGTTTTGAACGAAATTGTTTTCAGAGTAGGGGTATAAATCAAAATTTTTAAAATTCATATTTCAAAAGAAGAAAATCATCAAGAAACAAAATACATTTTTATCGGTTAGAATAGACTAAAACTATGATGACTTACCAAAATATAACTTGTTAGTACTGGAATAGTGCTAGAAAAAAAGTCCCGATAGATGATTTTTTTAACTATGCCCCGTATACACCTCGTTTTACGATCATCAATAAGATTATAATTGTGCATATTGACGAGTTTCGAAAATACATTTTGATCCTGAATTTGTCTCATTTCGACTAACAAAACAGTTTTTCTCTTTCTCAATCCTACCCAAGCACAATGTTCTAACGAACTTAGGCCGATTATATCTCAGAAACGACATATACGAGGATATATTGAAAAATTCTTAGCCAGCTATAGAACCAAACAAAATTTCAATGTCAAAATATTTTATCACTCAACATATTCTCCTCTTAATTGGATACATTTATTACAGCGAACCTGCAACGTCTCTAGACCTTTCAAAAAAAATGTTTCTTCTTGCTCTGCAAACCAGACCTCCACAGCTTTTATTACCTCCTCGTTGGAAGAAAATTTACGACCGTTCAAACTTTTTTACAGTCGAGGAAAGAGATGATAGTCGGACGGAGCCAAATCTGGTGAATATATAAGGGGGTTGTTCTAGTAATTCAAACCCTAAATCACGAATTTTTTGCATGGCAACATGAGATTTGTGTGCAGGGGCGTTGTCCTGCAAAAACAAAACACCTTTGGATAGCTTTTCGCTACTTTTCTCTTTAATTTTTTCCCGTAGAGTGGTCAGAAATGTCGAATAGTAATCTCCAGTTATTGTTCTATCCTTATCCAAAAAATCAATCATGATTACTCCATGGCAATCCCAAAAAACTGAAGCAAGAACTTTTCCAGCAGATTTTTGGACACGAAACTTCTTAGGTCTTGGAGAACCGGAGTGTCGCCATTCCATCGATTGTTGCTCTGTTTCTGGATCGTAGAAATGTACCCAAGTCTCATCCATAGTAACAATTCGGTTTAAGAAGTCTACATCGTTTTCAAATCGAGCACAGATCGAACGCGATGCTACTACGCTTGCACGCTTTTGGTCAACATTCAAACATTTGGGGATCCAATTTGCATCAATTTTTCTCATGTCCAAATAGACGTAAACTATGAAATATTCAGTGCTTCCGTTTTAGCCCAATTCGACAGTCTGTTGAAATCATGTCATCATCTTCAATGCAGTCTAATTTTTCACGGTCGCATATGAAGGACATTGATCACCAAGGGTATTAAGCATATCTTCGTAAATCTGCTTACCTTTCCAGAACGAACATGTTTAATTCTGGTAATACATCACAGTTTCAGCGATAAAAACCTGTTTCATTTCTTGAAAACTTTTCCTTTTTGAAATATGAATTTTTTAAATTTTGAATTTTCTGCACTGAAAACAATTGACAGGTCGTTTTTTACATCAGAAAATAAATAATTTGTTGAAATCATGTCATCATGTCATGTCATGTCATCATCTTCAATGGAAAATTTACTTGTTTTGAAGCTTGCAGTCCAATTTTTCACGGTCGCATAAGAAGGATATTGATCACCAAGGGTATTAAGCATATCTTCGTAAATCTGCTTACCTCTTAACCCTTTTAAATACAGGTACTTGATGATGGCTCGATACTCCAATTTTTCTATTTTCACAATTTCGGTGGACAATATTTTTTCTTTTAATTTATTGCGTAACTCTCGTTTACTTTTTTGACGTCAAACTTTACACTGACACTTCTAATAAGGTATTGTTCGTTGCTATGGTACCGCAATACTTTGTTTATGCAGGGAACTGGTCTAGGCTAACTAGATATCAATACATCCTCGTACAAAATCATTCAAACTCACACATTTTTCCATCGACTCATTCCGCTACAACACAATCAAATTTTAGCAATTTCAACCGAGAGCTAATTTCCTAGATATTTTCATAAGTTTTCCTGTTCGTTTTTTACTCAATTCTACCGTTTCTATACCTCCAGGAATAGAACCTATGATGCATTATTGACAACCGAAAGAGTAGAAGAATTAATAGACGAATAACATGAGTTAAAATAAATTGAATACTTCAAATAAGGTAAACATGTGATCGAGTGCGAAATTAATAATTTGTTTTGTCACAACCACTCGTGTTTCGTTGAACACACAAATTGCCAAATACTGCCAAACTTTATGGAGTGACGGGTTTCGAGGTAGTACTTTTCCTATCCTTCAGAGCTAAATTTTTTAGTTGGTCAGCGCTAACTGCCATAGCAATAGCTTTATCTGTAAAGTAAGTCATTTCTACCCAAACTGTACTCATGTATGCGCGACAGCCAAATATTTCTAAAGCAATTGCCAAATATTTAAAACGGCTCAGACGTCAAAACTCAAAATCTTGAAAATAGGTTCGTTTTTGAATAAAAAATAAATATTCCATTTTTCTAATCGATCCAAAGAGCGATTCTTTATATACGAATGTTTTAGACACACTTCTCTTCTGATTTCCTATACCATCCCAGGTAGTACATCATATCGGCTGAATCTTGGTTCCATATTGGGCCAATATAGATATATTGTAAATGAAAAAATAATATTGGTACAATATGGGTGAATATTCAAAAAACAATATTACATCAATGATATTGGTGGAATATTGGTTGAACCTGTTTTGAATGTAGATTATCATATGTTATATTGGGTCAATATTGGTTGAATAATTTCTACCAATATCGATAATACAATATTGTCCATATATTGATTTCCACATATAGAATAAATATTGCAATCCCAATATTCCAGTCATATCGATTCTAGGGATGAAAACTATTTCAACTATATTTAACAAACTGTAATAACTAATATTGGGTCAATTTTGGTTCCATGATATTTACCAATATCGATAAAACAATATTGTCTTCATATTGTTTTCAACATCTAGAATAAATATTGCAATCTCAATATTTTCCTCATTTCGATTCTAGGAATAAAACTATATTGTATATCCAAGTGTTGTTACACATTGGTTGAATATTATTTGGCCAATATTCAACAAATCTGGGTCAGTATGGGTTCAATAATATTTACCGATATCGTTAAAACAATATTGTCTCCATATTGCTTCCTACATCTAGATTGAGATGAATTTTGAATATTGGCCGAATATTCAATGAAACATTTTAAAATTATATCATGATCAAACCTGGATAAAAATCCGCTAGGTGGCTCTACATATAAAACGTCTTCTGAAACTTACGGGAGTATATTAAATACTTCCCATAACTTGTTTTCAAGACAGTTTACTCAGTGGTTATGGCAATCAAAAAGCAGACTCTGGTGTCATCTTGATCAACTAAAAGACATTTAATAATTCACCAAGGTATTATTCACTTCCACCAATATATCCAAATGATATTGTACCAATATCGATAAATATTTTGAGGCCATTATTGTTTCAAGAACATTTCACCAAAACTATTTCTAAAATATTCAAACAATATTCGACCAATATCGCAAAATGTTCACATTTCACTTCTCGACAATATAACTTTAAAAAAAATGTTAAAATTGTAAATTCCGTCAACCGATTGCACCCCTACGCGCAACCCTCAGTCTTCGAGAGACTTGTGTGAGCTAGGGAAGACGCAGCCCTTACCTTTTAACGACCCCACGCATGCGAGGCGAACGCACTACCAGCCGACTTCCACGGCCCATAACATTTGAATATTCTGCTAATATTGTCAGAATATTGTACTAGCGATGTTGTACCAATATCACCGAATATTGTGAGGCCAATATCGCTTAGAGAATATTTCGCCTATATTATTCAAGTAATATTGGACCAATATCGCCGAATGTTCACATTTTTTTTTTCTCGCCAATATTGCATTTCAAATATTTCGCCAAAATGTTCACAAAATTGTACCAATATTTTACCAAAATAGGTGTGCTACTTGGGATGCATGTAAAAGAAATCGACTAAGTTATTAAAAATCTCAATAAATAAAAACAAGAAAGACTTCAAACTTTGAGATATTGAAAAATAATATTTCATTCATATCATAGCTCGATTTCAACCTTTTTGTAAAGAAAATCTTCTTAGGCAAGTGCTACCTCAAAATTGCATTTGGCACACATAACTCATTTACATGACCAGTTTTTCTTGACTTGTCTTCCTAATAGACCGTCAGATAGTGACAGATTTTGGTGGATTATTTTCTCTTTTCTGGGATTCTAACCACTAAAAAATTATTTCAAAAACTGAAAATTTAGCGATCGGACGTGTGCTAGGCATTTGGAAGATTCATTTTACGTTTAGAGAAAAAAAACTGTTTTTTTCTCTAATCTCTTGTTTTTGGCATTTTAACACAATAATATATATCAATCAAATAGTGAAAAACTAAAGCTATGAGATTTGGAAGTACTGAAAGAATCGAAATAGGGAAGCGATCTTGTAAAAAAATACTTGGTTGTTGATGCATTTTCTCTTATGGCAATCGACAGAATGAAATTTGAAAGCGTTAGGAAAAAAATTCCCATAAGCCCGTTAGCTGTTCAAAAAAACAATTCACAAAATTATCCGGCCCGAAAATATACCTCAACAGCTGGCCGGCTTATGGGAAATGTTTTCCGGGTTCCTAACAATATCAAATTTCATTATGTCGATTGCCATAAGCGAGAAAATGCATCAGTAACACAGTATTTTTTCACAAGATCGCGCCCTCATTTCAACCCTTTCAGTACATCCAAATTTTATGGATTTGATTTTTCACTATTGGATTGTTATACAGTGTGTCCCACTTACCATGCTCACCATGGGTATCTTTTTAATGGTGAGAGATACGAACTCGGTTAAATGACACCAAATGTGGAGTTTATCAAGGCCAACTATAATGTGAAAAAATAATTTGAAAAAATCTATTCGTTTTTGTTTGATACGCAAACTATCATTTTCATGTCTCCTCCGTAACTTCTTTATTTATGAAAATATTCGAATAGGAATTTCACATTCTTATATCAGTTTTTCAATGAGATTTAGAAAAAAAAATGAAATTCATACCAATCCTTCTAGAATTTGAGATATCAGTACCAACTTTCATTTTTCAAATGTTGGTCATAGCTCATTATAACTTAGTTACGAATAACTTTTTTTTCTCTTACAGATGATGAAAGTTTTTTGAAGTCGCCATATTGAATTTATAAATTTTAACATAAAAATCATGATCTCTGACCTCAAAAACCTCCACATACCAATTTTGACTGGAATCGAACCATAATCACAAATCTCGTCCGCCATATTGGAGGAGCCGCCATTTTTTATTTTTTATTTCAATAAAAATTTCATAGTGCATTGTCACCGGAATTATGAACATCTGCCAAATTTCAAGTTATTAGGACCGCCAGAAGTGGGTCAAAATTCACTTGCAAGAGACATGAAAATGATCAAAATTTGTTATTTGCGTATAAAACAATTAATTTTTTGAGCTCAACACTGTCATAATTTTCAGTGTTTAAGATCCCAGATAAGAGAAAATCAGTCATTCTCTGACGGTTTATAATTGAAATATTTAATACAAATTCCCACGAGATCGATGACTGAAAACCTTGACTCAGCATTGAATAGTTGAAAATAAAAAAGTTGAAATTTGGGAACTGGTAATTGTTCTGTAGTTATAGAAATAGTACCTAGTCGATAGTCTAATCAGTTATTTCTTGTTATAAATTCAAAACATTTCCCAAGTCTGCGCCTATGGTTTGTGTAATCCTTAAGACGTTTCCTTTCTTTCTGAGAGCTGCGGAAATCTCAGGGAATCTGCTAATTGCAATTCTCGAGTATTTGAAGTTATGCAGGATAAAATCAGCTTTGTTCCTCTGCTCATGAAATTTTCAGTACAGTTATGTTTGCATACCATTAGTAAGAAAAATCATCGCTGTGCTCCCGGGATGTAGAATTTGGATACACAGTAGAAGGAAAATTAGTGCCACGTGTTTCGAAGACGAGTTCTACAGATAATAATAAGCATACGAAAACCACAGCTCCAAGTGTTCGTGCTCTCCACTAGTAGATATGTAAAGTAAATTCGAATACCGATCGAGCGTTTTTTTTAAATTAAAGTTTATTCACAAAACCACAAAACATAAGGATATCACTTTTTTGCTAAGTTCAGAATCATAAAATCAGAATCAACATTTTGATCATATTACGTCGCTTTACGATCATGCGCCAGTTTATACTATAAGGAAAAATAGAAAAACGAAAAATACTACAATTTTCTACCACAATATAACCCACTGAAATCGTATTCAGAATGATTGTGTGCGCTTCGTGTGCTGCATATTATTATAACCCCATATCTTATACGGCTCAACGAATTGAATATAAATTGCAGAGTACAGTCTCTGAAAATAATGTTTGTATTCTTGAAACTAAAACACCGAAATTACCTAATGTCAACATAAAATCTGATAGTTTCAGCATTCCACCTCACGTAACATCCAAATATGAAAGATGCTTCACGTATTCAGCACCATCTTATCTGAATAAGTATCTTTCATATTACAATTTATCAATATTTCAAATGAAATCCCAACTGAAAATATTTCTGTTATCGAGTATATCAGTTATATCTAGTTATAACTTTTTTTTCTCATTTGTATCTTTTCATAATTATTCATTTTCATCTTCTTGTATTCTTTATGTTTCAATTAACAAAATGTTTCAGTTTGACAATCACGAAAATTCTCCATATAATAAATTGACAATAAATCTGCTGTAAAATTAAATCTGCAGAAGGGGTGGAAGATAGCTTCAGGCTAACCCCTACCTTTTATGTGTATCATTATGTTTCACTGTCATCACTGTTTCGCACAATAAGCGTTATCATTATTTCAACTGAAGGGTTTGAGTAGAGCCTGCGAAGTTAAAAATGTAGATCTCGACGTTTTGTCCATTTTTCCTCCTATTTTTGGACTATATCTAAGTGATGTGAATTGTCTTACTTAACGGACAACGACGATCAGGTTCATAGGCTTGTATTTGCCTGCGGGGATGGGAGTGAGTATTCCCACTGAATTCAAAACATCATTCCTCATAAAGGATTCAATCCATGAGCTGAGTTATTGAGGTACCTGAATAGAATTAGTCACCCAGAAAACGCTGCAGCAAAAAAAGGAGTTAAGAAAATTGGTATGTATTGGCTCACTCGAACATGATCCTTAAGGATCCGGTTCTTCCGAAAGATGTCAAGAGCCTGCTATAAGAGCTCGCTGTGTTTGCGGGGCTCGTTGGGTGCTGTTAAAATCCTGAGAGTCTTGAGTCGACGCCTGCAAGCTCCCGCAGCGCATCTAATCGAATGTATCGGTATCGGAGTGTTTTGATCTGCATCCAACCCAATCTTGTGAAATGGATTTTGTTCAGACTGCAGGACATTGGACATGCGTACAGCTTTGCTGGTCAGAAAATTAGCTAATAGACCAGCAATTTGTTCTCTTGTCTCAACGACCGCGGTTTCCTTCTATAATCCATGCTCATATGGTGCTTCATTCGCAGCCTGTTGTCCATTAGTACCCTTAGGTCGAAACCTGCAAGCACCGCAGCCCATCTAATCGTATGTATCGACATCGGAGTGACTTATTCTGCAGCCAATCCCAGGGTTTTGTTCAGGCCGTAGAACGATATGCGTAAAGCTGGAAATTGAAAATCTAGCACCAGAACTATGCAGAATTTACAGGATGAGTCTAGCACTTCGCTGGACACCACAAACCAGGAAATCTATGAAGGTGGTCTTCATTTCGAAACCTGGCCAAAGCTCGACCATATCAAGGATTACATGCCTACAGACCAGCAAGCTTATTATTCTTTCTCCTGAAAGGACTGAAAAAACTGATAGACAAGGACATACGGGAGGTAGCTCTCTTAGACCGGCCTTCACATGTGAAGCATCATGCCTTTTTAACGGGAAACGGCTTTGCACAAACTGGTGTCAAGGCTGGAAGACACTGGCAAAAGAAGAAATAGCACTATGTTCTATTCCAGATAACGAAGGAGCCTTCGAAAGACATCCTTCGGTAGTATGATTTCAGTAACCAAAAGGAGAAGCGTTGACAATGAACCTGCAGGTGAATACTGTCAATGCGCCAAAATCGACAGGCCTAGACCAACACGTTTGAAGTCTCTGCGAAGCTGGAAATTGCCAGGGGAACCCCACAGGAAGAGATACTACCCCCCTACTATGGAATGTGGTACTAGACGAACTTCTGGAATCCTTAAATAATCAAGGATATCTCTCCCAAAGTTATGCGGACGACATAGTAGTCCTCATACAGGAAAAGTGCTCAAATAACATCCGAGCTAATTCAAAATGTACTGAGGACTGACGAGGAATGGTAAAAAACGAAAGGACTTTGGGCAAACCACAGCAAAACCACACTCATTCCCTTCACACAATAAATAATTCTGGGGATATGAAGCCATCCAAGTTCTTTCACGTAACACTACCAGTTGCTGATCATGTCAATCACAAAGGGCTTTACTCAAATGATAAACTAACCTGGGGCATACATCTGCAACGATTAACAAAATCAAATTATCGTTCATGATGTACAAAACAGCTTTCAGAAAAACATGGAGACTGAAAACGAAAGTCATGCACTGGCTATACACCGCGAACCGCGATCATATGACAGACTTCCGTCAGCTCATCATAGGTGGTCATGACTTTGGCCAGTCCATGGATGTAGAGGGGCAGTGGCTGCAATTCATTCACCCCCGCTGCTCCTTCCCCATATCCAGGACCTTTTTGTGAACGTTGGCGAAGTACTGTCCAAATAGTTCAGCCTTTTAGGTGGGGGAGGGAAGGGGGTTGTTATCACTGCCCGTTCGTCACCTCTCTTTTTGGTAGGTACAGGATCATGTTGATCCAAACTTCCAGCTTCTCAGAGCGACGGTAGACCTGTTCGTTGAAGACACCATCTGATAATAAGTAATTGATCATCCAAGAAAGTACTTAGTTGTTTTACGTCAATATTTGTTTCGTAATGCCATTATTATGGTAATCTGTCATTTTGAGTAACGTCTTTTCAAGTCGATGAAAATTCGAAGAATACCAGTGAAAACGTTATTACAAACAGCATTTCTCATTTTATCGCTAGAAATGCGACGCAAAATGACCTGCAATAAAAAGAGCAACAGCAGCAGCAATAACATAAAACCTTTCATCTCACCATAGTTACGGTCAGTTGAAATGAAATATTAATATTTTCATCATTTTTCTCATACTGAACAAAGATAAATCGTTTCCATCTGAATCTCCTATTATATTTATTATTTCACTGTAGGGCATAATAGTCAGACAAGGTGGATTTATAGCAAGAGAAACCTCATGAAACCACTGAAAAGTGTTTTAAAGTACTTTATTACATTCGTCTGATACTACATAATATGATATATGGAATGCGAAATGAAATTTCTAGAAATTTTTTATCTGATAACGAAGAGAAAGGGCGCAAAGTAGTCTACTGAAGATAATACAGATTACTATATAGTTCGATAACTTTAAAATAGGCATCTTTCGTAAGAAGTTGCGTATTATACCGGATGTTTGAGTTATGAAATTTTAGTTTTTCATGCTCTTCATTTGTGGTAATTTTTCATCGTAAATAAGTTCAAAATTTGTCGAGTGAATTTGGATATTTCAATAACATTTTCAGGCTGGGGGATCATTCAGACAAGCTTCCCTGGTAAGACTGTATAGTTATTCTATACTGGTTTTCGCTCATAGCTAGTAAATGTTGACTCTGCAATGAATAGTTTTCCTCTCTTGTCGAGTTTGCAAAAGTTGGCTATCTTTTTGGAATTTCGAGATATTTTGAATAAAGTAATATTTTCGATATTGGTTTTAATTTGTGACGTTATTTTAAAAGACGTCAAGAAGTAAAACAAACATTTTTGTTGTCAATTTTTAGGCTGAACAAGATGACATTCATACATTTTCACTACGACATTTCGTTTCCGAAGAAACTTCTTCATCAATTTTTTTTAATACCTGTTATTTTTATTACAAAATTCAAAGCCATTTCGTATTCTGAAATACGTCTTATATCAATTGTAGTTGAGAAAGATTGCGCGAATCAATGAGAAGAAGATTGAATGCGTGCATACAGGCAGAAGGTGGACATTTCGAACATTTATTGTGACTTTGATTCAGATCTAGTGTTCCGTTGTTTATTGTTGTTTACAAATTAGCATTTGAAATGCTATATTGAATTAATTTTTTTTTCTAAATTGTTTCACTTTTTGACAAACACATGCACCGATTAATTCAGGTCAAAATATCTCGAAAACGGCTGCTTTAGCGACTTTTGAAATACAAACCTCTTCCAGCTAAAAATGATAGAGGAATCACTTTAATGAAATGAATGAAAAAACACTTTTGTCTAATATCCATTAGTTTTTTTAATTTTTACTACCGGTTTCGGGTTTTATCCCATTATCAAGTAGCTATGATAACTAATACATTCGGAATCTAAAAACGTGGTTTTATAGGTAGTTTGCAGATAAGCAGGATGGAGAGGTAATTAAGTGAATAGGGGTGTAAACGATATGAATTTAACACTGGAGATTATACCACCACCAGGGTTGTCGAACTTATAAATTTGAGAGTGGAGACCTACATAAATCGAGTTGCTCGTTAAGGATTCTAAATTTCGGATTTTTAATCGATTTATTAATTTCCATTGCTTCCAACAATCAATTAATAAATCGATTGAAAATCCGAAATATAGAACCCTCAACGAGTAACTCGATTTATGTAGGTCCTCACTCTTGAATTTATGAGTTTGACAACCCTGGTGATTTCTATAATCTCCAGTGTTAAATTTATATCGTTGACCTCCTATTTACTTTACAAACTCCCTATATAACCACGTTCTTAAATTCCAAATGTATTAGTTATCATACTTGATAATGGGATAAAACCCGAAACCGTCGTAAAACGAAAATAACTAGTGGAAATTGGACTTGAGTATTTTTTCATTCATTTCATTAAAGTGATCATGAATTTACACAAAATAAACAAGTCATCAATTTCACATATAGAGGAAGCGATATTTCCTCTAGAAAGTGTGATACATACATGCACGATAAAGTTGAGACTACCCAAAAGAGACAAAGACCTGTATATGGCGCCCCCTATAATTAAGGGTCAAACTAAAATCAAATTTGAATTTACCATTTTAAAAAATCCCCAAATACCAATTTTTGTCCGAATAACGACATTTCAAAAATTATTCACGAAGAATAAAAATAAAAATAAAGTTTTATGTATCTCAAAAATTGAGTACTTGCGGATCCATGCTTGTATGAACTTTTCACCTTATAAATAACTGAAGAATCGGCCTGTGAAATACCGGATACTTATTATATAACACCCTGTATATCAAAATTAAATTGCACTGGCTGAAACCCACCAGGGAGAATTATAGTAATAATTTACAGTGAAACTAAATTTCAACCAATTCAAATATATATATCCCATATCGTCCGTATCGAAGTTGAGGATCTGTCGGTGAATTTTTCAATTAATTCAATAAAATGATTGTCATCAAAGCTAATTAAAATCTCAATTTCGCCGCACTGCAGAGAGTAGTTGTGTGCAATCAATTATATTCATTTTCTAGCGGATTTCATCATATAAAATTGAAGATTGCATAGTGGCATTTCGCAAATAATTTGCGTTCGTATTCGACGAAAACAACTAGTTTAATAAATACTCGATGAAAAAAATGATGAAAGTATCTACAGGGTGTGTCATAATAAATATGTTCTATAAGTAATTTCAGGGCAGAAATTATTCGAAAATCAAATTTTTTCCTCAATAATCTCTCGATGAACATTTTTACAAACGTTATGGACCTACTTGGGTTTATTTCTCAAAAAATTATAGAATTTTCTCCAGTGGTCCAAGTAGGTACGTGCTTCCTATAATTTTTTTTAAAGTTTTTTATAGACCTATCTACGAAACCGTCTAGGGGGTCAAACAAATAAAATAAAATTATTTACATAAAAAAAAGTCCAATATTTATTAAATTTTTTTCAATATATTGGATTAATTTTCGATATATTGCATTTTTTGAATTTCTGGAGTTATTTCAACGGGGCAAGGGTAGATTTGATTAATACTTCTCTTTAGAATATTGAGAAAAGAAACGCAAATTTAATAAGTGGAATACCTCGTATACAGTGTCAGTCATCAATACTCCCTTGTTCAATTGCTCCATTGTGAATCACTATTTCAATTCCTCATATTTGTTTGCTAGAGGGATCACCTAGGACCATCTTACGAATTTATTTTCATATATACAGGGTGCATCGTTGAAGCGTGGATAATTAGAGTTTAACTTTTCAAATGGAACACCTAATATATTATTATATATTTCAGTAGGGATTATTATTCTTTCAAGACCAGATTTGAGGAGTCTACGTGAAACCGTTGGGAAGATATGACCAAATGACGATTTCGTATGCCCAATGAGTAGGACAAAGAATAGTGAAGATACGGCAAGTCTGGAGTCTCAGGTACACATATTGTGCTAATGAGAGATTTGATAATATCTTCGAAACCTACTAACCTGGTATTTCTGAAGTTGTAATAATAATACCAACTCAAACATATTGGGTGTTTCATTTGAGAAAGTTGAACACTGGCAATCAACGTTTTGATGATGCACTCTCCATAAATGAAAACCATTTCGGAAGATGGTCCTGGGTGGTTTCTACTGCAAACAAATATTAGGAATTGAAATGATGATACACAATGGAAAAATCGACCAAGGGAAAACAGTTCGAGAAATGTGCCGGAGAGTATCAACTAAATGAAACGAACGATTTCGACGAAGTCGAAATACCCTTCTCTCCACACATTCCCACAAAGTGGGAAATATGAGACAAATACCTTTCAGAACACAGCTACTTTCACTAAAGGGCGTCAAATTATAGCTATAAAATCCATTGGTGCAACGTTCCTCATGAAGGACAAAATTGCAAGTGCTAATTGGCAAACAATAATTTATCCTTCAATTGGTAGAAATGACCATCTGTTCTGCATACGCATGTTTCGAGGTATTGCTTCTTATCAGTGATAGAATATGTGAGATAATAACATTGAAGTCATTTTGTTCAACCTAACGAATACATTGTCCAAGCTTTATAGCCTCCATCGCTGCTTCATTCGTAAGCCTTGAAAAATGCATGTTTGAAGGTGGTCGTTTCAACCAAATGGAAGATATTATTGATAGTTTTTATTTCAATTAGCACTCGCAATTGTGTCCTCCTTCAAAAACGTTGTACAACTGGATGTCAGATATAACTCAATGTCCGCAAGGAAAAGTAGTTGTTTTTTGAAAGATATTTGCCCAATATATCCCAATTTGTTAAAATGTGTGGAGAGGAGGGAATTTCGAGCTTCGTCGAAACTATTCGTTAAATCAAGGGAATGCTGTTTATTCATCCTGTAGATGTGGAATTCCAGTTGAAATGTTTGCGTCCCTGTCTTATTCAAAATTGTGTATTGTGATATTTTCAAATTATGGTTTACAAGATTGCTATCAGTTTCTCAATATTTCTCAATCTCTCAATAGAGAACTATAAATGAAATCTAGCATTACACTATTGAAATAACTCGAGTAATTAAAAAAAAAAAACATTATATTGAATATATTTCATAAAAATAATTTTATTCAATGTTTGACCCCTTCACGCTTTCGTACATATCATGTCTGACAAGAAATAATCGAATCAATTTATGAAAAAAAAATTTCAGATATTGAGAATTTACTCCATACTGAACTCACTCTGTATGTCGAATTTCAACAGAACATAAATATTCTCCGTTGTGAAACTGTACAGCCATTATTATTTCCAATGCAATAATAGTTATACTGCATCTCAGAGCATTCCCAGAACACAAGCCTGCATAACTTCAATTACAATTCCGTAGCACGAATGTATCCTCTCCGTGTCTTCTTCTTCTCTATGTGTGTATGGCATGTCTATCTTGGCAACCGGAATCCTCTCCAGTGTGCAGCATGAATGATGGGTTTGCGTTACGTCATACGTGAATTTCTGGTGCATTACGTGAATGTTTTTTTATTATTTGTATTTTTGTGAAACTAGTCAGTATATATCCACTACCCACACAAAATTTACATTTTTTCTCGGTTTTATAATTACAGGATTTTCTGAATCTACTTGCATTTTCAGGATATCAAATGAAGGAATCAAAGCCGGAAGCCAGGTTGTAAAATAAAATCCGAAATATCTAATCAAACACCTGGTATGGTATATATGATGTCTAAAACTACTCCAACATTAGATATTCAATAATAGCCTAAGCTATAGAGGTTTTTTCTCCAACTAAATGAAATATGCAAATGGCCTAACCAATTTTTATAGATATACAGGCTGATTCACGGTGGATGGCACATTAGACGTTTCTGGTGAACCAGACAACGGATCACTTTGAAAATTTAACGGAGGGCATATTCGGACATTCTCTAGCCAACTAAAATATTTTCGACAATGCGGTGTTGCCGCTTCTATTAGAAAGCAGTAGCAACTTTGATTTTTCAAATAGAACACTCTGTATATAATATTATTTTTGGCATTTCCAACAATTGCCCGACAACTTTTCTTGATATTTCCCTATACCTATCTGTTACCGTTTTCGAAATAAAAATTAATTTCAATTTTTTTCTTCGAAAATCATGACTTCTAAAAATGCCGATATCTTTTAGTTAAGAAGTACTATGATATCGAAATTTGGTTTGAAGTTAGGTGATACTTGGACACTTCCCACACGTCAGCCTAATCTCCGTTACTTCAATACAGGGTGGTAAAAAAATACAGTTTTTTCGTTTGCTTGAAAAAGTTGCTGAAATTTGATTATATTAAATGGAACACCCTGTATATTATTGAAAATTCGGAAAGCTGCTGAAATTTGCGTTCTGTCTATGTATTTCATACCGATACCTATCTAGTCAAGTTTCGGACTTTATTTGTGAAAATGTCCCTTCGGAATGGTATTTCCATTCGGTATTTGGTAAGCAGGCCATGATTACTATTTGACAGTAGCGTTGTGACATTCTCCTAATAATATCGACATTTTCGTCACTTCAGAAGTTGCAAATACCTTCAAAACGATGGAACAAAACTATTCAAACGAAGTTCTTATGAATTTGTTTATTATTTTTGGACAGTGTGATAAAATTATCAGCAGAACATGTAGAAAGTTCAATGAAATGTATCCGAATCTACCGCCAATGAACCTCAAGAAATTTATACGAATTCAGAACAATTTCAATGCATTTGGATCAACTTTAAAAGCACCAAAAAACTTGCTTCGACCCGTAACTTCTGAAGACAACCAGATTAATGTCTCAGCATATTTTCACGCATTTCCCGAGTCATCGATAAGAAGTGCTGAAGAAGATTTGGGTATAAAATATTCATCGGTTCAAAGAATCTTGCGAAGACATAAAATGCATGATTATAAATTCACCAAAATTCAAGCAATGAAGCCTCAAGACCCTCAACAGAGAGTAGAATTTTGTGAAATGTTGTTGACACGCATTCAAGAAGATCCACTTTTTTTAAATAAAATTATTTGGACTGATGAATCGAAATTTTCGAGAGAAGGGATTTTCAATAGAAAAAATCGTCATAATTGGTCCAGTGAAAATCCTCACGTCACAAAAGAAGCCGGATTTCAAGAAAAATTTAGTTTTAATGTCTTCTGCATGTTGATGGACAACAAATTGAGGTACGTGATATACGAGGAGTCATTAACATCCAGAAGCTACCTGAATATTTTGGAGAATACTGTAGAGAGTTTCGTGGATAATCTGCCACTCAAAGAATATCGAAACTGTTGGTACCAACTAGACGGAGCTCCTGCACATTGCACAAGAGAAGTGAGCGCAGAACTGGAAAGACTTTTTGACGATCGGTGGATAAGGCGCTTGGGATCATGGAATTGGCCAGCGAGATCACCCGATCTTAATTCATTAGATTTTTATTTGTGGGGAATGTTTAAAGAAAAAGTTTACAAAATACCCGTGCGTTCGAGAGATGGATTGTTAGAAAGGATTGCCCAAATATTTGAAGATTTGGATCCTAATGAAATCAGATCTGCCACCACGAAAGCAGTCAACACCCGCATTTTAAAGTGCTTGGAAGTGAACGGCCAGCGATTCGAACATATTTTGAAATATTCCACATGATTGTTTTACTTTTTTATAATTATTCATATCAATATTTCCAATTTCAAGTTTCTTGGTGCTTTTTTAAAGTTTATCCAAACATATTGAAATTGTTCTGAATTCGTATAAATTTCTTGAGGTTCATTGGCGGTAGATTCGGATACATTTCATTGAAGTTTCTACATGTTCTGCTGATAATTTTGTCACACTGTCCAAAAATAATAAACAAATTCATAAGAACTTCGTTTGAATAGTTTTGTTCCATCGATTTGAAGGTATTTGCAACTTCTGAAGTGACGAAAATGTCGATATTATTAGGAGAATGTCACAACGCTACTGTCAAATAGTAATCATGGCCTGCTTACCAAATACCGAATGGAAATACCATTCTGAAGGGACATTTTCACAAATAAATGCTCATAAGTCCGAAACTTGACTAGTTAGGTATAGGTATGATTTACATATAGAGAAAGCAAATTTAAGCAGCTTTCCGAATTTCCAATGATATACAGGGTGTTCCATTTAATATAATCAAATTTCAGCAACTTTTTCAAGCAAACGAAAAAACTGTATTTTTTTACCACCCTGTATTGAAGTAACGGAGATTAGGCTGACGTGTGGGAAGTGTCCAAGTATCACCTAACTCCAAACCAAATTTCGATATCATAGTACTTCTTAACTAAAAGATATCGTCATTTTTAGAAGTCATGATTTTCGAAGAAAAAAATTGAAATTAATTTTTATTTCGAAAACGGTAACAGATAGGTATAGGGAAATATCAAGAAAAGTTGTCGGGCAATTGTTGGAGATTCCAAAAATAATATTATATACAGAGTGTTCCATTTGAAAAATCAAAGTTGCTACTGCTTTCTAATAGAAGCGGCAACACCGCATTGTCGAAAATATTTTGGTTGGCTAGAGAATGTCCGAATATGCCCTCCATTAAATTTTCAAAGTGATCCGTTGTCTGGTTCACCAGAAACGTCTAATGTGCCATCCACCGTGAATCAGCCTGTATAGATAGATAGGTAGAAAGATAGGCTTCTGGTGCACTTTGAAGCATTTACAGCAACAAAAACTACACATCGGACAGAAACCATTTTGCGCACAGTTGAACCACATGTCATTATCTATCAGTGTCCCCAATATTGTTTGTCTATCTTCAGATCTATGAACATTATGAATGTTTGAAAAATGGTGTCTTTTTCGAGGTTTTCCCGGATTGTCCCAGTGAAAAATGCACAGCTCGTATGAATCCTATTTTGCAGGTTCCATAATTCTCTACAAAAGTTTTGTTGACTATAAAGCGATTCCTCCAATACTTTATTGTCCAAGATCCCAGGGCCGTCAAACGTCACTTATTTTTAAACGAACGAAATGTGTACGATCGAGTAGTGTTAGTATGTACTATGTTCGCATGCCTACCTGCCAGCTTGACCAGATGACCATTTTTCAGATATTAAGGAATCGAGGTTCGTAAAAATACAACTCACTTAGTTGAATTGCCAGTCTACAGATATTTTTCTATAACCCGTGGTGGGTTCATGGACATAGTCACTAGCTACCACCCCCGGAGCTACGAGTTCAAATCTTGATTCCAACAATTTTTTTTTAACCCAGCAGACGCATCACACTAGGGTCAGTCATCTCGGTTGGAAACAGCTTCGACTCTGGGAAGATTTTTGTTCAAAAAGAAATTTAAAAGAAAACAGAATTTTGGTAAATAATATATTTTCTTAATATTTCCTTATGAGTAAAATCCCAGGGCCTTCAGACATAACTTATTTTTGAAAAGATGAAGACTTAGGCTCTGTGTGGTGTATCAGGTACTTTTAAAACCTGCGTGCTTGTGGAGTTCGCTCTGTGACACCTGGGCAGGTACCAGGTGAGAAAGGTAACTAAAAATAAGAGTTACTTAACTTTAATTTGTATAGCTTATTTTTATATGTATTTTGTAGAATATTAATCTGAAGTAATTTCAAAAGTATCAGACACTTTCCATTGACCAGAACTTTTGTCAGACGCTTTAAAGCTCCACAATTACTTCAGAGTGATATTTTACAAAATATACATAAAAATCAGCCACACAAATTTAAGTTAGGTAACTCTTATTTTTAGTTACCTTTGTTACCTGGTACCTGCCCAGGTGTCACAAAGCGAACTCCACAAGCACACAGGTAACAAAAGTACATGAGACACCTCTCAGAACCTCAGTCTTCATCTTTTCAAAGATAAGTTATGTCTGAAAGCCCTGGGATTTTACTTATAAGGAAATAAATTCTTTTATTTACCAAAATTCTGTTTTCTTTAAGATTTATTTTCGAACGAAAATCCTCCCAGAGTCGAAGCCGTTACCAACCGAGATGGCTGACCCTAGTGTGATGCATCTGCTGAGTTTAAAAAAAAATTGTTGAAGATCAGATTTGAACTTGGAACTCTGGGATGGTAGCTAGTGACACGAACCCACCATGGCTTACATAAAAATATCTGTAGACCGGCAATTCAACTAAGTGAGTAGAGTTTTTACGTACCTCGAGTCCCTAATATCTGAAGAATGGTCATCTGGTCAAGCTAGCAGGTAGGCATGCGAACATAGTACATACTAACACTACTCAATCGTACACATCTCGTTCGTTTAAAAATAAGTAACGTCTGACGGCCCTGGGATCTTGCTCTATTATGAGATATTCGAAAAAAACAAAAAATATGTAATTTTTTTCACTATTTCTTGTTTAAAAATAATATATTTTTGCTGAGACGAAAACAGAGGTTTTCATTCACGAACTATCTTATGAAAAGTAGTAGTTTTGCGTCTTTTATTTTGTGTGAAAAGAGCCTCTTTTTTTATCTACAGCTTGGCATATAAAATATAACAGAATGTTGGAAACCTAGAGAAAGGCAGTTGCCAGTACAGAAGTTCATGAAAAAATTCCCTTCAAGCCGATAAACAAAAATAGTAGCTTACAAATAAACTGCCGCGCAAAAAAATATAATGTTGAGAAAGACGAATTAAATGAACTCCTGGGGCCATATTCTCACTACCCTATGTCGCATGCGACAAAATACATCCATCATCTTTTTTGAATATGCATTCAAAAGACATGGATATATTTTGTCGCACGCGACAAAGGATACTAGACATTTGAGAATCGGACCGCTGGTGTCCAAAGGTACTCTGTTCATTTTCCTACTGGCTTGCAATTTTCATACTAACCTTGTTACAGAATACGCTGATTTCTAAAACTCGAAAATGAAAGCATATCATACAGATGACTACAAGACAAAAAATCTTTTATTATATTTTCCTGTAAGGCATATCACAGTCGGGCCCTGTCTCTGATGCTCCGATACAACCAGAGGGCGCGGGTCTCATTCACCCAAATGAGTAGGTGACTATTGTGTGCGAGAATCATGTGCCCTGAGCAGACGAAGTGAACCAAGGATAACGGCCTTCTGCTTCTGTCCGGCTAAGATTTCTGCCGTATTACGGTATGATTTTCAGAATAGAGAGAAGTGTGTCCGTCATTCCACCAAGGACCCATATGATCAGACTCACCATTTGAACAAAATGGTTATAGACCGGGGGATAGTGACAGATTTTGGGACAAGATTATACTCAGTATGCCTTTTGGAGGACAATGTTGTCCGTATATCCTCATGATAATGCATGAATCAAAGAGTCGTCGTAGGTTATTCATATTGACCGCTATGCTAAAGGTTACGGATGACATCCTCACTGCTGCGGACTGAAATCAGTTGATAGTCATGGTTATGCTCGATTACACCAAAGCTTTCGAATCAAACATCAGCTTCTGTTAGCAATTTTAAACTTTTTTGGATTTTCTGCAGTATCATTAGCATACTGCTACTTATCTGACCCAATACAAACAGTTAAGGTCTAAGGTTGAATCTCAGAGTTCTTGACTGTGGAGAATGGAGTTCCATAGGGCTCGATTTTGGGTCCCTTACTCTTCATTCTCTATACTCATAAATTCGTCAAGCATATACAATTTAGCAAGTGTCACTTTTATGCCGATGACACACAGATTTATTCGTCATTTCCTGAAACTGAACTGATGGAAGCTAACACACAACTGAACTCAGAAAAATTTTGCCTCTCCATACATCCCGGAAAACCAGTTGCAATATTGTTCGGCAGGAAAATGGCCCGCAACCGTTGTCTTGATATCCTGAACATCAAAATCAAAGACACAACAATTATTCCTAGTGAAAGTGCTCTTCCCTAAATTTTACCAAACACGTCAACTTAGTTATAAGACGAGCTTTCTGCTATTTGAAATTGATATACGCCAACAGAAAAATACTTGACAAACGTAGTAAATCTACCTTATGTGAATCCCTTGTACTCTCGCACCTAAACTATGTTGACATTATATATGGATGTCGAAAAGAGATGCTCAACGCATTCAGCTCGTCCAAAACTCTTGCGTTCGTCTAATTTGTGGTAAAGGCTCATATATCTGGTCCATTGAATGAACTAGGATGACTAAATATCGAGAGGAGGAGAATACTGCAAATTTCATAAAATAATTACTACACAAAAACTATCATATCTATACGAAAAAATCACTTTTTGCACTCACGTCCACAATATCAACGTCCGGTTTAAATCTGGACATACTCCACCCAGTCACACCTCTGCTCATTACCGGTCCTCTTTCTCTCACATGATCGTATAACTGTATAACTGGTTACCAGAATCCTTGAAGAGATTGAACATGTTGTGCTTCAAAAAACATTTGAAAGAACTACTTCGAAACTGTATCTTGAACTTTTGACAAGTCTATCACCAACTCCTGGCATGAGTTATACATAATGATATTTGGTAATTTTCGTTGTTATTATTATTTTTTCCCTTTGGTGTTTTGGCATCGACTGCTATGGTCAACAGCCACTATTCTTACTATAATCAGTTTAATTATTATTATAAGTCTCACTCTAATGTATATTTTCTTATTATCATTATATTTGTTTGAGTTTGAGTGGAAGAAAGCACTTGTCTGATTCTGTGTGGCTAAGACAAAAGCTAACTCTGCCTTTTGGTAGGAATCTGTTCAGTAGTGTTATTGTATTTTTCTACCTTTTTTTCCTAACAATAAAAGCGTTTATTATTATTATTAGAAACCACTGGCATACCGTTAGGTTGGGCGGAGAATTCTCTTTTTCAATTTCAAGTTCACGTGACCCTACTAGCCGTTCGGACCCACTCTAACGGCCTAATGGTTTTTCAAGTATTTTAGCATTATTGTTCAATTACGAAACATATGGCAGCCTTATTGAAATCGTACTCGAATAACTATAATAATTATAATAATAATAATTTTTTAATATGAAGAACCTACGACGAGTCTTTGATTCATGCATTATTATCAGTAGATAACAAATGAAAGAGCAACGGGAGGTATACGTCAGCAGAAAGTGCACGTGTCAGGTATCAGATTACATTTGATAACATCCGGTCAATGAAATTTGATACGGGTTCAATGACCTATTTCAAGGTTAATGAATGCACGTGTTGGATATCAAATTACTTGGAATTTGCTGACGCCATATTTCCGGTGGGCGAAATTTGATACGGGTTCAATGACCTCTTTCAAAATTAATGCACGTGTCGGATATCAAATAACTTGGAATTTGCTGACGCCATATTTCCGGTAGATGAAATTTGATACGGGTTCAATGACCTATTTCAAGGTTAATGAATGCACGTGTTGGATATCAAATTACTTGGAATTTGCTGACGCCATATTTCCGGTGGGCGAAATTTGATACGGGTTCAATGACCTCTTTCAAAATTAATGCACGTGTCGGATATCAAATAACTTGGAATTTGCTGACGCCATATTTCCGGTAGACGAAATTTGATACGGGTTCAATGACCTATTTCAAGGTTAATGAATGCACGTGTCAGGTATCAGATTACAATCGATAATATCCGGTCAATGAAATTTGATACCGGTTCAATGACTTCTTTCAAAATGAATGCACGTGTTGGATATCAAATTACTTGGAATTTGCTGACGTCACGTTACAGACCAGTCTCGACAAGTAGGAGAAATCCGAGATGGGTTTAATGACCTCTTTCAATAAGTGCACGTGTCAGGTATCAGATTACATTCGATAACATCCGGTCAACGAAATTTGATACGGGTTAAATGACCTTTTTTAAAATAAATGCACGTGTCGGATATCAAATTACTTGGAATTTGCTGACGCCATATTTCCGGTAGACGAAATTTGATACGGGTTCAATGACCTATTTCAAGGTTAATGAATGCACGTGTCAGGTATCAGATTCCGTTTGAAAACATCCGGTCACGTGTCATCAGCAGAATCCAATACAGGTTCAACTACCTCTCATAAAGTCAAAACCTATGAGAGAGCAATAGGAGTCAAGGTCAACACCTATGAGAGAGCAATGGGAGTCAAGGTCAAAACCTATTATATTGTTTCATTTGGAAAGTCCTGGAGTCGGAAACGATACAATGAAATGGAAACACACATCTTTGTCAATGATGATATGACTTGAAGATAACAAATGATTTTCAAAAAATCACTTTGCTTCCCCTCCATCGCATTTTTATATATTACTATAAGATAAGTTTATCCAACTCCAGTTTGTGTCAAACGATCAATATGTTCACAAATCTTATCATTTTACAAGCCATTTGGCAAGGGTTTCTCTTCATTCAACAGCCCAACAACGTTTGTGAAGTTTTCATATGCTTTGATATTAATGGTACTTGGAATGAAACTTGGCCCTCCAAGTGGGCGAGGATGATTCCGTTTGAATTCAATGATGTGGAAACTCTAAAAATTTCAATACCAGCCAACAGCACAGAATACAAGTTAATAATGAGGAAATATAATTCAACTGAACGGACAGATAGGATCAAGCTATATCCCTCCCCACCATCAGCTAATATAAGAGATGATTCAGAGTCTACAATACTTCAATCTCTGATTTACTACATAGCTTTCTGCTCTTCAGTAACAGTGCTCTCTTCATTGGTGGAAAGATTTCAAAAAATATGGAGGGAACTCACTGCCTGATGGATCTTATAACCAAACATGAGAAGCTCAAACCTTTATATAAATTCACCGAAGATGAACTACGACAATTTCCACTACAATATTTGATTCGTAAGGCTAGACCTCAGGAACTTCTATTGGTATGGCACAAACTACCAGATGAATATATGGGAAACTTTGAACTACAGGTTCAGCTACCTTGCTTCATTCATCACAATCGACCTGAGTGGATGGAACATGTAGATGGTCCGGCTCCTTCACAATCAAAATGTTATTCATGCTTGGGAAGTTTAAAGTGATATGTTTTTAGGGTATTTGAATAAAAAACAATTTTTTCAATATTCTCGTTTTATTCGATAACGATTACAGATCCAAAATTCATTCATCTATCAAATTCTCTGACATCAATAAATAGGAGATCCAACACTGCGTCCTCATCTTTAGGATTCAACTTTTGATGACCCCAGGCTAATGTTTGAACATTATTGGGCAAAACAAATCTTTTGTCATCACTAGATAATAACGCAATTTTGTTTCTCAACTCCGTATAAATAGTGTGTAAATGAGAATTAAAAATGTACATTTTTCGCAAGATAGAGCCACCCCTTTCAACAATTCGAATATAATCAGAAATTTGAAGTGAAGTCTCTATAACATTTTTAGAAACCCCTTTAGCCTTTTTCATCACTGTTGTAGCTTTAACACAGTATGCCTTCGCACCTGTACCATAAAAACATTCTATTGGCGTTCCTGAAAATTCATCTTTCATCCTACCGACAACTGATTTTGTTTTAGGAATTTTGTGAATATTGTCAAATGTAAAATTTGATGTGTCGAAGAATTGAATATTTTCCCTAATGTCATCGTAAACATTTTCTGTGAATATCTCCAAAATCAGTGAATCGGTATCTGTGTAACACAGTTTTGCTTTATCGCCATATTTTGTTTTGATATAGCCATAAAAAAAATCATAAATGACAGTTTTCGAAATATCCAAAATTGAAAAGCCTACGTAAAGCGGTTTGTCATAGGTTACTGTTAATTTCTCCATTTGAACAGCTACCAAATTTTCATCGAACAGTGAACAGGATTTGAAATGAGGTTTTGCTATAAATCCTTCAGCTCCCACAGACCTTGGAAGATTTTCCCAGTGACTGCAAAGTTTTATGTTTTGTCTCTTATCCACGTTCTCCATAGTTTTTCCAAATATTGAGTTCATGATGAATTTGAAGAGATCACGTTCGAATTCGTTCCTGGCAGAATTCCGTAAATTGGTATTCAAATCGATATATTGCTTTAACCATGGTGACTGTGTGAATTCCAAAACTCTATGCACCTTCTTCAGCTTCAATCCGTATTTCAAACATTGCTTCAAGTTTCGGTAGTGTATGATGTATCTTTCCTTTGTCATCAATTTTGGAGTTAACTTCGAATATTTACTTCCAGGAGGCTTAATATTCTCTGGACAGAAAGGGAGGTCATTGTGATCATCATGTAAGTTTGGCGGATAATCCAAATCAACTTCCAATACGTATCCTTTCGATGATGTATCCCCAACTACAAAACAGTCAAAGTTCTCTAGTTCATACTGCTCAAGCCATCTGAAATCACGCATTGGAAGATATTCACTCATAGCAGCTCCATACAAGTTTGTTGCGTCAAGATATAAAATATATGAGTTCGGTTTGGATGGATCATAAGTTGGTATGAAATTATTATTAGCTATAGCCTTTCTTTTACTACATTGGCTTACACCACCACGAATTCCTTTCTTGAAAAAGTGAACCATATCAATATCAGTTAAGAGCTGTAGTTCGATCTTAGTTAAACGAAGCATAGCATCCCAACTGGGTGAAGGAGCTGTCACATATTGGGCTGGATCCAGTTTATATTTTTCTAAACACACATCCCGGAAATTCTCGAATACATCTGCCAATGGTAGAACATCTGATTTCAAGTAGACATCAGAATATTCTCCCAAAGTTGAACATTCAAATTCTTGCCATACTTCACGAGCTCGATCGTAATCCTCGTCTGAAATATCTCTACTATTCAGGATATCAAAGAATTCAGATTGACTTGGTAATGTAGGTTGGTTCAATTTTTCATGAGAATCTACATATGAATAAGGAAAAACGCCTTTGCGTCTTATCATATTGAATTTTCTATCATCATGAAAATATTTTCTCACCTCCCGACATTGGGATGGTTTCAGTGTTTTACTCAGATTATCTAGAGATTTGGATAAGAAGCGAAAAGAGTCAGTAAATCTCAGAGAGATATATTTGTCTCTCACTTTGGGGTTTTCTGATTTCTCAACCAAGTATGATTTGGTGAATGAAATATATTTCTCCTTATTTTGAGCAATTACTGAGATATTCTCTTTATTCGAAGCCAGTTTTTTTATGAACAGATGACAGTCATAATTTGTCAAATTATGGAAGAACACAGGAATGTATCTCACCAGTTTATATTGCAAATTGCATCTGGAATGAGCACTCGCACGGTATACACCTGTCAAGTGACAGTGATCTCGGACTTTGGTGTCTTCAGGTTTGTATGAGTTACCACAAATATGACATTCTGTGGAAATCTGAAATTCACTCTCTTCTTTTATTGAAAGTGGCAGAATTTCTTTCACATGTTTCAAATGTTTGTTATATAGATCCAGAACGAGCTCATCCAACATTTTAACAAAAACCTCGGCGCAATCACTTCCACGATATTGTACAAATTTCGAGTATTTGTCATCAAAATTACACTTCACATAAAAAGCGAATGAATATGGCTCGTGTTCATACGCTTTTAATGTGAATGAATGATCATCTGATGGTTCAGTATGATGAATAGGCTTCAGCAAACTCTCAAAATCAGCATAAATCACAAAAGGAACTGGAAGTTGTTTTTCCAGATTGGTAAATTTGAGAATATTTCCAGGTACAACCTCGCCATACTTGTTAGTAATCATATCTGGTTTTGGAAGTAAAACGCACAGATGATTACAATCATACTGTTGATGAGTCATCAATTTTTCACTTGTAGGAAAGAATTGGAGACAACCATCACAAATATATACACGCCCATTATGCTTAGACTTTTGCTTTGAAACTAACTTTGATAAATCTGTAATGAGGCAGTAGTGATAATTTTCATCCAAATCATCTATCACTAGAAGGTTCACATGTGTTGCAGGTCGATGTGTTGTGAAATGTAAGGGTCCCACGATGTTGGTTGTCATTTTACGTTCTTTGAATTTTGTTTCTATCCCGAAAACATTGATGGATATATTGTTCATTTTTTCAAATTTGGATATATCCTTTAGTTTAACTGGAAAATCAATACCTTGGAAGTTAAGTAATGTAGTATAATGTGGATATGAAGATGGGCTAGAAGGATCTCCATTAGATGGAAAAATCGCTGCCATAATGGACCATGCAAAGCAAGCATTATCCAAGTTCTTCACATTCAGAACGGCTCGTTTTATATTAATGGATTTGGGCAACATGATATATGAAGAGGCTGATAGTGGATTGTATTTGTTCATATTCACATCCAGATACCATATCTTCTGTAATGACCAGCCTCTTTCCTGGAATTCTGAAGCCTTTGAAATCATTTCGTTTCTAAATTCCTCATAAAGCCAATCCAAGTCAGTGGAACGAGTTGTTGTTTGGTTTTTGGTGTTGAAGGATTTCATATCATTCAACTGTTTCTCAGATATGATATAATGTCCGAACAGTTCAAAATTAATTTTCAAACTTTTATGTTCCTGTATATATTCAGAGATGATGTTCAGAACTTTCGGTTTCACATCTTCCATGAAGTTGACATAATCAATATGATGTCCACTGCTTTTAAATCGATAACTTGCTATTCTATTCTTAAATGCATGTTGCAGTTTTTCGATGCCATCTTCCAGTTTCGATGAAATATTCGCATGCAACCTTTTTCTTGACTGCTGAGCGCTGGTGGATGCAACACTCAGTTCGAGTATTTTTGACTGCGGAACACTGGTGGATATATCATCCAATTTGACTCTTTTTGCTGGTACACCATTAATTTCTTTGGAAGGACAGCTTTTTTGCAAATGTCGGCGTAGATTATCTCTTCTCGAAAAATTCTTGTTACATTTGTCACATTTCATGATTAATCAACCTCAGTGGTGGAAATACTAACTGTAATTGTTAGAACAGTCCCGATTAAATACATGTAGCTCTCGATATACGCTTGCGCATTGCTGTTTCTATAGCGATCAATGACCTTGTGGGGAACATCTGGTGTCTAGACAGTCGAATGCTATGAGGTGAATGACTTGCCGAGTTATCATTGATGATGAATTGCAGATGTTGCAAGGTGGACGACAGCTGGTGTCGGAATAAACAAATATTATGACTTGTCGAGGCAAGTCTCAAGTGCTGACATAATAAATTCCTGTAAAAAAAATCTTAAAGAATACAATGCTTTTTTGGAAATATATTTATTGAGATGTGTCCATAATATACATTTGATATAGAGAATGAACATTTGAAAGAGCACATACACAATTATCTTTAGTATGATGAAAACAACTTGTTTCAGATGCTCGTAAACCGGGATGTTCTTCAAATTCTATGACTGGCTGCTGGGTGAATTTTTTGATGTATTCTGCTTTTTCCCTTCCTTTGACAAAAATAGTATCAACTCCCTCAGTGAGCCTCTTCATTATATTCCCAAATTGATGTAATGGTGTGAATCCATCATTCCAATCTATACAATGATGATTATACATCAACCAAGTGGCCTGACTATGGAATTTTGGTGGGAGCATGTTCAATGGAAATGGAGGTTTGAACACATAGTGAGAAACTTTAATTCCATCGAATGCAGCCAATTCCTTTGTTATAAATTTATCATTTTCGATAGTGAAACCTTGCACATCTATAACCAATATCATATTTTCAATTTGATAAGTTTTCTTATTAATGATTGTTTCGAATTGTATGACTCAATCAATTGTTTGAGTACTTTCAGGTTCTTATGATGTTGCTTCAATCTTCTTCGATACTCCGATATCATTTTCGAACTGATTTTTCTAATATGTAAGTCTATATATATATATATATATATATAACAACATGCGGAGCATGCGCATTAAGATTGTTTAATAATTTTCGTCAATGGATTATATGAAAATTCTTTCTCGTGTAGAATAAGGCAGTATGCAGTTACATCTTTGGGTGTGGTTTCAGCAGTTTCAATTTCAATTCTAAGTACGATGGAACCGGTCTGAATAGCTTCTCTTTGACGTGAACAGTCGATGTGGACCAGAGGTGCCTTCACTTTGAATTCATTTGGATTGAGAATAGGTTGATTTGATTTGAGATAGTAGTAACTCTCTTGGAAGTTGGCATACATTTCATAGAGTTTTGCAAACTTGTTATTTTTGAAATCAAGATTCAAGTCATTGTAAGGATATCGTTCGGAATTCAGAAATACTCTCAAATTGCTGAGATTGCAGTGGTCGAATGTACTCATATCAGTGGTGAGCTTTCCTTTTTTACCTTGTTGAAATGCAATAATAACATGTCGCGGAGTTTCAACCTTCGTAGTTGTTTTCACAGCCCAAGTATGTCTTGTTGTTTCATTCAGAGAAGGGTACTCAATCAATTCCCAGCTTCTGAATTTCAGAGGAAGTTCGACATTGCTATTTATTATTTTATTCAACTCTAGTTGTTCCTGAATACTTAGTGTCACGTGAGGGACACACCAACTCAGTTTGCTTATGCTCACATTCGGTTTTTCAGAATCATCTATACTAATCACAGCATCCAAATCATGACTCTCACGAATCAAAACTAGTTCTTGTCTCATATTGATCACAATTTTTCTGAAGTCTTCAAAAAAGCCAGCCCATAGCTTGAGCGGAATACATACATTGAAATTCCCATCATCATCAACTAATATTTTATCTCTCGTCGCAGCATTCACATCATCAAGTTTAGGAAACCAACCAGCATTTTGCATAGGTATACTTTCATTTTCATTCATGGATAGGTAATTTTTCATCGTTGATACTAGTCCAATGTTTCTGACAGAGTCTACCACCACACCGTTCAGCTCATATCGGAGTTCACGAAATAAAAACGATATTGCATTGTTGATGAATTTTATTTTCGTAATTGGCTCCCCATCCGGTCTTGTGAGTTTTTCCTCTATATAGATATATGAGTTACAAGGTGATGTATAAGCGTCCAAGTCCTGAATTGGAATTCTTATTTCGTCATTATATTTGATTTCACTGGTGATATAAGGTTGATATGTATGAAACTGATAATCTTCGATTGCATTGTCACTGAATGGTTCACTCGTGATTTGTAGCAATTCCATTATATCAAGAGTTCCAATCCCAAAGACTTCAAGTACTCTTTGTGTTTTGGTGTTAGTAATTCGGCAGTTGCTTTCATACTATATTTCGAAGGTCGCTTAACCTTCTTTTTATAGGGTTGCTGGAATGCTGATTTATCAAATCTCCAGACCATTGTTTAAAGAGTCTTCCTTCTCAAGTGCAATCTAACAGTAACTTCTTCGTTCCGGAAATCAATTAAATTCAAATTTTGATCGACAACTCTCACCGTTATGTTGTTGATTGTCTTGATAGTGACGGGGAAATACAGAATATTCAATGGGGTTTCTACTATTTTATACCCTCTTGGTACTGTCGGAAAGAATTGATGAATCATGTGCACTGGATTGCCATTCAAAAATGAACCCATCGCAATATTGCAATCAACACAAATTGTATTGATTGAAAGAATTTTCACTTCATGATCTGATTTGTAGATGTTATTTGCATTGAGGACTCTCTTTCCGAAGCCTAATAATTGACCAATGGAATTTTGTACTGAAAAATTGATTTTGATATTGGTCCGAATGACCACTTTTGAAGTAGTCCAATTTGGGTCGATTGATACCTCAACATATTCATTGTTACTGGTCATCTGTTTAATGAGGATATCGAGAATATCTGTTACATCATAAAATCCTTCAGGAATTATATAACTAAATTCATCTCGTTCCCCCCATACCAAAACATTGTTTAATTTTGTTATATTCGGAATAACATTGAAAGAATCGAAATTTGCCAAGCCTATTTCATACTCCATATCATCATCCAGATAAATTGGAGGGTTGAAATTATAAATCAACACTGAAGATGAATCACTCAATGTGAAAGTAAAAGACATAACTTCCCAATGATAGTTTATTGATTAGTGAAGGAAATACATGAGAGATACTGATTATATAAAAACAAAAGACAGTATTGCCCACACTGATAAGAATTAAACTTCTGTAAAGAATCATAGTTATATTTGATATTTTTAACGTCACCAGCGCCGAGGAAATATTTTATCAATTCCTTTGGTGGTTTGAGATTTCCATAACTATCGAAATATATAACTTCATCATTATTCTTGAAGTATGCCGTCCAATGAGTTCCTTCTCCTACGTCAGAATCAAGATTGATAATGCCGCACTCCTTGCTCTTTATTTTTGTGGGAAGTTTATCCCTCATGAAAACACCTCGAAAGTAAGGAATCCTCAAACGTTTCGCATTCTCTATCAAATCGATATTGGTTAAGGCTCGGCGTGGTAACTTCAACAGTTTTTTTGATACGGTTGAGCAAACATTCCATAACCTTTGCGTGGTCTCGAATATAAACCTTTTCCTTTTTGTTCCATCGCTAAATCATGTCTCTTTTGCTCAATGAGCCTTCGTTTATCAGATTTTGCTTTGTTAACTGCTGAAGCAATAGATGCTGCTCCACCTCCTACAGCACCTAACGCACCTAGTAGTGGTAGTAAAAATGGGAGAAATCCACCTTTCTTTGGAATTGGTATGACTCTTTTCTTCTGTTTATTCTTTCGTTTCTTGGCAAGTTTCAGTTCACCACCGTTTTTTTGTTTCTTCGGTTTTTTTATTTTTTGTTTCAATCCCATCCCCAACTTGCTCTTAAGATTCATGATATTAGATACACCTAATGCTGTTACTTTTTCCCCCAATTGTGCATTGGATGATTTTAAACGTTCGGAAGCAAATGTTGCCAGTTTCTTGTCTGCAATATTTCTTGATTCTATATCTTTACTTTTGGAATAAGCAATGTCGTGTTGCTTACAAGCCTCGTCGAGTGGATTTACGCCTTTGTCCCCTCTCAGTAATCTCTTTTTCAATTTGGTACCAGGACCACAGTAATTATATCCAGGGACATGTATTTCTACTGGAATTTTATTGATCAAAGTATTCAGAAAACCTCGACCTTTCTTTCTTGTGTTTCCACTCGTACTAACGACTGATTTCTTTTGCTGTCCCATTATATTATGTTTTGATCAACTTAGATACACGTATATATACATATTCCATCTGCACTAATGTTAGTATAAAGATTATTTCCATATGATGAAGACCGAAAAACAAAAGGTGTTGCTTCCGGTTATTAATCATGATGAGATCAATGTAGAGAATAATGTTAGAAAACATGGTGCGCTATTTGGAGGTCAATCTAAAAGAGGTTTACTCGTTGGAGCAAGTGGATCAGGCAAAACTAATGTGATGTTGTCTTTGCTGGAGCAACCCAACGGCCTTCGTTTCACGAATGTATACTTATTTTCAAAATCATTATATCAACCTAAATATAATTATTTGAGGATTTTGCTGGCACCTATGAAAGAAATTGGTTTCCATGAATATAAGGATTCTGTTGAAGTTATCCTTCCTGAAAATATACATGATCATTCAGTCATAATATTCGATGATGTTACTACATGTGATCAAAATATAATCAAAAATTATTTCTGTTTCGGCCGTCACAGACACACGGATTGTTTCTATTTATGTCAAACTTATTCTGCCATTTCCAAACAACTCATTCGAGATAATGCTAATTTGCTCATGATCTTTCAACAAGATCTAACAAATCTGAAGCATATATATGATGATCATGTCAGTATAGACATGTCCTTGCAGAATTTCAAAGAACTATGCTCTTATTGTTGGAAAGACAAATTTAGTTTTCTCGTTATCGATAAAGATTGTTCCTTAAATGAGGGGCGATACAGAAAAGGTTTCGATACATTCATTTATATATAAACATCAAGATTGTGGTATAGTTGTCAGTCATCATGAATAGTCAATTAAATGAACAACTATTAAGAGCAAGGAAAGCTTTGAGAAGAAAATATAAGACATTGAAATCCGATATAGCAAAATCTCATTCACATTTAGAAAAAACTTATGAACCAATCACTCAACCTTTGAAAGAGTTTTTGTCTGCTGTTCAACAGCCCCTAACGACTCAGTTCAAGCAAGAATTGAAAAATGAAATTAAATCACCTCATTCAAGTTCTCAGTCGACACCCCAAAAATTGCATAAATCAACACATCATGAGTTTTATCAACCAAAATCTCAAGAATTTCATGAACCGACACCTCAAGAATTTCACCAACCAACACCTCAAGAATTTTATCAGATCACTCCTGATGAAGAGACATTTCAACATGATTCAACCGCTCCAAAATCCGACTTCGATGGAAGTTATTTCGAGGAAAGTATGCGCCCTGTACTGAATCCACAAGAACAATACTTACAACAGTTTGCGATTCCTTTGCCCCGTGCATATATAGAAGACAAAATTTCAGATACGAAAAATACGTTTGATGACACTTTTGGAGTTTATTTTGATCCGTCTACGGAAAAATATGCCATAGGTAGCTCCTCTGTGGATTTTGATGGTGCCGATATTGTTATTGATAACAAGTTCAAATACAGTGGAACTGCAGGCTTATATGAATTGCTGTTCAAGAAACAACCCCTTGGGTATAGAAATAAAGATGTTGATTCATATATCGATATAATGAGAAGAAGTAATGCACATTACCTCCATTATGATCCTGCAAGGGGTTTATCAACATCACATGCATCAAAGTTTGTTAATATAATAAAACCACGAATTACATCCTTACACTCTTTAGCTAAAGAACGAAATCTTGAAAAAACTCAAAAAGATACCAGTTTATCTCTTCCCAAATACAGGTCAAGAATTAGTTCGGCCCCAGGTAGGACTACAAGGAGTAAAGTGGGCTCAGGGCTAACTATGCTTGATTTCAACAACATACCGGTTGAATATAAATATTTTGATGATTTCAATGAGCTAGTGGAGCAATTGAAACTCTTGATTGCATCACAATGTGCTGGAAATACCGGTGTGAAAAATGAAATTACAAGCATATTGGAGGAACTTCGCGAGGCAGGAATAATAAAATAAAAAATCTCCAAGATTTGACATCATTCGGTGTTTAGCCGTGACATCATGCCCATCGATAAATTCGGAAGACATTTCCTGAGAACATCTCAAACACCATATGCTAAACCAGAAACACTTTCAAGAGCCTCACCGATCAATACACCTTTCTACATATGGGATCCATCTTCGTATCATACGAAATGTGTTCTTCATTTGAGGGCAACCAAGGATATCAGGAAGAGTGTTGTTTTTTTTGTGTTGGAAAATGATGCGACGTCCTATGAATTTCCTGTTTCTGGAAAAATTGAAAGCATCAATTCTATACCAAATGATGTATATATATATCACTAGTTGAAGAAGATGCAGATACTGTTCCGTTAATTAGCCTCATAGGAAAGGTTTTAAATAAAGGTGATAAGATCACTTTTTTAGTCAATCAGCAGCAACATAATCAACTGTATGTCGAAATTGTACTTCAGTGCCCGATATCTGAAAATGGATAAAGTCAAAGAAGACATTGTAGGAGAATTACACAGAAATTCACGAAGACGATTCAAAAGAAGGCGTGTTATCATCAAGGGTTTGAATGATCTACTTCAAGCTGATTTAGTTGAAATGATTCCTTACTCCAAAACTAACAAAGGATTTAGGTACATTCTGGTCGTTATAAACGTATTTTCCAAATATGTTTGGTGTGAGCCCGTTAAAACTAAAAGTGCATGAGATGTGACTGATGCCATGCAAAAAATATTAAGAGATATGAAAACTAAAACCAAGAATTTACAAACTGATATGGGAAAAGAGTTCTACAATGGAAAATTCAAGCAGCTGATGGATAAGTGGAAAATTAATCATTACAGTACTTTCTCCAATTTGAAAGCTAGTATAGTTGAAAGAGTAAACAGAACTTTGAAAAATAAAATGTGGAAACAATTCAGCCTACAAGGAAGCTACAAATGGTTGGGTATTCTACCTGATATAGTTTCTAACAATAACAATTCCGTACACAGCACGATAGGAATGAAACCCAAAGATGTAAAAAAAATCCATGAGAAGTATTTACTCAATAACATCTATGGTCATCTCAAAACAGTGGATCCAAGGAAACGAAAATTTAAACTCAATGATCATGTAAGAATAAGTAAGTACAGGGAGGCATTTGCTAAAGGGTATACACCAAACTGGTCCAATGAAATTTTCACTGTGAGAAAAGTCTATCAGTCAAATCCTGCTGTTTATTTTCTCAAAGATCAAAATGATGTTGAGATACAAGGTGGATTTTATGAAGAAGAACTCCAGAAAGTTAAACATCCCGATGTGTTTCTAGTAGAAAAAGTCCTAAGAAAAAAAGGAGACAAACTCTACATCAAATGGTTAGGCCTGAGCAATCAGTATAATTCGTGGATATCAAAAAATGATTTTGTATGATATTTTTCCAAATAAAACGATATGAAATTCACAAAACAGTTTTATTTATACAATATTTACATTATAAATTATTCACAAAATCTTTGCTTGAAAATTATTTGTCTATGTGTTGAATCCAAAATTGGAGCGATGATATTCGAAGTTACTGTTATTCGCCTCTCAAAGCGCATTCTATCGATTGCTTCATAAGCCCAATATGTTTTCCGAGAATTCTTGTATGCAAATTTCCATGTGAACATATAATAAGTTTTATTACGACTTTCATCAATGGCCACACTCCTATTCATGGTTCATCAGAAAACTCAGCTAAGAAAACTTCTGGGTAAAGATGGATGAATTCCAGAGTTAGACTTATATTTTCACTATTGTGGTTCACCCTTGGTTGCAGCAGATTTAAAGCATTTTGCAACACATCACCACTCAGCTTGCACAGTCCATTTTTCAAAATTTGGAAATATTCTCCATAATGATATCTTTTCAAGATATCTACCCTATAATCAATTAGGGATTGGAGTTCCCATAGGTTGCAAACTGTTTCGAACCCCAAGTACACTGAGAAGTGGTCTTTTATGATTTTGACTACTCTTCCATTAGTAAATTGGCTAAACTCAATGGTGAATCTATCGTCTTCAATGGTCTTCGGTTGATCTGATGAGTACAAATAATTGGTGATGATTCCTTGGTGTGTCAAAAAATGCTTCCACTCGTTTTCTGTGAAAATCACTCGGTCTCCCTTTGTTGTGTTCACGGTACACAAGTAACCAGTAGGTTCTCGGAAGAAATACTTTATTAATATCAACGTACAACAAACACCACTTTCAAATTACTTTTTAAGTAGACATTACCATTTGACAACTGTCAAGTACTGGTTGTAATTGTTCCTACCAAGTGTTCTACCTATTAGCCTGTTCAGGATATAACACTCCTTTCCCCACTTCTGTAGAACTGTTCATGACTGTGGATGAAATGTAGTCTCCTAAATAACTCGGACTTCGTTTGCTCCTTTGAGGTCTGGCTGAACTCGTACTTAGATCTCTCGGAGGTCTTGTTTGTTCATCAGGCTCATCAGGAAGTTCAGAACTAGCTGACGGTTTCTTTTGAACATCTGGTCTCAATCCACGATCATCTGAATCAATAAGTCTGCTGCGAATTTGATCTGTATGTCTGTGTAGATCGACTCCATCTAACGTTTTCAGGCGATACGATACCGGACCCAGTGATGTGTCCACAATGGCTGGACACCATTTATCACCGAGGCCATAATTTCTAGCGAATACAGGGCTGCCTTCTTGATATACCTTAGGTACAGAGTTAGCATCCATCTTTACCTCTTGCTTAGTTGACATTTCTTGTAGGAAATCTGGATGTACCGTATCTAACATAGTACGCAGTTGTCTTGACATCAATAACTCTGCTGGACTTTGGCCTGTCGTTGAACTTGGAGTGATATGTTGTTGCAATAAAAATCTTACAAGCTTTGTTTTCATGTCGCCAATCGATAACTTTTTCAGTGCTTCCTTTGTGGTCTGTACTATGCGTTCTACCTGGCCGTTGGAAGCAGGATGATAGGGTGCTACTCTTGCATGTCTGATCAGGTTCTTTTGCAAGAATTCCTGGAACTCTTGTGAAATAAATGATGTTGCATTGTCAGATACAATCACTTGCGGAATCCCATGGGTTGAGAATAGTTCTCTTAATACTCCAATTGCTGCATGTGATGCAGTGGATGGCACTATGCGAACTTCTAACCATTTGGAGAAAGCGTCAATGACCAAAAAGAAGATGTGACCTAGAAATGGACCAGCGTGATCTACATGGAGTCTCACCCATGGTGCTCTTGCATATTCCCAGGGATGGAGAGGGGCTTTAGGAGGCATTGATCTGTTTTGTTGGCACGTTTGACACTTCCCAACCATAATTTCGATCTCACTGTCCATACCTGGCCACCAAACGTGTGACCGTGCTAATGCTTTCATCTTGACTATCCCAGGATGTGCAGTATGAAGAATGTCCATTATTAAATTTTCTACCTCCTGACGGAATAACTACTCTGTTTCCCCATAATAAGCAGTTTCTGTACGCTGAGAGTTGCATTCTTTTTTGCCAAAAACATTTCTCTTCGGTTGTTAAGTGTCTTGTTTCTCCTGGCCAACCTCTGAGAATCCACTGCATAATTTTGGAGAGAACTGGATCTTTCGACGTTTCTGCAGCTACTTGTTCGGCCGTAAAGGGTTTTTCAGGCACTGTTTCCAACATACAAACTTCTAGAACAGGAGGAGCTTCAGTTTCATTACATTCAAGTGGTAGTCGACTCAGCGCGTCAGCATGTGGAATGGCACTTCCGGAAACATAAACAAGCTTATAATTGTAACTATTCATTATAAGTTTCCAGCGAAGCATTCTTGGTGAAATAACTTCCGGAACTGGTTTATTTTCGCCCAGTATACCCAAAAGTGGTTTGTGATCGGTGCGAATTTCCACAAACCTGCCGTAAATATAGTCATGAAATTTCTTCAAAGCAGTGATGATAGCAAGAGCTTCTCTGTCCAGTTGAGCGAAGTTTCTCTCAGTTTTCGACATTGTACGACTGTGAAATGCTATTGGTTTCTCTTCCCCATTCGGTTCTATGTGACTCATCACAACACCAACACCATAAGGACTGGCATCACAGCTGAGAATGAGCGGTTTCTTCTCGTCATAGTGCGCCAGTGCCATATCAGATGACAACAGCTGTTTCAGTTGTGAGAAAGAATTTTCTTGCTCCTTCGTCCATTTCCATGGTACATTTTGATGAAGCAATCGGTGGAGAGGCTCCGCCAATGTTTCTTTACCTTTCAGAAACAGATGGTACAAATTGAGCATGCCCAAAAATGCTTGTAGTTCTTGTTTGCAGGTCGGCGCAGGAGCGTCATTTATGGCTCGGACTTTGTCCTTTGTTGGATGAATTCCTTCAGACGTAATCCAAAATCCAAGAAATTTTATTTCTTTGACAAAGAATATGCATTTGTCTCTTCTCAAGCGGAGACCGTCTTGGCGAAAGCGTTCTAAAACTTCATGAAGTCGCTGCTTCAATTCTTTCGACGATTTTCCGACCACCAGTACATCATCGAAATATGGTAAAACTCCAGGGATTCCTTGTAGGCGGGTATCCATGAAACGCTGGAAAATCTGGGGTGCCACAGATACTCCAAATTGTAGGCGATTCACCCTGTATGCCCCCTTGTGCGTTATTATGGTCTGAGCATCAGCACTGGCTCTATCAACTGACAGTTGTTGATATGCCTGTTTTAGATCTAAACGTGCAAAAAAATTTCCACCAGCAAGTGTGGCTAATATTTCTTGAATAGCTGGAATCGGATATACATCTTTGAGCAGTGCTTTATTGATAGTGATCCGGTAGTCACCGCATATTCGTAAACTCTTATCAGGTTTAACCACCGGAAAGATTGGAGTGGCCCATACTGGATGAATCACAGGTTCAAGAATACCTTGTATAATGAGCTTATTCAACTCTTCTTCGACGAATGGTTTCAAGGAAAACGGAAGCTTCCTAGCTTTGAGTACTATTGGTTTTATTGCCGGATCAATATTAAAGGAGATTGGTGGGCCCTTGAAATTTCCTAAACCATCAGCAAAAACATCTGCGAATTCTTTTAGAATCTGATTCGATTCCGCTAGAGGGTCTGGTTCAATAGAATTTATGGATATTCCTGTCAACGAAATATTCAAAGGAACAAACCAATGATGATTTTCTCGATACACTATAGACAACCTCGTATACGGAATCATCATTTCCCTGAGATGACATTTGTTGATTGTCATTGTCTGAACTTTGCACAGCTCTAACGTTCGCCTTTTTATTTTTGAAATACTTCTTCTTTGACATACACGCTCGTTCTATATGTCCCAACTTGTGACAAAAATTGCATACTGAGTCTTTGAACTGGCAATCTGACGAAGAATGTTCGTTATCACATCGAAAACACGCAAATTTTGTGTTGCCTGTTGTAGGTCTCTGAGGAATGTTATTTTTGATATTCCGTTTCACCTGGTTAGCATAACTTGTATCCGGTTCTCTCAATTCAAGAACATTCCGAACTGCTGCTTCATGAGCTAATGCAATTTTCTCTGCATTATCAAATGTTAAAGAGGATTCAGCTAGTAATCTTCGTTGCAAGGACTCATCTCTCACGCCGCAAACAAGTCTATCTCTGAGCATTTCTAAGAGTAGTGTAGCATTGAAATTACAATCTTCTGCCAATTTACGTAGCTCGCCAATGTAGGATGAAATGGTCTCGTCAGGTCCTTGTTCTCTTCTGTGGAAACGAAAACGACCAACCATTTCAGACTTCTCTGGAGAGAAGTGCGCATTGAGTTTTTTAATGATATCCTTGAAGGTTACCTTTTCAATTTCTGTGGGTGCTGTCAATGCATGTGCTACTTCAAATGTTGCAGACCCACAAATGCTTAAGAAAACTGCTTTTTTCTTTGTGTCTTCTTCAACACCGTTGGCTTGTAAGTAGAAATTGAGGCGTTGTACGTACATTTTCCATTTTTGAGGTTCATTCGGATTGAATGGTTCAATGTTTCCGATGGTTGCCATTTCTTAGTATTTCCTTCTTACTTTTCGACTGCGCCAATTTGTTGTGTCCACGGTACACAAGTAACCAGTAGGTTCTCGGAAGAAATACTTTATTAATATCAACGTACAACAAACACCACTTTCAAATTACTTTTTAAGTAGACATTACCATTTGACAACTGTCAAGTACTGGTTGTAATTGTTCCTACCAAGTGTTCTACCTATTAGCCTGTTCAGGATATAACACCCTTATTTCCAGTAATTTCAATACATGGAGAGAAATTAAAATCATATGAAAGATTCACAACAACAAATTTACATTTGGATTTATTCAATGGGAATTTTCTTTCACACGAAACCACTTTTGATTTTTCTTTGCAAAAATATTCTTTCGACAAGTCAAATTTGAAATCGGTATTTCTCATTTTGATAAGAGAATGCTTGCTATAATATTTTCCCCGGTTTATATATTTTTATCAAAATAGTAGAGGGGAGGATTTTTCGAGAAGACTTGTATGTGTATGAACCTCTTTGCTTTCTTATAGTTTTGACCTTGACTCCTATTGCTCTCTCATAGGTTTTGACCTTGACTCCCATTGCTCTCTCATAGGTGTTGACCTTGACTCCTATTGCTCTCTCATAGGTTTTGACTTTATGAAAGGTAGTTGAAACTGTATTGGATTCTGCTGATGACTCGTGACCGGATGTTTTCAAATGAAATCTGATACCTGACACGTGCATTCATTAACCTTGAAAGATGGCATTGAACCCGTATCAAATTTCGCCTACCGGAAATATGGCGTCAGCAGATTCCAAGTAATTTGATATCCGACACGTGCATTTATTTTAAAAAAGGTCATTTAACCCGTATCAAATTTCGTTGACCGGATGTTTTCGAATGTAATCTGATACCTGACACGTGCACTTATTGAAAGAGGTCATTAAACCCATCTCGGATTTCTCCTACTTGTCGAGACTGGTCTGTAACGTGACGTCAGCAAATTCCAAGTAATTTGATATCCAACACGTGCATTCATTTTGAAAGAGGTCATTGAACCCGTATCAAATTTCGCCCACCGGAAATATGGCGTCAGCAAATTCCAAGTAATTTGATATCCAACACGTGCATTCATTAACCTTGAAATAGGTCATTGAACCCGTATCAAATTTCGTCTACCGGAAATATGGCGTCAGCAAATTCCAAGTTATTTGATATCCGACACGTGCATTAATTTTGAAAGAGGTCATTGAACCCGTATCAAATTTCGCCCACCGGAAATATGGCGTCAGCAAATTCCAAGTAATTTGATATCCAACACGTGCATTCATTTTGAAAGAGGTCATTGAACCCGTATCAAATTTCGCTCACCGGAAATATGGCGTCAGCAAATTCCAAGTTATTTGATATCCGACACGTGCATTAATTTTGAAAGAGGTCATTGAACCCGTATCAAATTTCGCCCACCGGAAATATGGCGTCAGCAAATTCCAAGTAATTTGATATCCAACACGTGCATTCATTAACCTTGAAATAGGTCATTGAACCCGTATCAAATTTCATTGACCGGATGTTACCAAATGTAATCTGATACCTGACACGTGCACTTTCTGCTGACGTATACCTCCCGTTGCTCTCTCATTTGTTATCTACTATTATCATGAGGATATACGAACAATACTGTCCTTCAAAAGGCATACTGACTAAAATCGTATCCCAAAATCTGTCACTATTTCCCGGTCTATTAGGGTAGAGCCTGCGGAGTTCCGAGAGTATATCTCGGTTTAGTCCATTTTTCCTCCTCTTCTTGGACGATGTTAGTTTCCAGGAGCCAAAAAGTTTATGACGAAAATTATTTCACTTTAATGGTTGGGCTTATTGGCATGTATTTGCCTGAGGGTGGGAAATGAGTAGTTCCAATAGATTCAGAAATTTTCATTCTCCACAACTGACTCAATATCTCCCGGAATATAAGACATCACTGGTGTCTTGTTTATACCGCACGAGTGTTGTAGATATAGTAGTACAACACTCGTAGCGCCGCGTTATGCCTGTGAATAAAGGCTGAAACCGCATAAGCTGAAGAAACTGACACGTGACTGTGGTAGTCTTGGGTGTTGAAGACACCATCCTAACAGAGTATTATCATTCCCTCCGTCTCCGACTTCATCCCACTTGATCTAGAGAATAAAAATGTGAAAATTTTCTTCAATGCTCTTGAAGAACAGCCCATTGGCTTATCCTTATGTAGTTACAGGAGGACCTTATTCTACGCAACTTTTTCTGCTGAAAGGGTTCCAACTCGGTGAAAGATCTTGGATTTACCCGTTCAGTGTCGAATAGGAAACCAAACTGCAAAAGAAATGACGCAATCTCTGCTTTCATGGTTACGGAATATGCAGGCTTCATCCAGTATCAATATGTGATGTAGGCACTCAAAATCCAAAACTCCATGATTGCCCCATTGTCTGAAATTTTGAGTTGAGTTGTGGCAGGTCTTTCTAGTCCATTCCACCACTGCAAAGAAGTAGGATCGGAAAGGCAAGCATATTAGTTGCACCAACTCTGTTCTTCCCTGGCAGCTTCGTTCTTTCCCAACAGCTCTGATGACCAGATCTGTCAGAGTTAATGCTTATACTTGCCGCAGAGAGAGTTTTCAACTGTAGTTACCTTTTGGGAGTGGCGTTGCTCCACCCCTACGTCAGCAAACGTCTCTCCGACACCCAGACGATGTATGATGCTTCCATCTTCGAACTGGGCATTCCTCGCATCGTTCTGTTTTGAGATAAACAATTCGGTAGCATGTGTGTGCTCTTTCACATTTCTATAAAACTGATGTTTGAGGTCATCTATGTAAAATTGATGGGTGACCTAATGCCTCTGGTTGCGCGGTACCCCCAACAACCTGATGCATGAGTTGAATCCCCCAAATTTTCTTGACTGCAACGGAAAATAGCAGTGGGCAGAATCAAAAAAGAAGAGGGCTGATTGAGTCACGCTGAAATACTTCCCTTCTGAAGATTACCTCTGCTCTGTTCGGACTCTGACTTTACCAGATCTTATGTTATGTATGCCAATCTTCCAGAGCGGCATTAGTTATCCAATGTATCTCACAATTTGACCAGACACCGCAAAGCATCTAAGCAAATTTTTTGATGAATCTTTAAATTCATAATGAGTTCATGCGAAGTTGTATCAAACGCCTTGCGGTCATCGATCCAGGCTATCGAAAGGCCACCCTCATGCTGCACGGAGTCCTGCGTGATACATCTGTCGATGAGCAGTTTCCTTTTTCTCTGACCCTCTTTGCTTACAGTTGAGTTGTTACACCGGAAGAAATCGCGTATACGAATTGTGCTCAAACATCATATCACGAATTCAAACATGTTATCAGTCTGTAATTTCAACAAATCTCCATTTTGGGGATAAGTACGGTTTGCATTTCGAAAAACCAATTCAGAATCTGGTGCTCGCCATGCAGCCATGAGTTGAAATCTCTTGCCAGATGGTGGTGGATACTTAGAACTTTTTCCACCTTTAGTTAGTCAACCCATCAGTACCGTCGAATCTTTGATCTACTTATGGAGTTATAGCGTTGCGCAGGTCATTGAGTTCAGGCTGTCGAAGACTCCTACAAAAAGCCTTGAACTGCGCTAGGGCTGAATTGGCTGCTGTATCTGAGTTGAGAAGTTGCGGATATTATTAACTGTGAAGGTTTCCACCAGCGGCCATCTCTCCTTGTACGGGGTGGGTCAAATTGAACACTTTAAAGGGAAAGTCCTGTTTTCACACTAGATAGATGAAAACTAATGGCTGTGTCCGAGGATAAACTTTTATGACAAACTCAATGGTGAAAACCGCATATTGATATCTATCATCGTTTATGAGTTACAGCGTGTTATTAAAAAATGTGCATTTACGAAAAGTTGCTGTAACTCTTTTTCTGTCGAAAATTCCTTGTTTCTATAAAAACATTTCAAGAGCACTTTTTTACGTAGAATTCAATGATGTAAGTGATTTATTTTTTCAAATAACATATCGATAGTTATCTATGTAAAAAAATTAATGAGGCTAGGGGGCGTTGAAATCATACCTTGCTCAGAATAGACTATTCATTATTATAGGCGAAAACAATGTTTCTACGTATTTTAGTTTAGATTAGGCTGAACAATTGTGTAATTTTTTATAATTTGAAGATCTAAAACCTCCCCCTATTTCAAAACACAAAAAAAATTAATTCTCGACTACTTGTAAATGCTTTATCAAAATAAATGTTTTAATCAGCTCATATTAAGGAAATCGTACAGTTGTTTGATTTCACATTTCCTTCCCTTCAAAAAAATATTGATGGATTTCGCTGGCTTAGTAGGGCTTAGTTCATGTTTTTTGAATATCAATCAATTGGGCGAATATCTTGAAAATAAATGAAAATTAGACATCCACAATTTCAATTTAAGGTGGTGCCTGAATAAATTTTTTTCGTGTTTTGAAATAGGGGTTGGGGGTGTGGGGGAGGTTTTAGATTTGCAATTTATAAAGAATTACACAATTGTTCAGCATAATCTAAACTAAAATACGTAGAGATATTGTTTCCGCCTATAATGATGAAAAGTCTATTATTCTGAGCAAGGTATGGTTTCAACGCCCCTTAGCATCAAAACAATTCATTTTTGGGATTTGTCACCCAATTAATTTCTATTCAAAATAACTTGAACTGCATCATATTAAAAATTCAGAAAAATCCACCGAAATTTTCTGTTTTGTGCCATTTGGGGCGACGGGGATAATCATAAAAAACTGCTATTTCCCTTATTCGACGATACATTTAAAGACACTAGAGAAATATTTCCTTTGCGACTCGTAATAGGAGCTGGGAGAAGAAGGGGGAATAAGATTTTTTTTTTATAAAACAGCACTTCATTGTGTAACATTAGCAACAATGAAACAAGTAAAAATATTGTTACCGGGTTCAAATATAAATAGTTTAATCTGCGCAAGGGGTGATTTCAACGCCCCCTAGCAGCAAAACGGTTCATTTTATTGAGTTGGCGCAATGGTAACATTGATTGAGAATTACATGGACTGCTTCATTTAAAAAATTCAAACAAATCCACCGGGACCCAAATTCCATAAGGATTTTGCGGGGTCCTTTGATCTTCAGACACAGCCATCAGTATTATTTATCTATCTAGTGTGAGAACAGGACTTTACATTTAAAAGTGTCCAATTCGGCCCACCCAGTATACAAAATATTCTGATATTGAGACTAGGATAGTCAAAGGGCAATAAGCCCTGCGATAATTCAGACTACTCTGGGTAACACACAATGACCTACAGGTTATAACTTTTCCGGGCATGCTGGGAATGAGAGACAAATGATCTAGCAAAAGCAGAGATGTCACTTGAAAGTGAAAATTGTCAATTCAAAGTGCCAATTGCCAGTTCAAAATGACAATTGTCAATTCAAAGTAGCAATTGTCACTTCAAAGTTCGAAATGATAATTGTCAGTTCCAAGTGACAATTGCCAGTTGGGAGTTACAATTGCAATACAAAGTAGCAATTGTCACATCAGAGATAAAGTGACAATTGATACTTCAAAGGGGCAATTGACATTTCAAAGTGACAATTGACACTTCAAAGTGACAACGGGCACTTCAAGGTGACAATTGATACTTCAAAGTAACAATTGTCGGTTCGAAGTGACAATTGTAAGTTCAAGGTAGCAATTGTCACTTCAAACTACAACGTGACAATTGTCAGTTCAAAGTAACAATTGTCAGTTCAAAGTGACAATTGTCAATTCAAAGTGGCAATTGTCAGTTTAAATCAGCAATTGTCACTTCAAAGTTCAAATAGACAATAATTGATAATTCAAAGTGGCAATAGCCAGTTCAAAGTGACACATGTCTGTTTGAATCAGCAATTGTCACTTCAAAGTTCAAAGTGACAATTGCCAGTTAAAAGTGACAATTGCAAGTTAAAAGTGACAATTGCTAATTCAAAGTGACAACTTACAGTTATTATTGACAATTGTCAGTTCAAAGTGACAAATGCCAGTTCAAAGTGACAATTGTCAGTTCCAAGTAGGAATTGTGAGTTCAGCGTTCAAAGTGACAATTATTGGTTCAAAGTGAAAATTGTCAGTTCAAGGTGGCATGTCTCAAATTGAGCAACTTAAAATGTTTTCAAACATATTTTGTTGTTGGCCATCCTACGCATTCGTAGCTGGTTGAAGTCTTGTGAAAAAAGATTAGTTCCGGAGGCACTGCGTAAAATACCGCACTAAAACAAACTAGCCATACATACTAATTAATGCAATATTTCCACTTGGTATTGACCTATGCATTAGTTACGGACAACTTTCCTCGCTCCTCGGCGATACGAATTACATAAATTCACACCGAAAATAGTTCGTATTTAACCTTAAACTACATACCGCATAATAAACACACACACTCATGACCACTTCATAATAATTATTTGCACGATTAATGTTGCATACCCGCATGACTCCATATATGAATGGCATGACTAGGAACGGTATTTCCCTTTGCGGTGAAGGGCGTTCTCGATCCTTTTCGAGATTGTTCGCGACGTCTGATAACGGAGGCGCCATTAGCAAAAATGGCGATATCTAGAAGCTCTTATCGGTGTTGGGGTCCGATTAGGACCGCTGCACGAGTGACGTAGTTGCATGTGAGTGTCGAACTGGAATCTTGGAACTGAACGATTATGATGGATGGGTTTTGATATTGTAAGTTGACGAAATTGATTCCACAGGGTGTTATGGAGATACGATATCCTACTGTTATATAGACATGATTTTTTTCAACTCCAACAAACAGCAAGTTAAATCTCATGTCCTAAACCAAATGTTTCTCAAGGTATGGTTGTCCAGAATGAAAATTTATTTTCATAAATACATCCGCCTTTGTAACGTGAAAAAAATTGTTGCGAGTGAGAAATTAAACAATTATCAATTTCTGTGTCTTCAACTCGTCTGGCATTACTTCACGAGCTGCAGAGCTCATTTCTGTATTATTTGGTATTATGTGTCAACTTATGTGAGGGACGCACGGTTTTCTGGATGAGGAACAAAACTACCTGTATTCAGAAGCCGTTGACATATTAAAAACAGTTGATGTACCATAACATTTTTCTACCCCTCCCTTTTTTGTTTGCAATGCGTAAGGTTTGCCAACTCAATATCGTGATATGTGTCAACAATGTCTGAACGACTTGCGGAAAATTTGCAAGTATTCCACAAAACAATGTGAGTAAAATATCTTTTGGAGTGCAAGCTCTTCTTCGAACGCACCAAAATAAAAAAATGGAAAAATAAGTGCTTGAGATGTGTACCGTAGGTTATTCTGTGAGTAAAAGATTTGAAAGCGTGTCAAGCAAGAAAAACTATTTTGTGTGTGAAAAATGTAGTAAACTTTGTGTGGCAAGCATTTGAATCAGTTACAGTTTCAGATACGTCAAACACCCAAGCAATAATTTTTACCTTTTCAATGTATTCAAAGAAACGCAATTATTTCTCACTTTTAATTTTATTTCATCTTTTCAGTGCATTCGGGTAAATGATTGCCTTAAATTTTGTTTTCAATTCAGTTTTTCTTTATTTTTTAGTTATAGACCGGGATCCCACGCCTATTTTCAAAAATGATTAATAACATGCTGAATCTTCCTGAGTAGCTTCATTTTGCCGAGACGCCCAACTTTTTCCTCTACGAAAATTCTCGATAGTGGTAGCTAATGAAATGCGCAGGCGTCAATCATGTCGATTTGGTGAGTGGAAAAAATTCATTAATAACGGTTAGTTTTTCAGTTGAACCTCAAGATAATTCGATAAAGTACTTGAAAAAACTTTTATCCTACAAAATGGATGGTAGGACTGAGGAGTCTCCCACTCCCAACATGTACCAATGACGTGGTCATAAAAAATCATTAATAACCAGCGGATTTTTTACCGTTGCTTGGTTAATATTTGTATAATTGAATGGTAATATTGTCCTACAAATTGAATAGTAGGTGTTCCCAGTCCTACGCTCCGAAATTGTCAATTCCATGATAAAAAAAAATTAATAATAACTGTAGGACAATGATAACACATGAAAGGTTAGTGTATTCTTCACCTAAATAATTCAGTGTCCTACAACAAAAAGGGTATGTATCGCTAGTTCTACAAAAATTATTCAAAATAACGGATTATTTTGAAATTGTGGTTTAACTAATTCAATATACTTTTATTCGTAAAGTAATGTTACTTTCAATTTACCTATAATTGTTTGTTCAATTCAATTTTTAATATAATTTACAAAAATTTTGGAATAGAGGTGGGAATGTTCCTTGAGCACCTATGAGTAAGTGACTTCTATTTTGTTCATATTGTACTTTTTCAAAAAATATGGAATGGTAGGTTCATAAATTAGCTTCCTTTCTTCGTCGACGAGTTTATCTCGATTTTCCTCAGTTTCGAATCTGATAGTTGGATCCACTATAAGTGCATTCTTTTTTTAACATCGTATGCAAAAATGTCGACTCTCCTAGTGGACTCATCTTCAGACAAACAAGAAACTTCTTCATGAACCTCCATTCCACTAGATCTCAAGGAATCTGCCAAAGCTGAACGTATAGTATGATGTCTTTTGTTTCTCAAGTTTGAGCTGTACGGGCAAACACCGAGGATGTAGGGCAGGGTTTCAATGACATAACTCTCACTTGTAGAACACCGTCTACACCGGTTTCCTGTCCTACTTCTCCCAGGCGTTGCTCGAACAGCTGTTACTTCTCCGTTCATCTTCAGCAGGTCCTGGTACTTGGTGATGGTTATCCCATCTCTATTAGAGAACCAATAACTTGCTGGTTTATAGAAATCAAATGAAAAAACACCCCTTCCTCTTGTTGGCAGACAACACCACTCATCGAATGCTCTTTAATGTAACTGTTGTCTGAGAGACCTTGCTGTTCCTTTGCCTATATTCTCTTCACTGCTCAATTTCAGTACTTTTAAGCACTCCTCATTTTCTCTTCTCAAATTCCTACATGAAGGTACCAATGGGTCTGCCGCTTCTTCTAGTCATCTGCAGGTTGTGAAATGCTTGATGGATGTTACCCAACTTGCATTAAATTGATTTTTGCCTGAATAGAGCATACCATTGGGAGATGGCAGGGATAATACTTCCTTCATTGCAGACCGAATAACTTTGTCGATATCTCCTAGGAACGTCTTTGAAATTTCTTTCAAAAGTGTCGTTTGGAGAGGGTAAATCAATACAGGCCAAATGCAAGAGTTGAGAACAGTTACTTTCTGTTCTTCCTTTAGATATAGTGTGTTCGTCAAAAGATTTAAATTCCTTTCTAATTTTTTCCGTACCTCCAGTTCATCAATTATAATTTTAACATTGAATTTAACTCCAAGATATCTAATATTTTCATGATAACCAACTTATTTAATATTTTCCCCTCCAATTTGAAACTCTTCTTCCACCAGTGATCCTTCCTTAATATTTATGATATATAAGTTTTCTGGAAATTTATTGTTAATCCAATCTCTTCGAATAACATCTGAAGCATTCTGAACAGAAACCCCACTGAAAATTTGTTTTTTCCCACCAAGACAGTATCATCAGCAAAGCCCATTGTACTGACCCCGGAAAATTCATCAAAATGGTATTCAAGTTCACGTATTTTACACGAGCCGTTATTTCGAATTCATGAATTTTGACGAAAGATTTATAATCTCCTATCCCAAAAACTCCCTCACACCAGTTTTGAGTAGAATCGGTCCTTGTTCACGAAACTCGTTCGCCATCTGCTATTACCTTATTGCAATAAGAGCTTTCCATACAATCGGACCATAAGCACAAAACTCCTCCATCTTCATTTCTTGAACCTCATCATCATAAATATTCTGAACAGAATCGAATCATAATAACAAAACTCGCCCGTCATCTTGGAGCCACCATTTCTGCCTCTCACGAATATTTCATATTGCATTGTCATCGGAATTGTTATCAATTGCCAAATTTTAAGTAAACCGGACGACTAGAAGTGGGTCAAAATTCACTTGAAAGCTTTCACCCGAATGCATAGATAAAACTGATAAACAGACAAACAAGGCAAGTTAAATAAAAGCTTGTAAAAAGCTCATTCTTGGACTTGGCTTGCGCCACAACACCCAATCTTCACTTTGTCCAAGAATGTCAGCATGTTCCACTATTTTCATATAGTAAATGAGACGCTCTATATATTTTGACATTTCTCTTCCTCGCCTTCACCATTTAATGTTAAAATTGTGGTGTTTTAAGAAAATCTAAAACTAGGTATATCATAAATATTATCAGAAATTTGAAGGAGTACGAAAATATCCATGAATAGATTCTTCATTTTTATCCTTTCTGCAACGGCAGTAGGTTTAAATAGTAGAGAATTGCAAAATGAAAGTTTATTTATTATTTGGTGAAGTTGTACACTCTTCGCGCAGTCGTCAAATAATCGAATGTACACTTTTGAGGTTGCAAATGAAATTTTTGGATTCAGCTAAAAGTTAAAGATACAGAGAAAATTGTGAGAATCAAAAGGAAGAAGAAATGAGTCGATTTCCAAACATATTTTTTCTTTGAGTATTTCAACCTTTCTCAGTCTGAAAATAAAAGAAATGTAAATTCAAGTAAATCTATACAAGCGTGGAAAGGCCAATTAATCATTTCTTCAGAGTCACAATTTTCACTCGGGTTTGAAGGCCGTGAAGAGGTAATCAAGTGCGGTCCATTTCCACTGAGTTTGTTGGAAACAGTTCCTCGATAGAAGAATGCAGATAGTTTCTTTTCAGTTTCTACTTTCGTGGTTTCATTTTCTCATAAAAATTTTTGTTTTTTTTTTCATTCCATCAAGTAAACAAAATCCAAGACCGACAGTTATGGTATCCAGCACATGAAAAAGCAGATTGAACAACAATTTTTCAAGCATACAAGATTTTATTATTTTATGTACAACTGTCAAAAAAACTTGACATTTCTGCATCTCTATTTACTTTTTTCACAGTGAAAAAATACTTTAATTCAATGCCACAATAAATCACAAAATAAACATAAAATATTACTATTTGAAGGATTTATTTCTAACAGTCAATAATTAATTGATTATTCATCATAAAACAATTTCATTCATTGGAATAATAATTGATAGTAAAGTTTGAACAATTACTTCCAACATAAATTCACGAAGATGTTCCATGTTGCTGAGTTGATTCCACAAGTTTATCAGATATTTTAATTTGTTTAGGAGAAGATGGACAATTCATTATTTTGTTGGAAATCTCAATTTTGTAATTCAAACTATCTTCTATATATGCTTCTGCTACGTAGGCAGATTTCCAGCCACCGTGACGTTTTATGGATATAATGTTGCCCCCTGCATTGACAACAAGAGTTACAAAGCTTCTCCTGAAACGGTGACCCGTGTGGCTCTTATACATGTCTTTTCCAAGCCATTTTGCAATCAAGCTGGGAATTTTTCCTATTTTATTTATACCCACAAGTTTGATACTTTTTACTCTAGAATATTTCAAAAATAATCTCTTACTTTTGTATTAGGCGGTCGTAGTGCTCTATATTTGCGGTATATCTCAATAAAATTAGAATTTGAAACAGTGTTGCAGAACACTCTCTAATCTCAGGGTTTTTTGTTCGGGTTATCAGAGTGAAAAAGATGTGGCACACAAAGTGGCAAAAAGACGTTTATTAATAACGGGTCCAACAATGCCGTCCGGAAAAAGGCCGTGAGACAAATCTAAAAATTATAAACTATGATAAAACCTAACTCGTTTACAAAATGTCGAACAGAAAATACATAACAACACTTTGATAATAATTTACATGTATAGTAAAAGCAGCCACCTACCTAAAAATGCAGGCACCGATTCATAACACGAAATGAAGTGTTTGAAATCATCTGACCACAAGCAATTCGTGGATTTACTCACTTGTGAAGTAGTGGAGTTTCGCAGTACGTACAAAATATGGTTTGACAGCTCTTCCAGAAATCGTATTCTCAAAAGGAATGAAATGCAAACAAAAACTCATGAAAAACTGAGTTCGAGTAATTAAAGTCCATGCGACACAATTTCACGACGTTGCCGATGTGATAAATTAATCGGTCAGACACGGGAACTATAAGACGTTTTGTCGCATCTGATCCCCCCTCAGGAGTGACCGAGCAAATAAAGTAATTAATTTTTTTTTTTGTGAGTGGCAATCAAGTCGACTGCACGTACAATTTCAAATGGGAAGCGTGAAATACGCCGCGTTCAACGTCAGACTCGATTTGTTGTAAGACATAAGTATTTTCCCTAATCTGTTTTTTAATACGATACGGACCCTCAAACAGAAGTAGCAACTTCTTAGTTTCGGCACGGAGGGCAGAAGAAAGATTATTTGCTTTAAGGAGAACCAGATCGCCCGGGACGAAATTCTTGTAGGGCCGACCTGGGTGCTGTAAGGCACGACGCGCGGCCTTAGCCTTGAAAGTCTCCGCCGCCAAGAACAGTTTCCCATCATGAGTCACCGGCGGAGGCAGTGGTGGAAACATAGTGGTCGGCAATAACTTTTTTTTCTCGTTTCCGAATTCGAGCTCATCGGGGGTAAATCCGGTAGTTTCGTGGACTACTGAGTTTATGATTTCTTGGAATAAGGGTAGATCCACAGCCCACTTACTGTGTTTTTCATGACAATACGTCCTTAAAATCCTAGCTATCTCCCGCATGCACCTCTCCGCGGGATTTGCGCAAGCGTGCCGTACCGACACATAAACTAACCTGATACTCAACTCCTCGAGAGAACCCTGCCATAGCCTAGACTTGAACTGAGTAGCATTATCAGAAAGCATACGTAAAGGCTTACCGCGTCTGGGAAAATAGTCGTTTACTAGCTTATTCAACATGGAACGACTTGTAGCTTTTTTCAGAGGGTATAACGTGACATACTTAGAGAATACATTAAATACAACAAAAATATAGGAAACGCCCCCTCGACTACGCACAAGCGGACCCAATACATCGATAGCAATGAGGTCATCTCTAGATGAGGGCACGATTTGACATTGTGGGGGATTCGGAAGGACCGATACCTTAGCCTTTTGACATACGTCACACCCTTTAACATACCTTTTAATCGTCCGTTGTAAATTGGGAATGAAGATCTCCTCCCTTAGGGACATCCAGGTGCGGTAGACCCCGGGATGCCCAAAAGCGCTGTGATAGCCCAAAATAAAATCCTTGACCAGATTCCCAGGCAAATATAAGCGGGGCTGGTCCGCCTCGCTACCTTGTTTAAACAACACTCCTTTATACAAAATATAATTTGTAGAATATTTCTCATTTGTTTCGAGATTTTCTCGGATTTCAAGGATATTCTTATCTTTCATTTGCTCTGATTCTATATTTTCCATTGGTTTCAAAAGCTGGGGCGGAAGTTTCAACAACAGCAATTGAAAATATTTGTCAGGAGGCGTGGGCAACCTAGAACAGGCGAATCGCGACAAGGCGTCAGCTATAACGTTCGAGGAGCCCGAAATATGTTTAATTTAGAAACAATATTCCTGGAGGATCAAAGCATACCTCGTTATACGGGGAGATAATAGCCGACATGAGTTCAAGTAAGTGAGAGTCCTACTATCGGAATATAAAACAAACTCGTTAGCTAATAGATATATCCTCCATCTCTGGATACACCATACGGCAGCTAAGACTTCCTTTTCGTTGGAATGGTAGCGTTTCTCTCGGTCGAGAAGTAGTCGACTGGCCCAAGCAATGGGACGCCGCTGACCTCCCACTACCTGGAATAAATGACCAGCAATACCAAAATCACTCGCATCCGTTTCCAAGTGCCACGGAAGAGCGGGGTCGGGGTGGTACAACAAAGTGGCTTCCTGCAATTCCTTTTTCAGGTTCCCAAACGCCCTCTCCTGATCAGGCCCCCACGTCCAAGGGACTGATTTTCTTAGAAGCCGCGTCAGAGGCTCCGCACATTCCGCAAACCTCGGAGTAAAGTTACGATCGTAGTTACCCAGACCTAAAAATTTCTTAATTTCCTTCGGGTTCCGGGGCACTTCGTAGTCACAAATCGCCTGGATTCTATCAGGGTCCGGGCGGATACCTACTGGTGCGATACTCGGTAGCCCAAAAAGGACATTTCTGTCTGGAAAAACCGACACTTGTTAGCCCTGATAGTCAAACCAGCCTGCTGCAACCTAGAGAAAACCTGCTCTAAATGTTGTAAATGTTCTTGAAAGGAAGACGACATCACCAGCAAGTCGTCGATATAGGCTATCAAAAATCCTGAAAATTCTTCTCCAAAAATAGTACGAACAGCGCGAGAAAATGAACTAACTGCGGTGCATATGCCGAAAGGGAGGACGCACCACTGATATGTCTTAGAACCTACCATGAAGCCGGTGTATTTCCTATCTTTTTTTTGTATCGGTATCTGCCAGTAACTGAGTAAAGTCTATTTTTGAAAGATAAGTCTTTCCATGAAGTGACCTAACAATGTCTTCAATGCGCAAGGGTAATTCCCAATCGGGTTCCATGACAGAATTTAAGTGTCTGGTGTCTAAACAGATACGGATGTCCTTATTTTTTTTCACCTTAGTCATGAGGGGGGAAATATAGGGGGTTGACGCCCGTTCAATCACGCCCCATTTTTCCATTTGCATAATAGACTGATTAACAGCATCCCGGTGCGCCACTGGGATGAGATAAGGTTTTATGAAAAATTCGTTATTATTTTTTAAATTAATTTTGTGCTCATACTAAGTAGTGCGACCAGGGACGTTCGAAAATATAGTACCATACTTTTCTATTAAATTTTTTAAATGATTTTTCTCCGCCTCAGAGAGTAACAAACAATGTGATAAAATCTCAGAAGAATTGACAATATCTGATTCCACGCTTACCGTACATTTATCAATTTTTTCGTTATTGTAAGTCTTATTGACTACTGCTGAGATACCCACAGCTTCTGGGTTTCCCAAGTCATGACATGAGTCTACTTCCGGAATAGAAAACCACTTATTTTCATTCCCTAACAAAATTGTTTTCTCTTCCAGATTGATAACTGCCTTATTTGACCTTAAAAAATCGACTCCTAGAATAATAGGGAAGGTCAAATCTGGTATCATCAGGAATTCTTGAACAAATTCTCCATTACCTATTTTAAAACTAAATAATAATTGGGCTTTTACCTTTTTAAATTTACATTTAAAAGCACCGATTACTCGTATGCCTGTGCATGGGAAGAAAGGTATATCTTGTTTGGTATCAGAAAACTGCGTCCAGACATCTTCTGAAACTGCACTAATTGTAGAACCACTATCAATCAGTGCGGGGTAATTGTAACCATATAAATTTATGTTAATAATGGGGGAACGTATTTCTGCAATTTCATGAACAAAATCACATTCCTCCATCAGTTGTTCCAAGGGGTTATTCTGGATTTTGGATACGGCCCTATCTAAAACTGCTTCAATGTTCGAGCCTAAACATGGAGGGTTTCCTCGTTTTCCGACTCCTCAACTCCATTGGTATGCAGCGCGGATATATTTTTTGTGATTGGAACTTTTTTGTGGGGATCATTTTTTTTTTGAAAATTATATCTATTTTTTTGAAAAAAATTACCATTTGTTTTGTTTTGGTCATACCTGTGATATGTATCACCGGTTTAATTGGAAGTTATTTGACTATGTTTGTGGAAATAGCTATCAGCCTGCCGCAATCGTTCAACCGCGGAGGCTAAATCAGTAGCGCCGACTAAAACACACGAAATGTGTGGGGGAAAATGTCGCGCGATTATCGCGATAAGGTGCTCTATAGAGAAAGGCGGTTGTAGATATTTTGCCATTACGACATACTTATTAAAATACTCCACAAAACTACCACTATTCTCAGAATACCTGGCTGATTCTAACTCAAGTCTGACTCTTAGTTGTTTATCTGGGGCCCAAAAATTATCAATAAAAGCCCTACGAAATTCTTCATAATTCCGCGATGAATTTATAAAAGCATCAAACCATATTTTAGCAGATTTTTTGAATAAGCAGCTAGTAATCAGAGCAAATTGGTTCATATTTATCCCATTTAAATCAATAAAAGTTTCGATAAAGTTCAAAAACTCCAACGGGTGCAACTCATTTTCATTATCGAAGGTAGGTAGCGACTGAACAGACTTTAAGATTTTGGAATTTCCTACCATTAAATTATCCCTATTTGGGACAACCTGTATACTATTTGTGTTCTGGAAACCAATATTAGGTACCTGGTGACTAGACAAATTATTTCTATTACTGAGTGAACTCCAAGATGGCATTTTGGCAGTACTTTGGGTTTGTGCAAAAGTTTGTTGATTGTTGCTATTGTTAGTAGCAGAAAAAATTTCTGCGGGTGGTAATGAAATTCGATTATAGTAGGGATTATTTGTCGTAGGTAACCTATTAATGGCTTTCGACACTTCATCACTTATCAATTTTGATAATTCGGATTGAGAAAGAGTTATCATTTTGTGAGGATCATATCGTTGTTCATTATTTCTTGATTTTTCAGCCGGAAGAGTCTGTGTTGAAAATATTGTTGGCACAGCGGCTGCTTCGTCCTGTAGATTCGGCAACAGTGAAGCATTTTGCGATTCAAAAGTAGGTAAAGGAAGTTCGCTACCTTGTACAAGTCCTTCGTTACTCAATCTTACTGTTTCCATGGATGAGTTCGAGTTCAGAGACCTTCTGTTTGTATCCTCAGGTCTTCGATTTCGAAGATTATAACTAGATAATGATTGCGGAGTTTTCTCTAATACCATTCTGTTTGTTTACCAAATCTTCTCTGGCCTCAAGGTGGTCGACAAGATGTTGCAGAACACTCTCTAATCTCAGGGTTTTTTGTTCGGGTTCTCAGAGTGAAAAAGATGTGGCACACAAAGTGGCGAAAAGACGTTTATTAATAACGGGTCCAACAATGCCGTCCGGAAAAAGGCCGTGAGACAAATCTAAAAATTATAAACTATGATAAAACCTAACTCGTTTACAAAATGTCGAACAGAAAATACATAACAACACTTTGATAATAATTTACATGTATAGTAAAAGCAGCCACCTACCTAAAAATGCAGGCACCGATTCATAACACGAAATGAAGTGTTTGAAATCATCTAACCACAAGCAATTCGTGGATTTACTCACTTGTGAAGTAGTGGAGTTTCGCAGTACGTACAAAATATGGTTTGACAGCTCTTCCAGAAATCGTATTCTCAAAAGGAAAGAAATGCAAACAAAAGCTCATGAAAAACTGAGTTCGAGTAATTGAAGTCCGTGCGACACAATTTCACGACGTTGCCGATGTGATAAATTAATCGGTCAGACACGGGAACTATAAGACGTTTCGTCGCAACAGTAAACGTTCTTCCGCAATAGGTCTGCATATCAGGTATTTTAACGTACAATATAGATCCAATATAGATACCCAAAATTAGGACAACCTACAAACAAAAAATATTGAAATTACTACTCATCTTTCAAAATTATGATTATATCTGTACCTTATAAAGTGAATTTGTTTCGTTATCAGCATCTTTCATGGCACATTCGAAAAGAATTTACGCTCTCATGTGCCATTAAAAAATACTAATTTTACGCACATAATACAAAAATAACTAATTTCGATGTTCATATTAATAGTATTTGTTGAGAAACAGAGATGTAACTGTAATGATACTCGGCAACATGCAACGAGTAAAGAAGATCCTATGCACCTTGGTAAAGGGAATAATCAGAGATGAATTAACACAAAAAATCGGTGTGAAAATTTATGTTCAGTTTTAAGCTAAGCTTTTCCTGAATTTCTAGGTACATTTCCAGGAGATATTTTCACTCGTAAACCACTAGAGGTAAAATTATTTTCGGAAATTTTTTCGAGTTGGTACTTGAATATATTGAAAATTATCGATTTGAAGACGAGGAGTAATTTTCTACAAATATCAAGTGCACGAAAAAATTTCCTGCAATAATGTAACCTCTAGTGGCATCCGTTAAGGAAATAACCATAACCGATTGTATTCGTAAATTAAATGATTTTAAAATCTATTTCTTGACTCTCAACAATGCCAAATAATCAGAGATGTAGTAGGTATTAACATAAAAAAGCGGTATGGAAGTTCATTTCCAATTTCGAGAGTAGCTTCACCTGAATTCAACGGTTTATTTCCAGGTGATATTTTCATTTCAATTGCTCTGACCTAAAGATAATATCAATATTTTTGTTCATTTATTCGAATTTGCAGGCTGCTATTTCAATTCCGTATTTTTCCGGAAAGGAAAACAAACTCCCCTTCAATATTCTACAACAGCACAAAAAACATGTTGATTCATTCAAATAATCAAGTGCAATATCTGGAAGTGAGGTACAGTCATTATTTTCAATTATTGAGGAATTGGTTTTCCAAATGTATAGATTTCCGAGAAATAATGTTATTGATGAAGCACATACAAGAAGTTTATGAAAACAGAAAATTCACGACAGCGAAGAAGCAATGACGAAACTCAAGAAAAATAGTGATATATACAGGGTGGGTCACGGTCGATGGGACCTTAGACGTTTACGGAGAACGGGACATAGGAACATTCTGAAAATTTGGTTTCTCAAGTAGTTGCTCTTGGTCTATCCATCTAAAATATTTTCAGCGATTCAGCGTTGCCGCTTATACCAGAAAGTAGCAGCATCTTTGTTATTTCAAATGGGTCACCCTGTATATTACTGCATTTTTGAACTTGCCATTCCTTTCTGATTTTTTCTGCCTCATACTCCCCTATACCCATCACTAACGGTTTTTGAGATATTGGTTATTTTCCATATTTTTTAATCAAAACATAGCTCGAATTGAATGTTTATTTCTGAGGTATTTGGATTCTTAGGAAGTTGCAATTTTGTGTTTCGTTCATCAAGATCATGTATATTGATTCTGTATAGAGAAGTTTATTCTGCGTTATACAGGGTCGTTCAAAATTTATGATCTTACTGCAAGATACGAAAAGGGTTGAAAGTGCGTTTTTTTAAATGGAACATCCTGTATATTATGAAATATCCTGAAAGATGACTAAATTCCCTTCGAATTGATATATCATGTTCCTATACTTAAATAGCCAGAATTCCGAGATAATAGCAATTTTCACTTGTCTCCCAAGTGCTTAAATTATTGCCGGAAATTTTTTTTCTTTGAAAATTCATGTACGAGATAAATTTACGGCAATTAATTCAAGCACGAGGGGGATTCGGTAAGAAAATTTCACACCGAGAAATGAAAATCATTCAACAATTCATAAGAAATAACTAACGATGGTTTCACCTGAACTATTTATAACCACTGAAATATTGATATGTAAAATACTTAACAAAATTTTCATCAATAAATGTGTTTAAATTTGGAACAAAAAAAATAAAAAAGTTATGTTCTTATCGTGGATTGAACCATCGTCCTAGCGACTCATAGGCCGCAACACTACCGCTGAGCTCAAACTCAAACTCAAAAACATGTATATTCAGTTATTTAACTATTTACATTGCATTTCGGTGAAATCTATGTACAACACAACTCTGCTTGATATTTTCCGCCTACCTCCGTGGGCTGATAAGGATCCCGCAGGTTGTGAGGGAGTGCTGGGGTGGGGGTCTCCGTCGACCCCTGTTGCCAGGGGTTGGCGTTGTCCCGAATGTAGTGTCTCCTCGGCTCCTCAAGAGGAACAGGTGAGGCACCCCCGCTGGTGTTGACGGGTGTAACTCAGATTTTACCTTCCTACATCATGGTATTAGTATACCCTGTCTCCCGTTATGCTAATACAGGGGTTGATTGTCAGATTGATCAGATATTAGAAGTGTGATTTGTGAGGGGTGTTATGTGGATTCCCGGAAAAAGTTTTAGGCAAAAAACCGGGTTCTAATCTTAGTCCTCTATAGAGGTGACTTGGTGCTTAGTCTTGGCGTTCATGGAACAAGTCCAGTTTTTGGTAAATGAGCCCGCCGTGTTTGCGGGGCTCATTGTGGTGTGCCCTTATTCTTGTTATTTCCCTGGTGAGTGAACTCTTGGGAATGTGATATTTGTAAAATGTATATGAAAGACTTGTTATGTGGTCTTGGATAGTGGAGACTTTAGCTAGGTCACGCACGTTTCAAAGAAAATTCATAGACTCGAAAAATTTCCGGTAATAATTCAAGCACTTGGGAGATTACAAGTGAAAATTGCTATTATCTCGGAATTCTGGCTATTTAGGTATAGGAACATGATTTATCAATTCGAAGGGAATTTAGTCATCTTTCAGGATATTTCATAATATACAGGATGTTCCATTTAAAAAAACGCACTTTCAACCCTTTTCGTATCTAGCAGTAAGATCATGAATTTTGAACGACCCTGTATAACGCAGAACAAACTTCTCTATACAGAGTCAATGTACATGATCTTTATGAATTAAACACAAAATTGCAACTTCCTAAGAATCCAAATACCGCAGAAATAAACATTCAATTCGAGCTATGTTTTGGATAAAAAATATGGAAAATAACCAATATCTCAAAAATCGTTAGAGATAGGTATAGGGGAATATGAGGCAGAAATAATCAGAAAGGAATGACAAGTTCAAAAATGCGGTAATATACAGGGTGACCCATTTGAAATAACAAAGATGCTGCTACTTTCTGGTATAAGCGGCAACGCTGCATTGCTGAAAATACTTTAGATCGATAGACCAAGAGCAACTACTTGAGAAACCAAAATTTCAGAATGATCCTATGTCCCGTTCTCCGAAAATGTCAAAGGTACCATCGACCGTGACCCACCCTGTATATGCATTACCACATGCAAGTGGGAAATTGCAGTAAAATTTAAGAACTGTAAAAGATTGCACAATTTCAAATTTCGACGAATCTTGATTCAACAGATCATGACTGGGAAGATATTAACAGTGAATAATCTTCCAAACGGTTTGTTGACGAACAACTAAAAGCATCATCATTTTGATGATATTACAGTTGGACCAAAAGAAGACTTCTCTGAATACTAAATACTATTTTTCAATTGAATGAAATAAAATTTTATATACATAGTAATATACACTAAGTATATTAGTCGGAAGTCTTCAACAGAACACAACTACTGCCCCCTACGACCGTCGAGTTATATCCGTTAGATTATTGGCAAAGTATTCTACAAGAACTACTTTGCAGTTATCTTTGAATACCATAGCTGAAATTTAATTATTTCTTGATTCAAGTTGGGAAACACCACTGTACCGGTTTCATGGTTCTTGTCACCTATTTTTCTTCTTGGAGTTGTTTGAAGAACTTTGAATAAAAAAATGACTCCTAAACATGGCCACTTTTCCATCCTCAGAAAATGGCGTTGTCAAATTTGAAATCCGACATTTCGTCTTCCAGATTTTTTTTCCAAATACGCACCTGGGTTTATTAATTAATTTTTTGTTGCCTCACAAAATTCGACTTTGAAACGTTTCTATTACAAAAATGTCTAGAAATACACTCATATCTTCTTTCCCTCTGTTCACAATTTTCTCAAAACACCAGCAACCTCAAACGTGTTGATTCCATCTATTTAGCTACTACGAGGAGAGTGTACATCTCCACCAAATGATAAATAATCTTTGCTTTTGTAACTCTCTAAAATTTAATCAGACTGCAAAAACAACGAAATAATATATTCATGGATATTGCCGTGCTCCTGCATATTCCCGATAATATTCGTTATGTATCTAGTTTTAGATTTGAAAAATGTCAAAATATATACAGCATTTCATTTTTAATACAATGTTACGTAAATTTCGTGTTCCAAAGAAATTCGGGAACGCGCCAACTAATACTCAGTGAAGTCGGGAGAAGGTGAAACAAAAAAATGTAATTAATTTTTCATGTTGAACGCCAAGTGATTTCCAAAAATCACACTCCCAGAATATAAGTTTCCTAGCTTCTCAAAACCACTAAAAAGACCTCTGAGTATCTACATTCGGGTGGAGGAGACTTCAATACGAATTGAAATATTAACCTCAATGACCTACATAACTCTCGAGAGGTCGAAATATAACTCTCAATATGATTTTTCCCAATCGACCTTATATAATATTGTCGTGAATGTCAGGAATGCTTTTTGAATTGTTTTAGTGCATTGTCCATTCACTCTCGTTATTTACCAATTCGATCACGAATTATGCGGTTGATATTGAAATTGTCCAAAGTCTCGTGGCACGCTAAATCGTTGACCGAATGGAAATAAAAACATTTCTATGATTATGTAAATATGAGATAATTGGAATGATAGGAGATAGTGAATAATAGACTCCTATAGAGAAGAGAGTCCTAGCACTCAGTTAGCCTTATAGGCTAGGCCCTTTTGGCCTTAGCTGAAGTCGTCCATGAAAGGACAAAGGACAGTATTGGTTTAGTAATGGTTTTAGGTAAGAGTTGTTTCTAGTATCCCATATTATGTTTTTGAATGTCCCCTATTCAAAATATGTTTAAAGCTTTTCACCCGTATCCCAGTTGTTATAAAATAAATGTTTACATTATTTGTTTACCCTCGAGTTTCAATAGCTACCATCTGTAGCTACACTCCAAGTCGCATTTTGTATAAGGGAAACAATCCCTTATACGAATCACGATGCTACCCAAGCAGCCCTAGTCGCGACAATATAGAATAATAATGTTCAATGATTGCGATCGCTATATCACTATCGACCAACTTAGAATAAGTCCGGAAATTTCAAATGACAATCGTCAATGGAATACGTTACTCTATCAATCTATCAATTTCAATGTCAATCTCAATCTTAATTTCAATCTGTAAATCCACTAGGTGGTACTTGGCACTGATGCTCCAGCAAAATAACGACGATCAGGATGCACAATACTTGTTTCTTACGCCCAGTATAAAAAAATTATTATAATTGTTGTTGTTATTTCCGTCAACCGATTGCACCCCTACGCGCAACCCTCGGAAGTCTTCGAGAGACTTGAGTGAGCTAGGGAAAATGCCCCTACCTTTGATGCCATGCACGAGACCGATGACCATGCGAAGCTTTGAACCCTCGACCCTTCGCTCCAAAGGCGAACGCTCTACCACCACAGCCCATAAATAAGTATATTACCATAATTTTATGTAAGTATTTCAATTCGACAAAGTACCGTGAGAAAACGTCTCCAAAGCAGATAACCCAAGCATTTATAATCGATGATACCTACTATTTTTCTTCTATGAAATCCAAAATAAACTTTAACAGATATTTATACAAACGAATAGCCCAAAATTTGTCTCGTTCAGTGAACAATGCGGAGAAATCCGTGAAACGATATTTTTCTAAATATTTCGCACAATCGTGTATCAACTCTGTACAAGCAATAGCAATAATAGCAAATTCAATTATAATTCACAACAAACTCTGTTCGGTATCTTCGCCGTCAAGGTCCGTTTTACGTTTTTTCCGCGTGTTGATAAGAAGGAAATATGAATTTCGTGAATCGATCGCTCTCCTGTTCCTCGCCACGAATAAAAATATATTTACGATAAATGTCCTTTTTAATGCATTTGAAATGTAAATGAACTAAATTATTATCATTAAAATTTCGTTACAATAAAAATAGTACATTCAACATTGTATATACAGGAACATTCTGATATTGATTTGTTTGAAAATATAAGAACGATGTTCATGAAATCAGACGTGGAATCTGAAAGACACAGTTTAGTAGCTATTTTCCATCGTTCAGGATAACTTCTCTTGGACAACGTGAAAATTGTTTGTTTAGGCGCAGTCCAAGAATGTGCTTTTTACATGATCTTATTCAAATTGCCTTGTTTGACTGTTTATCAGTTCTAATAAATTCGGAACATTCGGGTGACATCCTGAATTTCAAAATGAATTTTTACAACATAAATCGATGATCAATCAAACAAGATAGAAAATAAGCCTTGGTGCTCAAAATACTCTGGGCTCCTGGTCTATTACCATCAAATGCCAGAAATTTGCTAACTTTCCTTTCTTCAGTACCAGAAAAGTTAAATTTTTTCTGTTATAGAATGAGAAATACATATATTGGGTAAGTAACTGCCGTTATTAGATTAGTTCAAAAATCAGTTACATAAATATGGGCTGTTTATTCCAAAAGAACGTTCATTTTTTAGGCCATGTCATTTCGGCAGAATGAATTTGGACGAGTCCTGGGAAAATTGAGACTATTGAGAATAGACCACATCCCAGAGATAAAAACAAAGTAATCCGATTCCTTGGACTATCCAAGTACCTACTATCGAAAATTCGTTTGGAAAAATCACCACGTCACTTCATTGCTTGACTGAAAACAATCAGTTCAATTGGATATCCTATTGCCAACAGTCATTAACTGAATTGGGTAAGGAATTAACCACTGCTCCTACTTCAGCTTATCCATGAGAGGAAGGAACTTTCATTTCAGTCTGTGATGCATTTCAGTAAGGCATTGGGTCTGTTTTATCTCAGGAACAGGATGGCAACGAGAAAGGAACTTTTATTGATAATCAAGCCGCTGACTATTTCCACACTTACCACTATGCAGACATTTTCTTAGACTGGCCACAGCGCTTTGCAATGGATATTGAACTACTTCTGAAAGCCCGAGGGTCTGGGTGGTACACGATGAGAGAGACAACAATAACATCACTTCAAAAATATTCATCGCATTGCCAATACATCATCAAAACGTCCATGCGTTGTGAATCAATGCCAAGATGGTTAGGAGGATATCAATTCAAGAAAATGCTGAGATACCAAGATACCACCGTAATTAATAGTGGATCTCGAAAAATTATTTTATACTGTTTTAGAAATGGTCGGAAGGCACCGTTGCAATTTTGTAGATGACTTCAGAAAATCTAATTTTCACACTAAATTATTCCTAATAATAATATTGTTTGAATATAATAAATAATGAAAACAAACTCCAGTCATTAGAGTTTTGGTGTAGCAAAATATTGGAATATATAGAACGCATAAAGAGAAAACATGAAAAAAATCATTTCATCATGAAACTTGAGATAGTTTTTGAATAATTGAAATTGAAATAAGAGTCAACTGCATGACAAACGGTAGATTACTCGTCCGTTATCCATATAAAGTAGTAACAAAAAGTGAGGAAAAATATAGAAATAAAAGTATTGGGGCTGCAGTCAGAAAATGGCCACTATTAAATATTACTTTTTGGAATTGCCTGATTTTTCAATACTCTTTATTTCATCGTCAAATACATCTAAAAATACATCTGATAAATAATTGGGAATATTCAATTATTTCAATCTTCTACTCACATTGCGATACAAGTATTAAAACATTGAAACCGTTCCTAATGAAGAGGAATAATATTATGTGAAAAAATTATATTTGAACTTGACATCAAAATTTTTCTGTGATGATGTGAGTAATTTCTATGTCCAAATCATCAATAGCTATAAATGAAAAAAAATTCTTTACTGAGACTTCCTTTATATTCCTGCATATTTCAATAGAGTTCAACAATGTATGAAATGAATGAAAAGTCTACCAGATTCTTTTACAAACGTTCTCTGAACATTTCTTGCCGAATTATTGAGTTCAGTGGGAGTGAGAGAAGCAAAAATTTGCATCAATGCCGCATCCAATTCGTTTCTAGAGTTAGTCAGCAGTTCAGAAATAAGATCTGTCGATCTTACCAAAAAGTAAAAGTCCATAGGCGTTAGGTCCCCTTTCTGTTGGAAATATATTTTCCATAAAACTATAATTGGGCAACAATAATTAGAATATTATGCATAATGCGAGACTTGAAAAAATAATCCGGCTCGTAGGACCAAAATCCGAGCCGAAGGACCGAAAAATTACTATCTCGAGAACAGTAAGAGCTAGAGAGATGGGGTTTCCACCAATGGGTTTCTATTTGAAATACGCATTCAACTAGTGCACGAAAATCATTTTTCACCAATTCAGAAAAAAGTTAAAATGCGAAGAAAAAAACCGGCTCGTAGGAACAAAGTTTGGTAGGTACCTCTAAGATTTATATTTTCAATGTTTTTCTTGAAATTAGTCATTTAAAATCAATACCTTTGTTTTAGATTTTCAACATTTGGTTGTTAAAAGCAATTTTTCTACTCGTCGAATCCCAATAAACGTTTCTGCTTGAAGTCCTTCGCATTTCATTCGCCCAGAACCTACAAATCCTGTACATCTGAAAGTGGTTGACAATGTATTAGTGTTAGTAGAATTCTTCTGGACTTCCATTGTCTAGAAACAAAGAAAATAAATTCTTTGCATGTGTTTGAGTCACGACGTTTCAACAGTTAACATCTACTGTCGTTATCAAGTGTGTGAATGTACCTGCTATAACGGTAATTATGATCTTCGTGTGGTCTCTCTCAGGTCATCATGTTAATTAATGTGTTACAAAGACCTTTTTTTGGTGAGTGTTGTTATTGATGACCGATTTCGATAGGTCTCGACACAGAGTTTTTATTGAAATCTCAATCGATCTATCTGAGTGATAAGTGGCTTCCACACATTCCGAATCTCTATGCTCGGCTGACTGAACACGTCATTATTATGAATATAAGCCGACTCTATACACTTTCTCTTATACCAATGCTGTTCTTTGTGGATAACTTCGGCTTCCGACCATGCGATGCTGTGCTGATTAGTCCATTCGTGATCTGTAGTGGGACTCTGTGTCATATTGAATTCTACTTATCGACTGAATTCGACATGACTGGTACTCTGAGCAAAAAAATTATCGCCTCAACTCGACTATCGCGGTAGCAAGAAAGCAAGACGTCGAGACATGTCGTTTTCTATTTTTAACCCTACTTTTCTCTTTCGATTCATTTTGACAATATTGTATGTCAAACATATTTAATGTACAATTTCAAAAGCAAATATGCAAATAATATGAAATATTGAATAATGAAGGTACGGAGTGAACACTGGCAAATAATACTCGATATAAATCTCTCATTTATATTTGTCTTGATAACAAATCTAAAATATATCACATTAATATAATTTATATAAATACTTCCACGTAACTAACTTACAATTTGATTGTTTTTGGAATGGCATCCCTTCCTATTGAAATAATCATGTTCTTCAGGGAAGTTTCTTTCCTCCATGATTAGCTTCAATATAGGTTTTTTCCCGGTCATTTTCATGTTTTCACGAAGTATTTACAATAGCAATGGGCTCGATACAGATTGCTGAGCTATAGAGAGATCATGACTCTCACCTAACTCTTTGGTATGATCCTGTTGCTTAAAACTTAATACTGTTAAAAATATATTGAACCATATTCTTATTTACTCTAAAGATAATAACACAATAATATAAAATTTTACAATAAAAATAGAACTAAATATGAACTCAAAGGTGCGATTTAGTGCCTTCTTGATGATGTTCAATTCATTGGTCAGACTCTCATCGGTGTTACAGAGGCTTTAGGCCCGGTCAACCAACGAGCGGATATTTCCTCTCTTCGTCGCTCCATGATGTTTCGACTCAAAATTCAGGTATTGTCCGGTGTGAGTTGGTTTTCTGTACACTGACGTTTGAAACTTGCCATTCGTTCTTTGGACTTTCACATCAAGAAAGGGTAACCCCTCCTGGGTCTCCTTTTCCATTGTGAACTTTATGGACGGTCTAATGTTGTTTAAGAGCCACAGAAAGGACTCGAGTTCTTCGTATCCATGGTTCCATATGACAAAGGTATCATCAACATATCTCAGCAACATCCTAGGTTTCTTGACCTAAAAACACTCTAATTGGAAGAACAAATTTTTCCCACAAAAATACGTTTTTTTCAAGAAAAAAATTCATGGGAATTTTTGGTAAAACTGCTTGAGGCCAATAAAACTATTGATATGAATTTTTTCGATATCCCGTGTCGTTTCCGAGCTATTGGTGTTTTTAGAAAAAAATTGTAACACATCATTTTCAAGTCCCTCCTCTTTCGTTTTTTTGAAATATTTCCCGGAAAAAACTCATGAACATTTTTTTAGGTTTCCAGAAGGCGATCAAACAATGTATCCTGTGGAATTTAAAAACCTGTCTCTTCCTTTAAGTTTTTGGTGATTTTATATAAGATAAATCAATATTCCGTATATTTTTCAAGAAATGTATAAAGTTCATAGAAAGATTTTGTAGATTTGTTTGAGGACAATAAAACAGTTGATATAAAATTTTTCGATATCTCGTTTTGTTTTATTTTGAGTTATTCGTGTTATTAGAACAAAAATGGTTTTCCTTATTTTTCGTTATTTTTTGTAATATATCCAGGACTATTGAAACTACAGAAAAAAATGTATTCGAATTTTTTACAGACCCAGATGAGAACCATACTTAAGAACTTCGGACGACGGAAAGCTTTTTTAAAAAGATTTATTTTTGAAAAGACAGACAACCTTACTCAACTGAGTAGTAACAAAGAATAATTTAGCATGATGAATATAATACAACAGTTGAAATGGAAAGTGCATAATTGCAGTTTGGAGATTCTTCTTATCTCCTGGTTCAGAGAACGAAGACCGCTTCGTCAGCTGTACTCGTGGTAGGCGACTACCCAACTCCATCAAATTGTTTCTATACTTTTTTTGATATCCTCTTGAAGTTTTTTCGATTTTTCAATTTCAATTTTATCATTAGTACGGTCAATTTCTCAATTTATCCGTTTTTTGAAATATTTCCTGGACTATTGATTTTTCCAAAAAATTGTATCCACTTTTTTGTAGAATTTTTCTAATGCCGTCAAAAAAGATCTCCTTGTAAATTGTGATGGTATCAGCCGTTCGTGAGATATTTCATTTTTTCGAAAATTCAATGTTCAGATTTAAGGAATTTTCACCATTTTCCAATCGTTTTTTCGAAAAACGGTTTGTTTGAGATTCATTCGTTCATTGAAGCTCTATCGATTGCATTTTTGTAATTCTAGTATCGTTCGTCGATTTAGCCGCATTTGGAAAATTCGATTTTAATTTTTTTTGAAAATCGCCCGGAAATGCATGCAATCATTTTCCGATCTATCTCAAAAACTATACAATTGTGTAGGGCATATTGGAGTATGTCTTCAAGAAATATGAAACGGATCAAATCACTTGCCGGACCGCTACCAACGGAAGTTGAGAAAACGGGAGAAACGCCGTAAAATTTTTCCAGATTTCCCGATCGAGAAAAAAACTTGAACAATATTGTCCTTGAGTTATTAACGTAGTTCAAATTTCATAGTGATATCTGAAAGGGCGCGGAAATGTGTGCGTTCCGCAGTGTTCACGACGGACAGACAGACAAAAAAAATTGTTTTGATATTTTTCGACAGGGATCATTTTCTCTTCAGTATCCATGAGTCTAACTTCAAAGATAAGAAAGTTGGGCCTCCCTGTAGAAGGCCGAAGTACACTCTCAGTATAAAGCCGTGTATAATAATTTGTATTGTACACGTTGCAGGTCTGTAAAAAGTCGAGAATTCTGGATCAATGTTAACAATCGTCCGACTCCTTTGACAAAACACTGAATATGCAAAGTACTTGATTATGTTAAACTTATGCGTTTGCATTTCGTGCCTCGCCAAAGAAATTCATCCGAGATGTTGCTTTTATTGTTAAAGCTGAATAATGCAGCTTTTATCATGCAACCCTATTAATTAATTTATATTATGTTGACACGGTTAGTTTCAGCAGTTCGAAATGAACGCAAAAAGGGGTCACTTTGTCTGAAGGTCGATAGATTTTTCCTTCATATAGCTTGCCATACACGCAGCAGTTTCTCTACTGAATTCATGTGGTGAATTATCAATATTCAAACAAGCTGCCTTACTCATTCTCGAATACACACAAAATCTAATAGTTTAGTTTTCAGAACTGAAGAAAGTGTGAATTAGTGTTCGTTTTGAAATTTGGCGGTTGCAATTATCAAGGATAGGTAACTTTCTAGCAAGACTTCTAAAACTTTGCCAGACGACGAAAGAACGAACCGTTAAGAAAAATTTCAATATGCCTACAACACTTTCCATATCTTTCAAGGTTTTCGAAATATTTCTAGAATCATTATTTGTACAAAAATTATCCAGCTGTGCACGTTTTTCATTTCTAAGTGCTATTAGAGTCGAATTACGTAGTTCCTTGCTGTCTACATTCTCTAAAATTCTTGAAAAATTCTAACCCATTTAACAAACTTGTATCATTATGTAAAAAGTATAATTTATCATCCATAATCAAATATGATGCCACCGTACCTCTTGTTGATCATGTTTTATCCAAATCTGATAATGGTGTGAAAACGATAAGTATTATTTTTAATCTATAGCTTGCATTTGACACCATCAACTTTTCCACGATAAACTGTATGACAATGGTGTTCGCGGTCACAGTCTCAAATAGATTGGAACTTGTTAGGATGGTAGAATACATTCTGTTAAGGTTATGCTAGAATCGGGAACATATTGTAGTATATTTAAACTCTAATTCACTCTAAAATAATTTATTAAACGAAATACAATGATTCAATAACACAATACTCTAATTTATAATCACTATTTATTTCGACTGTCTGTCCGTGTGCTGCGTAATTCTTTTTATATCCAACGCTCACTTCTCCGAAGGCTCATGAAATTTCTCGAACAGCCTGGAATCGTCCAGATTCCTCTCGGTGCATAGCGCCTTCGAAGGTCATATGCGGCTTGCGTGAGAGTTCAGGCCCGGCATCGCCCACAGCTTCGCCACAATATTATCCCAGGCGGTAATTCTATGAGGGGGGGACGGTAATCACCCATTTCAGGACCAATATTCAATACATTTCAAACAGAGAAACATCAGTAACACTTACAGGCATTAACATTAAATTATTTTAAAAAAATAATCAATAATCATATGTTATATAAAACAATTGCTCGAATATGAGAGAATGTAAAAATAAAAGAACAGAATATTCTTCAAAAAGAAAACAATAAGTCAAAAATAAGAAAATGTATAACTAAAAATGAATATCAGAACAAATATTCTTCGAAACAGAAACAATAACTCTAATATAAAAGAATGTGAAAATAAATAAACAGAATATTCTTCAATACGAAAACAATAACTCAAAAATAAGGGAAATGTTTAACTAAAAATATATAAACATAACAAAACAAACAAAGAACAAAAACAGGTAACCTGTAATAGATGAATGGTATAAAATAGTAAATTCCATATTTTTTATAATTTTCATATCCCGATGTTTATTCAGCAAGGCAAATCCTGTTAAACGACTGGTTGATCTAATATAGATTTTCAGTCTTCTTAATGACGAGTAACTGCGTTGTGTAGAATTTTTTCTCTAATTGGTCATGGTCATGGGGGTAATTACTCCATTACCCCCCCCCTCCAGGCACGCGCCTGTATTATTCTAAAAATCGCAACATCTTTCTCTTCTTATATTTGTTAATGATATATATCTAATGTTGATCAAATTGTACTGTACAGTTTGCTCTCGAAACGTCCTTCATATTTGGTTTTGCTTCATGCGAAGGGGTGTCTGATCAGGCAGAATATGCAAATATGCAAAACTATCTGCCTTCTATGAACAAAATGAAAACGAATACCATCGTTTTCTCTCTTAGATAAATTGATTCCAGTTCGACTGAACAGAAAGATGTGAGTTAACTTCCGACTCTAGAGGGACTCAAAATGCTCAAAACTATTGGACAGCGAGCGATGTTATGTATTTCTTGGTCCTAAAATATTTAATATAATTCCAATAGAAATCAAGAATCTCAACTCTTATTCACTTATTCAACCAAGTAGCTAAAAAATACATCATTAAAAAAACAAGAGAGATATACCATTTGATAGTCCTCAAAAATTTATCCATATTGATATCTTCCACACTCCAGTGTCATATTCAGTTAAGTTTGATTAACAGGTAATCCATTCATTTATTGTGATAATATTGTAACGAATTGTCGCCAGACCTGTCGTCTCATTTGCATATCTCACCTCAACATCGGTTCGGAGAGCACCGTTAGCCACTTGTCTGCGGAATTGGAAAAGTTGGTCAGCTCAACAGCCCAAATCGAGAAAATGAGTCAAGAAGCATCAAGACATCTTCGATACCGGACAAGGAAAAATAGACCCCTTTTTTCCTTTTTCCGAATGTGGTTCAGCACAAAATTGATTCTAGGGATGCCCGACCGATTCGGCAATCAGCTAGAAAACTTACGCTTACCAAGAAGGAAGAGGCTGAAAACATAGCGATATTGGAGAAGGATGAGTTATTGAACCACCCGACAGTCCATGGCCCTCTCCAGTCGTGCTAGTGAAGAAGAAAGATGGATCAACGCGCTTTTCCGTAGATTATAGTCAACTGGACAACGTGACGAAGAAGGGTAGTTACCCTCTGTAGGGAATATCTTACACCCTAGACACTGATCTGAAGAGTGGATACTGGCAGGTAGAACTCTCCATAAGATAAAGAAAAGACGGCCTTCACCATCAGCTCAGTACTGTGACATTTCACCACTATGCCATTCGGGCTCTATACTCCAGCCACGTAGAGAGAAAAAATGGAGACGGTTCTGAAAGAACTCTCATGGACGACGAGACTGGTATATCTCGACAACAATAATGTAGTTGGCAGATTGTTCGAAGACTACGTAAAAAACCTGGTGGAGGCATTCCACTGAGAAACTCTGGATTGAAGCTGAGCCCAAAGAAATGCCATCTATTTCAAAAAGAAGAACGATACCTTGGCCACGTTGGTTCTGACAGTAGCAGTGAATGACCAGAAGATCAAAGCAGTAAAGGAGTGGCCCGTTCTGAAAGATATTCACCAACTTCGGAGGTTCCTTGGTGTTTTGCCAACATCGCTAAACCACTGACCAGACTGATAGGAGGTCAAACAAAGTTCCAATGGTCCGAAAAATGCCATGATTTGTATAGAATTGAATTGATCAACGCAGATCCAGGAAGGACATGAAAAGGTCATCGAATATTTTAGTGAGACCCTCAGTAAACCGGAGCGTAACTACTGAATCAACAGGCGGGACCTGTTGGCAGTTGTCAAGGGAGTAGTACATTTTTATATATACCTGTACTGGAGGAGATTTCTTTTGAGGACCGACCACGCAGCCCTTAAATGGCTTCTACAGGTCAAAACCCCCGAGGGCCAAGTAGCACGTTGGCTTGAAAGACTCCAAGAATTTGACTTCGAAATCGAACATCGAGCAGGGAGCAGCCAGAAGAACGCTGATGTCCTGTCAAGGAGACAATGCCCAGACATCTGCTCACACTGACAAAGAGCAGAAGAGAAGGACGCAGCGATTTGTAGAACCACCGCAGTTGACAACAACTGGAATAACAGCGAGGTCCAGAAAGACCAAGAGAAATATTCAAATCATGGTTTATTCATTACTTGGAAAAAGAGTAATCAAAGACCCTCATGGCAAGAAATCGCAAGTTATCCACCAGTCGTTGAATCCTACTGGTCCCAATGGAACTCCCTTACCCTAGACAATGGGGTCCTGGAAAGTGTATTGAAATCCGAAGATGGTGGAGAAGACAGACGTCAGATAGAGTTACCCAAGAACAAAAAGCTGATATATTCACAAAGCAGTTGAGGTTAACTAAATTTGAATATTTCAAATTTATTGGTAGTGATAAGCAGAATTCCGAGTGGTTGTGAAAAATATCATTTCTTTTTTCAGTAATGCTCAGTATATTTTTGTTATAAATACTTCAGAGTGGTTGTCATGTAACCAATATTTGCTAAGTTGTTTTGTGATTGTACATCTGTAATGTTTGTTTTCAAAATAAAACTAAATACTTTGCTGAAACGTGTGCATTTCTTCGTCTCTGAAAGTTGAAGTCATCAATTCCGTACTATACTCGGAGACGGAAATAATAGTCAGTGACGTCAGTCACTAGGTCAGAAACAACCCAATAAGAGCGGCTTAGGCACCTAGTAGCTAAGAATACGTCACTGTCCATTTTATTTCCGTCTCCCGAGAATAGGAAATAACAATCCTCAGTAAGCGTATTCAAGAGTATTGCTATTTTTCTTGGTTTCTCGATGATTTTGCGAAAAAAAAACTGTGAGTTTTTCTTTAAACGTACTGAGGGAACTAAGCAGACCAGCAATTTTTCCTTCATGTATCATAATTCGAAATTTGAATCACCTCCTGGAATAAATTGATTATCAACTATGTACGCGTGAGTTTTTCAAAAAAACTCTTCGCCAATTGTTATGATTAGTTTGAAGTATATAAATTAATTACGAATTTGTGAGTATATAGCATTTATTTTTTCTCGCCCAGTATATCAAATAAAATATCAATATGCTATTGTGTTTATACTAATAGTATGACAAGTACCTTGTATAGCACAACGAGTTTCATTACAGATGCTTTTCCATTTTATTGTAATGTGTTATTCATATTTTCATTGATATTATTTGTTATTAATTTCAGAGCCTCTGATCCTATATCGTGATGGTAATATTTTGTTTTCATTTGTCAAGATTATAGGTTAGATTCGACTTCCGGCAGCGGTTGAGGTCAGATGGCGGCCTTGTGTTGGAAGTCAGGTTAATGGTGTAATGTCCGCCGTCTGAGGACGTGCAACGACCTAAGATTATAGTGTTTGTTAAAAAGTGATACGTGTAAATCAATATGGGATGCAGTATTGCCTAGAGCAAGACAACTGCGTCCCTCAGATAACGCCTTGCTGTCTACGCCGGTTGGAGGCCGGATGGGAACGGATTTCTCGCAACAAGGGCAAACTGAGTAGATGGTTATATAACCGAGCTCAAAAAAAGGAAAGAAAAAGAAGAAGGAGATTATAGGTTAAATCCGATGGAGTTCAGACAGTAGACACTTCAACAGCTGTTCCAGTGATGGATAGTATCATTTCTCTAGTTAGGTGTTCGGAATGAACTCCGACGTGATCCAGTAGTCATTGTTGTCGCGTATTTCGTTCTATGCTCTTTTGGATACGAGATATGTCATTTTCATTTTTCGGCTATTGGTAACACAGATTGTCATGCTTTTTGGTTGAGAACGTTTCCGGGAGAATTTCACTTTCAAGTCGGTGGTGACCAGAGAGACATCGAAGGGATCAGTCGTCCTTCATACTCTCGCCACATTTTCCCATTTAGGGATCTGCCCCTTTTAGTGATTCAAAATATTGTATTTCGTATTTTTGTTGTTAACCCTCTAGAGTACAGAGGTATGTATTTTTTTGTATTCCACTAACTTTTTCTCTTCCACAAACTTTTTTTTTCACTTCACTCGCACGTGTTGGAATGCGTTTTCATTTCACCTATTCCACAGGGTTCTACGGCAGGGCTCGTTTCTGCCAATTTTACCGGGCCGCCTCTTTTCCGGAAGGTTTATTCTACCCTTACCTGGGGGCCAATTTCATCATTCCAGGGAGCCTGTTCCATTATACTGGAGTGCCTATTTCATTTAACCCAAGAGCCTATGTCAATTCTACCAGAAGGCCTATTTCACCCTTAGACGAAGGTATAGTCACCCTTATTCAAGCTCCGAATCAAGGTCAGTCTGAATGAAGTTGTCTGAAGTCTGAACATCCACATCTGGCATTGCTGTTCATCGTTGGATACCCACACATGAAAATTACCATCACAGAAGAATGATCTGAGGTTGGACTATCTGAGAGATTCTTAGATAAAAAGGTATTATGTATCTGTCATTCTTTGTGACTATTTTTCCTACATAACTGTATATTTTTTTGATTCGAATGGTCTTAGTACCTAGCTGGTAATATTTGATTTCATATTTATATTTGAAACTGATCAGATTTCATTCACATTGTTTTGGGGTAATCATTCTGGATACAATTCCAGAAATCATATGGTCATAACATTTTTTTGTCATTAAATTACCACTGTATATACTGTACTTCATCTTCCTTGTTGCTCAGTATTGAACAATAAAACATCATTGGGTATTTTCGATTTTTATTTCATAATTCTCTGTCACAAATAATTCAAAGGTTTCTGAATTCCAGGCCATCAAAAATTTAGTGGCGCTCAAGGCAATTTAATTTAATTTAATGTAACATTAAATTTAATGCAACTATCACTTTTAAATTTTTTATTATTTGAACCACGACCCAGTGCCGCCAGACGAAGAGCTGCCGTTAGCCGTTGGCAACATAAAAATATGTGCCATAAGTATTCCATCTTTTTTTTTTGTGTTCACGAAACTCCCAGGTTTTCGAAAAAAAAACCTTTAAAACCAAAGCTTGTGCGAGCAAGGGACATCCGGGACCTACAGTTTGAATAAAAATGAAATCCAAACCAATTCGCTTATATCATTCAGTATCGGTATCGGTACAACACGAAAAACTGAAAAATTACAACAATTACCAAGCCCTTTTCTTTAGTTATCACCATGTTTGTTCCGCGATATTTTTTTTTATAATTATGATTCTGCATATGACGAAATTGTTAAAAGTGTATGACTAAGACAGATGGATCAAATATGATATGCTCATTAAGAAAACGTGCTAAAACTACGAATTGAAATATTCACTTCATTATTTCACTTGCTACCAAACTCGAACTTCAATCAATGATCAGATTGTTATTCTCATGTTTATTATTCAAGTATAACCTGTAACTTTGATATTGTCGCATACCGCAAGCCCCGAGCAGGCCATTATATGCATTCCTAGTCGTTAAATACGCTACGTAACAATGTAACAATTTCTGGAGCTTCATTAATTATGGATTCCACAAGACAATTGTCGAATGCGTGGTCGTTGTTTCGAAACATTATAATAGGAGGCGGTGTATATAGCAAGAGAACATTTGGACTAGTTGGACAGTCTGAACAGAACCTCCTACGTCACTATGAATTGTTTATTCCTGAACCAAATTATCGATTTTCAAATGAATTGAATATCAGAAACTGACAATCATCATCATCATCATCATAATTTGAAAATTGATACCTTTCTATTGATAGATATTTGTCTATTTAGAGCGCAAATCGAAACGGTGCGCGATTGTCTTTGGAGTGATACTGTGTACTCAAAATAAACAAAAGAATTTTCCTGAAAACGCACCTCATATGGTGGATTCATGCAGCAGTCATAAGTTTTAAGTTATAAGAAATAATATTCTTCAATGATTGGTTGAACCGTTTACTCCAACCAATCATTAACGAATATTCTTCCTTATGACTTAAAACTTATGACTTATGACTGCTGCATAGACAATAAAGCGTTCGGTAGTTCATTCGACATAAGCACATAATATAACCTAAGGAAAATTTAACACTCAATTGCTATCCTGAATGTATAAACTATCCAATGTCTGAGTAAAAAAAGACAGCCGGCCGAGATCGAAACCAAGCCATCTGTTTGTATGAGTTTGATATGCTGCTCCTCAAACCTCTACATCATTATGGTTACTTAGAATACTTTGAATTCACTATCACTTTTTTCCGTCATGCAGGAATTAGATTCATTTTCAACAAAAGGAGTGGATATAGAGGGTATTTCAGAATTGCCGCTCTAGAACGGAAATGCTGCCACAAAATGACATTTCAAGGAAAATTTCAATTTTGCGTCGAAATCTGACTACTTTGGTGGGCGGTTGTAGTAAAATTTATTTATTCATTTAATTTAATTCATTAATTGGGGAAATAATGACATATCACTAATAGTACTTGGGCCCGAAACATATGAAAAAAAATTATTCAACAACGTTGAGATATCGTATATCCGTTCTTTATGTTAAGTCGGACAAGTTTTTATTTGAGGCAATCTCAGTAGCAGCACAGATAAAAAAGATTTCTTCAATCAAGAATATACATACTCTTGGATAGGATAATCTTCTGAAAAGAATAATCATTTCTAATCAATGAATATACTCCCATTTCAAACTGATTGAGATATTTGCTTCTTTACATAAATTCTCTTGAAATGAATTTGCTTGCAGTGAAAACATTATACTCTTCATCCTAGAAAACATTCACATTAACTCATTGTGAAACACAATCCTCTCAACACAAGAATATAATTACTTGGTATGTATCCATACCCGTGCCACGTGACACATTGAACCAATGGGCAATCAAAGCAGCTGGCGACATCGCGTCCTGTGAATACGACTTCCATTTCGACCATTTCATCCAGTTTGACCTTTTGGGTTGGTGGCTATGAGGCTATGCGTACCGATATGAATGTTAGTTTTGTGCCTAGTGCAAACTGTTTCTATACAATAAAAATGCAATATGGAAAATTGAATTATGCTCATTACGGGCCAGTTGTGAAAATGAGTGAAATATATTTTGGTCTTCTACAGTTTTGTGTCTAAAAGCGAGTGGCGCTGTTTATGTATTCAATCAAACTGCAATATGCGTCACTACTAACTGGTTTTATTGAGAATACAGAACTATTCTCATATAAAACCAATATTTATACCTAAATTGTACGTAGTTGTGAATCTATGCTTTGTTTAATCTATTCAATGTTGCCAAAATGAAAATGGCTTCCATTATATATTTTATAACCAAGTGCAAATTGCAGATTTGAACTCAACCTCCGAGTTGATAGAAGAATAGTATTCATTATTGAAATTGCAATGTTCTTGTCTCAACCTACTCCCATGATTCAACAAAATAAAGTGCCCATTATTGAAGCTAAAATATTATTGCCTCAACCATCTTACCAACAACTCAACCAAGTGTTCACTCAGTCCAAAATATTTTTCTTGTAAGTGGCCAGGAGGATTCCGTCGAAAAATCAAACTAATACTGGGGGAACTACACGGATGCTCATAGAATTTTCATGTTACAAAAATGGGCAGTCCGTATCGTGTCAAAAATCGGACCACTAGAATCATGCAGAGAACACTTCAAGAGCCTCTCAATTCTTACAATGATATCGATTTATATCTATGATGTTGTTTGTTTTGTTTTCAAAAATAAATCATATTTTGAATCTGAAATAGTAGAACATACCTATGAAACTCGTATGAAAAACAGATTGCTTCCATCGAAACATTCTTCCAGCCTATTTCAAAGGGGTATCTTTTATAATGGTTGCAAACTATTTAATACCCTTCCTAAATATATACAGAACTCGAGAAATATTCACTTGTTCAAGAGGGACATGAAACAGTTATTATTGAAAAAAACCTACTATTCGCTGGAAGAATTTTATGGTGATTTCTGATCATTCCTATCTGTTTTTAAATCTCTGTTTTTATTTATACATTTATATGTCGTGTTCTTTTTTCTTTTTTTGCCAAATTGGTTAGTCTTTTGGAATTATCCACCTTCTGACATTGTCGCATTAGTGTATTGTATAGTCATGTTACTGTATTATATTCTTTCGTGACTGTTAATAAATGAAATGAAATGAAATGAAATATTTGGTTGGACCTATTCAAGAATACAATCTGTTAGAATCAACGCAATAATCCGTTGATGCAGAGAATCATTTTTATCAGTGAGGGCGAGAAAGTAATCAAATTAAATGACCTAAATATAGTCTTTTTTAATAGGAAGTTTTCTTATATAAAAAGTCAAAAACATTTTGTCGGGCAATTATATTCGGTATTTCGAACCATTCAACCCTATTACTCCTAGGGAGTTGAAGGGCAGGTGAATAATTTTATTGAGAAAGTGTAGTTTCATATACATTGATAATAAAATTATTTGAAAAAAAATATTTCATACTATAACTCGGGAATACCCACCTTTATGTTGATGAAACATTCGTATATCCATTTTCCACGGCAAACTGTGACCAATTGAAAAGTTGAAAAGTGAAAAAGTGGGGAAAACATATAAGAGATTTTTCATCACAAAATTAACTTCAAATTATGTTTAAGAATACTATTAAACCTCTAGATCCCAATGCTTGAATCCATTGACAATACAGGGTGTCATTTGTAGCTGGCAATGGCAATTATTCATTCATAATGCTCGGTTGATTTTAAAATGTCTTTTCATAGATAGCAATGGAAAAGTGATGCTTGTTTTTTTCTTCAGTAATATTTGCTTAATTTTCAAAATTTCTTCTCTTTTCACAAAATTCACAAAATATTTACTTTTCTATGGCAACCTGTGACCACTTGAATAGTGAAAAATTGGGAAAAAATATATTGAAACTATTTTATCAAGAAATTAGCCACAACTCTTGTTTTTGGAATATCCTAGAGCCCCAAAACTCAATGCTGGATCATTGAAATATACAGGGTGTCATATGTAGCTGACAATGTCACCAACTCTCATTCATCCATAATGCTCGGTTGATTTTAAAATGTCTTTTTATAGATAGCAATGGAAAAGTGATGCTTGTTTAAATTCTGCAGTATTAATGGAATATTTTGGGCTCTTTGTCACAACAGAAGATATTTTCGAAATCATCCCGAGCATTATGGATGAATAAGAGTTGGTGATATTGCCAGCTACATATGACACCCTGTATATTTTAATCATTCAGCATTGAGTTCTGGGAGTCTGGGACATTCCAAAACCAGGATTTGATGTTAATTTTTCAATAAAAGATCCTTAACGTATTTTTTCCCAATTTTTCATTATTCAAGAGGTCACAGTTTGCCATAGAAAAGTAGTATTTGGTTATTTTTCACAGTAGTAATTGAATATTTTTGTGAAAAGTGGAGAAATTTTTTAAATTAAGCAAATATTACTGATGAAAAAGAGTTACCTAATCATATTGCCTGCAATACGTGACACCCTGTATAATTAATTGATTCAAGCTTCGAGATCTGAGGGTTTTGTGGAACACCCTGTATATGGTGCTTCACACGAAACGATACGTTGACGAGACAGCGCACTCCTATTTTCACACTAGACTAATCAAGTGTCGAAAACAAAAGAAGAACGCTGTCACATCGCAGTACCTTGAATCCTTCTTCGAGCGGCAGAAGAAAGCTTCACTGATTTATTTATGGTTCGTCACAACACGTAGTATAGAATGCTTGTTAATATGAGAGGAGAAAGAAAAGTCAAACATTGATATAACTAAAATTAATTTATTTAAAGATAAAACAAAAAATATCGGTTCAAATTCTCGGTGTGAAATCACAGGATCTCACTTTGTATATAGTCAGACCGTTAAACGTGTGAACAACATGCACATCTCACTGCAAAGGTATACAGTGCATCAAAACAATATTTGTTTAAAACTATAAAATGAGTGAATGGTACACAAGACAACATCATAAAAAACATGAAACACTAGCCACTCTTACTGAGATTCAAAACGAGAAAAAGAATGGCATAATTAATCTTAAAGTCGGGTGACAGATAAATAACTTTAAACTCGTTTTGTATCACCCGGTGCAGGTCAAAAACAATTATTAAAAGAAAATGGTGAAAACGAATTTCTTACAAAAAGAGTCTACAGCAAAAGTCACTTTCAAAACGTCAGAAATACGCAAACAGAATTGATAGTAAAACAAAAACAAATATCTGAGACAAATATAAAAGGAATATTCAGTTTATTCTATAGTCGAAAATGGGTACAAACAGCTGTGACAAATATTTCTTCACGGGAATATATGGTCATTGACCTACTCACATAAGATAACCATCATCGAACGTAATACACCAGATGTGAGAGGGAACGTCGCGTGTCCCCGGTTCAACACGATTTATGATGGGACGGCGCCTTCAGGTATTCCAGAGAGATTGCGAATTTTCATTGGAGGGCGTAGAAATACCGTACTTAATATTGTGATCGTAGAACTTCACCTTTCTTTACTTAGGTACGAAGAGCACTTGTTTTGTTTTCGATATAAAAACTCGACGTTTATTCTTCACAGGAACTAACAGATTGAAAACTATATACTTGGGTACACAGATCCATAAGGCCGAATCTACTTTACTTAAACTTGTTGCTGGCTCTGATTTGCCTCAACAATATGCCATTTCGTAACGAACTGTCTCAAACTACATATTGAAATAAAAACGTTTTATTCTGGACATCACTGAACGAAACGCCTAGTTGACGACAACAATGGAAAACCGTCGATTCATTCCTACGACTAGGAATTAAAACTTCGGAGCTGATTTGCGAACTGACGATTAAAATTCGCGAAACATTCAGTCTTTTGCCCGGAACTAACTAGATACCGAAGAATACTGGACTGATACTGAAAGGATACTGAAGATACATACGCTTACGAGTCATTTTATACACTCATGAAGCTATAAATTTTAATATAATGAATAATAAACTAACACAATAGTGACATTCGTTACGGCTATTAATAACACTCTAATAGTCATTTTCTCATATATCATAGTGTTAATTCGGTTTTCTGACATTCTTAACGGGTTAAAACTGAGATTTATCGACAGAAAAATGTCAAGAACGCGTGTTGCAATTATACAGGGTGTTAATTAAGTACGTTGACAAACTTCGGGAGGTGATTCTTTGAAGGTTTTCAGGACGAAATGTTCATATAAACATATGTCCCAAACGGCTTGGTTTTCGAGATACAGGGTGATAAAAATACATTTTTTTCAAGATTTTTTAGAGTTAACTTCGACATTTTCTACAATAATCAGTTCAAATTAGGTAAGTACAATCCATTCAATAGTACGCACGATACAAAATAATGCATTTCTCAAATAATTCACAGGGTCCTCCTTTTTTCAGAGTCAAGCTTTGTTCAACCCTTCAAAAAAAAAATTTCCGCCGCCACTGACATATTATGAGAAAGGAATAATAAATGTTTTTTTGTTTTTGCTCTCTTGATGTTTTTCATTTACTTGTACGGTGCAGGAGTTACAATGAAAATATTAACGCAAACATTTTCCAGTAACGCATAACATAAAGAAATTTGAGAAGCAAATAGTCTAACAAACTTGAAGGGTGATTCTTTGAAAGGTTTCAAGATGAAAAGTTCATATAAACATGTCCCAAGCGGCTTGGTTTTCGAAGTACAGGGTGATCAAAATACATTTTTTAGGAGTTTTTGGAGTTTACTTCGAAATTTTCGACAATAATCGATCCAAATTAGTTCAAATTGGACAAGTACAATCCATTCAATAGTGCGCATGATATAAAATAATTCATTTCTCGAAGTGTCATTGCCACTCTCCAAAGATTAGCGCGTGACGCAATACGTCATTTTGTTCTCATTACACAAATAGCTATTTTCTGCTCGTGTAGAGAAAATGTAATGTTATGGAGCTCCCATACATTTTTTACCATAACTCAGGTTGAATATGTATTGCACAAAGTTAATTATGGCAAAATAATTTTGGACATTTTCAATAGTGAATAACTTTATTATCAAATACTAGAGCAAAGTAACATAAATTCCCTAGGAATAAAATTAAGTTCAGAAAAGGACCATTATTGAAATTGATATGTCAGAGCAGCTGCTGGAAATGGCCACCGCCAACTTCAATGCATGCGTTTATGCGCCTAACCATAGACTGGCGGACACGCTCAAAAATACCAGGAGTGTTTCTTATAATTCCGCATGACTCCTGTATGCGATTCCTCAGGTCTTCTTCACTTTGAACTGGAGTTCGGTACACTAATGATTTGAGGTGCCCCCAGAGGAAAAAATCAAGTGGATTCATATCGGGTGACCTTGGTGGCCAAAGTTGTGGCCCACCACGCCCAATCCAGCGATAAGAATAATTATCTTCTAAATATTGGCGTGCAACCAATCTGAAGTGTACTGGAGCACCATCATGCATAAACCAAATTCCAATTCTTTCCCTCAGTGGGATCTCTTCTAGGAGTCCAGGTAAGATGAATTCAAGAAAATCTCGATAATGGTCACCATTGAGTTTATGAGGCAGAAAATGTGGCCCGATAAGGAAATTCCCTACAATTCCAACCCAAACATTCACAGAAAACGTCTCTTGAAAATGGTTTTCAATCACGGCGTGTGGGTTTTCATCAGCCCGCATATGATTGTTGTGAAAATTAATAATGGCTTTACGGGAAAAGCATGCCTCATCGGTGAATAACACTTGAGAAAAAAACCATGGATTTTCCAACAATTTATTTCGAATCCAAGTGCAAAAAGTTAATCTCTTTGGAAAATCCCTTGGCAGAAGAGCTTGAACACGCTGTATGTAATAGGGATAAAGTTGTTGCTCTTTTAAAATTTGCCATACCAATACATGGGTTACGTTAAACTGTGCCGCAATTTGTCTTGTACTGGTGTCTGGATGCTGCTCAATTTCGTTAAGTACAGCTTCTTCTATCTTAACTGTTCTAACTCTCCTGGGTCTTCCTATGAGAACAGCAGACCTCTTGAAAGTACCCGTTTCACGAAGACGGGAGTGAATATTGATGAACATTTGTGTGCTGGGAATATGACGTTGTGGAAATCTTTCTAGATACATTCGTCTGGCGGCACGAGCGTTACCATCAGCCATTCCATACATTAAGTGCATGTCTGCCATTTCTGAATTTGTATATTCAACCATTTTATCCAAAGGAATATTGAATGAATCTGCTTTATAGCTTGCACTAATGAAGAATTAACAATGAGACAGTTTATGAATTCAAATTGATTACAAAATTTCTGCGTTACTGCAGAAGAAAAAACAAACCGAAATTTCTGATAAAATAATGTACTCCGTACGGAAACAAAAATTTGTTTGATTTAGTTTTTCGGAGTTATGACCAGAGATTCATAAATGAAAATCAAATGTGTAATGATCTGCGACTATTAGATAAACCCTATTAACTATCTTCCATTACAGGATTACCTTTCGGAAGTTTTTTATGTTGAAAAGGAAACGTTCAATTGAAAACAAAAAAATATCTTTTTTTAAAATAACAAAAAAATTGTATGAGTTCTCTATCAAGACTGATGGGTAAAAACATTTTTAATCAAATATCTCAATGAAAATGCACATTTTTACCATCAGAATCTTCAGGTTGAAAGTTAAGGTTTTCCCAATATCTGTCAGATCTAGTTTAATATCCAGCGTACCACAGTGACGGGGAGATAGTAGTTTTCTGTTAGATATCACAAAAAGAAATCACATCTTTACAATAACAAGCTTTTATTTAGCTTCACTTGTAACTAACTAACAAACAATTTAATAAAAGTTGAATTTGACCCACTTCTAATACTCCGATTAATTTGAAATTTGGCAGGTTTCCGTAATTCCGGTGACAATGCATTTAAAAAATGTTTGTTAAAAAACAAAATGGCGGCTCCAATATGGCGGACGAGTTTTGTGATTATGATCCAATTCTGTTCAAATAGGTATGTGATGGTTTTTGGGTTGGATATTTCCAGTTTCACATAAAAAATAAACTAAAATGTTAAAAATGAAAATTATAAAAAGAAAACATTTAAAAGTTTTTATACAATACACTGAAAAGGAAAAAATAATTCATTTCATTGTTTGATCTAGGTAATCTTGTACAGAAAGATTTTGATACTCACAGAATAACCTACAAAAAATGAAACAAATTATTTTTTCATTTTCAGTGCATTTGTATAAAAGCTTGTCTTTATATTTTTTATTGTATAATTTTAATTCATCGTAGATTTTTCTAATTCTGAAAAAATATTTCCATCAATTTACAATAATTGAAAATGTTTAATTTTCAAATTTTCTAATGTTATGCCACACTGGAAAATTTATAAATTAATATTTTCATTATAGCCCCTGAACCGTACAAGTAAATGAAAGAATGCAAGATATCAAAAAGATGTTAAATGAAACAACATTTATTATTCCTTTCTCATAATATGTCAGTGGCGGCGGAAAAAAAAAATTCTGAAGGGTTGAACAAAGCTTGACTCTGAAAAAAGGAGGACCCTGTGAATTATTTAAGAAATGCATTATTTTGTATCGTGCGCCCTATTGAATGGATTGTACTTGCCTAATTTGAACTGATTATTGTCGAAAATGTCGAAGTTAACTCTAAAAAATCTTGAAAAAAATGTATTTTTATCGCCCTGTATCTCGAAAACCAAGCCGTTTGGGACATATGTTTATATGAACTTTTCGTCCTAAAAACCTTCAAAGAATCACCTCCCGAAGTTTGTCAACTTACTTAATTAACACCCTGTATTTATTACACCTATAAATATATCCTCGTGACTTTTATAGCCTGTGAATTCCTAAGATAATAACAACTTTTGTCTTTGGCCACCTGTGCTTCCGATGAATAATCGATTGACACATTTTGTGCATCTGGAATACGAGTATTTATGTTAGATCTTCTCCTTCTGTAGTTTGTTCTACGATAGGATTTTTATTGTTTTGATTATTTTCCCTACGTTTTGACATTATCCTGCATTTAATTAACTGATTAAATGATTCAACAGGGGGTTGGCTGGGGGTATATCATAGTTTGAGAGTACTCTGACACAGAATTTGATGTTAGGTTTGTGATGAAAAAATCTCTAATATGTTTTCCCCACTTTTTCACTTTTCGATTGGTCATGGTCAGCCGTGGAAAATGTATATACGGATGTTTCTTCAACATAAAGGTAGGTATTCCTGAGTAATATGATTTGAAAAAAAAATTCAAATTATTTTATTCTCAGTTGTAATACCACAAGAGAGTAAGAATAAAGTGAAAATAATTCGACAGATTTTTCGAAAACTTGTTGCCAGGCAATAGACACGAGAGCCCGAAGGGCTCGAGTAGTTATTGCCAAATGGCAACAAGTTTGAGAAAAAATGTGGAGAATTATTTTCTACTTTATCGAACTCTCGTGTGGTATTCGATAGATTATTTTTTGATACACCAATCATAGACACATTCTCTATGTAACATTTTTATTCATTACGGTTATCTAAATTCATTTTTCAAATTGCATGCAAACTGATGCCAGACGTCAAATCAAAAGTATCAGTTGTTGTTATACACATTAAAAACAAAATACCACGAATATTCCCGAGGCAATAATCTAAGTAAAAAATTCCCACTATAATAATGTTGTGATTGGTTTTAAAGTACATCATAGCTTTAAATTGATGGTTTTTATTGGTTGCAAGATATGTCGAAAAATAATCAATGAAATATGAGGGTGTAGCTGCTCAAAGTGGGACACACTGTATAAAAATTGACCTCTTTCAGGATTTTTCATTAGCATTCATAAACACGTAGAAAATGAATGTATTCGTTACTTTAGGACCTCACTATATGCAACTATGGATACTGAATGAATCAGATATTTGGAGATGAATTCCACTATTATTTTTGTTTCGTATCAAAGCAACTTGCATTCAAAATACTGATATGATGTTTCAAATAACTGAACACCTATTCTAATAGTAAGAGATAATGATATTTCAGTAAATTTCACAGAAAGCCATTTCCAGTAATAAAAGTTGATCCTTAAAAACAACTACAAAAATATCCCTGTATGTTGAACAGAAGTTATTATTTATGTTGTCCTAATAAGCTATTGCGTAGTTTATTTCTACAGGGTGATCTATATTCGGTCCTAAGATGGATGTACAGAATATTCACCAACCCAATTACATTTCCATTTGAAACAATTTTTATTGAAAACTAAGGCAGTTGAAACCTGTTATCGGTTATAATTGCAGAAGTTCATACAAATTATTGAACATTTTGTAAGAAATCGTGTTATCTAAAAATTGCACGAGTTCATTTCTATATTTTGGCGAAAGAAACCGAGTCCAAAGGATAGATATTTTGTAAATGGAAAAATAATATTTATCCAAAATGAGTGAATATTGGAAAAACTATATTATTTTAATGATATTGGTAGAACATCGGTATACTGAAATCTGAATCCAGATTGTTACAAATAATATTGGGTCAATATTGGTTGAATAATTTCTACCAATATTGTCTACACATTGTTTTCAACATCTAGATGAAATATTTCAATCCCAATATTCCACTCATATCGATAAAAACCCCATTGTATATCCAAGTTTGACAGCACATTGGTTGAATATAATTTCAACTATTTTCAACACATATTAGGTCAATATTGGTTTGATATTTAACAATATCGTAAAATCAATATTGTCTTCATATTATTTTCGACATCTAGAATAAATATTGAAAGATTCTGGGGATAAAGTATATTGTACATCCAAGTTTGATAGAAGATTGGTTGCATCTTAATTCAACAATATTCAAAAAGTAATATTACTTTATATTGGGTCAATATTGGTTTAATAATATTTACTGATATCGATAAAACAATAATGTCTACATATTGCTTCTAACATCTAGAATAAATATTGCAATCTCAATATTCCTCTCATATCGTTTCTAGAGATAAAAAGCAATGTTATATATTCAAGTTTGATTCACATTGGTTGAATATTATTTCACGAATATTTAACAAATTATAGTAACTCATATCGATTAAAATTATTACGACAACCTCACGATATTATTGAAATAATAATATTGATATAATGTTACAAAGAATACCTATTACCAATATTGAGTTTTAAATATTGGCCGAATATTCAATAAACCACATTGAAATATATTATGATCAAACCTGGATGAAAAACCACTAGGTGACTCTACTTATAAAACGTCTTCTAGAATATAAGAAAATATATTAAAAAGCGGACTCTGGTGTTACCTTGATTATCTGAAGAAGAACTTCAGTTGTAGAATTTCCGAGTTTTTCGACATTTAATAATTCACCAAGTAAACCAAGCTATAGAGATTTTTTCTTCCACAAAATAAAAGACGCAGATGGCCTATCCTAATTTAGTTAGTCCTAGTTCGTTAATGAAAACCCCAGTTTTCGCCCCAGCAATTCGCTTTGTGGAATTTTGTAAACAAGAAATAGTAAAAGAAACCACAACTTTTTTGGTTTTATGGAAATATCTCAAAGATTATTCAAGTAATTGTTTTACAGTCAATGGAACCTTTGTAGAGATTTATACAACCTACAAAATGAGTTTTTCTACGACAGTGCGTAAACTAAGCTTTTACGCACTGCTGACAGTGCGTAAAGTAATACTTTTTTGCACAAATGCGTAAAAAAATCACTTGTGCGTAAAATCATCAACTGTGCGTAATAGTATATTACGTAACAAGTGTTGTAAAAAGCATATTACGCACGAAGGGAATGAGTGCGTAATTGCTTTACAACACGCATTACGTACTATACTTTACCTACGGCCAAAAAAGTCTGGACATACGACAGAGTATTTAATTTTTTCAAATGGGATACTCTGTATTTTATTGCATCTTCAGATTTTTTTCATCATTTTATTTCGAAAAATTTCACAAAATTATCAAAAGAACGTTGAATTTTGGTTTTTATATTTGGAATTTCAATAATGGAGGATTTGTCTGTGTCCTCAACATCTTCAACTTTCATATTTCTCAGTTCCTGTTTTTGGCATGCACCACTTACGCCAATTATAAGAACAGTATAAAAATAAAAATTACTGAAGTGTGGAAAATAGAATTAGTGGACATATTTTACCTTCATAAACAAGTACTGATTGTCAGGAGCCGTTTCGAGGAAATCTTGAATTTTAGATTTTTTGCTTCTAAAGCCATCTGATTTCCATTTTAATAGCGCTATTGACTTGGAATAGGCTTCTATATTTATACTATAACAATTTTCATTGCGTTCGCACGAATTACTTGACAGTAAATCATCAGTTGCCATATCTGCCATTGCCATGACGTTGGTAGGAGTTAAATTTTCGTTTTCACTATCACTTGTCATATTCTTGTTTGGATAATATGTATCTTATAATTATTAAAACCAAAAAACTTTGTTGTCTTTCATAAAGTTTGTTTGTATCATTTTCATTTTGACAGCTGCTATGAGTACGGTGTTGATGAGTGATTGTGCCATCATGACCTACTTCCATACATATTTATTACCAGTAATCTTGTTAATCTGTTTATGTACATTCAGTGATGTTATTCTATTGTATTTTTTATTTGAGTGATTTATTTTACTATTTTATACTTGACTGTTCTACAATATTTTACAATTTTTATGAATTTGATGATGATATCACAGAAGGTATCAAGCTAAGGATGACACTTTCAAGCCCTAGCCTTTAGTGTTCACAGTGTTTAGTCCTTCATTTGATTAATGTTTATTAAATTTTTACCTGTATTGTATTGTATCTATATTAATTATTCGAATAAACTATATTATTATTATTATTATTCCAGAATTATTTCAAACTGTGCGTTTTGATTACGGAAACTGTGCGATTTGCGTAACGAGCTACTTACTGAGGCTGCGCGTCGTGTGCTTTCGCCTATTTTCTATAGTGGCCGTAGGTAAAGTAATTTTTTACACACTGTTCAAACATTTACGCATTTTTGAAAAATACAGTATTTTGCGTCAAATATAACTCGGAAGTCTTTATTTCATAATACAATGACAATTCATTTCATTATACAATCAAATTAATGATATAATTGCTACAATTTGACAATATGATAAAAGTCGAATAAAAAACTTTGTATGAAACACTTTCGTAAAGAGCTTTTTTTAAGAACTTGTATCACAAATAGCTATTTCATACTACCGGTTAAGTGCATTTTCCACTGAGAAAATCCGGAAAAACCTCGAAAAAGAGACCAATTTTCAAAAATTTATGAATTTTATAACTATGAAGCTGGACAAACAATATTGAGGAAACTAATAGATAATAATATGTTGTTCAACTGTGTGCAAGATATTTTTTGTCCGATGTGTAGTTTTTACACAATCGCGTTATATTTTGAGTCCATTATTGCTTCGAGAATATTTCGGCAATATTATTCACGTGATATTAGATATTTTTCTCGTCCATATTACATTTCAAATATGTTGCCAATATGTTCACAATATTGTAAAAATATTCTACCAATATAGATGTGCTACTTGGGATATTCATGAACAAATGTAATTCATTGGAATATTTCAGGAATAAAGAAATATTGATTTTATTTTTGAGATATATCATAGTACTGACAAAGACTATGAATGAAATTATACTAAACACGCGATATTTTATTACTTTTTGAAGTGTATCTGACATTTTTTCAGTATTGTTTGTGGTGTCATGGCTACCGAATGTTTCCTCAGTGCAATTATTGCTCCGCATCGCAATTACCGGGGGTAATACCACAAGTGCATTGAAAATTACCGATAATTTTGAAAAAAACGTGTTTTTTTTTTAAACTGCACGAGTTTATTTTTTTTCGTTGTTTCAAAGCATAAATTGCCCGACTCCGAAGGAGGAGGGCAATTTTTTTAAACAACGAAAAAAATAACCGAGTGCGGTTTTTTATAAAAAAAAACACGTTTTTTTCAGAATTATCTGGTTAATTTTCAATGCACGAGTGGTATTCGGTAGGAAATTTCACACCTCACTCTTTTAGCCAATCAAAAAATTCGTTCTTGTTTAGTGAAAATTTCAAGAATGCACAATGAATTTTCATTTTTTAATGTTATAATAAACAGTACAATTATTATAAGTAACATTATATCCCAAGCTTCCTCCTGGCGTGCCTGGTTCTAGATTTTTATTGTTTATGATTTCCACAGAACTGCTGCCTTTTTCATTGTGTCGCATTTTTTCAACGATGGCCTGATGGTGTTCTTCATCCATTTGCAAATAGCTTCCAATAGATTTAGAGTTAGCATGTCCCGTCATTTTGATGAGTTCTTGCTCAGCAACTCCGCTCTTTGCCAGATTTGACACCGCTGTTGCCCTCAACGAGTGATTGGTAATTTTCTTTTTTTCCACATCTAATCCCACCTGGTTTGCTTGTTTCTTAGTCCACTTCGCTATCTCGTTTCGCCCTACAGGTATGTTTTTGAACCATTGATTTGTTACTTTCCAAAATGGATTTGCAGTTAAAAATAAGCGGTCATTTTCAATGTGTTCTCTTTTCGATTTTAATGCGTGAAATAATCGAACTGGACATAAATTACTGTTACTTCTATTCGTTACTAACCACTTGGATGAAGCACATTGTTTGGATCCACCTTGGGTAGTTTTCCCAAAAATTGGATTGTACTCAATTCTCTTTGGTTTTTGACCTGCATTATCGAGTTCTTCTTTGAAAAACTGTAGTTTTGCTCTGCATCCTTCGCCACCTCTCCACGCTAATTCATACGACAAAACAAAGAACAATTTTTTTTTGTAGTCCCTCTGGGGTACCTTCGTTTACTAGTTTTTTCAATTCTTCAAACTTCAGGGCAGTTGAACTCACTTTTCTTTTATCTTCCTGAGCCTGTAGGTCTCGTCTCTTTGCATTTTTGGCGTTCTGTGCAGATTTAAACACGACATCTTGGAATGGGTCAATTTTCATACCATATTTCTGGAAGTATTCTTCCATAATCATTTTGGCGGTGACATTCCAAATAGTTTTCACGATGCTTTCTTTGTACTCCTCACCATTATTTTTCTTCATGTTAAGAGCCCAGTCCTTCAAGATTTTCGCAATTTCGCATACTGGCGTGTCTTTTTCTAATTTATACCCTCTTGCTTTACAAAAATCCATGAACTGATTCCAAATAAACTTCTTACTTTTCTTAGTATTCGCTGGAGTCGTTTTTGCGATTTTCTTATCGATTTCGGCTTCATTAAACGTTCCGAAACGGTTCATTTTAGACGAGAAATATGAAAACAATGATATTTGTTTACTTCAGATTAGCGTTGCTATGTCCGTAAGCTTCTCAGTTACTTCCGTAGCAATCGCGATATGAACACTTGTAGGTAGATGACACATTTGAAGTCTCACTTCTGACATTAAAATCGCGCGACTTCACTTGAATTGACATCTAATGCGATAATTGCACTGCCGTGACGCGAAACGCGTCACTACAGTGCAATTATCGCTGTGAGCCAGCGGTAATTGCATTCCTCTTATGGACGTTTTTACACGTGAGGGAAATTTCCTCTGTAATTTCTTGAAAATTGCATTCCTCTTATGAGAATTTTCATATATTAGGAAAATATTCGGGAGTAATTACACAAGTGCTTCAAAATTACCGATAATTTTACATGAAAGCATGTTGTCTAAAAACTGCATGAGTTTATTTTCATATTTTGTCGAAAGAGCCGACTCCGAAGGAGGAGGGCTCTTTTAGCAAAATATGAAAATAACCGAATGCAGTTTTTTACTGACAACATGCTTGAATGGAAAAATATCAGGTTTATTTTGATGCACGAATGTAATTCGGTAGAATATTTCCGGAGTTAAAACAAAAATGTATTTATGCCTGTCAAGATGACAAATATACATTTTAACAATCGTTACTATAGACACACGGACCGAGCGGGAAATTTTCGATACCTACCGGGTAATTTTCAGCCTGAAAATGTCCCGCCGGGAATTTTTCGCTGTAATTGATCGAAAATGTCCCGCTTCATATGGGATTTTTAACATACGATGGAAATATTCTGTGAAAGAACTATGGCAAATATCAAAAAGACGCCATGATATAATGGCTGAAACCATAATAATTTGTATTTGATATTTGTGCAATTGAGGTCAAAATAATCACAACTCAGTTTTCCATCTTTCAGTTCCAACGATTCAAATTAAGGAAGTGTGTTTGTGTTGATCAATATTTCATCTGCTAATGAGAATGGCGCATGGAAGGGAAATAAGGCACTTAACTACTCCGCAATCACGAAAACACCATATTTCATTGGAATTTCATTGTTACAGATTCCCTACTAGTGAATGTGAGCGTTCTGCTGCTTAGTTTGGCCTCACCAGATGAATCGAGTTTGGTGAGTATTTTCAGTAAACTCACAAACAAATTTTTAATAAAAAATCATTGGTATAACATATTTTTTACGTCGATACTTCGACTCTTAAACATAAGTAGAATAATTAAATTTAAAACAAAAGAACGCTTCTGAATTGTATACTTCTATGTTCAACAACTTCGTATTTTATTGAGAATTTTGTTTTAAGTGATAGAACTCATAATGGTATATTTCCTTACGAGTTCAGAAAATACGCTTTTTCCGTGCGAGCGCGACATGTTCCCGTGGGAGGCGAAGCCGAGCACGGGAAGTCGTGCAAGCACGGAAAAAGCATTTATGGACGAGTAATGAACGATATTTTTCATTATACCTACCTGTAAACCACAGATGTTGAGAAATATTTATTTTTAATCATGAAGGAACAAAAACATGTATTATTAATAGAAATATTTATGGTACAAAATATCCAGAAATTGCCACAAAACAAGCGTTATTTACCCTGTTGGTAAGGAAATATTAATAAAATATTCACTAAATTTTAGATTGATGAAAATTCGTCGAAATCATCGGTACAAATTGCAGATGAATTGAATTTGCCACAAACAAACGACAGTTTGGCGCACTCAGGAGGCATAATTTTAAAAATTAAAACGGTTAATAAGTTATATCAACGAGATCCCGAAAGAAGAAGAAATTTCTGCAAATGGTTGCGTAGACAAATGGTAAGAGATGGGAAATTTTTGAGTAACATCATTTGGACCGATGAGAGTCGTTTCACAAATTGCGTTATATTCAATACGAATAATGAACGTGTCTGGTCTGATACCAATTGAAATAATTTCAGAGAAGTTCGTCCTCAAGAGCGATTTGGATTTAATGTATTGGCAGGAATTTTTTATATTAAAATTCTTGGCCATATATTTTCCAGGAGACATTGAATGGCGAACGTTATTTGCAATTCTTAAGGACCTCCTTCACTGAATACCTCTAAGATATTCCAATAGGTAGGTTGTATGGAATCTGGTTTCAATATGATAGAGCTCGTCCTCATTGTACAAGAGAGGTTAATCAGTTTCTGAATACCACATTCAACAACAGATGGATAGCAAATAATGGGCCAATAAGATGGCCTGCAAGATCACCAGATCTTACTATTTTGGACTATTTTCTATGAGGGACATTGAAAAATAGGATTTACGCTGGAGGAGAGATAGAATATGTGGAAGACTTGAGATTGTGAATTTTGAATGCTTTCGCAACAATGCAGCGAAGAAGTGTATAAATAAAATGAAAAAAGAGTTAAAAAATGTCTCGAAATGGAAGAACTCAAATTCGAACATTTATTGCGCCAATAATTTTTTTGTGTATATAAATTACTTCATTTCAATTTTCATTACAATTAAAGTGTTTTGTTTGTAGATATGTTTCAGATAATCATGAAAGGTTATGCTATTCGAAGTTCATTGTAGAAAACGCTCAAAGAGCAGTGAAAATGTGAAGAAATATGAATTGGTACCTAAAAATGAAAAAAATACTCTCGAAAAACACTATGGTACATGGGGAGACGTGAAAGTTGCTATTGTGTTTTTATTTAACTCAGTCAACCAATTTCCAGGGCCGTAATTTAAAAGGGAATAATTCACCCAATTATAATAAAATATTACCGAAATATTAAATCAATTCAATTTCTCCGTATGAAGTGAACGTCGACGATCCAAAAACTACAATAAAAAATACAGGTCCGTATTTAAAAATTCAAAGATGGGGGTAGCCCAAGTCAGATGACACCCTGTATAAAAGATTCATGGACATAATCTGATAGCCCACATCAAGTGCCAACAGCAAAATGTGGACAGATTTTCAATGTGTGCGAATAAAGAAGATACAGGCAAAAAAATTATTTGGGATATTTTGGTTTTTCCTGTATATCTCTAGAACCAAAAGTAATAAATTCGATTTTTTTACATCGTTGAATAGGTCTATAAAATACGCAACATTGCCACGATATAACTGACACTCTATCTCTTATCGTTTACGAGATCCCCATGTACCTACAGAAAGGAATTTGAATAGCCCTCTATTTGTTGATGTATAATTTTTTCCAACACTTTGTAAACTGAAGGTAGAATACAAATATGGCGTAGATCCGAGATTGCTATTGAATCTGACTCTATCGGAAGTGGACATCTTATAGATTATTTTGGAAATTATCCATTTTCCAATTTAGTGTATGGGTTATGGGAAAGATCAAAATTGGTAGACAGTATTGAGCATTCTCAAAGATATTCCATATGTCTCAAAGGCATTCGATTTTATCGATAATGTCGTTTCAGTAATTTTTTCAGGAGCTACCACGTTGAAATCAAAATTCAAACCTATATCGAAACTTCCAGAATCATAGATATTAATTCTTTCAATATTCAATATTCATCGTACTTCTGTGCTGTTGATGAAAAATATTGTATCATATTTGTCGAATAGATTGATGCATAATCGGCCATATTGTTAATTATCACCAGTGAAATGTTCTCAATTGATAAATCAGTAAGTCCGAACAAACTGGTTTTGGCGCTTCCACATTTCCATATCATTTGCAAAAAATCCCAACAACTTCTACTGCCTATCTCTCATCTCTCGATTACATATCAGTTCACCCTCCTCAAACTCATCTCCAGAATATACATTTCCTCACACGAGTACAACAGCATAGTGATAGGGTAGCGAGAGCCGAAGTGAATAAGTGGGTGATCTATTTTTGGCTTCCGGCACCCCGTCACGAATCGTGCAATCAGTAAAACTCCTACGCTAATGATAATGCAATTTTTCATCTGCGAGCTGAGTCAGACGCCAATCTGTTAAATTGATTGCGTTAAATTTTCCCCTCGTACCAACTTTTGTCGAGTGTTCGATTGAGTTCAAAATCAGCTGAATCAAACTGATAACAGTAAACATAAACCTAAGCACCACCAATCTAGGCATCACTATAGATCTAACTCGTTTTTACCTCTCACACATGTTTCAATGTGTAGCGTTGAACAAATGTTAAATCTTACTTCAAAAAAATTGAACATGGCGTACCGCAAGGTTCAGTACTTGGGCCATTTCTATTCGATGTTCATATCAATAACCAGTGTCAATACATGGCATCTACAAAATGTGTTTCATTCTCTGACGACAGAACCCTTGTGTACCTTGTGTGTGTCTACAATCCTGACCTAACCGAATACACATCTGAGAGTTTAACTTTAGTAAAAACAATGATTTGCTGAAAATAAACAAGACACAGAATGTATTAATTTCTTCTAACACAATGTGCCAAGATGGAAACCATGTAACGTTTCTTATATAGTCTCATTATCGACGATAGATTGAATTGGTCCAATCATGTGTTTTACGTGATTTGAAAACTATCTAGTACTCCGTTTTTACTGACACAATTGAAACCTATAGCAGATCTCAGTATTTTGAGAATGTCACACAATTCCATAATTCATTCTGTGCTCTCTCATTGTACCCTATTTTGTGGAAATTAAAAATACTCTATAGCAGTTTTCAAACGTATGAAAAAAGCCATCAAAGTTTTATTTTGTTTGTTCTTTCCGTCAACCGGCTGCACCCTTACGAGAACTCTCAGAAGTTTCGAGGAACTTGTGCGAGCTAGAGAAAACGTAGTCCTTACCTTCTAACGTGTGATGCCATGCACGTGACCGTTGACCATGCTGGCAATTAAAACCACGCCCCTAAGGTTGAGAAGAGAAGCTCTACCATCACGACCACCACGGTCCATAAAAGTATTAGCAAACTTGGGTTTTTGAGATCATTATCAACATTTTATAAAACTTGATATCATTCCCCTGTCCACTTCATACATATTTACGGTTATTTTAGATATGCACCAAAATGTGAGCAAAGGACGTCCCACCATTTCTATGGGTTTCTATGGGTTTCTATGGGTTTCTATGGGTTTCTATGGGTTTCTATGGGTTTCTATGGGTTTCTATGGGTTTCTGGGTAGAATTGGCTGAAATTGTGGTATTAGCTGTATTGTGATATTGTAACCACCCCTATATGTGTACTGGACTTGCAGTATAATCTGTTATCGTCCTTTAACTGTTTGTAATTGTATTTTATATATTTTTGACTATTTACTTTTTATACAGGGTGTCCGGTAAACCTTGTACAATATTGAAACTGGTGATAGACCAGATCATGACTGTTCAGAATATCGGAATTTTACCTTAGTAAAAATCTCACTGTTTTCGAGATAATGAGCATTTTTTAATTTCTGGAAAATCACTACCTCACCTTGGATTTTTTAATGCCATGTATACAAATTGGGACGAATTTGACTATCTTTGCTGCTGAAGATTACTGATGAGTGATGCTTTCAGACACAGTTTTTCAGAAAACAATACAATTTTTCAAGAAATGAGGGTAAAATGACAGATTGGAGTTACACCAATTTTTTTAACGACAGTTTAACATTATTGTTTGAAAAAACATAACCAAGTGGAACTGGATATTCATTACAAAAGAATGCACATTTTGTCCAGGCTTTACTACGGTATAAAACATACGATCATTATTTTTGGAAGGAGTAGAATTTCAATAATATTAGAGTGTGATGTTATTCTGAGCTAAACTCAACTCCATTAGACTTTGTCAATAATGTCTTTTATTTATATCCTATCAAGATGAAATGATTAAATAATTATGAGTAATAACGAATCAACTGCTTAGAAAGAAGCATTCAATGAGATGTAATGAAGTAAATACTAATTCAACGTTGTTTTTTAATCAACATACACTATAAACCACAATAACGATTGTTCAACATCGCACTGAATAATATTACAAAAATGTTATTTTCCATCCACTCGTACGCAGAGACGACAAATTTTCAAGAAAAACCTTTTCAAATGCGTTATAGGTTATAGCCCCCAAATCAGCGATTCTATGAGCGGCATTGTGCAATCGGATATAGTCCTGCATAAAGCGCTGCTGCAGCAGTAGCACTACCTCCACATTCACCATAAATGCTGTGCATATGCGCATATTCTCGGGGAGTATAAAGTATGTACGGCATGACAAAGAAATAAATACCACTGAATGAAACAAGCAGAATAATTTCAAAAAACTACGTTTTTAATTTTCGACAAGGATTCATCTCTTAAAAAAGTTTGGACTTATTTGGTTACACCCTGTATATCAGTCGGTCTCTGAAACTTCGTTGGAACCTGGATGTTGGACAATTGCGACATTCATCACAAGAATTCGTATTAATCGGTGCCATGTCGGATAATCGACATTTCATTTCGATAATTTTATTAGGACTAATTACATGAAAAATTAATTTTATTGACATACTATTTAATGCTACCAAGCAGTCTATTCTTTATTATCCATAATTATTTCCACATTTTATCTTGATAAAATCTAAATAAAATAATTTTTGGGCGTAAGTATATAAGTTGATCAAATAAATGAATATTTTGGAACCTTTGGTGTAAATACAATTCAAGAAAAAAATAAAATACCCAACTACGTCACAAAGTTAAAATTTTAAAAGCTTACTTTTAGCTCCTGAAGATGCTAACTTTGTTGGCGAAACGCGCGTCGAGTGTGATTGTGACGTAGTTTTGGTGTTGGGTAGTTTCCTTTTTTTTCTTGAATAAAAGTTGATAGAAGCCTAGATTAAAACCACGCCTAATTCAATGGAAACCACTTCTTCCAAAAATAATTATAGTTTGTTTTATACCATGGTAGAGTCTGGACAAAATGAGCATTCTTTTGAAATGAATGTCCACTTCCAATTGGTTATGTTTCTTTCAGATAATAATGTCTAACTTTTTTTTAAAAGATTGATGAAACTCAAATCTGTCATTTTACCCTCTTTTCTTGAAAAATGTTTTCACTTTCTGAAAAAACATTTTCACTTTCTGAAAAACTGTTCTCTATGTCTAGAAGCATCACTCATCAGTAATCTTCAGCAGCAAAGATATTTGGATTCGTCCCAATTTGTATACATGGCACTCAAAAATCCAAGGTTAGGTAGCGATTTTCCAGAAATTCTTAAAATGCCCATTATCTCGAAAACGGCGATATTTTTACTGAGGTGAAATTCCTATATTCTGAACAGTCATGACATGGTCTATCGCCAGTTTCAATATTGTTTACCGGACACCCTGTATATTTTATTTGTTGACTATTTATTTTTTATGTATTTTATCAGTTGTATTTATATCTAATAGCTCTATTGAACAAGTGAATTTATTCAAACTCATCATAACATTTAGCCCACAAAAACAATGTACAAATTTGTAAATTTAAATATTCTCTTCATTATCCTAATCGAAAGTTCCTATGGGCCCAACTCGATCCTATGTATATATACAGCTTCTCAAAGATATGATTTTGTATCTATGAGTGTAAATACGACAAAACATATTTATGTGTATCTGTGCCTCGTAATGAGTTTTCAGTATGAATTGTACCTTCAGAATCATTTCGTTCGATGAACACCCAAATTACTTGAACACGAACAACAGAATGTCGACTGAATTCATGACAATAACAACTCCATTATATTGACTATAACTTTTATTTTCGTTTAGCAAACAAAACATTAAACTAAATGAATATTTGAGTCCTTGTACAATGATCAAAGAATAAATATTGATATGAAAAATTTTGGTAATTTCTTCCCTTAAATGACATCAAATTATAATTTACATTTGTTATGTGCTTGATGATAAAAGCTTATGGATTAGGAAATAAATGTTTTCAGTCCTAGTTTTATCAATGCCAAAAAACTCTCGTGAAACAGAAAAGAAATGATTGTGAATGTACAGTTTACACTGGAAAATTCATTCTGAGGGACAGATACACAAAGGAATGTTATGCGTACTTACACTCAATCATATCTTTGAGGGGCTGTAACCAGAAAACTAGTCATAGGAGCTAGTTGGGCCCAAGAGAACTTTTGTTCAGGATAATGAAGAGAATAACATACATACTACAGTTTTAGCTAATTCCACCGGGACCCAAAATCCCATAAGAATGATCGAGGTCCTTTCCGCGACATTCTTACTCGCTTTGCTATAACAGAAGATCGGCCTATCTATTGACTATTCTTCGTCATAGATTAGCTGTTAGCTGCAAAAGTATGTTAAATCTCAACCTATATAATATCCTTGTTAATTGTACCGAACAGGCAAACATCATTATCACTAAAATAATTAAAATATTACGAAAGAATATTGCATTTTCATCTGGTTCTGAGCTCAGTTTATAAAGTTAGTTCAAAATTGTTTGCAAAATTTTTAACAAAGTGATAAACATTACTATTATTATTATTACATTATTTTCATGAAATTATTGCATATTTTCGTCAATCGTTGATAATTGTGAGATATTTTAGATTATTCGGAATTTTGAAAGTTTGTCAAAATTGAATTGAGAAATTCCATTACGAGCAAATAAATGAAAGACTTATTTTTCTCCCCACTTTTCCATACGTTGAATACAAAAAATCACTGACTCACCAACTGTTCCGAAGACCAACCGCTGAGGTCCACTGATACTATGGAAATTTTCCATAGCTTGTCCGCCCCTGAAAAGTGGTAAAAATTATTTTTAGTTCTTGGTTTCTGACCAAAAATTCGTAATTTGTGGTCCCAACTACCCAAATTCATTGATTTTGAATGGAATCAGATCATAAACCAAGAAATTTGTCAACCATCTTTAGTTTGTGAATTTTCCCATTTTATTCTAACCACATAACCAAAGGTTTTGAATTTTGACATTGGATTCATAATCCTCGAGCCACTTTTCAATAGAATCATTTTGAAATCTAAAAAATCGTTAATTTCAAAACAAGTTAAGGAAATATTGCCAAACACCTTTTTACACAAATCATACACGCTTGCCAATTTTCGAGTCGATGTGTGGATCTGGTCAGATCCTTATTTGCTAAATTTATCACGATTACATTTTCCAGTATAAAACATCCCTTTTTAAGATAAGAGCAGCTTGTACAACTCTATAAGCTTTTATTCAAATTCGAAATCAAATATAATTCTTCGGATATGATGTAGGTGTGCTATACGAGGATGTATCGATATCTAGGTAGCCTAGACCAGTTCCCTGCATAAACAAAATATTGCGTTACCATAGCAACGAACAATAACTTATTCGAAGTGTCAGTATAAAGTTTGACTTCAAAGAAGTAAACCAGAATTACTCAATAAATTAAAAGAAAAAATATGTCCACCGAAATTGTGAAAATCGAAAAATTGTGTCCAGCCATCATCAAGTACCTGTATTTAAAAAGGTTAAGAGGTAAGCAGATTCACGAAGATATGCTTAATACCCTTGGTGATCAATGTCCTTCGTATGCGACCGTGAAAAATTGGACTGCAAGCTTCAAAAGAGGTAAATTTTCGATTGAAGATGATGACCGATCGGGAAGGCCAGTTTCTGTGTCAGTCCCCGAAAATATCAATGCAGTTCATGACATGATTTTAACAACCGTCGAATTGGGCTAAAACGGATATCTGAAGCACTGAATATTTCATACGAACACGTTCATCATATGAACAATGTTGACCAAAAGCGTGCAAGGGTAGTAGCGTCGCGTTGGATCTGTGCTCGATTTGAAAACGATGTAGACTTCTTAAACCGAATTGTTACTATGGATGAGACTTGGGTACAATTCTACGATCCTGAAACAAAGCAACAATCGATGGAATGGCGACACTCCGGTTCTCCAAGATCTAGGAAGTTTCGTGTCCAAAAATCTGCTGGAAAAGTTCTTGCTTCTGTTTTTTGGGATTGCCATGGGGCAATCATGATTGATTTTTTGGATAAGGGTAGAACAATAACTGGAGATAACTATTCGACATTACTGAGAAAAGACGCGGAAAGCTATCCAAAGGTGTTTTGTTTTTGCAGGAGAACGCCCCTTCACACAAATCTCATGTTGCCATGCAAAAAATTCGTGATTTAGGGTTTGAATTACTAGAACACCTCCCTTATTCACCAGATTTGGCTCCGTCCGACTATCATCTCATTCCTCAAACTGAAAAAAAGTTTAAAAGGTCGTAAATTTTCTTCCAACGAGGAGGTAATAAAAGCTGTGGAGGTCTGGTTTGCAGAGCAAGAAGTAACATTTTTTTTGAAAGGTCTAGAGACGTTGCAGGGTCGCTGTATCCAATTAAGAGGAGAATATGTTGAGTAATAAAATATTTTGACATTGAAATTTTGTTTTGTTCTATAGTAGGATAAGAATTTTTCAATATATCCTCGTAATCAATAAATTCAAGACTCTGTTGCCCATGTAGATTTTTTGTTGATCAAACATCTCCGCATCCACTGCCGTCTTAGATAAGTTTGGCACCATCTGTGATTCAAGCTACGGCATACAGTAAGAATAGCTATTTGTGTATTTAGAGCGCAAAGAGAGTTACCGCGCGACGCAAAGCGAAGCGCGGTTTTCTTTGGAGAGCGGAAGTGACACTTTGTGCTCGAAATACACACATGATTTTTTCTGCAAACGCAGCTCTTAGACATAAAAACGATAGACACTTCATTCAACATAGGCACATGAGAAAATTTAGATTCAATAGTAATCTCAAATGTATAAGCTTTCCAAATATTCATTAATTTACATCTCTAACAAAAGGAAAAAACTTGCCTAAAAAAATATACTAAAGCCCGAGATCGAACTCACGCCAAGATAGAAAACCCAGTTTAGTTGGAAGCATCTTTAACCACCGCATCACCGCAGTTTCTTCGAGTGCTTTGAATTCCTTGTGTTCACTTTCCATCATGCAAGAATAGGTTCGTTTTCAACAAAAGCTAGGTAGATCGAGCGTTTTTTCAATATTTTCGCTCCAGAGCGTAAAAGCTGTCACAAAATGACATTCCTCGGAAAATGTCAACTTTGCGTTGAGATCTGAAAGCGTCAAAGGCTACTTTGGTAAGCGATAGAAGAAAAAAGACATACGATGGGCATGAACTCTCTAGCACCATCTATTGATGGTGTCCACCTCATCAAATGATATCTGGATAAGGCTGTCTTGCTATCCTATCAATCTTTTTAATAATAGACCAAGCCATAGAGGTTTTTTGCCCCACAAAATAAAATACGAAAATGGACTAAACTAATTTGTAAAAGATAGTTTGTTAATGAAAACTATAGTTTTCGCCCTAGCAAAATCGATTTTGGAATTTTTTGCTCCTTGTCATAATTTTAGATATATAATTGAAGTGTCATTGATAGACACAAGCACACAGAGTGTTAGTTCCAAAGACTCTTCGTTTTGTAGGTAGTCTACTTTGTTATTTTCATAAATATCAGAGTCATTTAAAAGATCACGCGCATGCGCAAATTCATCATCAACGGCCAATAGCAATGCTTCCCGAGCTAGTCTTGCAGTTGTCGATCAGATTGTAAAATTTATGATTGTGTCGAATAGATAAATAGACTGAATAGACTGGATTATAATATAATATCATATCACTTGTGAACATCGTGAACTATACAATGGAATTCCCAAAATTACTGAAAGTTTGGGGAAAATCAACATTTTTCGATAGTTTCCAAGGTGAGTATACATTATTTTATCAGGAAAGTTTTTATCAACTTTTGGGCTTACTGTCATTTATGCATATAAAATATTTCTTGCAGTATAATAGTTAATGATACAGTATGTTTTTAATATGGAATATCTCATTTCAAGTACAGAATGTATTATGAATAAAAGTGAAATTTTTTATTTTTTGTACTTACAATATTAATATTTTATAATGGAAATGAGATATTTCATATGGAAAAACATAATATATAGTTGATTTTTATACTATACGAAATATTTTATGTGCATAAATGATCGGTAGCCTAAACTTTGAGAAAAACTTTCTTGATAGAAGCTTTCAGTAATTTTGGGAATTCCATTATATAGTTCACGATATTCACAATTCACAAGCAATAAATTAGACGCGTTCGGTCTATCTATCTATACGACTAATACCAAATGTATACTACGAAAGCGTAGAAGGGCCACAAAGGATCAAGAAAATTAATTTGTCTAATTCCGACTTTACAGCTCGAAATTAGTATTATTCCGACTTCACAACTCGGAATTAGCCTAATTCCGACTTCACAACTCGGAATTAGCCTAATTCTGACTTTGCAACTCGGAATTAGTATAATTTCGACTTCACAACTCGGGATTAGCCTAATTCCGACTTCGCAACTCGGAATTAGTATAATTCCGACTTCACAACTCGGAATTAGTATAATTCCGACTTTACAACTCGGAATTATTATAATTCCGACTTCACAACTCGGGATTAGCCTAATTCCGACTTCGCAACTCGGAATTAATATAATTCCGACTTCACAACTCGGAATTAGTATAATTCCGACTTTACAACTCGGAATTATTATAATTCCGACTTCACAACTCGGAATTCGCCTAATTCCGACTTTGCAACTCGGAATTAGTATAATTTCGACTTCACAACTCGGGATTAGCCTAATTCCGACTTCGCAACTCGGAATTAGTATAATTCCGACTTCACAACTCGGAATTAGTATAATTCCGACTTTACAACTCGGAATTATTATAATTCCGACTTCACAACTCGAAATTAGTATAATTCCGACATTACAACTCGGAATTAGTGTAATCATTGTGATTCCATTGAAATTATAGTGACAGTTCAAACATTGCTCCCTAACGTTATTACTTAATATTATTAGAACGTATCTTTCCCGCACGCCACATTGGCAGTATCTTGCGGGAAAGTATAATTTTCCATTTTTGTTAACTATTTTTATTGGAAAAGAGCATACTTTATTTAGAGAAATCCGTAAGAAAAGTACTAATTTTATGATTAACAACTTTTCTACTTAGCAACACGTTTATTATTGATCATAACATTATTTCATCCTGCCAATCTGAAAGATTTTTCTTTCATTGATTGATGCGTTTCCATTGAAAAAAACACGTGTTCAACTCTCATGCCGGGTCCACATGAAACCAACAATCCAGAAATGAAAAATTAACTCAATGTTTTTCAACAATTCAACAATAAATCTGAAACTTTTCATCATCGAAACGTGTTGTGTTTTTGGTTACAACAAACTTTTCGCGTTCCCGTTTCCATTCAAAAAAGGTCAAAAACACGTTTTCAACTCTTATGCCGTCTCTACACCAAACCAAAAAAACAAAACATCAACTCAATGTTTTTCTACAATTTAACAACAAATCTGAAAAATTCCTTCGATAAAACGCGCCTGTTGTGTTTTTGGTTGCAACAAACTTTTCGCGTTCCCGTTTCATTAAAATGGAAAAACACGTTTCCAATTCTTATGCCGTATCCACATCAAACCAACAAAACAGAAACAAACCATGTTTTTCAACAACTTAACAACAAATCTGAAATTTTTCATCAACAAAATGTGTTGTGTTGCAGCAACTTTTCTCGGTCCTGTTGGAAGGCGTTAAACATCAAAGAGTTTCTGTTTCATTGCTGGCAACATTTTCGGTGCTGTGTGACCTTAATTGAAAAACAAAGAAAAACAGAATCCCCAGTATGTCTTTGGGGACTCCTGGGTGTTGTGAATGATGTCAGAAAATGAATATGCAGTATGTCTGGTGAACTGGTAAAACATGCTATGATTAAAATCTACAGTTTCCAAATATCTTAGTGGTATCGCTAAGCATTCAACCACACAGCATATCTAGAAGTGTGGTATTTTTTCATAGATCTTAGGGCCAACAATCAGCTGTATTAAATCTTCAAAGTTCTCGTTGGATGGTCCAAGTTTACATTTTCACATAACTCCAACTCGTGGAATCGTAATGATTACACTAATTCCGAGTTGTGAAGTCGGAATTATACTAATTCCGAGTTATGAAGTCGGAATTATAATAACTCCGAGTTGTTAAGTCAGAATTATGCTAATTCCGAGTTGCGAAGTCGGAAAGTCGGAATTATAGTAATTCCGAGTTGTAAAGTCGGAATTAGGCTAATTCCGAGTTGTGAAGTCGGTATTATAATTTTTTATTTTATTTGGCCCTTCTACGCTGTCGTAGTATACTTCAATAATGACAAATAAATATATTTTTTCTAATATCAAATAAAACTGACAATAAAAATAATTAAAATACCGGGTGACACAGCAGACATGTAGCAGCCTGTAGTTTTTTTATTTGAAGAGATAAAAATTTGAAATTTGCAGTAGTAACATAATAAATGATAGCGCTTCATTTGAATCTAACGACAACTTTTTTCAACTACCTGTTTGATCGGCAGTTGCTCCAACTTTTTTTTTTTTATGACACCCTGTATATTTATCAGCCTATCTTATTTGTCTTGAAATTCACTATTCAACCGTGTATCACAAAGTGGCATTCGTTTCTCAATTCGCAGATCAATTGCATTTTATAGAAAAACATCAAGTTGGCACCCGAATTCGATAATCTTTCGATGGCTTGGAAATCCAAAGAGTATCAGTTAAACGATATAATTTCAGTTTTTTCCATACCTGATCACTTCCTACAGATTGTCAATAATGTTTTTAATAAAAAGAAAAAACATCTGAAAATAACTCACGATATTGCGAAAACTGAGATAGGACCATATTTTTTTCAATTTGGCTACTTGTGAAGAAACTACCTGCCTTTCTCTTTGGCCATGTAGCCATATCATGATCTTTCCATTTGGAAACAAAATTAAAATTGTTCCCCTGATCCACCAATTCAGAAGTCTAGATATTTCCAATAATATTTTGCCTAGTAGGCGGTGTACACAAAATGTTTTGTGTTTGACAGGTACACATCATTTGATTGCAATGATTATCTCCGTCAGTTTTATACTGATTGAAATTAATTAGATACTAAATATGTATTCAAAGAACGAAAAGGTCGATATGTTGTTGATATTCGGAGAGTGCAAGAGAAATTGTAGACAGGCTGAAACAATCGTATGTCGAAAGATTTCCGGAAAGACGCCATCCACCTGATAATTATTTCGCTAGAGTAGAAGAGCAGTTCAGAGCAGTTCTTTCCAAAACTCTTCTAGCGGTCTCTCGATTCATGCCGATTTCATCCTCAATTTGTCTCAATGATATCGTCGGATCTGCATGTACTATGGCCAAAACGTTTACTTCCATTTCCTCGTCGACAATGTATTGGAGATTGTTTTGATTTTCAGGTTCTCTTCTGAACTGTTCTTCTACTCTAGCGAAATTCTTAATTATTAGGCGGATGGCGCCTTTCCTGAAATCTTTCGACTTACAATTGTTCAGCCTGTCTACAATTTCTCTTCCGAATATCAACAACATATCGACCTTTTTATTCTTTAAATACATATTTAGTGTCCGATTAAACGATGCAATTTTAATCAGCATAAACTGAAGGAGATAATCAGTACAATCAAATGATGTTTACCTGTCAAACACAAAACATTCTGTTTACACCGCCTACTAGGCAAAATATAATTGCAAATATCTAGACTGATAGACTTGAGAATTGGTGGATCAGGAAAACAATTTTAATTTTATGTTTCCAAATGGAAAGATCATAATAAGGCTACATGGCCAAAGAGAAAAACAGATAGTTCCTTCACAAGTAGCCAAATTGAAAAAAACATGTTCCTATCTCAGGTTTCGCAATATCGTGAGTTATTTTCGGATGTTTTTTATTTTTATTGAGGAAATTATTGACAATCTGTAGGAAGTGATCAGGTATGGAAAAAACTGAAATTATATCGTTTAACTGATACTCTTTGGATTTCCAAGCCTACCAAACATCGAAAGATTATCGAATTCGGGTAACAGCCAACTTGATGTTTTTCATTAAAATGCAATTTATCTGCGAATCGAGAAATGAATGCCACTTTGTGATACACGGTTGAATAGAGAATTTCAAGACAAATAAGATAGGCTGGATAAATATACAGGGTGTCATTCGAAAAAATGAAGTTGGAGTTACTGCCGATCAAACAAGTAGTTGAAAAAAGTTGTCGTTTGATTCAAATGAAGCGCTATCATTCATTACGTAACTTCTGCAAATTTCAAATTTTTATCTCTTCAAATAAAAAAACTACAGGCTGCTACATGTCTGCTGTGTCACCCGGTATATATTGAGGGCAAAAACTTTATGTCATTACCGTAAGTACTTCATTTGATAGTGGGTGGCACTACGTTATATTTGAATTTCTGTTTGATGATGGCAAGTAAACACTGTCTGAGTCTATATTTTCCTAGTGGCAATTGAAGTGAATACTAAAGTTTTAGTAATGGTTATTGAAGTTTTTTCTCAGTGTACAGAATTTGAATAAGATGATTTCCCTTGAATTAGCGATTTCAGAAAGATTTGCCATTAAATTGTTTATAACGCGATCAGACAGAAACCATCTTGCGTACAGTTGAACCACATGTTATTATATATCAGTTTCCGCAATATTGTTAGTCCAGCTTCAAATTTATGAAAATTATGAACTTTTGAAAAATGTCCTCTTTTTCGAGGTTTTCCCGGATTTTCTCATTGAAAAATGCACCGATCTGGTAGTATAAAAAAACCATTTTGTAGGTTTTATAAATCTCTAAAAAAGTTTTTTCGACTGTATAACGATTCCTTCAATACTTCTTACGAATTTAGCAAAAAAAAGTTGCTATTTTTTTCAATATCTCTTGTTTAAAAAATTCCACAAAGCGATTTTGCTCCGGCGAAAACCGGGGTTTTCATTTACAATCTATCTTATAAAAAGTAGTATAGGCCTTTTTCGTCTTTCATTTTGTGTGAAAAGAGCATCTTATTTTCATCTACAGCTTGGCCTACTGAACCAATCAATAGAGCATAAAATGAGTGATTTTTTGAAAAAAATACTAATTGGAAACCGACTGTACCATCACATGAAAGACCGTTCGTAGTTATATTCTAGTTATATTATATGATTTGGAATCGCAACTGTCATTCATTAAATTGTTATGAACATTTAATTGCAAAAAGGTGTTTTTTCTTGTGTTTTCTGTATAAAATAAAAAATAATACAGGAGTATGTTTTTTTTAACTTCCTGATCGGATCATTTGTAACGGAGAAAAGCTGGAAAAACCTGAAAAATTTGGTGATTTTTCAAAAAATTCAAAACTACGCCATTTTTCAAGTTGTAGGGATGGCCCTTCTCATGAACGTATTGGATCGTGTGTACTCTATGTGTGCACAAAACAGGCGCTGTCGGACCATTAGTTATGGCAAAATTGCAATTTGTATTTTTTTTGTCTGTATGCTCTAATATTAGTCCGATTTCTATTTCTCAATTCATACTCAATTTATACTCATTTTGCGATACAATATTACGAAAACAGTAAAAAATGCTTGCAAACATTGTGTCGAAACTAATATTCCGACATTATTCCAATATTCCGACAACGTCTGTTTTGTGCACATATAAATACTTTCATGAGATGGGCCAACCCAACAACTTTGAAATTGAAGAATTATAAATTTAAAAAAAATATATCAAAATTTTCCTGTTTTTCCTGTTTTTCTCCTTTACTATTGATGCGATCAGATCGTAAAAATAACTTTATTTCTGGAAAAGAAAACTGTAGGTCACAATGAGCTTATAACAAGAGGCATAAGATGTCCGGAGGACTGCTCATTGCTAATAACCTATACAATAGGAAAAGTTGGGTCGAAAATCCATCAGAAAACAACTACTTTCCTGGCTAATGCCACGACGAACATTGAATTACATCTGATTTTTTTTCTATTTCAATTCTCTACAATTTTTTTCATTGGAGCAAACAGATTGCGTTGGTGATTTTCATTTTATAAGCAAAACACTAAAAAAACATGTTTTTTTGTATTTGAATTTTTATAACAAATTAATAAATGTGATGGCACATTCAGTTTTCTGCTAGTATTCCTGTAACGAAAAAATCCTCTATTGATTGAACTATAAGGTAATGGACACTTTCCATCTGTGCTCGTGTAAACTCTCAAAAATATACCGAACTAACATGAATTAAATACAGTTTTCCACGACAACAACTGGCACTGTGAATTGAAATACGCCACAAAGCTCATATATTATTCAAATCTTCTGGTGTGTTTCCACCTACCTGTATGGTATCCAATTAAAATCATTTTATTAATTATTTAATACATGAAATTGAATTCTAAACATTGCCAAAACTGTCCAAGAGATTCATTATTACATGTGACTATCCTCTTTCCACACCAAATTCCTTGCCGAACACTCATGCTGAATAATTAGAAGAGTTTAATAGACGGGCAAGTATTGTATTTTGGAAAAGGCAATAATAGTGATTGAATCTGATATGAGCTCTTCATATTCATATTCTAAAACATTAAACGTTGTAAAGGACCACGCACAAACCTTATAGTTAGGGAGGCGAGGTAGCTAAATGGCGTAATTCAACGGCGCCGTCGAGACCTATCACAATCGAAAGATAAAATAATTTCGAAAAGAAAAGCTCGTATGGTAAAAACCATTTTAGCGGTGGGTTTCGCGTGTACGGTTTTTCAAAAATGTTAAAAAAACCGTTACTTGGGCATTCTCGAGCGCGTCAGATATTCATACTACGTATGCCCCAAGTGCCCCAAGTATACTAATCCGCCGGTTTGCGTGGTGGGGGTAGGCATATAAAGTAGTCAAAAATGCAAAAAAAAAAATTACCCGAGCGCGTCAGATTTTCGGAAGGGGTGTTAAGTAGGCCCCAAGGAAGCTCCCTTTAAAAAAACTGACGATTTCGGCGTGACCATAAGTTACAATGAATTTTTGAAAATGCAAAAAAAAAAAAAGTTTTTTTGAAATACTCGAGCGAGTCAGATTTTCATAGAGGAGGTTTATCTCGGTATCCTGAAAGCATATTTTCTTAATCTGACAAAAATGTTGGTGGGTTCTCTTAATCTGACCGGAAAGGTTTTTTGGTTTCTTTTTTTCTTTTCTTTCTCCTTGATAAAACGGGGAATTTAAGAATGACAAAGCGATAGTTATAACCAACGTAAATGAAGATGAAATGTAGTACGAATTGTGTTATTTATTGTTTAAAAAAATGAAATTATATAAAAATTGTATAATAATTGTATTGTTATGTATGACTTTTGTATACAGATACGCATAACTTTTTCCGAGTCCACGAAAATTGTCGAGAAGCTTTAGAAAAAAATTTTTTTTGAGATATAATAAAAGTCACATAATTTAATCATCGTTATTTCATATCCATTTTTTTTAACACCCTCAGTTTTCGAGATATACTCAAAAAACCGGGAGTTTGAGTTTTTATGATGCTTCAAGTCAAAAAGTTTTAACTTTGGACAAAAATGTAAAGAGACCTTTTTTGTGTAAAATAAAATTACCTTTTTTGTTTATTTAAACTTTTTTTTGGAAAATGTATCGTTCGCGACTTATATGCCGCAACGCGTTTTTCGGAAGACGAAATGGCTCCTCCACACTTCCGGTCACGCGGAAACCGGCAGATTTTGTATTTTCGCGACCCTATAACTCGGTGGCGTCAATCACTTATCGTCAGATTAGTTAAATTTAGTCTTAAAACACTAAAATCAACCCCCAATATCTTAATCTGACGCGCTCGAGTATTTCAGACTATCGATTTTTTTTACTAATCTGATCGTCTATCCTAGGCGCGCGTCACTACATATAGAGCTAAATACTTTACAAGGCTGTTCTATTAGGTCCAAGGTATCTCTCATATCTTAAACTGCCACGCTCGAGTATTACCGAAAATTCCCCTATTCGCCTCCCTAACTATTATGGGAAATGGCTTTCGGTGAATTCTGCTGATTTTTTGGTATGATGAACCTTCCAATGTCCTGATCAAGAGTATCCACGGGAACAACGAGAAATAATTGACAGTTTTTGAGAAAGAAATTGCTCAAAGTCGGCAAAATGGGGAGTTTGGCAGTAATACGGGAGAAATAGACCATGTTCTTTGGAACTTACTTCCTCTTGGAAACTGTAGCATGTGCTTTAGCAATTTTTCTATGGGTCTTGAGTCTTTACAGCATCGTTTGCCAATAATTGCAGTCTATACAGGGTGACTTATAAAGACCTAATGCGAAGAATGAAAAATTATTTTTATAATATTATGAAAACAATAGATTGTGAGAAAGTTAGTCAATGGATATGGTTATAAGACGTTTGTATAGAAGATGATTCAGTTGATGTATAGGGGGTGATACAGGAGACAATAATGGAAGTCAATTGTATTACAGAATATGTACGAGAAAAAGGGTCGCAAGATTTATTGAAGAATAACTTTGGTGAGACCGGTTGAAATATTAATTCAGTTTTGGATGAAGTAGATGAAACTAAACTACTCAACACTAATTTCGTCGCACCCCAAAATTTTGACCATATTAAAATCTGTATAACTTTTTTCTGCATTGGACAATTTGAATCCTGTAAACACTGTTCGCTAGCCCAGTCTTCTAGCTATAATCTCGTACTTCTTCAAAACATAAGGTTTTCCGTATAGAATCACTACAGGGTATTATCTGAAACTGTGCAAAATTTCTGAATTTTCAAAAGGATCCCAAATGAAGAACAAAAATTTTTTTTTCAAATTTGACAGCAGTAGCATGAAGATGAACTCATTACCTCAAGATATTTTTCGAATTGTCTTATTATCTCTTTTGTTTACAGGGTGATCTCAAAAATTTAACTTTTTGGTTTTGCAGTCATAACTTTTTTCCTCTTCAACCGATTTTCAAAATCTCCGGCTCATTTTGAAGCTGAAACTTTAGATGAAGAGATATGAAGATCAGAATGGACTCAAGATGAAGATTGAAGATCAAGGGTTTCCTCAAAGGTGACCTAAATCTGAAACACCCTCAAAATCAGGTTGGTAGGAGAATCAAAAGAAAATCAACTTGTTTTCGGAATGATCATCCATTCTGAATACGTCCTGATCTTTCTTGCTGTCAGTAGTCAAGAATTGTGCATGAAACAACCCAATTGTAACGGCAGGATTTTGAAAAAAAAAAAATTAACCCATTGTTCGCCTGAAAGGCATGGTCCGTAACCAAGGTAACAAGAATCACATACAGTGACTGACAAGCCTGACCAACTGAGGCTCATTTCACAATAGCGGTTTTTTTCTCAATCGTGGAGCATTAATCGTGTTAGTAAGCAAGAACAAGAAAACAAGTTTTATTGAGTTTTTATTGAACAACAACAAAGAGAAAATAACTTGAATAACTTTAGAACTAAAAAATCTTTTTGATATTCAGTATTTAGTGGGGCCTCCCCTTTTGGCAATTACTTCATTGACCCTTTCCGGCATGCTGTCTATCAGACTATCAATGAACTCCTGTGGTACAGCTGTCCATTCTTGCTGTACCGCATTCACCAAGTCATCCAAATTTTCCATTCGCCCTTCCCTTTCTTTCAATTTCAATTTCATACGACTCCAGACATGTTCCATCGGATTCATATCCGGAGAGAAAGGCGGCCAGTTCATTCGCTCAATACCGTGATTCCTCAAAAACTCGTTGACAATGTGAGCCCTATGCGGTCTCGCATTGTCATCAACGAGAAGAAAGTTGTTGCCGATATTTGCGGCGTAAGGGACCACGATTTCTCTAATACATAAATCTCTATACCTCTCACCGTTCATACTATCTCCTCTCAGAATCACCAATTCACTCCTCCCATTCATCGATATTCCACCCCACACAGTCACTCCTCCACCTCCAAAAGCCACCCTCGCCTCCATATTTCCTTCCAAAAACCTTTCATTCCTCCCTCTCCAAACCAACACACGACCATCCTTTCGAAACAAGTTGAACCTACTCTCATCCGTAAACATACACCTACTCCACTCTGCTATTCCCCAGTTTTGATGTTCTTCCCCCCATAATCGTCTTGCTGCTCGATGTACAGGTTTCAGTAAGGGGCAGGCAGCTCGTCTCCTTGCGTGTAATCCAAGATCGTGGATCCGGCGTCGGATTGTCTGACTTGAAACCTGAATTCCCGTAGCATCGATCAATTCACGACGAATTTTGGGGGCGGTTGAAGTCCGAGTCCGCCGTACCAATCTTCCAATAAGGCGGTCTTGAGCGGGAGTTGTTCTTCTTCTTGTACCCCTTCTTGGCCCCCTAGGTCGATACTGAATATCCCCAGCGTTAGCTCGGACGTGGGCCCTTTGGACGGATCTAACTGTTGTTCCAAGCAGATTGGCAATTTGGAGGGTAGATAATCCTTGTTCCGTCATTCGTGGAATCAATTCCAGCTGGTCGGGCGTTAGATGCGGCATCGATATGATAATTTTTTTTGCAAACGAATCAAAATTGACGTCTAACCTAGCTTGTCAGTCATTGATTGTGATTCTTGTTACCTTGGTTACGGGCCATTCATTTCAGGCGAACAATGGGTTGATTTTATTTTTTTCAAAATCTTGCCGTTACAATTGGGTTTTTTCATGACCAATTCTTGACTACTGACAGCAAGGAAGATCTGGACGTATTCAGAATGGATGATCATTCCGAAATCAAGTTGATTTTCATTTAATTCTCCTACCAACCGGATTTTGAGGGTGTTTCAGATTTAGGTCACCTTTGAGGAAACCCTTGATCTTCAATCTTCATCTTGAGTCTATTCTGATCTTCATATCTCTTCATCTAAAGTTTCAGCTTCAAAATGAGCCGGAGATTTTGAAAATCGGTTGAAGAGGAAAAAAGTTATGACTGCAAAACCAAAAAGTTAAATTTTTGAGATCACCCTGTAAACAAAAGAGATAATAAGACAATTCGAAAAATATCTTGAGGTAATGAGTTCATCTTCATGCCACTGCTGTCAAATTTGAAAAATTTTTTCTTCATTTGGGATCCTTTTGAAAATTCAGAAATTTTGCACAGTTTCAGATAATACCCTGTAGTGATTCTATACGGAAAACCTTATGTTTTGAAGAAGTACGAGATTATAGCTAGAAGACTGGGCTAGCGAACAGTGTTTACAGCATTCAAATTGTCCTATGCAGAAAAAAGTTATTCAGATTTTAATATGGTCAAAATTTTGGGGTGCGACGAAATTAGTGTTGAGTAGTTTATATGACAATTTAATATAAGAATGCGATTATGGAATGGTTGGTTCAATTATGTGATGAACAAAAATTCATTATGTCAAATGCATTATTCCGTAAAGGAATGCAAGGATGATTGAAATAATGAGAATAATTTTTTTTTTTCTTTGGTGTTTTGGCATCGACTGCTATGGTCATTAGCCGTGTGTTCTAGATAGGCCTTGTTACTAACTCCATACGCCACCTCAGGAGCAGCACTGTTAATTGGAACGCAACAGTGAATCGTGCAGGACTCACCTCAGTTCAGCCACGAGATTTGAGTAATTTAATCGGTCAAATTAAATTAAAAAATCCCAGCCGCAGCTGGGGCTCGAACTCCGGACCTTTCGACCCAAAGTCGGACGCTTTAACCACTAAAATTATTTATGACAGGTTCTAGTTTTCATTGCCTCAGACGCTATTTTGCTGACTTTGAGCCGTTTTTTCCCATCGAGACATTCGATCAGGACGTTGAAAAGTAAGTCTCACCAATATTATTCTTCAATAAATCCATACACTAATTTTCTCACAACCTATTATTTTCATAACGTATTAAAAATTTTTTTTTTATTCCTCGCATTATGTCTTTATGCGTCACCCTGTATAGACTGAAATTATTGGCAAACGGTGCTGTAAAGACACGAGACCCATAAAAGAATTACTAATGCTCATGCTACAATTTCGAAGAGGCGTGAAGTTGCAAAATAACACAGTATATTTCTCTCGTTTTACTACCAAATTCCCCATTTTGCCTACTTTGAATAATTTTTTCTCAAAAACTGTCCATTATTTTTCGTTGTGCCTGTGGAGACTTTTGATCAGGACGTTGGAAAGTTTGTTATACCAAAAAATCAGCGAAATTCACCGAAAGCCATTTCCCATAAGGTTTGTGCGTGGTCCTTTAAGTAGGCTGTTGCCAAAACGAATTTCAAACGCTGAAAATTAAAAAAAAGGCAAAGATCAGGTGGAAAATGTTGTTCGGGTTCCAACTTTGAGAGCAAAAACATTAAACCCGAAAACACTCAAAATGGTGCAATAGGGATGCAGTTTAGAGTTTGAAAACGGTTTTTTGCGATTTGCGTTGAAACGTGACCTAGCGGAAAATGTTCACCACAAAAGTTGTAGATAACAAAAAAATCAAAAACTTTTTTATTCAACACATTTCAACAAATTAACCGACAAAATGGCGAAAAGCCGATTTGTCAGTTTTTGATTCTTTTCTCGCATATAAATGATTTAATTTACATGAAAGCTTGTAAAAATAGGTGTAGAATAAGCATGATTTTTTCACAATCCAGAAGACGGCTAGTTGTCCTGATATTTTTTTGTAATTCGAAGGACTTTAAATGATCATGTTAATTGTTGAAATGTCTACTTCAAAATGGTATATGTAAGTTGGTGATTAATTGAAAAAAAGTATTTCGAAATCATGATTTTGCCAATATTTTCAATGATTTTCGATTTTCTTATATCTCATTAAATAAATTAGGATTTCAGCTTTGCCAATAGGCAAAATCCTCCAGGTGAACGAGCTGCTGAGCAACACTCAGTATCAATTATTGCAATCTTAGCTAACTTATTTTAACAACATGCCCGATAACAAACGAGCAAAGCAATGGGGCTGGACAGAACATGTACACCAAGCAAGAGAGCATAAATGAGACAGTTTTTATCAAAAGTACTAGTAGGAAACCGACAATGCCATCACATGATAGACAGTCCGTAGTTATATTGTGTTATGTTTTCAACTCGCAACTGTCATTTATTAATTTGTTATAAACATTTAATTAACAAAAAACATGTTTTTTAGTTGTTTTGCTCATAAAATAACAACTAATGGAGCAATCTGGCTGCTCTAAAGAGAAGAATTGTAGATAATTGAAAAACGAATGGACGAAATGGAATATTCCACAACCTTGTCGGATCATAAATAACGGAGAAAAACTGGAAAAACCGGAAAATTTTGCGATTTTTTGAAAAATTCATAACTTCACCATTTTTCAAGAAGCAGGATTGGCCTTCCACATGAAATTATTGAATCATGTGTACTTTATGTGTGCACAAAACAGGTACTGTCGGATAGTTAGTTTTGGCACAATTGCAATTTAAATTTTTTCTGCATTATCTTGCAGCGTGCCTGGATGCTCTAGTGATAGCCCGATTTCAATTTCTCAAGCAGATTATGAAAGTAGAAGTATATTACTACGAAACGTATATTCTCATTTTGCGCTACAATGGTGAAAAATGGGTGAAAAATGCACGCAAACATGACTGAAAACGGCTGAGCCCGCGTTAGCTGCCGATTAGTAGAAGAGTCCGGGAGATGAGGGGTATTCTTCCAATGAACGGGTTACGTGATAATACACTTCCCCTCACTCATATCACTCCTGCTTTCACCAGCTCTGCCGTTTTGAGTCATGTTTGCAAGCATTTTTCTCCAGTTTCGTAGCATTTTAGCGCAAAATGAGAATATACGTTTCGTAGTACTATACTTCTACTTTCATAATCTGTTTTAGAAATTGAAATCTAACTAACACTAGAGCATCCAGGCACGCTGCAAGATAGTGCAAAAAAAATTCAAATTGCAATTGTGCCAAAACTAATGATCCGTCAGAGCCTGTTTTGTGCACACAAAGTACACATGATTCAATACTTTCATGAGAAGTACCAACCGTATTCCTTGAGCAATGTCGGAATTATGAATTTGTTGTAAAATCGTAAAATTTTCTGGTTTTTCCGGTTTTCCTCCGGTACTTATTATCCGACAGGGTCGTAAAAAATCCATTTTGTTCGTATTTCAATTATATACAATTCTTTTCATTGGAGCAACCAAATTGCTATATTTGTTTTCATTTTATAAGCAAAACAATTTTAAAAAACACGTTTTTTGTTATTTAAATGTTCATTACAAATTAATAAATGACAGTTGCGAGTCGAAAACATAACAGAATATAACTACGGACTGTCTTCCATGTGATGGTAGGTACAGTCGGTTTTCTACTAGTATTTTTGTTAGGAAAAATTGCTCTATTGATTGGCCTAATGCAGATAGACTCGTACCCAGATTTATCTCAGACGGTTCAGACTCAATTTCGAAAACATTTTTGGAAAGGATAAGTTGCAGCTGCAAAAGTAGATGGAATAAACAAAGATGTGGCTGCCGAAAACACGGCTTAAATTTACCAATTTATACAGTGATTGTTATGAAAACTGTTCTAATGGAGACCCAATAATATTTGACGAATTCAGAGTAGACTATATCGATGAAGAGCCAGCAAAGAATGTTAACATCGAAATTGATGAGCCTAAGACGTCGATGATTTTGAAGATCCTTCGGAAATTCCAAACCTGAGAGACGAAGAAGAGGCACAACCGCAACGTAAAAGAATTGAAATAAATTAGAATTTTATTTTTTATGATTTTTTTTTTAAATTACAAGTAAATGTTTTTGAAAACAAAACAAATAAGTTGTTGTACAGTATAATACAATACAATCTTTTATTTCCTGAGACTATTACAAGCATGGAAATCGTCAAATACAAAAGGTTAAGAAATAAAATGGCAGTCTAAAATCATTTCAAGAAATTAAATTAAATTAACATATAAGAATACAACACAATAGTAGTGGTAAAAGGGAATTCTATGATATAAGTAATAAAACAATATAGGTAGATAACAAATAACAAAACAGTACACAAGCAATCATTCATTCATCAACGTAGTAGCCAAATCAGTTTGTAAAAATTCATCAAGAGAATAAAATACATTCTTGTAGAGAAGATTCTTCACACAATATTTGGAATTATTGAGATAAGAAATGTTTTTAATGGATATAGGAAGTTTATTATAAAGTCTTATGAACATGATATGAGGTCCGTTAGATACATATGTTAATTTGTGATCGGGAACAATGAAATTAAAATTTTGTCTCAGAGTGTAGCCTGAGACAAGACGGGTGGTGTCCCTTTCCTGAAACATGTGACATTGTTGTTTTATATAAGTAACACAATTCAAAATATACATGGATATCACAGTTAGAATTCTCAATTCAATAAATAAGTGCTTACAAGAATCGCCATATTTTTTTAAACACATATCCTCAATATCTTTTTTTGGAAAATCAACAAATCATTCAATCTACCACAATTACCGTAGCAAAGTGAGCAATAATTGAGAGTGTACATAGGCATAGTAATAGCTTAATAAAATGTTAATACGGACAAAATTCATGAGATTCCAGATAACAAAACAATGTTTTGGTAATTTTTATGAAATAGAGTCAATATGGTCATTCCAGGATAATTGTGAGTCCATGTAGAAAAGAATAAAAATGATATTGATAAATTAATTATGTAGTATGATTATGTATTTCAGATATTTCAATATAAATAATTTGATATAATCTACTTTTTGTTATAAAAATTATTTGATATGAAAATATTGAGAAAAATATTCAGATAAACTTTTTTTCGGTTTTTCTCAATTTTAAGCGGTTTAACGATCAATAAACCACCAAGTTACATGGATCATTTTGAAGTAAACATTACAACAATTAAAATGATCACAGACCTTCAAAATACAAAAGAAAGATAGAAAGATAAGGGTTTTTTTCTTTCGAAAATCGGTTTTTCGCCATTTTGATGGTCAATTCGAGGATATGTCAAAAGGTGTTGACTACAAAAGTTTTTAATTGAATACTTTTTTATTGAACATTTTTCGCTAAAAGGTCACGTTTTGCCGCAAATCGTAAAAAGCCGTTTTCAACCTGTAAACTGCATCCCCATTTCACCATTTTGAGAATTTTCGTGTATAATTTTTTTTTCTTGAAGTTCGAACCTCAACAACATGGTCCTTGGTCCATGGTCCTTGCCTGTTAACTTTTATTTCGTTTTCAAAAAGTTATAGGCACCAGCCTTATTAGACTGATTCCATTCTATTCGTATAGAAGATTCTTGAAGAATCTTTGCACCAGATTGTATCAGATTTATTTCAATGATCGCAAGGTTGTGCTCTGTTATCTATTTGAGAATGAAATTGCTATTGCATTATAAGTTGCGGAAATTTGGATGTAACCATTCATTCCTTATCACCTATTGCACACATTGGTTCGTTCGCCAAATTATGGTTAAGATTTCCAATTTTTGGATTTCGTAGAAGCCCGGTCATAGTGTACAAAGTATTGCACATTCAAATGACATTTTTGAAAATTTTTTCACGTGATTCCTGTTATACAGGGTTCCCACAAAAAAAATGTATAAAATTTCCAGGTTTTCCCTGACCATCCTTCAACTTTCTCTATAACAAATATTACAGTTAGCGTAATTTTTCATACTTTTCCAATCATTTTTTCCTTGAGTAATAGTACAAATAAATGAAAAAAAAATCTGATGTTGATAACAATTTTATCTATAATAAAAATGAAAAAAAAGTGATTCTATTATAATTGAAATACAAATCCAATATGCATATTTGTAGGGAATACAAAATTGCTGAGAACTAATACAAGAAAGCACGCATTGATACGTTTTTCAGTACCTATCAGTCAGGATAAATCGTATAAAATGTTCATCATTCAATATAATATTTAAAACAGAAATTATATACTTTTACTCTTGAAATTTATTCCAAAAAGTAAAATTTTAATTCTATAAAATGACTGCTGTTTCTAAACTTTATTGAAACAGTTTTCAAATTTTGTTTGTCAATTCAGATAAACGGTGATCAAGTTGATCTGTTTCATATTTTGTTAAATTATTCAATCTCATTTTTTTTTTTTTATTTCAATTTTTTATTTTCAATTTCATTGTACGCTTTCTTTCCTCTTGCTTTCTTTGAATGTCAACATCATTCTTTTTTATATATCAAAGTAGTTTAGATTCTTGAGTCTGGCATTCTTGCAAAAAAACTTCATTTTAGGGTTTACATTCATATTTTCTGTACCCCCAAATGATCATAAATCAAACGACTTAAAATTAATGATTTTTCTTGCAAGTTCTCTATTAACATTTGCTTATTTACAGAAAATCCCCTTCCAACATAAGCGTTACCATGTGACAGAATCAAAATTATTTTAAAAACATCGTAAAATTCGGATAATAGTTTATCTCTTGCAAATTTCATTTTCGGCAACCATCCGGGAAGTATTCACATCCCGGACACTTTTTCTTTGGGAAAGTAGCACTTCCCGGCCTAGTCCGGGAAGTACGTACTTCCCAGACTAGGCCGGGAAGTGCTCGAATTTTAATACAAATATTAATATAAATAATAATTAGAATGTTTCTGTTGGTACCTATCTTCTGTTGGAATTTCAATATATTATACAAGTAAGAACTGAAATGTTCGAACCATTCAAATTTGGAATCGTTTCATCCGGTTAACAGATGGGTGAAAGTCGACCTCTCTTCGTCTCTTAGACTAAATGCGTCTCATTGATTTGTTATTCTACATGTTTGCCGAAAAAATAGTGTACGCAACACGTCGAAATTAACACTAATTTCGAGTTACAACTCGAAATTAAGCTAATTTCGAGTTATAACTCGAAATTAACACTAATTTCGAGTTGTACTCGAAATTAAGCAAAATTTCGAACATAGTGTTAATTTCGAGTTATAACTCGAAATTAGCTTAATTTCGAGTTGTAACTCGAAATTAGTGTTAATTTCGAGTTATAACTCGAAATTAACACTAATTTCGAGTTACAACTCGAAATTAAGCTTAATTTCGAGTTACAACTCGAAATTAAGCTAATTTCGAGTTGTAACTCGAAATTAAGCAAAATTTCGAACATAGTGTTAATTTCGAGTTATAACTCGAAATTAGCTTAATTTCGAGTTGTAACTCGAAATTAGTGTTAATTTCGAGTTATAACTCGAAATTAGGCTAATTTCGAGTTGTAACCCGAAATTAGTGTTAATTTCGAGTTATAACTCGAAATTAGCTTAATTTCGAGTTGTAACTCGAAATTAAGAAAAAAAAATATCGCATGTCCGTTCTACGCCGTCGTAGAAAACAGTTTTTTTGGACTCGTAGACTTCCAGGACTCGCTAACGCTCGTCCTAGAATTTGGTCTACTCGTCCAAAAAAATATTTTTTTCCGGACTTGTTACGTAAATTACTATTGTATACAAATTTACTTTTTTATAGTTCGAAAAATATTGTGTTTGTCTTCTTTGGATGAACTATACTGCAAGATGGTTTTTGTCTGATGTTTTAAACGAAATTTTTATCAAATAGAATTTATAGCAAACTTTGCATTCTCTGAACAGCATCATCACATTTGGTTATGACATGTAGTGGATCGAGTGCTGATATTGCTTTTGCCAATGTATATTTCAAACAGCAACGTTCATAGAATTTTTTACCGTAGCTTTTAGAAACAATCCACAATCTTTGAAAAATAACAATTCATCCTTTCCTGATATGTTATTATTTTATGTTGCAAGATTTCGAAATTGAAAATTCGTATAGGTAGACAACAGGACCAACCTAGATTAATTTTCAACTAAAATCAACTGATGTGAATTTCATGTAGTCGTTTCGTTTTCCAGAACAGTCATTGAATTCCCTGACTTCTGCTGAAAAACTGAAAATTCCCTGACTTTACCATGACATTTTGAACAATTTTTTAATTTATAGGTGAATTTTGCTTTTCAAAGAATTTTCTACGTATCCATCTGTTACATTGGTTGATATCCGTTACTTCCAGAGAGAAAAGTGGCTGAGCTCCTGCGTAAATAGTGGCCAGTGTATTCTTTGAGCTTCGGTAGTTTATGAAATTTGAAATTGTGTAGGAGGTTATATAGTACATTTTCCGTTTTTATTGAAAACAAATAACCTACGATGTGGTGGGTATGTTTGACGTAATTACAGATATTTTCTGTATAAAGAAATATTATTCTCTCCAATGACTACAAAAGTTCTTTACATATTCGATTCATTATTGGGAATTTTAATCACCTTTTATATCATCCAAATTCATTTCAAAAAGCTCTCCATGACTACAAGCGACTTCCAAATCAATTATTAATGCAACCTAAAATTTGAACAAAAATCACAAAGAAGAAGAGGAATTATATTCAATTACCTATATTACATTTGTCATTAGGTAGATATTGTCTAAATAATCTAGATATGCTTCTGATGAGAAGGGATCTATTTCTTCTTCATTCGTTGCTTTTGATTTTTTTGGTTTATAGCCAATGGATTTTCTTTTAAGGAAAGTAATAACTTTGGGATAGCGACTTATATCTATATTATTTTCAATATCAATTGTGGACTTAAGCATTGAGTAATTTCTCCAGAGGTTTCATGGCTTCAAGAATTTAAATTTTTCAATTAAATATAAAAAAAATCACTTGTTCAGTTATACTATGCACATTTTTATCATTGCTCCATTTTTGAAATAAATTGTGTACCAATTCATATCTCTCTCATATCTCTCTTGACTTAACCGGCAATAATTCATAAGTAGCAGCTTTAGCAGATCCACTAATCTCATGTGGAATCATTTCAGCCTCACTTTCACTACTGATTTCCAATTTTTCGATTTGAAAAGCGAAAAAACACACACCAATTCGAAGTTCATGTTATTGTCAGAGTCGCCTACATAAATATGCAAAATCGTCCCGAAAGTAACAAAAATCGTCCCGAAAGTGAAGAAATCGTTCCGAAAGTGAAAAAAATGTAAAAAAAAATCGTACCGAAGATAGCTACTTTCGGAACCATTTGTGTAAAAAGATTTAATAAATCACACCGAAAATTTTATTTGCGAGACCGCTGCAGAAAAAGATATTTCAACTCATACTGTAGTTTGTAAATGTAGTAGCCAATCAGTTGTTTTCAAAAACAATTTCTGGTTACGCCTTTGGCCATCGCCCTCCTCACTTCCTGTTACCCTCCCTTTAAATACACCAAACACGGGCCTGTTTTTTTTGCTGAAAGTTTGACATATCCTAAAAACTTTGCGAAACATGCGATAAAGTAAAATAATTTCATGACAAATTTAGATGGTGTGGCTAGATTCACTTTTGTGAAAGTTAAAATTGAAGTTACGTGGTCACGGTTTTTAGATTTCAAGTCTTCGATCAATCATGTCACCAAAAATGAAGCTCAAATAAAATCAAACTGGAAAGGAGAAAAAAGACAAATGGTACACTGATATGAAATGGTATGAATAAATTAACGTCATAGTGTTTGAAATCCTTGAAGGCAAATCAGTCATGGTAGATGCGTATTATTCTCATCACATAAAGAAAGAACAAAGCTAAATTTCTGGCAATTCTTTATTTACTGGATACATGCCAACATATCTGTGAACAATATGTGTCAGGCAGTGAAATATGTTACGAGTTCGTTCAGGTTACGGTATTGGAATTTTCGGCGAATTGATTTCAGATAGTTTCACCTGTCCAATACGTACGTGTTTCTATCTTCTCTAGGCAGGATACCAAGTTCTATGCCACAAGAGAATCGATTATTCGGTACAGGAATTGAAGCATTAAAACCACAGCAGGAAGAGAAACTAATAATTGAACTGGAGAAAGTATCAAAATTAAAAGTGTACGAGACTAAACACGATTTTTCTGCATTTACCGGAGGGCTACGGAATATCTCAGTTGTTAGGTAGCTTTACATTCACGCGCAACCACGCGTGATTGGAGCACCACGTTAAAATCGCTTCGTTTCAATCGCTTCCAAATGCTAATAATCACTCGGTTCTTAGCATTTACACTGACGTTCTTTCGTGCGCAATTGGAACGTGGCGTTCCAATCGCGCATTATTGCGCGTGAATGTAAATCTACCTATTGTAGGAGGTAGGCTTGTGATATTTGGAGCATCGATATAATGACACAAGGGCTAGATTTTGAGCATGACGATCTGACCGGAAGTAACATCAACATTCTTATTTCAAACAGCAACCCTATTTTTCTTCACGTTATTCAGCACTCAATTCTCTTTCTAATGATATATCACAAGTTGCTATCTAACTGGCCGTGGAAGCAAAATGAAAACAAAAAATTGAAAAGTTGGCCATTGAAACCATACGTCACTTGATAATAGTAACTACTACTGTAATATTTTATTGTCAATCGTCAGCGCTATAAAAAGCCGCAAAAAAATTTTTTCTTGCTTGTTCTATTCAGCATAACTATTCCTTTCTAATCATATAATAGAAAGAAATATTTTGAAATGAAATACCCAAAAACCCAATTACTATTCTTCAAATATCAATAAAACGGATGTTGAAGCAATGGCCTCTATTTTATAGAACTATTGAAGCAGTGGCATCTTTTATAAAATAAATACTCAAATTTGTCAAAAATGAGATTCATTCGGGTTTTAAATAATACGATTGATTTGTTACATTTAGTTGTCAATTTCTCCCTTTTTATTTATATCAATCCCCAGTAACATTAAAAAGTAGAAAATATACAAAGTATTGAAAACATAAACAAATCGAACAATTCTATAACAACGATTTATCAAAATTAACATTTAAATTAATAATGGATTAAAAAAGAAAAACTAAATTCAAAACAATTGTTTCAAATGTACCTCAGCGTCAATACATTAATTGCCTCTGGTGATACTTCTATGTATAACGTTTCGCAACATGTAGGGCGTGATATCTTAGAAAGCTTTACGAATATTTCCTTCTAGCTCATGTAGAGTTGTAGGCTGGGTGGAATACACACAATGCCTTTAGAGGAAAAAGTCGCACGTAGTAAGATCATGTGACTTTGGTGGCCACCACATTCGGCGCCTATCTGTTTTCAATATCCAAACCCTTTTAAAATGACAGAATCAATAACACTACTTACTTCGAACGTCAAAATAGGTAATATGGATGCAGCTTTTCTGACAGCTCTCGTTTTCTTTCTGAATATCACAATATCGTCAATAGATATTAGAATTTCTATGGACGACGGCACAGGCATAGACCAAGTACGTTGTATGTTCCTATTTGAGTTTTATGGCCTACAAGATATTTTCTATTCCACTTTATTTTTAATCCTAATTTTGTGCTTGTCGATAAATCTGTTTAGCTGTTATTTGAAGTTCTTTGATTGACGACTTGTTTATTTTGTGGAAATTATTGTTCACTTAGGATACACAATAAAAAACTTTTTGTCTATTTTCCACGATAATTTTATATTTGTTGACTAGTTTTAGTCATTACACCATTTTCAAAACTAACTAGATTACATCCAAATCTGAGTGTTTATACCTACATTGCCTATACCTAGGATATACCTCAATTAGTAGCAGTATATCGATTCTCAGAATCAATACCAATGATAAATGAACATAACAAATAATTTGATAATTGCAGGTTTTGGTAATTGGGTTATAGGTTCAGGAGAAGGCTATTGTTTAAATCGAGTTGTTCGTTGAGGATAATAGAATTGGAATTTTTCTTTGACTTGTTTATTTCCATAGATTCCAACAAATTCATCATTTTTCCTTTATCGTATGTGTGGAGGATTTTTAAACTCTCTATTTTATGTTTCGAATTTTGAAGATGATCATACATTAATGATTTTTTATCAGAAATGACATGTTCATGGTACCTTATATCAAAATTTCTACCAGTTTGACCTGGCGGGGCATTCACCACATTCTAGTCGATTTATACCAGATCTCTACATTTGGTCTAATTTAGGTTTCGCATTGAATAATCTGTTTCTTAAATTCCCATTGGTTTTGTTGGATGTTGCATATTTGATACTAACATATTTGTGTTCTGGTTTTGTGGAAATTGAATATGGTTCTTTCATTACTGGTTTTTGTTGATATTTCTTTATAATGATGTTGATTAGAGTAATAAATATTTTGTTATTAACTGCTATTTGTTTAATGATTGCGATTTCACCTTGAATGTTTTGATTGGAAAGGGGTATTGTGAAAGCAATATGTAACATTGACCTGAATCCAGACAATTTCTGTGAAATGGGGTTGATAGCGTCAAAACGGATTGTGCAATCTGTGAATGTATTTTTTCGGAACAAAAACAATAGCCCGCTTCTGAACCTATAACCCAATTCCCAAAACCTGCATTTATCAAATCATTTGTTATGTTCATTTATTGATTCTGAGAATCGATATACTGCAACTAATTAACGCATAATATCCTAGGTATAGGCAATGGAGGTATAAAAATTCAGATTTGGATGTAATCTAGTTAGTTTTGAAAATGATGTAATGACCGAAACTTGTCAACAAATATAAAATTATCGTGGAAAATAGACTAAAAGTGATTTATTGTGTATTCTAAGTGTTATTTGAAGAATATTATTTGTTTTTTTTTGGTATTTAATTTCAAAAAATTACTTTCTATCATAAGAAAGATATGGTTATGCTGAATAGTACAGCCGAGAAAAAGTTGTATGTTTTTAGGTAAGTTTTGGTCCTACAGAGAAGGTATTGATTTTTTCCCAATTTTTCCAAACTGTTATCAAGTGACCTATGGTTTCCAAGGCAAACTTATCAATTTTTTGTTTTCATTTTGCTTCCATGACCTACTCAGTGAATAATAATAATAATAATAATAATAATAATAATAATAATAATAATAATAATAATAATAATAATAATAATAATAATAATAATAATAATAATAATAATAATAATAATAATAATAATAATAATAATAATAATAATAATAATAATAATAATAATAATAATAATAATAATAACAATAATGAAGGCTTTTATTGACAAAACATCACATATTTTTTACATGATTTTTTTGATATAATAATTGTGTCTCACCAAATGGCAGAGTTCAAACTACCTGTTGACACAAGTGTTTGCTCTTCCACTGAACCATGAAAGTCCCGGACGCTTGACTTGCAAAAGAACGAGTCCGGGTCCGGAATTTCAAGAATAGTTTTTTTCTAGTTTCTAGTTGCTAGTTAGATACCAACTCTTGCCATATCATTAGAGATAAAATTGAATGCTGAATAACGTTAAATAAAAGAAAATAGGGTTGCCATTCAAATAAGAAAGTTGATGTCACTTCCGGTCTGTCCAGAAGTTAACTTCGTCATGTGGTTATGCTCAAATTCTACATCTTATGTCATTTTATCCATGCTCCAAATTGCACGAGCCTTCCTCATACAATAACTGATATATTACATATGCAATACTTCCGTAGCCACCCGGTATAATACTGAAGAATTCAAAAAATAATTCCTACTGTTCAAAAGACTCAATAATTGAAATTCTCAAGAAAAAAATTATTATGTTACCATCTTCATTTATGTTCTTCGATTTTGTATCTCAAACCATAAAAATCAAGAATGTATTCACATTTCGCGAAACAGTAATTATCGTTCGTGATATTTTTGAGACTCTGGTCCTTTGATTCCGGTAATGCAATCAGTTTCACAAAATTATTTAATATTTTGGAAACTGCCATTATGAAGACATTATCAGATGAACAAGTCTCATGTTGATGAGAACACATATAAAAATCATTCAAATTTGTTTTTTCGATTATCAATTTCAATTTATTTTATTTCATATTATTTATTACAAAAACATAATATTTTGATTACTTGTTTATTTTATTTTATTTTATTTTATTCGAAGAAACAAACAGGTGTTAAGCCTAATAACATGTTTCTTAAGAATAACTTATGACTATAGCATATATCATTAGTAAGGTATTCAGTATTATAAGCATGTACAAATACATTCGCAGAATATAATAGCAGATATGAGGGGGTGAGAGAGTACACCATCAAAGAGGGGGGCTCGAACAAAAATGATGATAGATTTTTTTCTTTTTTATCTCATAAAGGGTTTAATTTGATAATGTTTAATAATTGACTTCTAAAGTTACGAGGGGTTATGTCGAAAATTCCGGTTGTAATATAGTTTGAGTATTTGTTATAGAGGGAGCACATACTTTCAAGTAAGGTGGTATCAGCGGTTGTGGAACGAAAAACAATCAGTCTAGGTCGCATACCATGTATTGGAACATAGTATTTCAGTTCATTTTGTAGATATTCACTTTTAATATTGTGATTTACCAAGTTGTACAGGAATATCAATTTACGCTGAATCCTCCTGTGATCTAGACGAGCTATCGCGAATTCGGCCATAATGGGTTCGTAGGATGCATAACCTGGGTTCATACCGTATTTTTTATAATAGATATATTTAATGAAGTTGTTTTGGATCCCTTCCAAAATGTGACACATATTTTGTTGCTCAGGATCCCAAATTATGGATCCGTATTTCAATTTAGAACGAACAAGAGAGTTGAAAAGATAAATAATGGAATCAGTTTTATTGAATTCTGAGGTAGTCCTTTTGACAAACCCCAGTAGTTTTCTGGCTTGCTTGGTTACTTCATGGATATGTTTATTGAACCTTAGATTCTGCTGAAAAAGTATTCCCAAATCCTTCATCTTATCGATTCTCCGCAGGGGACTTCCATCCATGGTATAAATAAAGTTGTGGTGTTTATTTGACATGGAGTAGGTTAAAATGTTGCATTTATTTAAGTTGAAATATAGTTTATTTACCTGAGACCAGGTATATATTTGATCAATGTCGTTCTGAAGAACTAAATAGTCTTTGATATCCTGTATTTTTTCAAACAGTTTAAAGTCGTCTGCATAGAGAAGACAATCAGACGACAGATTTTCCGGAAGATCGTTAATAAATATGAGAAATAGTAGAGGTCCGAGGTTTGACCCTTGTGGAACACCAGATTTCGCTAAAAACAAATTAGAGTTCATACCATTGTGTGTGTTTAGTTTATATAGCAGCATCAGGTTCAGGAGCGAAAATTGCCTAGGCAAATGCTCCTGTATAGCATTTCCGCACCTTTATATAAAATACAAAAATAGCGTTGGGCCCAATACTGATCCTTGCGAAAGTAAATAGTATTCCATCTTATTGATCAACTTCTTCAAATCCACTCAATAATAATAATAGTAATACCGCTGATTCCTTGTAATGTAGAAAGCTTTCGTAGTAAAACGTTCTGGTTAGCACAGTCCAATGCCCAACTGTTAACACAATATATTCCACCTGAATACTCGCCTGCATCGATATAAACAATAATTCTTTCAAAAGAGAAATGTACTGCAGTCATGGTCGACTTTTGATCCAAAAATCGATTTCTAGAAAATATATTATTTTTGCAGAGTGATACTAATTCAATGTTAAATTTTTGTTGTTGAAATTTTAATTTCGATCAACATACTTCATCCCAACGCGCAACCCTCAGAAGTCTTCGAGGGACTTGTGCGTGCTGGGGAGACGCGAAACGCGAATATTGAAACATTTTGCAGAAACTAGATGGTACTGTGATGAGTCGGTGATTTTTCATAAGCTGTAGAACACCGTTTCTGAAGATTGATATTATTTTCAAAGTTTTTTGATAACATTAATCCATATTTCAATTCTTCTTTTTTATTTTCATCTCTGAATTACCGCAAATCCAACTCCATTATCTTGGAGTATACTCAACATTTAACACTTTTTCCCTTTTTCAGAAATATGAAGTGGAATTTCTACTCCAGCAGCAGTGGTACGATCCGAGGCTACAGTATTCCAATCAGAGCCAGTACAACTATCTGAACGCCATTCACCATCACAGCGACATCTGGATTCCTGACACCTATTTCATTATGCACGGAGATTTCAAAGATCCGATCATTCCAATGCATTTTTCGCTCCGGATATACCGGAACGGGAGTGTCAACTATCTTATGCGGTGAGTGTTTTGTATTTATCGGAGTCGAACATTGAGAATCTGGAAGGACATTTCATCGACCAAAAGTCAAGATTACTTCTGCTTACAATAGATAATCACACCTGCAATTTTTTTTTTCAAAAGATATTGTTGGAAATATTTGGAACCAATATCTCCCAGGATAGCTTTTGGGTTTCAAGAGGCAACAAATTGGTACTGAGATATCTAATAACGTGAACTTTAATAGAAAAAATGTCGAATACAATACAAAAGTTTTCAATCTCAAAAACGTCTCCCCTGAATGTTTTCTCCTCTCCCTGGAAACCCTTATCCTCGATTTTGTATCAACAGGGTGACTTGGAAATATCCAACATTCGGTCATCCTGTATTAAGTTTGTCCCCAAACATAGTCCTCTAATTTAGCTGGCTTCTTTATACTTCGTTTTGGTCTCTCTTTCTTCTCGGAAATCTCTCCTACATCATCACTTGGAATCCAGTCTTCATCACTCAAGCTGCCACTCTCTGAAGCATCAGAACTTTTCCCAGAAGTCACAGTTTCAGTAATGCCCGATTCGTAGCCAAGCTCTTTGTCTAAGAAAACAGTTTCTTCTGTTTCTTCTTCATCTAGATCGTCTTCTTCATCATGATTTTTATAAATTTTCATCTGCGAAATATGTGCGATCCTTACTTTACAATGTCCTCCATCTTCTTCCTTCAACTTCTCGAGTTTATAGGTATTACTGGGTAGTTTCTCGATAACTGCAAATGGTCCACAATATTTCAACTGAGTTTTAGTTGGTTCTCCTTTAGATTTTGGAGTCGTTCTTATAGCTACTATATCTCCAATGTCATATTCAACTCCTTCATACCTCTTCTTGTCATAATAAATTTTGGACTTTTCCTGCTTCTTTTCAACTTTTTCTTTGACTTCATTTCTTATTGTTTCATGTCTTTGAATATCGTTTTCTCTTTCTACTAAGTGAACCATAGCTGCTTCCTCGAAAGTTGGTTGATATCCATACAAAATTTCAAAAGGTGTCGCACCTGTTGTTTTGTTCACAGCATTTTGTCCCATTTCTCATTCTTGAAATCCAAGGAAGTTACCACTACAGGAACGATAGATTTCATTCTCACCTCTGCCATTCCATTGGCCTGTGGAAATTTTGCTGCTATCAATTTATGCTCAATGTCATATTTTCTGCAGAAAGTTTCGAAATCTTCTCCTGTGAATGCTGTTCCTGGATCACTTACAATACATTTCGGGGTGCCATAATTATTGATGAATGATTCCATGTGTGTAACAGTTTCTTTGGTAGTTGTACTCCTTGTTGGAAACAGTCTGACAAACCTAGAAAAGGCATCTACTACAACCAAAATGTACATTTTCCCTGAATTTCTTTTTGGAAAAGGTCCTAGGTGACCCAAATGTAGTTTATTCATTGGTCTCTCGGGCATTCTTGGACTACAGAGTTTACCTGTTTTATTTCCTACTGGAATTTTTGTCAAAATACATTCAAAACACCCTTGAATGTGTTTCCTCACATATCTACGCAATCCTCTGAACCAGAATTTCCTGAGTATGCTAGAAACAGTTCTATCCAAAGACCAGTGACCCATTTGATCATGAAACTTCACAACTGTTGCCTTTCTCATGGAATCAGGAATAACATAAAGCCATTTATAGTCCCCATTCACTTCGACTTTCTTGTATATTCTTCCTGTATCTATCTCATGGTCTTTTATCAAATTACTTTCTTCTTTAGTTCTTTCATCTTCAGTATTTCTCAGAATTTCACATAGTTTCTTCAGTTTTTCGTCTGCTGTCTGAATCATCAGAATTCTGTCTTCCTCTGAAATGATGGTGAACATATTCAATCTCCTTTCATACACTTCCTCAATCATTCCTTCTTGACTTGCTTCTTCAACCGCTGCTCTGCTCAGACTATCTACATGTGCCATTTTCTCTTTCCAAAAGTATATGAAGAATTCGCTTGATATTGGCCAAACTTTTGATAAGACTGACTTCTATTTACATTAGATTTTCCATAAATTCATTCAAAACGTATTATTTCGTGTAAAAGATCATCATAGTTGTCTATTTTTGCAGCAATTAGACCTGGAATAATGTCTATATTTGCTAAACCAATCAAAAGTTGTTCTTTGGTATCTTCAAAATCATAACCAAGAGTTTGGCAAATCATATCTTCATCATGAAAATAAGAGGAAACAGATTCTGACTTACCCTGTATTCTCTTTTTCATTTTGTCCCAAAGCTCATCTTTGCTTTCTTTCAAGTCAAATGTTTTTGAAAATTTATTATTGAAGTCGTCAAAATTCTTTATATCCGCCGCCTTTTCTATATACCATTTATTTGCTGTTCCAACCAAATGAATTTTGGCTGTCTCTAGTTTGAATTCTTCCGGCCACCTATGCAGTGAAGCAGCCCATTCCACCGTTTTCAACCAGTCCATCGCCTTCTGTCCTAGACTTTCGCCATCGAAGTTCTCAATGCTTTTGCTAAAGTCGGGCATTACTTGAAACTGCGTTTGAACCTGGGTTTGTGTTTGCTTCTCCAATAGTTTGAGGAATTTTTCTTCACTGGCTTATCTTGTTTGCTCCATTTGCATCATATCCATAAACTTTTCCATGAAATGCATTTGATTTGAACTTGTGACACCTTCTTCGCTGTTCATTGTCACTTTTTTCTCGAACGTCAAAATTTTCAGAATTGAAATACTTTTGCGAATAACGATTTATTCTCCTTAAAAACTTGGTGTATCCTTCGGCTTTCCTTTTCCTTCCGTTCAGCGTTCTCCGATTCTCTACAACTGCTTCTCCGCAACTGCTTCTCTCCAACTGCTTCTCTTGACCACTTCTGATTTATGTTGGAAATATTTGGAACCAATATCTCCCAGGATAGCTTTTGGGTTTCAAGAGGCAACAAATTGGTACTGAGATATCTAATAACGTGAACTTTAATAGAAAAAATGTCGAATACAATACAAAAGTTTTCAATCTCAAAAATGTCTTCCCTGAATGTTTTCTCCTTTCCCTGGAAACCCTTATTCTCGATTTTGTATCAACAGGGTGACTTGGAAATATCCAACAATATACTAGTCAAACTGGGTAAAAAAAGACTTTTCAATTTTTTTTCGATTCAGTTTGATCCAGTAAATGAATAAACTTTAAAAAAAAATTTTTGGAAAGAGGCATTTATTTAAATGCACTAAACAGAAGAAAATAAGTTTCAAAGTGAATTAAACCCATCATTTTGTTACATTATAAAATATTAAATGATATAATAGCTTGTTGCAAGAATAAATCTTGAATTATAAATTCAATTTACAATATGAAATACCTACATAAATACTACCCGCGACAAGCTTTATATATAATTTTAAATTTCATAATGTAACGAAATGATGTAATTTAATTCATTTTAAAACTTAATTTTTATTTTCAGTGCATTTAAATAAAAGCTTTTCTCTGAAAATTCATTTATTTATTTATTTTTTAGCTTTCTTTGGGTATGTTTCTTAGTCTGTTCATTTCAATTAATTCGTCATTATTGCACGGTCGCTTGCCTGTTAATATACTACAATTTAGTTCTTCAATGAGGAGACCTTCCAGTGACTTGACCCAACTCAAAGCCACATATGCCTGGCCAGCAGCGAAGAGCTTTGAGCCAGCGTTGCCACATCTAGTAGATTTCTACTTTTTTGGTAGACTTTCACCCTTTTTCAGAAAAATTTAATAGCCACATTTTCTTTAGTAGATTTTGATAGATTTTAATACGTTACTTTAAATAATGTAAACATGCCATTAACAATATAATTATTGTAAAAATTATTGAATCTATCATTTACTTTGATTTCTATGTTGGTAGACGTGTAACTAATTTGATATTTTTATTCATTTGGATGCTTCGCCTGCTTTTTTGTCGGTGATTCCCCTTCGTGCATTATGCCCTTATATGTTCACCGTTGTATTTCCCCGACAACTGACGGTCGAATTTATTCTAATAGCTCTACTGAATAGTGAATATGCAGTGTCAAATTTCTTTTAACTTGAAAATTATGAAGCGAGCTTATGAGCAATCGTATCGAGCAGAATGGGAACAGAACCCATTATTTTCCACTTGGCTCTGTAAAGCACAGGATGGATCTAGTGCCCATTGCAAAGCATGCAATGTTAGAATTTTATCCAGAATGGTTTCTCCAAAAGAACACAAAGAATTGTTTAAAGAACTTCAATTTTTAGATCCTCAGGTAGTTATATACCAAGAGTTTTCTAGTCTCATAAATCGTCTTTCAAAGTTTCCGAATATTGTACCAGAAGAAGTTATTCTCTTGAATTGATAATGAATCCAGAGAAATGAAACTAGATCCTAACCTAACTTGCTTTCTAGCGGTAGGAGCAATATGAATAATTCCTTTAATACTGAAGAATTTTGGCATAAAATAAGCTGTTTAAAGGACAATAATAATAAACTCATATACTTTTAAGAAAAAAAATGCTGGTCAAGAAATAGAATAAGAGTCAGCTCCGTTTTCTTTGTTGTGCTAGTTTTAAGATTTATATGTTCAGGTTTAGTCAATAAATAAATAATTACCCATTAACCATGGCATTTCATCAATCCCCAACCTCCAAGTTCGTTCTCATTTTCAGCTTCTTTTATAAAGTAGATTTCTGGTATTTAAAAAAAAAATATTTAGTAGATTTCAGTAGATTCAATCAAAAATAAAAGTAGATTCTCCAAAATAAATGTGACAACGCTGAGTACTGCCCTGCATTGTGTGTACTGTGCCAGCCCAGCAAAATATAATTGGCAACATTCTTCGTTCACCAGTATCGTGACCATATGAATTTTCGCTACTATAGGGGGGTCTGACCACCCTGAACAATATTTTCTTTCGTCATAATTTTCATCGTCCGAAACAATCAGGAAGTTTTCCAATTTTCTACGCATTCTCAATCTAGATAAAGGGTAAAATTTTTCAAAACTAAATTATTCGATGGTTAGATATTTTTCTCTATTTTTCCGATTTTGTTTTCGCAAATTTTCACAACTTAAAATAGGGGAGTTATAGCGAGCCCACCGGCAGATAGGCCAATAAACAGAGCAATTTTTCTCATAAAAGTTCAACTTTAATTGCTCTGCCGATTTCTTTTCTGCAATTCGGTAGTCACGGAGGGTTGAATAATTAGCAATAAAGTTATCACCCCCTGGAGGGGGTGCAACCCCCCCAAAATCGTAAAAACTTTTTTCTGAAGGTATTTTTTCGACATTTCAGCTCTGGGCAATAAATATGAGTGAAAATCGGTATTAATAATGGGGGCGAATTATTTTCAACAATTAAACCCCCTCCCGGGGCATCAACCCATTCCCGAAATCGTGTTTTTTTGGGTATTTTCTATGAATATGTAGGTAAAATTGTCAGTCCTGAGTAATGAAACTGAGCGAAAATTTGTAAAAATAATAGGTATAAATTATTAGAAACGATTTTCCCGCCTCCGCATTCGGGGCATATCCCCCGCATCGCGGAAACATTGGGGTAAGAGGGAAGGGGGAGAATATTTGAAAAAACTCTCAAATTAATACTCTTACATATAAATGTGGGTAAATGATCGTTGAGAACTGTCCTTATTGAGATTTAGAAGTATTAATATGAAAATTATTCGAAAATTCGAGAGAAGATTTTCAATGATATCGAGAAAGGGTATGGAGAAATGAATCCACAAGTAATCACCATCAAGAAACGGATAGGAAAATATATTTATTCACTCATACAACTCATTATCTACTTCACCATCAGTCTTCTCGTCTTCATCTTCATAATCCGGAACAATCACTGCCAAGTTTTTACAGATATCTGTAGTACATTTATTAAAAATATTGGTACATTTTAGACCACTCTTTTTGCACGTGATGCAGCCGGTCGTGCAGTTACAAAAAACCATTTTCAAAATTGAATCCGGTGCAGCTTTTCTTGTCATTTCGATTGAATTCAAAGTGGTACTCTTTTCCCATCAGCCCCAATTTTCAGGATGTATCTCTTATGACAACCATGTCATATTCAACATTTATATTCTGCAGGTAAATTTTTGAATGAGCGTATAAAATCCTAAGCATTTATGCATTTTAAGCAAGTTCCATTCAATAAAATGTTAATAACAATTTTCTCCTGAATTCCTAGGTGGACCTTTGGAATGTTGGAAATGGAAGTCATACCCGACATTGCGATATTTTGATACAGAGCTGAGTTGAACATGAAACAAATAATTCAAAAATAAACTCAGAATTTTCAATTAATAACAGTGACAAAGCACTAATAGATGTTTCCTCGTCTCCGACTATCGATGTTATCTCAGTATCCAGTGATTTATACACAGGAACTTTCATATTATCTGACGTTTACATAGAGCAACGTTGACTGCTGCCCACTGCGCACCGACAGAACCGCGCCGCTGTATACTATACAGCGGCGCGTTAGCTGCCGCATTGACAAGGTCCCAAGCCGATATTTTTCAGGTTTTAGAATCTCAATAGTTTAAAGCAAGTACACTTCGGGACAGTTTTCTTTGGTGAACTGTCTTCCTTGGTCTCGAATCCCCATATTCCATCCAGGACTGATTTTATTTTTCTTTCCTTATAACAATAATGCGATCAAATGCCGAGTAACCTCTATTTTAAGTACTTAAAAGATTGACTGGATTGCATTTAAAATGTGTACATGTAACCAAATTTGTATGAATATTTTCAATAAGAGCAGGGTTTTTTCTGCAAACTGGCTCTTCATTCATGTTGATACGTGCTTTTATCATTGAGTAATTAGCATTTGAATTTATAAACTCTTTTTGCAGCTGGCAACAGCGCGTATAAATATAAATAATATCAGAATACAAAGCTGCGATCTTTATCTTCAAAATGACGAAAGATCTATCCGAATTGAACATTTAAATGAGGAGTTATAGAACTTTACTTCACGAGCAGGTTGAAAAAATGCACGTTGGCGGGAGCCGGCGCAACACCTGCCCCATTGCGAAAGCACATAACTTCAACAATTTTTTCCAAGAATACCGTGCGATTTTTCAAAATTTTGGTGGGACAGTTTTTTTGTAAAAATTTGTGCTCTTTCCGAATATCGAGTTATTTTTTTGATTTAAAGTAAATTTTTTGAGATATTTCGAAATTACCTCAAAAATTTATTTCAACGCGTTTTTTGGGGGGGTTCCACCCCTCCTGGAGGTGATAATTTTTCTCAGAAGTAATGTGCACACTGTGTTCTACAATTTTAAAAAAATTATCGGGGGAGCAATTTAAGTTGAGGTTGATAGCCCTGTTGATTGGCCTAAGAGACATTTGTTGTTGTAATTTTCCATGTATGAAACCGTTGATGATTTTTCCGAATTTCTACGCGTTCTCTATCTAGCGTTCGAGGGAGGAAAAGGGTTAAATTTTATCAAAACCGTATTATTCAATGGTCAGGTAATTTTCACTATTTTTGCGAATTTTTTCGATTTCTATTTCGCGAGTTTTCCCAATGTTTTTCGTGACAGGAAAGGAGGGCGAGCCCCCCCGATCGATTTTTTCCATCATTATTTTCCATGTCCGAAACTGTTGAAACATTTTCCGAATTCCTTTGCGTTCTATATCTAGCTTTTGAGGGGGGCAGTGGGAGGGCAATGGTCACTTTGAACCACCATCGCACTATACATGTGAATTGACTGAAAAACAATATTCTTCCATGTAGTTGGCACTTTTTGTCATTTTTCAGTACCAATTCACAGTTCAAAGATCCCTATATCGCACAAGATTCGAGAAGACTTCTTCTAAGCATTGATCGTAAGGATTCAACCGGCTGACAGAAAGAATCATTTTTTTAGAACAAAAATGTTAGGATTTCACGACACAACGAACTCTCATTGTATTTTAAGATAAACTAATAGCATATCTCTTCCACTTTCTCCCCAAACAAGAAATAAATTGAATATCAAGTCACAACTCAACTGTATATCTCAGTTTTTTGGTAAAACCACAAGAAATAGCTATTTTCGTGTCTTTAGTATTCAAGTTTCTGGCTTTAAGAATATTTTTATTGTTTTATGAGGAATCAATTATTTTTATCAGCATTTTTAGAAGAGAAAAACAAGAAGGTACATGTTTTGTTTTTTTATTTCCAGGAGACATTTGATTTTATCCTGCCAGGGGAGCCTGAACATTTTTCCATTCGATGATCCAAAATGCACATTCTCAATGGAAAGCAGTAAGTATATATAAAGTATTATCGACAATATTTTATGCATCTGATCACCGAGCTCAAAAATCTTCTGGAATATAGTTGGCTAACCCTTCGCAAACCAAGGTTTTGTCATTTTTTCTGCCGCCCACCTACAAGGTAGGTTATTATGGCAAATATCTGTCAAAAAACAACTACTCCATGGATGATTTCAATCAGATATGTGTGCACTGTTCAACATTGTCAAGGACACACACGGAAAAAAAATCCAACCCTCATTATACGAAATTAGCTTCAGATCGAGAAGCCCATTTATGTATGGGACCCAGCACAGTACGTTGGGGTACGCCATATCCTGATTCTTTTTCTGATCTATATACATCTTCTATCTATACTTCTGAGAAACCTTTCGAAAAGTCTATCGGACGATCCCCTCATTCCTATGATCTCCAAAGCTTCTAAAGGGTAATTGTAGTTCACTGTATCGAAAGCTTTGGAGAGATCAAGGAATACACATATAGGTATGGTTTTTTCTCATCCAGCGCACCATAAATATTTTTTGTCGGGTAGCTGAAGGCATCTTGAGTCGACAAGCCCTCTTCAAAACCAAATAGTTTTCCGGATATCAATTCATATTTTTTCAAAAACATGTTTAGCCTGATTTGTATTCTTTTTTCAAAACTTTTTGTAAAGATAGTGATTAGGGAAATGTGTCTATAATTGAAAGGACGAGTTCGATCTACTTTCTTATGTAAGGGTTTAACAACAATTATAGTGCATTCGACATACTTGAACCCCATATTATATGCAAAAAAAACTGTATCCAATTGGCTTCAGGGACGATTTCCTTTCATGGCTCAGATTGTATCTGGGATATCACAGGGAACTGTGTTGGGGCCAATTCTGTTCTTACTATATATTAACAATATGACTTAAATAAACAATTTTTCTGGACATCTCATCTCATATGCTGACGATACAACAATGATATTCAAATGGGAAAAATGGACTCAGACATATAACAATGCGGAAACAGGATTGGAAAACAGGCTTATAGCCGAATAAAACCTGAGCTTGAATATGAAAAAACAAAAATAATTTTCTTCACAGTTGATAGAAAATACCAACCGCAAGAAAACTCGATGAGGATACACTCTCCTCAATGCACCTGTCCAAAAATTGAGAAAGTGACCAAAATCAAACAACTTTGGATTATACTTGACCAGAATATGAAATGGGATGAACATGCCTCATAGTAGGAAAAATATGATTATATTATACCATTCAATGGGATGCTTGGGTGGAATGTTCAATAATGTTTTATATGGCCTTCAAGCTATACAAAATACGATAATAAAAACTATATTAAAAACAAATGTTATTCTCGTCTGAACAATTATATGAAGAGACAAACTTACTGGATGTGAAAAGTCTGTAAGCCTTTCAATGCCTTATATGGATATTTCATAAGAAACATTTATATGAAACAGATAAAACAGATAAAAACACATACTAGATTTGCAAAAAACCTTCATCCGAACTTTTAAGAACCATCATACTCAAAGATGTGTATTCTTTTTCTGTCCTAGGCTGTTCAATATAGTGCCAATTCACCTCAGAACTGGTGTAAATGAAACCTATTATAAATCAAAAGAAAAAAAAGAAAAAAAGAGTCAAATATCATAAATTATAACTAGATGTGATGATCTCAAAATACCTTCATTTTGCATCATCTGTACCTTTTTCTGATCTGTCGTATTTTTATTTCTTTTCAATTTTCAGATCTAATATTGCTCGTCAGTATACTCATTGACCATAGCATTAATAAAATACATATTTTTCCAAGCTTCGGGATATATCACAGAACAATCATATTATGCTCAGGGTGTTATCTCGGTTCTCCATAGGGCCAAAATAACATAGATATTTTTGTATAAAAAACGATGTACACCTGCTATCATTGAATAAATTGAAACTGAATTACACTGAACACTGACAATTGGGCCTTCTTGAAGGAACGTTGCTCAAATATCTATCAGATGTACTTCAATGCCCGTCGTGACATTAGCCAGGCAGGTTTCCTATCATATTTTACAATAAATGAAAATGTTTGGAGAGAAAGGTCGGTACTTCGAAGTTGTCGATTTTAATCATTTCAATAAATTGATAGATGGTTGGTTGGTTTGAATTCGCATATTGTGTGATATTCTTCTTGCTAAGTAAACTGTTTCGACAATAATGAGAAACTCAACTAAAAAATATCATATTAATTCATTGTTAACAAATGTATGGATGTATCTCAAGACTAGTTGATGCAATGTTCATCATTTTTGAACATTCCAAACTTTCAGTTTCCTTCAAATCCAATCATCAATTGAAATTAGACAGCCATTCCCTTAACATCCTCCATATCGAAATACAGAAGAAGTTCATACTAGAAAAAGATCATTAGAACACTTTAATTTTCACAAAAAATAATGCAAGCTGGTATATTATATCTTTCCTTCCACTGACATTTGGGAAACCGAACCTTCCAACAAAAAAAACACTAACGACCTTATATGTTTCAGTATCCTACGAGATGACGTCGATTCGCTACGTATGGAAAAACGACGAAGATGTGCTCAGGAAGTCGCCGAGTCTAATGACGCTTAATGCTTACCTTATAAATAATTCAACGTTAATATGCCCCATAAAGTCTAGTTGGCGAGGTGAGTGAGACATTTTCAGTATGAGAGAGAAGTGGTTGATTCAATTAGAATAATGAAAAATTCGGGAAATATAAAAAGCTAGCTAGCTGTTCTTTCTCATATTTTGAAGAGGACTGGTCTCATAAGATCTACTTCCTGATGAAGATATTGAAAGCCTATTCTGGATTTATGTATGCGTCAGAGATAATTCAATATTCGTTGTAGTGTGTAGGCACACAATTATTCTTTTAAAATTGTACAGCAACAATTATATGGAAATAGATTTAGACCATCAACACATATTACATCGATAACAGTAAATTAACACATTAATCGATAATTTCACTTGCTATATTCGTGAAGCTCATATCTCAATTGAGTGATGGCAAAGTATGACTTAGAGAGTTTTTTTGATGTTAACTCGATATGGTCAGACCACGAAAGTGATCTATCAATCGTCACACCTAGGAACTTTGTGGAATGGTGCATATGGGGAAATTCGTTTGCTAACTCCGTGTTTTTGTTGAAGAAAATTATTTTGGTTTTTCGAGAATTTAAAATAAGTTTATTTGAGTTGCAGTAGGTTGTCATTTCTTCAATTGCCAGTTCAATGCCATTAGTCATGTCTTCCTTGGTAGACTTGGCTATGCCCAGAGGTGATATCGATTACTGATGTTCAATGGAAGATCATTAAGAAAAAGAAGGAAAATGAGTGGGCCTAGAATTGAGCCTTGGGCCACCCCTGTATTTATTGTAAATTGATCTGATTCTGCCCCATTTAAGGTTACAAAGATTTTTCTGTTAGACAAAAATGATGTAATTAATTCCAGAACATTCCCCCTAATACCCATATTATACATTTTTGAGGCCCTGAAGCCTTTATCAATGGAGTCGAATGCTTTCAACAAGTCAAAAAAGATTCCCGCGACATAGTTTTTATCATCAATGCCTTTATGTAAAAAGTCTCCTCACTCAAAAAGTTACCTCACTCCAGATTTGTTTTATCTTGTTGTCGGCCCGACTAATATTCTGATTTAGTTTTTCTCTTTTAGCATTTCTTAATGATTTTCGATAGTTTTTTCTTTTTATCTTATAAATCCTTTCCAAGCACTTACTACCTGATTGTTTAAACATATGAAACGCATTGTCCAAATCTTTTTTGTCGTGTTTCAATTCGTCAGTGAACTAGTTTGTCTTTTTAAATGGAGCTATTTTTTTAGACAATTTGCCAAAGCCCATGTCAACTGGAATGATCATCAGTGGGGAAATTTATTTTTCACAGATGGAACCAGAATACTGTTATGGAAACGAGATGGACGTGGTCGAGTAAAGAGAAAATCTGGAGAACGTTTCGCAGAATATAATCTTGTGCATAACGTTAGCTTTGGGGGTGGTTCCATTATGTTGTGGGGTAAATTTAAGAATGAATGCTGACTGGTACATACGCAACATCCTAGAAGAGCATGTTTTACCTTACGGCGGCTTCATGGGTTATGACAATTTCGTACTAATGCATGATAATGCTCGTGCACATGCTGCAAGAACAGTCACCCAGTATCTTGAAGTTGTTGGACTTGAGGCAGTGGAGTGGCCACCAAACAGTCCTGACGCAAATCCCATAGAACATAATTGGGACATCCTAAAAAGACATATACGAGCACGAAATGCAGCTCCTAACTCAATTGCAGAATCAAGAGTTGCTGCACAAGAAGAATGGAATCGAGTTTCACAAGAAACCACCAAAGACCTTTTGCGGAGTATGCCCAGGAGGATGCAGGCTATCGTTAGAGTTAGGGAAGGAAACACTTAGTACTGAACTGCTATTGTGTTGCCTCAAAGAACTTTCATTTTGTCGTCATTGTTGCTTGATTTGATCAAATATTATTACCAAAATTAGTCTATTCCATTACCTTTTCTACAAGTATACGTTAAATACTTCAGCATAAACCATTTAGTAATGAAAACTGCATAACAATTCAGACAAATAGAAATAAACATGAAATCAAGGCTTAAAATAAAATACGCAATATTTTTGTCTGTGAGTGTAACATCATCTTTTTATCTAGTATGACATAAGTCATGTCATGTCAGTTAGATATCGATAGTATTACGAGCACTCGTGGTATTACCCCGAAAATTCAACTAGTCAAATCGGATACAATGTTGGGAAAGAAACTTTGTAAAGCGATCTATGCCATGGGTACCATTAAAAAAACAAATTTCGTAGTCCCAACGATAAGTTTTGCAGCGTAAATGACTGCACTGATGGAATTGCACAAAAAAACTGATTGTTATTCCACTCCTAGAGCATCCCTTCCACTATGGAGTATTTACCAAAAAACTAAATAAATGAACTATTGATTGGAAAAACAGTTTAACACTTTCGAGGAATATGGTAAAAAATATTGTTTATTTTTTAATGCCGTTATAAGTAGGTATTGGAGCTTGATTTTGCATGGGTCTTTAAAAGGACACTTTACTTTACTTAGGGTAAGAACATAATGCAATGCAAATTCTATTTGATCATAATCCTATTGATAATTCTGTCTAAATATATATATATATATATATATATATATATATATATATATATATATATTTCTAACCGAGGACACAAATGTGTGGTTGGCTTCCTGTTGTTGACTTCCTTTGTTTCTATTTTTACATCCAAGTATTGTACATCTTCGCACTTGATTTTACCGTACTGATGAGAGCTTAAGCTCGAAACACGTGTCTACGGTTGCACAACAATTTGAGGGTTGTGCCCGAAAACATTTCTCATTATATTTTCATATATAGCCCCTAGATAAGTCCTTTCTGATTTGTATTTTCCTGTGTAGGATTGTCACGCTGGTGGCTGTGGCTGCCTCCGCGGCGACGTTGGTTGTTGCCTTGTGGGCACGGGGTCTTCTAACCGAGGCCACAAATGTGTGGTTGGCTTCCTGTTGTTGACTTCCTTTGTTTCTATTTTTACATCCAAGTATTGTACATCTTCGCACTTGATTTTACCGTACTGATGAGAGCTTAAGCTCGAAACACGTGTCTACGGTTGCACAACAATTTGAGGGTTGTGCCCGAAAACATTTCTCATTATATATATATATATATATATATATATATATATATATATATATATATATATATATATTTCGAGGAATGTTAATAACTCATTTGATTCATTGTGTTCAGAAAATTATCTTTTGAAATAACAACAATCATACCATCAATACCCTGTATTTAAAATTCATTACACTAATTAACATATTGTAAACTACTTCGGTCTCTGTACACAAAACTTTCGTGAAATGTGTACTGCATTATAAAGGAATTGATTATTTCTTTAATAAATCAATTATTTAATTTTATCAAAATCCAAAAATACTTATTAATTAAATTTACAATATAAAAAGTGCACACATCCAACATATTATCATATGTAATATGTATTAGTATGTATGTGTTAGTAGAGCATATTACGTAGATTTTGTTAAATGTTTTATATCATAAACTTCAGTCCACTCAAAAAAATTAGTTGCTTACTTTTCTGGAGTAAGACAGAAAAGTTATATTTTCATGGTCGATGCCCTTCTGAAATATCGTCAATCGTCCCACCCTTGGCCGTTAGCCTGGAGACTTGCAGGACACCCCATCACCAGAACTCGTTAACGATGTTCTTTAAAAACTACAGGATTTTCTTTTTCGTGTTAATTGAAAAAATTGTACAAAAATTCTGACACTTGTAGCAAAACGCTCCTTGTACCTACATTTTTACTATCCCGTATAAGTTTCCTTTACCGCCATCACTTCATCACATTCAGTATAAGTTTTACCATCGCCGATGCAGGTTAGAATTCGAAAAACCTCGATCCATGTCCAGTGCGTATAAAAACCACAACAGTTTTTATGCCTCCTGGGCCTTGTAAGATCGCTTATTTCATTTGATTGGTTTCCTAGCTACGAAACTACCGAGAACACAAGTCTGCTAGTTCCCTTTGTTTCTTCAGCTTCATAGATTTTGGCCTTCAAAGTATTGAAATAATACAGATTATTGTGGACACTGGTGCCTGCATGTTTATTTTAGGTGGGTAATGATCTTTTTTGTCTGTAAAATGTTATGCTATATTTTTCCCAGAATCAATCCTATCTCATGTTTATTTTAGCTGATATAAACCATCGTTTCTTGTACCTTATAACTGGAGTATTCATTACTTAGAAGAGTAAATTTCTCAATCCCATTGAAGTTCGTATATCACTTTTTTCCTGCTCGCCTACGAAAACCCTGAGATAAAAAACCGTTTCATAACACACTTTTGGAAAATCGAAACAAAAAATCAGTATTTTCCTTCCAAAATATCCGCCAAAATTGACCTACAAACGTAATAAGATTTGTAACTATACTTTTCAATTCCACGATTTGAAAAATTAAAAAACTTCGACGAGGATGGGATTCGAACCCACGCGGGCAGAGCCCATTGGATTAGCAGTCCAACGCCTTAACCACTCGGCCACCTCGTCATATGGTATAAATGAGACTTTTTGTAGTGATACGAAGTCGCAGGGGGGCCACAAGAAACGTTTTTCCGTCACTCCAACTTTCATGTTGAAATATCGATAAAATAATGGAAATTGCAAAGAAAAACATCGAAATCTCAAGAAAATATGTAGTAAAACGTAAAAATTTCGAGAAAATGGTATAAATTTCTAGAAAATTCAAGACAAGAAAAAAAGCTCACGCGGTCAACTGAACAAACATCCAATGTCCATTTTCTAGTTCACTTTAATATTTCCTTCATTTCCACTGCACTGTTTGTAATGTACGAAGGCCACATCAATTTAATTTTTAATTCCGACTTGATTACTCGGAATTTAATAATTTCGACTTTATTGTATCTCTGAATTCCGAATAGCTAGCTCGGAGTTCCATAATTCCGACTCAGTATATCGGAAATTCGACCAACTCACTCAGAATGTTATGGTTTCGACTTAGCATCTCCGAATTTCGTGGGTTCGACTACGTATTTCTGCATTCCGAATCACTAATTGGGAATTTCATAATTCCGACTCCGTATTTCAGAATTCCGACCTACTATCTAGGAATTTCATAGTACCGAGTAAGCATCTCGGAGTTTCGGGTTAATAATTCGGAATTTTGACTTCATATTGTCTTAACTCTGAATTACTAGCTCGGAATTTCCATGAGAGGTGGGGCGGGTTCGGATTTTTCAGGACTGAAGTTTTTTCAGAGAGGGGGTGTATCTGTGGTAAGTTGATGCTCCTGATCACGGGTCTGAGGGAGTTTTTGGCCTGTTTTGCCCCCTAGTATGTTTTGCCGTGGGGGTGTGTTGTTCCATCGCGATTGGCGGGCGGTGTGTATCGTGTGTATCGCGTGGGCCAGCCCCATTCGGGAGGTTGGTGCATTTTGAGCGTTTTCATCGGTCCTGAGAGTTTCATCATTCAACCCCAATTGTTGCGGAGGATGCGGGGGTGTTTCCATGAGAGGTGAGACACACTGTATATGTTACTGTGCGTTCGTATCTTTGTATTGCTTATCTTAAAGAGCGACAGCTGAAAAAATATGAATAATTGACTAAATGTTCAAATAACATTTTATAAGTACATTTATTTTATTTATATTTTATATTTCACATGTTTGTGTGTATCTCATCTTTGGATTACCTTTGTATTGTTTATCTTTTACTTTGTCAACAAAAACTTGATTTTTTCGACAATAAAGTATATTTTGATTTGATTTGAATTCTATAATTCTAACTCCGTATCTCAGAATTGCAACCTACTTACTCGAAATCTTATAATGTCTACTCAGCATCTCGACTTAGTTACTATTTGTTTCATAATTTCGGCTTAGTATCTCTGAATTCCGAATTACTACCTAACTCGGAATTTCGTCATTTCGACTATGTAACTCGAAATTCCGACCTCGGAATTTTATAATTCCGGCTTCGTATCTCGGAATTTCGACTTAGTAACTGGAAATTCCATAATTTCGACTCAGTATCTCTGAATTCCGAATAATCTACTCGGACATTCATGATTCTGACTCCGTATCTCGGAGTTACGACCTATTGATTTGGAATTTTATTATTCCAACTTAGCATCCCGGAATTTCGACTAAGTTTCTTGTAATTTCATAATTTCGTCTTTATTGTATCTCTGAATTTCGAATTACTATCTCGAAATTTCATAATTCTAACTCAGTAACTCGGAATTCCGATCCACCAGCTCGGAATTTCATGATTCCGACTCAGCATTTTGGAATTTCAACTGAGTTATTCGGAATTTCAACTTCGAATCTCTGCATTTCGAATTACTAAGTCGGACATTCATAATTCCGAACGTATCTCAAAATTCCGAGCTAATAACTCGAAATTTTATTATTCCGACTCAGCATATCGGAGTTTCGGCTTAGTAACTCGGAATTTCATAATTTCGACTTCGCATCTCTGAATTTCGAATTACGAACTTGGAATTTCATAACTCGACTTTTTAGACTTATTAACTCGAAATTTCATAATTTCAACTTCTTTGTTTCTATGAATGACCAACTCGGAATGTCATAATTACGACTCCCGATATTCCAATCTACTCACTTGTAATTTCATGATTCTGATTTAGCTTCTCGGAATTTTGACTCAGTTACTCAGAATTTCGACTTTGTATCTCTGAATTCTGACCTTATAACTCGGAATTTTATAATTTCAACGTGGCATCTCTGAATTTCGGATTACGAACTTGGAATTTCATAACTCGACTTAGCATCCCAAAATTTAGACTTATTGACTCGAAATTTCATAATTTCAACTTTGTTTCTATGAACCTTGAATGACCGACTCGAAATTTCATAATTCCGACTCCCGATATTTCAATCTACTCACTTGTAATTTCATGATTCTGATTTAGCTTCTCGGAATTTTGACTCAGTTACTCAGAATTTCGACTTTGTATCTCTGAATTCTGACCTATAACTCGGAATTTTATAATTTCAACGTGGCATCTCTGAATTTTGGATTACGAACTTGAAATTTCATAACTCGACTTAGAATCCCAAAATTTAGACTTATTAACTCGAAATTTCATAATTTCAACTTTGTTTCTATGAATCTTGAATGACCAACTCGGAATGTCATAATTCTGACTCCCGATATTCCAATCTACTCACTTGTAATTTTGTGATTCTGATTTAGCTTCCCGGAATTTCGACTTAGTAACTCAGAATTCTATAATTCCGACTTGTATCTCTGAATTCCGAATCACTAACTAGGAATTTCATGATTACTTATATTTCGGACGTCCACCATCTTAATGGTTGAAAGATCTCTTTCAAATTTTTCACAACGTTTCAATTGCTTGAATCCGCAATCGTCTTCTGGTGAATAATGACAAAATCAGATGCTACGCGACCTTTTATAGGTCTATAATTTAAGTGTAAATACGGTGTAATTGCGCGCGGTCTTGTGGCGCGCGTGGTTTCGCGCTTTTTCTCCCTTCAAAACGGTCCATGAGCGGTTTCCATACGTTTTTAATTTCCACGCTTGGTTGACTGAAGGCACTATTGGCTTCTATATAGGTGGTTTCCATAAATTTCTGTTTGAACCACTGTCCCTCTCTATGAAGAACACTAGCTTCGTCCCAATGAATTCGGTGGTGTTTTGTCCAGGCGTGGACAGCAATTTCCGATTTTGATGTTTCCCCTCGTTGAGTCCACTTTTTGTTTTATAATGGCCTCTTGGTCTCTCCGATATAGGAATCTTCACATTCACATGGGACTTTGTAAATACAGTTTTTGCTGGATTCTGTTGTGTTCTCATGAGGGATTCAATCAAATTCACAATGGAAAAGGAAACTAATAGTACCCTATCGTTTCTCGATGTGAAAGCTGAAAGAACAGACACTGGAATCCTCACCTCTGTTTACAGGGAGAATACACACACAGGACAGTACCTCAACTACGGCTCTGATCACCCAAACTCCGCAAAGAGGGGAATCGTAAGAACGTTGGTGAAGAGAGCAATGTCTATTTGCAACAACCAGGAGTCATTGGAGGCGGAAATTAACCACATCAAGAAGGACCTACGCCGAAACGAATACTCCGAGAAACTCATAGGAGAAGTTCGGAAACAACTCGAAAATACCAAGACAACCGAAGAAAGACTACAAAACCCCGTTCTAATTCTTCCCTATATCAGGGGTATCTCCGAGAAGATCAGTGGATCAGTGGATCAGGAGGATCGGAAATAAATACAACATCAATCCGGCAGTACCTTACGAAGCTTCCTCACCAAGACGAAACCAGAGAACACAACAGAATCCAGCAAAAACTGTATTTACAAAGTCCCATGTGAATGTGGAGATTCCTATATCGGAGAGACCAAGAGGCCATTATCAGTAAGAGTAGCCGAACACAAAAAGTGGACTCAACGAGGGGAAACATCTAAATCGGGAATTGCTAACCACGCCTGGACAAAACACCACCGAATTCTTTGGGACGAAGCTAGTGTTCTTCATAGAGAGGAACATTGGTTCAAACGGAAATTTATGGAAACCACCTATGTAGAAGCCAATAGTGCCTTCAGTCAACCAAGCGTGGAAATTAAAAACGTATGGAAACCGCTCATGGACCGTTTTGGGGGGAGAAAAAGCGCGAAACCACGCGCGCCTCAAGACCGCGCGCGCGTAATTATAGACCTGTAAAAGGTCGCGTAGCATCTGATTTTGTCATTATTCACCAGAAGACGATTGTGGATTCAAGCAATTGAAACGTTGTCAAAAATTTGAAAGATATAGAAATCTTTCAACCATTAAGATGATGGACGTCTGAAATATAAGTAATCAAGTTACTACATCGTCTAAAACATTCAAACAATCGTAGGAATTTCATGATTCCGACTCCGCCTCTCCAAATTCTGACCTTCTAACTCGGAATTTTATAATTTCAACTTGGCATCTCGGAATTTCGATTTAGTTGCTCAAAATTCCATGATTTTGATTTGGTATCTCTGAATTCCGAAGCATTAACTCGGAATTTCGTAACTCTGACTCCGTATCTCGGAATTTCCACTTACTATCTCGGAATTTTATAATTCCGATTCAGTATCTTGGAATACTGGCAAAGCTTTGCCGGATTGCAATTTAAAAATTGCCCGCCTCGACATGAAAAACACATATACGAAGTATGTGAGAACCTTCTCTGAAAGACTTGTTGAAAGACGAAAATTCCTAAATCGCATTCTCAAACGATAGCACCGTTGAAAATAGTTTTTTATTCACGACAAAAATTCCCTAATGCCCCTAAAAACATAGTATTTGAAATTACCTCTAACAATTGTACACAATGCTATGTTGGTCAAACAAGTAGATATTTGAAAAAACGCCTATCTCAACATGATAGGGTCACAAGAAAACTCAATGTTAAAAATCCCACATCTCTAAGCGTCAAAGACAACTTTGGTAAGCGGATGTGGAAAAATTAAATTGGGAAGAGGTTTCATTGATGGTAGCCTCAAAGGATGTCAGAGTACTATTATCGTATCATTTGAAAAAAAAAATCAGTTCAAATGTTGAAAACATTTTGGGGTATTTCTTTAAACGTTTTTTTTTGTAATCGAAATTATGATCTGCAGTAAGTTCTAAAAGGCATCAGATCAAAAAATTAAATGATCGTTCTGGCAACTGAAATTTTCCAAATTTCAGAAAAGGGAGATAAGGGAAATTTACTATAAGTCGGTGTCAGACACTTTTTTCAGAATGTAGGTTGTGGAAAATACGTTTGGGGATTTTTCCGACAGTTTGGTTCAAATTTCGAATTTTCGAAAAAATTTCATGTTTTTTTTCAAAATATACAATTTTCTTGAAATGAAATGGAGAAAAAAATGCTTATGACCCTACTGCTTTTGCATAAATTAACGATTTGAAGAATGAAAAAATTTCGACGAGGATGGGATTCGAACCCACGCGGGCAGAGCCCATTGGATTAGCAGTCCAACGCCTTAACCACTCGGCCACCTCGTCGTATATATTTCGCTACCATCCTGATAATAGACAAAATATACGATAAACAATATTCAACACCAAATAATGTTGAGTCAGTGAGTGATATTCCAACCCGTGCTTATCTATCTTATCAGTAGCGGCAACAAAATTTTTAATACAGGTACGTTATTTCCGATCCTTTCAATATAAACGTGATAACGTTCTCTGATCATAGTCGGTATAAAAAGTCGGCAAAATTAGTGGGGTTGTTAGCAGCACTTATAATAAAGGCCCAGAATTGCAATAGTTGGTATGGAGATCATCAGCTTCCTGAGAGCTAATTTCGTGTCGTCGGAGGGAGGCTCTTTCCAGGAACTTGATCCCCTTCCAGAAGAGCACTATGCATTCGCAAAGCAAACATTCTGCAGTTTCAGCTAAGTTCTCGCAGTAGCGGCAAAACTATCCCTTTCTGATTTGCCCATTTTTTGAGGTGATACCGCAGAGAGCAGTGTCCAGTGAGTAGTCCCGTTACAAATTTCTCATCCAACTCGACAAGCTGTTTAGCTTTACTTTACGATAGGCTCACTAGCCTTTATGCTTGTCTTTGTCCTAGCACCTTACTCCAGTGAGTTTTCATTTTGTCAGTTCCCCAGCGTCAGAATTCTTTTTTCAAGTAGGCTTTGGAGAGTCCACAGAGGGTTTTGGTACGAGAAATCGTGTGTTTGCCCCTCCTTTAGCAAGGCAGTCTGCTTCCTCACTGCCTCTGATTCCTCTTTGATCTGGCACCCACATTAGTGGGTGTCAAGTGACCTCGTCGTTTTCTTCCAGTTCTCTCAGGGATTGTTTGCAGTCCCAAGTCAGCTTAAACTGACATATGTATGACTTCAGAGCTTTCAAAGCTGCTGGGCTATCAATTTATACCTTTCGAGGCACTCCTCGTCACATATCTCTATAGCATGTACTTCTGCTTCAAAATTGGTTGATGTGTTACCAAGGGGTTTCGAGAGCCAGAAACTTGGCCATTTGAACGTTACTCCAGCACTTTCATTCATCTTGGATCCATCATTGTTTGACACTGATGCATCCCTTCCTAGTTGGGGCCAATTCTCTGTGCAAATTTGGTGGTTATTTATGACCACTCCAAACTGCATTTCGAAATTGTATCTATAACTGGCATGTTATTGGTCGGATTAGACATGGCTTCTATGGAAATTTGTTCCTAAATCTTCAGATTGCAGATTCTTTCCTCCTTCATTACACATGGTGGAAGCTTTAGCATTACTTCTAATGATGCAGTGAAGCACGTAAATATTGCCCTTGTGATATTCAGAGAAGCTAGCCGCTGCACTTTCTGCAGATTGACTTGTGCAGAAGTTTGTTTCACCTTTGGCCACCATATCAGTCAAGCATAGGTAACCTTGGGGTTAATGATCGTTTGGTATGACCAGTAGATCATTTTTGGTTTCAAACTCTTACTGGAAAAAATGTGGTTGATTTGGCTGTTCCATGTCAGTTTTTGGTCGATTATAACGCCCAGATAATAAACCTGTTTGGAAAATGTTAGCTGGGTTCCACTTAGAGTTGTGGCTTTAAGTTCGTACTTTCACCTCCTTGTGAATGAAATCGGTACTATTTTGATAGGATTGACATCGTTCAGGGCTACTTGCATGCAGTTAAAAATTACTACGTCTGTCTGCCCCTGATGGTGACAACCAGATCATCAGCGTAACATTGAGTCGCGGAACCAGCGTCGTGTAGCTTCACTATCAGGTTGACAACCAGCAGAGGCTTTACAACTTCTCTTAGGAACAATGTTTTTTGCTGTCATTCTGACTGTCACCCCTCCCCCCGAAAGTTGCCACAATGATTCTGCTGTTCAACATTGATTGTATCCATCTAATCAGTTAAGCGTTTGTTTCTTTCCTGTAGTGATCTGGTTATGGAGGAAAATGAGATGTTATCAAAGGCACCCTCTAGTCAATAAAATCACAAAGAGCTATTTCTTCTGCCACAATATCTTTTCTGTCAGATACTGTAGGCATTAATGGTGGATTTACCTGCTTGATAAGCAAACTGTTTCTTATGGAGCGGTGTCAACTCAAGGAGTTCGCTTCTAACCTACCAAATTATCATTTTCTCCATTGCTTTTAGGAGAAAGAGAAAGTCTGATCGAGCGGTAATACTTTGGTACGTGCATGAGGCATATCCCAGTCTTATGCATGAACGCCAACACAGCATCTCTCCAAGCTTGCGGTGTGTAACCGTAGATGAAGCTGGCCTTGAATATACTTTTCAAGAAGTGATCTATTATTTCAAAGCCATGTTGCAGCTACGCTTCTGCGGGACATGTTGGGGTTTTCGTATCTTGTTGTGAGTTTTTGGTGATTTTATAAAAAGAATTCAATATTCTCGCGAAGCACTTGGAAAAATCTGGGGGACTTGAAGTAGGGGTGACGGGGTGCCAGATGTGGAATGGGAAGTTAAAAGAAAAAAATCCAGCTCAATGCAAGTCAAAAACCAGTTAGGAGGTTGATGATTTAATCTTTTTTGGCGTTTATCAACAATCATCAACGATGCGTCACTATGGCAACATTTACTCTGTTGGTGAGAGCAAAATACGAAAACGGTTATGCAACATATTCGCTTATCATTTCGTGGTAACTACGTAAAAGTCAGAGTCACTATTGGTTAATTTCATGAGTTGTATAATAATTAATTTATCACTTAAGTTCAAAAATGATTTATTCTGACGATCATTCACATATCGAGTGTCTTGAATTTACAATCCTGTCCCAAAAGATTTTGGTTGGTCATCAAAATCAGTCTCAATTTGTATAATTTGAATCAACACCAGTTAAATTTCGCAATCAATCTATCTTTCCTTTCATGGTTACTGAATGCTGTGACCACAAGTTGTGAAACTTCGTGCCATCAAAGCCTATTTTGACTTTGTTTGAAAGCATTCATGAACCATTTTTCAAAAAAAAATATCTTCAATAATATTCGCTGTTGTACCCTTTTCCCCACCTATATTCACGCTCAAGAATCATAGACGAAGTAAATAATCCATATCTCAAAGGAAGATGTTCATTTGGAAATATTCAAGGTCTCAACTGCTTCTCTAGTCGAATATCAGAATTTTAATTAACAGGTCTTCATATAATAATCATATATGAATATATAATGAATTTTGGAAACGTAATCGTAACAGTTTCGAATCTTCCTAGTTGTTATTCGATTTCATGTAAATAATACTCTCATTTTCTGTTTCAGGCAACTATAGCTGTCTTATGGTAGAACTAATATTTACCAGAGATCGAGCCTTCTATTTCACAACAGTATTTATACCAGGAATAATATTAGTAACGTCTTCGTTTATAACCTTTTGGTTAGAATGGAATGCAGTGCCTGCTAGAGTAATGATTGGTGAGTGTTGACTTTAGAGACTTTAGAGAAACTTTTTTTTGCAAGTACGAGCACTTACAAAACAGTTTGAAAAAATTGTAATTTACTGTACAAATTTTGTCAAATGTTTCAAATATGACTGAAGTGAAGCTGTCATTTGCAGGCATACTAGTGTGTTCTTACTTTCCTTCCTAGGCAGGCAAAATATTGTATCGAGGCTCGGAGGCCTGAAATAGTTTATTGTTTAAAGAGTGACGAAAGTAACGTTTTTTGAGCTTCTAAAAATGTTTTCGACGAGTGAAATAATATAATTTTTCTACAACCCCGTTTATATCAAAATAATATGCTAAAAAATTATGATGAACAAATACTTAATTTTAAATAAAAAATAACAGAATTTTCTTAAACATTACTTATGGTTTGAATATTGGTTCACTGTTTCATTCGAACAATTACACAAACTTATAGGAGTATTACAATCAACATTTTCATGTATTGAGGTAGACGTTGCCACATCTGTTATGTTGTTAACTGATGTCACTCCAGAGGAAGATGCGCCGTAATCGGATAGCGTTGTATTTTGTAAGGATAATGAAATTTTGGTTTGTATTTGATTTTTGCTGCTAACTGATTGATCAACATATCCCTCCGCAGCAATAATAGATTTCCAGCCTCCTTGCTTTTTTAATCGAAGTGAATCACTTCCTGCGTCCACTAATAGCGTTGCGGGAGTGCTACGCAAAACAATGCCCAGTATATTTTTGGGGAACAGGCAAGTTCAAATACTGAGCTATTTGCATAGGAAATTTACTGAATTTGTTTATTCCCACAACCTCTCTAGTACACTTTCCATTCTGGTAGTTAATATAGACTCTTGAATTTATTTGGTCCATATCTAGTGGACGAAGGATCATATACAGGGTGTTTCTTAAGTACGTGTAGAAAATTTAGAAGCGTATTGCTGACATCGAAATAAGAAGAAAAGTTCCTATAAACATATAATAATAATAATAATAATTTTATTACCCACCACAAAAATTACAATAAGTAGAGTATTATAAAATAAAAGGATAATATGTTACGATAGTAAGCACTAACAAAATAATTTCTATGCAAAATTACGAAGGCGAGTAAATGGCAGACTGGTTCAGATAACAGTGGAGCACTGTTTCTGTTCTTCCACCAGAGCCAGACTTGGTACAATTATTAAATTTTGACAGCGTAATGTCTAACGACTGATACAGACAAGTGTAGGAAAAGCAGAAAAGAGAAGAAGAAGAAAAAGACAGGAGGAAGGGAGAATTGAAAGCCATAGCATATTATATTATGAGCTAATATCAGGTTGAACTTACTGGGTATTCAATAGATGCTGTTTGTATTTGAAATGAAATCCTTTACAGGACAGACTCAAAAGTGTGCTATCTAGTTTGAGAATATTGTTTATACGTACTGCGACATTGTAGGAGAAGGAACGTCTATATATTTCTTTGGTATGCTTTGGGACCGTAAGTATTGTACGACGTCGGATGTTCAGGTTATGTACGTCCGTTCTGTATTTCAGTTTTTTGTGAAGATAGGGTGGTGTCTTCGATTTGAAGATGTTGTAGAACATACAAGCCATATGATGACGTCGCCTATTATACATATTGAGCCATTTCAATTGTTTAAGTTTCTCCGAGATAGATATTTTATTGAATCTACGTATACCATAAATGAGACGAACACAGGATGATTGTACTTTTTGTATTCGACGTACATCTATACTGTTCAAACAGGGGCTGTATACCACATCACAATGATTGAAGTGTGAGAGTACCAAGGAATCACATAACATTTTTTTTACATCCATTGATAGAAACTGTCTTTGTGAGTAAATTAGTTTAAGAGAGGAGTAAGCATTTCTTAGTTTATTGGTGACATGGTCTGTCCACAAGTTATTCGTTTCTGAGATACAGAGTGTCAAAGTTGAATTCTTATTTTTATTTTTTGTGAATAATTTCAAAATAATTTTGATATTTGGGTAAAGTTTGGTATCTGTGAATTTTTATTATTTAGTTTGTGTAAACAATATGTTCTTGGTAGAGGTCACTGCGAGCAACTGTTTTCGAGTTATTTAGATTTGAAATAATCGATACGAGTAATTTTGAATAACAAGATTTTTTAATTCAAAATAAATTCAATTAGAAATTAGTTTTTTCACAATTAACACAAAATTTGATTTTGTCATTGAAAAATCATCCCAGATACCAAACATAACTCGAATATCACAAATATTTAGGCATTTATTCACAAAAAACAAATATAATAATTAAACTTCGACACTCTGTATCTTAGAAACGAATAACTTGCGGACATGTGTTTATGGGAACTTTTTTTCTCATTTCGACGTCAGCAACATGCTCTCAAAGTTTCTACACGTACTTAAGAAACACCCTGTATATTTCAGAAATCTGGTAGAACCCAGAAATGTAGAAAAAACGCGTTACCTTAGTTTGTGTATTACGTATTGTAACTAAGTGTATACTGCTGATACGAGGGCTGTTTGGTAACTCCGTGACTATTTGAATAAAGAAAAAAAAAAATTGGCAAATAAGCGTTTTATTTTTCAACATAATCTCCTTTTAGATCAATACATTTAGTCCAGCGTTTTTCCAGTTTTTTTATTCCTTCCAAATAATAGGTTTTCTCAAGGCCCTCAAAATAGGCGTTTGTTTCGGTTATAACCTCTTCATTCGACCCAAATCTCTTACCACCCAGCCATTTCTTCAGGTTTGGGAAAAGAAAATAGTCGCAAGGGGCTAAATCTGGAGAATATGCTGGATGGGGTAGTAGTTCGTAGCCCAATTTATGAATTTTTGCCATAGTGACTACACACGTGTGCACTCGTGCATTGTCTTGATGAAGCAGCACTTTTTTTTTCGCTAAATGTGGTCGTTTTTGCCTCAAATCAATATTGAATCTGTCTAAAAGCTCTGAATAATATTCGCCGTTGATCGTTCTACCCTTCTCTAAGTAATCTATATGAATGACACCGCGTGCATCCCAAAAAACTGTGGCCATAACCTTGTTGGCTGACAGACGCACCTTAGCCTTCTTTGGTGCACGTTCACCAGTTGACACCCACTGTTTTGATTGTTCCTTGGTCTCTGGGGTATTGTGATGGATCCATGTTTCGTCTACGGTTATATAACGGCGTAAAAACTCGCCCGGATTGCGATTGAACTTTGCCAAACACTCCTTTGAAGTGGTCACACGGTTGCGCTTGTGGTCGAGTGTGAGCAATCGCGGCACCCATCTCGCGGATAGCTTCTTCATGTCCAAATATTCATGTAAAATGTGATGTACTCGCTCAGTTGAGATGCCTACAGCCTCAGCTACCTCACGTACTTTTATTCTCCGATCGTCCAATATCATTCCATGGATTTTATCGACGATTTCTGGCGTGATGACCTCTTTTGGGCGACCTGAACGTACGGCGTCACTTGTGCTGGTACGACCACAACGGAACTCAGTAAACCACTTCTTAACCATTGAAATTGATGGTGCAGAGTTCCCATAGTATTTATCAAGTCTTTCCTTGGTTTCAGTTATGGTTTTTTTACGCAAAAAATAATGCTTAATCAACACACGAAATTCACTTTTTTCCATTTTTGTTCAAATTCACGAGGTTGTCTGCTTCTAATTGCTGTCAAACACAAACCAAATGTCGCAGCTTGCTCAAAATTTGACAGTAGTCTATTGAAAGATGGTGGTTGACAGCAGCAGTGTTGCATTTAAAGTTACTGCGCGGGAAATTTAAAAAGTCACGGACTTACCAAACAAGCCTCGTATCTTTTACATCATTTACTGTCAAATCTTTCAATTCATGGCAACGACAAACCCCGAAATTTCAAAAACTATTTATGCTACCTACGAACGTTAATAATAATATCATCATGAATTTTGACTCTTAAAACCTTCAGATTTTCGTTTCAAAAAAGAACGGAACTTGGGATATTTACTGATATCGATAGTATTTTTAACCGACAAAGTGGTTTTCAACATCGAATACATAGACCATATCGTCGATGACTTTTGAACCATCCCAAATACGCAAGCAGCACAGTTTCCGAAAATGAATTTATGTGATTTTCAACTCTACAAACCATGAATCTTCATATCTCTTTTTAAGATTTTACTATTCAAAGATCCAGAGAGGTTTCCTCAGCTTGATTTGCTATTTCTGGTGGTGTATTTGGAAAATCTAAATCACGGTGGCAGAGAGGGTTTTCGTGGCCGATGAAGTGCGACGGGATCACCCAAGCTTTTCTCGTGTATTTTGACCCGCTGAATCCGAATTTCGAGGGTGATAAGCCAGGAAAGCATACGGAAAATAATTGTTATTGGCGATTTACCGAAGAAAATCCAAAAATCCATTTTTTCAAAAACAAATGACGCCATAATTTTAAGCATAAAATTCTCATCAAAAAAGGTACCAACAAGTGTTTCTCCAAAATGCACCTTTTTCGAGTTAAACGTGCTCAAATTTCGAAAAACTGCAATTTTCTCAATTTTCAGTGCCCTCTTATTCAGTCAAATAATGATATTTTCAGGATCACCTCAACCCAAATTATTATCATATGGCTCGACTATGAATAACGAATATGGAAAATATAGCAGCATTTGTTTTTGAAAAAAGTGGATTTTTTTGATTTTCCTCGGAAAATTATTGTACTTATTGTAATCAAAATTTTCTAATTTTCCACCACTGAACCCGTTTTAATTGACACTATAAGAAATTCGTCCACAACGTGAACTTTGCGAATAAAAAAATTATTTGGGTTGACTTCAACCCAAATTATTTTTATGTCTCGACTTTAAATAACGAAAGAGACATTCCTGAAAAAATCGTTCTTGTGGACTTCTCGGCACTGAATTTTCCGATAAATTTACTTTTCCGATAATTTTACCTTGCATAAAAGCCGCATTTTTTTATTCGCAAAGTTCACGTTGTGGACGAATTTCTGATAGTGTCAATTAAAACGGGTTCAGCACATATCTTGTCATGATCACAAAGCATTTCAGTGGTGGAAAATTAGAAAATTTTGATTACAATAAGTACAATCATTTTCCGAGGAAAATCAAAAAAATCAATTTTTTTCAAAAACAAATGCTGCTATAATATTTTCCATATTCGTTATTCATAGTCGAGCCATATGATAATAATTTGGGTTGAGGTGATCCTGAAAATATCATTATTTAACAGAATGAGAGGGCACTGAAAATTGAAAAAATCGCATTTTTTTGAATTTCGAGCACGTTCTACTCGAAAACGCATTTTGTACAAAAAACTTGTTGGGACTTATTTGGCGTCATTTTTGTTTTTGGAAATATTAAATTTTTTGATTTCCCTCGGAAAATCACCCATAACAATTTTCCGGATGCTTTCCCAGCTTATCACCCTCGAAATTCGGATTGAGCGGGTAAAATACATGAGAAAAACTTGGGTGATCCCGTCGCACTTCATTGGCCACGAAAACCCTTCCTGCCACCGGACTATAAATCAAAAAACTAACAATGCTTTCAGTGGAAACTGACAAGTCTGAATAATTAACGACGAACGTCAAACTAATGAAACCAGGAAACTAGATATAAATTGTTTATAAATCTCACGGTATTTTTACGATACTATTATGCTTTTCAATTAAACAAAAGTAAAAAATGCATTAGAATTTTAGAAATGTCTTTGTCTTTGCTTATTAATAAGTTAAAGTCGTTAAAATTATTGAAAATATAAATTCATCTTTCGTCACTAGAAACGAAAGTTAATGTTATGAGAATTTCTCTCACTTGCGTCGGAAATAACGTTTTCGCTGAAGGAATTCTATAATAAAATGACATCTTTTCGTAAAGGGTTGTAGAAAAAAATCACTGCATCTAACTATCTATCCCCCTGCTTCAATCGCGGAGTGATATTTTTATATTTACAATGTGTTCTTTTCTCGAATATTCCAGACCTCCTGGAAAATACGAGAAAGGTCCCTTGCTGTTCTAGATAATTAAAAATACCGCAAACGTGTGTTTTGGCATCATTGCTGTTTACAGAACTTCGGTGAGGCCACAGGTCCGGCTCCAGTTCGTTACATCATAAATAATTGAGAGTTCAGGGAGTTGGGACATTTTACAGAAATTTTCTCCTCTTTAGGAATCTTTTTTTGAAATTTCTCAATTATTTATGGCGTTTGAATTGTTAGCAAAAAACTAAATGCTTTCTATTTTTCATCCTTATTTGTCAATAACTATTGCAATTTTTATGCATCGGAGGTAAACTACACCAAGTCCTAAAAGCTAGTTTTTAGTAGGACAACACTAAGTGATCTAGGTGTGTTATTCTTCTGTCAATTTTATAACATAATGGAATATACCATTTGGTATTTTACCGTTTTGATTACTGCTGTAACATCATACCTAACATACCAACGGTAAAAGCATGTTTATGAGACTGACATGTTAATATTGCAATTTTCTACCAAAATGAAGTAGTGTGTTAACCTCTGACATCCAGAATTATCTAACCTTATATATGACCCACCATATGTACCTTATTGTACCATAGTAGTTGAAAAATTACTCGTATTATTGTTATTTTTGTTTGTCTGATTCAACAACTACTTCTTTTTTGATTTCAGGTGTAACGACAATGCTCAATTTTTTCACAACTTCGACCGGTTTCCGTTCGACTTTGCCGGTAGTTTCGAATCTGACGGCCATGAACGTTTGGGACGGGGTGTGCATGTGCTTCATATACGCTTCCTTGCTGGAATTCGTGTGCGTAAACTACGTGGGGCGAAAGCGACCGTTGCACAACGTGGTGTACAGGCCGGGAGAGAACCCCGTCACGCAGGTCAGTATACGGTGATACAGTTCGTGACGTCTGATTAGGAATGGGTGCGATGAAATAGTGGAATTACAAGTGAAAATGAATTCATAATTATGAATATTATTATTATACAATTTTTAATTTCGAGTTATACCGTACACTTTAATATGGAAATAGGTCCCCTGTCGAATTGGCTGAATTTTTGATATCTTATAATCCAAGTCATTCCAAACCAAAAGTTCAATAAGCACAACTTTTTCTATAGGCTAGTTTTGGCGCTAGAGGCCCCTGAAAACTCTTCTTCTTCATCGTTAAACAACACAAAACGTAATCTTGGGTAAACAACACTATTCTGATTAATCAAAATGTAGACAGTCATTAATATGAGATATTATTAAGAGTATTGAAAGTGTTTTGTTATATTTGGTCATTTATACAGTGTGTTCCAGCTACTTACAATTTTTAGAGTTCAATAATTCTGAAATGGTTACAAATCGCCTTAGGGATCTACAATCAAAAAATGTCTAAGAGTCCTATTCTACACCATATTCTACGTCGCAAAGTCAAAAAAAAGAAGTGTCCCTTTTAAAATGACGCTAAAGTTATATTCGAAAAGTTCTGTATGAAAAATATTTTTAGACCATCCTGTATAAGAAATATAACAAATCTGTATATAAAATAAGTCTATCATTGTAAGGTCAGGAATTTTTACGAAATTCATCTACAAATGGACTCATTTCGACGAAAAATTCGTAACATCTAAGCGATTCAGAGACAATAAATAATAGTTTAGGGGTGAGTGAAGGTTACGCAGATATTTGAATTTACTTATATATATATATATATATTATTATCAATATTTCATTTTAAAATAATGCCCTCCACCCTCCAACCCAATTTTCGTATCGCCCTGTATGTGTGGCAATAGAGTCTTGTTGAACATGATCTGGTTGTCTAATTAACTTCCGTTTTCAATTCGATATCACACTAGAACTTGAGAAATCGAACTTTGGCGCACTATTGCCCCACCCTGTATAAAAATGTTATAGTCCAGATAAAAACATTACATCCGTTTAATGTATGAAAAAAAACATTTTTCTGTAGATGGCTTTGGAAACGGTGTCAAAGTTTCGAGGGTTTTTCATTGGGGTCAACGGTACCAGGTTCAATAGGTACGTTAAATGTTACATTTAATATATTGAGTTACGGCCAATTATTTTCTCCATATTATACTTATACTAAATGTGCGAATGGAGGCTTGGTTGACCCGCCAGGAGGAGTTTCTTCGCCACACTTCCTGAGCGCTAATGAAATAATCAGATATCGTTACATACTCATTCGACACAACCCAATCGAAATAAAATAGACCACTTTTTGTTATATCTTCCTTGAGTCGCATAATCAAATTAGCTGGAACACACTGTATAATTGACCAACTGTAATGACACCAATGGACAATACTTTTAATACTATCTCATATTAATGATTACTCAGAATAGTGAAAATTATTCAGGATAACGTTTTGAGTTGTAACAATGGAGAAAAATTAGAGTTTTCAGCGGCCTCTAGCGTTAAACTAGCCTATACAAAAAGTTATGCCCATTGGACTTTTTGTTTGGAATGATTTGAACTATAACATATAAAAAATTCAGATAATTCGACAGGGGGGCACTGTGCGGTATCTTTTTGAGTTTTAACACTAAATTAGAATAGAACGGACATTCGATATTTTTTTTATATTTCGAGTTATAACTTATAGTTATAACATGTGGAATTATTTGAATATTGTAGGTGCTTCTTGGTTTGTACCCATTTGCTGACATACTTGACTGCAACAAAGATTTATTTGTTACAATCATCTGCCACAGGAAATGGTCCAGCGATATAGCTGGTTCGTTTCACTGGCAATCAGCATTTCTTCGAGTAGCTCCGGGCTCTAGACATCTTCTGCACCAGCTTTCTACGTTTTCTTGACATTTGAGACAGTAGAACACCTGCTTGATCTTATCCAAAATCTTATGGACTGCAGATCTTCCCTCGTATATTCTCTTCAAAATTTCACCTTTCATTTTCCTGGGTAAAATTAATCGGACAATTGAAGACCTTCCATCATCTAACTCCCTTTATTCATTCAAGCAATCCGTTTTCCATAACCAGTACTCACAAATGGGGCTTGAAAATGGATTATCTCTAGGGGGCTACCGGTTCCTTTTTCTTTCAAATCAAGTAAGTTCCCTATATTTGAATCGATCTCTTGATCCTGTCTTATTTGCACGGTAATCCAGTCGCCCTCGGTTGACAGTCTCGTTCGTCTGATATTGGCAGGGCCGGTTTTAGCACAACCAGCGCCCTGGGTAAGATTTCTGCGAGGCCCCATATCTGCCATTGAAATAACCATTTTTGTTTCATTAGTAAAATTCAACTTTTCTATCCTTCTGATCGGCGAACTCTTTTATTAAGACACCAAAATTATGTTTTCCGCAATTTCTTTATCGATTGACAAAGATCCCACGTTTGTCAATTCAGATTGAGATATTGTCGATCGCAGATAGGTATCAGCTTAAGCAAGTAAAAACTCCTTTCCCCAATAGCAACCGTTACAGGTATAGTGATCAGTATTCGCAATGCTGTCTCTATATTTGGATACAGTTGCGACCTTTGATAAAATTTTAAATAAAGACAGGTAGGAGTAACCACATTCTGATCAGGCAAGAAAGATTTCAGACTTATGAGTTCATCACACAACATACAACCATCTATATCTGATTTAGAGTCTGCAGGTAATTTCAATTATAGACAAGAGTTTGAGAGGGTCTTGTTTTTTTTTTCGAAATCTTTTTATATTGTACAAAACTGACCAAGATTTTGAGTACTCATTAACCTGTTCAAATATTTCATTTAAAGAAACTAAGGTAGTTTCCAAGAGACAGTTGAAAAAGTCAACAAAAAATTTCTTTTCTGGAAAAATTATAGGCTCATTGCGGGTAGTTTCACCAGACATGTCGAATACTTGGTGTGGCTAGTACCACAGATTCAATTTCTAGTTCTTCAGCCAGCTCCTTCATAGTTAACATGTTGCTTTTAAAGGCTGTATTTCTGTACATTTACAGAGATCCATGTCAATTGATTGTAGAGATTCACTGAAGACATTCATTTGAAAAAGTATGTAATACCAAACAACCAATGAAACTATGAAGCTGAAATCGTTCAACAGTTAACTGATTAGTCCTATATGGACATTTTCAAATTAATACTTCATACTGCCGAAGTCTACCTTTAAATGGTTTTGATCTGTCATTAGCAGACATTTTAAATTGCTCATAACATATTTTGCTTATCCTATTATACATTTTTATATACCTGTATTCTGATTACTGAATGAGCTGAGCCACCATAGATTTTGTTGCTAAATTTACCGAGTAAATAGGACTCGCTCGCTGAGCCTGCGCCTTCCCTAGGTTAGGTTAGGTTTGTACGTTAGTGGGCCCGTATCAGGCCCTTCACTACGGCCAATGGCCTATTGTGGCGCCTTCCCTAGCACCGGTACTGAATATGACATTTGATCGGTTAAAAGCGCTTACAGACTACTAGGCTTGGTCTCCCATACAGAGCATCTGGAAAGCAAAGGCATCTGAAGTCCTAGCAGTCCTATCTTGGAATAATACCGATTTGTCTGTTCTATCCATCTCGTTGTGTTGTGTTTCATCTTCAGTGACCACTTCAAGGACTGGTGATCGGTACTGATGAGAAACTACCGTTCATATAATGTATCATTTCTTTCGGGCTCAGATATCATCCAGTCATATGATGATACATCTCGAAGTCAGGAATTGCTCGTGTCCAGGATAGAGAGGCTTCTCTGTTGCGGAAAGGCCAGGATTCTCTAGCAGAGTGCTGCCTTCAACGAGCAATTCTTGATGAACCAGTTAAGTTGACGCGTATCTGCTAGTCAAAATCGAAAAAGTGGTTGGAAGTATACAGGCCTAGGGAGCTTCTAACTTCGTTAGGCCAAGAAATTTTAAATCCTTCAAGTCCTGAGAGTTAACCGGGTTATTATAGAGACCGAAAGACAAAACGGTTAATCAATTCAGTTCGCTGCCACCAGTAAACTCAGTCTTGTCCTCATCTTCCTCTCGTATGCTTCTATGCTTATCAAAAACAAAGTGGCTGTTGAAAGCACAGAGGCCTAGGAAGCTTTCAACTTCGTGGGGCCACGCAGTTTCAACTTCATCAATTCGTGAGTGGACACCGGAGCATTACAGAGGCTGAAAGACATAACGGTAAACTGATTCAGCTCTCTACCAGCAGTGGATGCAGTCTTGTTCTAATCGTTCTCATAAAGGCCCACTTGCCAGTATCAGCTCTTCATGTCCAGTGTGGATTACCATTGTGAGCCTGCCAGTATTGTTATAGTGTATCATCGATTCGTGGCGACGGGTAGTAGTCCTGATTCGTAACGTCAAGTCTCCCATATTCCGCATAAAACCTTGTAGACCAATCTTTTTTTAGAAACCAGTGTGCCCGGGGCTGTACTTGGTTGATTATTCTTCGATTACCCTACATTTGGTCATTTTCTCGATAATATTTTCCACTCCTTGCTGTTTTGAAAATGGTTGTCCTCTCGGTGACTGTCGAATTGGATTGGCCTACACAGACTCAAGTAGATTGTAGGGGGGGTCGTACTGGCTATACAGCTTCGTATAAAGTTATTCGGTTTCCTGGGAGATAATTTCCTGACGTCGAAAGGGCGTTAAAAAAGGCCCCTTCCAGGAACTTGGACCTATTGATAAAGAGCGCAGTAGCGCCAACTATCGCTTTCTGATTTGCTCATTTTTTTGAGATGATATCTCACAGGGCAGTGTCCAGTGAGGAGTCTCGTTACCAATTTCCAGTCATTCCTATCCAACTTCATAAGCTGTTCAGCTCTCTTGGGCGGAAGACTCATTACATTGTTGTTACGCTTGTCTTTGTCTTAGCACTTTATACCAGTGAGATTCCAACGTTTCATCGTTTTCCAAGCATAGGAAATCTTCTTCCAAGTGGACTTGTCCACCGAAGTGTTCTGGGATAAGAAATTGGGTGTTGCCCTTTCTTTGGAAAGGCAGCCTGCTTCCTCAGTACCTCTGATACCTCTGTTACCTGCAATCCTGTGACCCGGTTGTTTTCTGCTAGTTGTCTTAATGACTGCAGTCCCAAGTTAGCTTAGACTAGCAAGTGTATGACTTCAGAGCTTGGCTAACTGGCAGTATTTAGAATTTTTCCCTCCGGGTGTCTCTTTCGAAGCACATATCTCTATAGCATGTCCTGCTGCTTGAAAGATGGTTATGGTGTTACCAAGGGGTTTCGAGAGCCTCTGAAGCTTGATCCTATAACGCTCACTCCAGGCCTTTCATCAGTGTACCACGCATCTCTTTCCAGTTGAGGTACATTCCTGTGCAAATTTGGTGGTTGTTTATGAGCACTTCAAACTGGCATGTTATCTGTCGGTTCAGACAAGGCTTATATGGAAAGACTCAAGTATGACAGCAATGAATGTAATGGTGACAAGCCTCTTGTCCATTTCATCCCCCGATCAACATACCAACGTACACTTTCAATTCAGACTACTTATAGACAATATTATTTTGAATTTGTGTACTACTTTCAAATGTGGAAACAAACGGAATTTCAATAACTCAGATACACGGGGTGGAGCTTTGAAAAATCAATAGTAGTGCATAAAATTCAGTAACTAAAATCCTTGAGCATGTGACATGAGGAAATAATAAACTATAGTGCATGAGAGAGAGAGTGTGTGTGTATGGAATTGGAGGGTAACTGTCCCTAGAATATTTGAGAAGCTGAACTATCGTTACCTATCAATACGAATCACTTTCCGATAACACAAGTTTGAGTTCGATCCTACCCTCAGAATAGGAATTGCGGGATCCAAAAATGAATTGCACACTTCTATTACATGTTAATCATTCAGACCGATTACATCACCAGAGAAATGGTTGAAAATTGAGATTATTTGAATTTTTGCGCGGCTGTCGGTATGTACATGATGCCAGGATGAGTTCACTTGTTCATTCCACTATTTCCATCACCACCTAACTTCCAAAAAGCCGCCCACATATTCCATAAGGTGTTGAAGGTGTTGAAGTTTCGTCAGCGATTTCCATTACATGAATAGGAGTTTTGCGAATATTTCTTGAAAGTAATTCAAAATTTTCTTAACTTTTTCAATATTTCAAACAATATTACTTGCTTGCAGATATCGCACTGATGATGGCCTTATAGCCGAAAGCACTTTGCAATTGTAATACATTTCCACAAAATACAACTCTTTCGTCAAATTGAACTGTTACGTGTATACTGCTTCAATATATTTCACCTGGAATTGTTCTGGACTAAAAAACAAAGAAAATTATTTCTAACTCTTAAACTCGCGTTTTTCATTTTTTGAGCAATTTCGAGGTTTTTCAATTGAATCTATAAATTATATTGACACCAATATCAAGAAATCAAGTAAAACTCAAAGTCTTCTCCACAATATATATATTTGACCGCTAGGGTTGGAAGGGGAGATGTTGTCAACGCAACTCTGACAATAACTTGTCAGAAAGGATGTTGTATCAACATAATTTTATCAAAAATATATATAAATAGAAATCATCAATTGAAGTTACAGAATTGAAATAAGTAAAGGCAAAAATTACAATTTTGAAAAAGTTGGATTATATAAAAATATGTAAACTTGGAAACCAAAATGGACACTTCCGACTTTTCCAATTTTTTAGTAATTTCACTATTTCAAAATTATAATTATTACCTTATTTGCTTCAGTTTGGCCTTTAACTTCAACTGATGATGAACAATTCTGTGCTCGAAAACATGTTTTTGGTATAATTATGTTGATACAACTCCCTTTTTGACGAATTATTGCCAAAGTTGAGTTGACAACAGATTCCCTTCCTAATCTAGGGGTCAAATATATATTGTGGAGATGACTTTGAGTTTACTTAGTTTCTTTATATTGAAAATCCTCCTATAGGATGGAGTACTTCCTTCATAACAGCAGTATAGTTAAGCCCTTTACTAATTTTCTTAGGAAGACAATTCATTCGCAGAATCTTCAATTGATTTCAGTTTAAAGTTGACAAACCATTGAACAACTAATATTCATTGTTTACCGAATTAACCCAATTAAAATATTGTGATGAAGTGGAAATCAAGGCTAGCGCCGTTGTATCTATCACAAATATTCGTTTTCCTAACAGTGGCGTATCCAGAAAGTGCCATCAAGGCTCTCCCTCCATGGATATGCCACTGTTACTAAGAAAATGTTCAATAAATTTCCTGTTCAGTTGGCCGAAAATGTGGGCGGTTTTCTATTCATAAAATATTTATTGCCTTACCTACAGGTATGGGTAAACTACTTACTAATCATTCCCCCAACATATCACAGTAATACTAAGTACGAAACTTGATGTGGAATCAATATTTCTCGATCAATATATCACAATCAAATAAAAAATAAACAACAAATCACACGTTTGTAAATAAAATGTTTCGTCAGTCATGTGTGTCATCGTCAGCTTTGAAAATTATCACTTTTTGTGTCAGTTTTTGTGTAACAGTATTTGTTCGATACACTTTCTTGCAATTTTTCTATGTTCTATTTTCTTCTCTTCTATTTGCATGTTTAGAAGTGCATGCTTGTCTTGTTTTGGTATATACCTCAAAAATATATAGAAAAACTCACTTCTCGTGTGTAGCACAGCTCATGCTGAGGACAAATTTATCAGTAAGTACGTCTCATCTCAAAGTCTATAAAAACATGAAGGTCTAGGCATCTACGAATTATTTTTAGACATTTGAGTTCACCAGAAGATAAAAATAAGATCTCGAAAGAGTTTGTGGAAAGAGTACTAAGGTTTCAAGCAAACTTGTCTTGTCTCAACTTCTGGACCTCATACAATCATTTATATATTCTTTGAGCGTATTGAAACTACTTTTTCTACGCAGTTTTACGCATAGTTCACAGTGAGTAAAGTGAGACTTTTTATCACAAGAGCGTAAAAAAACAACTGTGCATGAAATCATCAACTGTGCGTAACGTTATGTTTTATGCACTATTTATATTCAAAAAGACAATATTTTGCGTCAGATTTTACTCGAAAGACATCATTTGAAAATACGATCAAAATTAGGATAAAACATTCAACAATTGCTACAATTTATCTATAAAATAACTGTCGTAGAAAAAAATGTGTATGATACATTTTCGTAAAAAACTTTTTTGTACTCGCGTGTTTTGTCATGTTGTTATTGCATTCTTGGTAATGCTATAATATGTTAAACCGATTACTGGTTATGGCTCAACGAATGTTACATCTATCTCCCTTTTGCCAGTGCGTCCGCTATTTAATTTCCTTCTAGACCAGTGTGACCTGGTATCCAGACTAGGGTGATAGACTACAAGCCTTAGCCAATTTTGGAGGGATCATGTGACCCAGAATGAATTATAGTCCATACGAAACAACTCCTTTACGATCTATGCCGTCAGTTGTGAGCGGTGTAGGTGAGTAAGCAGGTAGAAGAAACTTTCCTTCGAGGGCAGAGATTTTTCGATAAATAGTTACTTTTCTACAAACGTCAAAAAATGACAAGGTTTGCGCATTGACAACAGTATGCGAAGTGGCACTTTTTTTCATTTTCATTCGTTACCATGACACCGTGCGCGAAGTAATGTGCGAAATATATTTCTCACACTGCATGTAAACTATATGGAATTTTCATATTCTAACCTATATGGTCCTCAACTCCTCGATCAAGCAAAAAACAAGAAATCGTTTATTTATTAATGTAGAACAATAATTAAGGCTTTCAAATTGTGAGAGATATTTTTCTGGCTTTATTTGCTTCACACCACTCTTTAAATTGCTGATATGCATTTTCATACTGCCGCCTCGATTTCTCCGGTAAAAGGTTGGAAATTACGGAATTGGCCGCATCTATCAATTTAGGTGGGGTACTGCTTAGTTCATCATCGCTCGAAATTTCCATTCTTTTACAATAATAAATATCACGCACGAAATTGACGCGAATAAAAAGTCACTCCAAAATAATTATCAAGAACTGTCACTTTGAAATAATTGTCAACAAATGCCATTTTATTTCCATAGTTACAGTAATTACTTGATTTGGAAAAATTATTTAAGCCAGTTCAATACTATTTTTCATAGTTATTACTTATTTTAGAACAATATTTTTGACGTTTGTAGAAAAAATTTTGTTTGCATCTCATGCGCGAAATACTTCGGTAATCTCGACTATTTTTTTTTAACTCGGCTGCGCCTCGTTAAAAAAAATCAGTTCTCGATCACCAAAGTAACATTTCGCGCACTAGATACAAAAATAACTATTTTGTATCTAGTGCGCGAAATGCTACTTTGGTAATCGAGAATTGAATATTTTTCAACGAGGCGCAGCCGAGTTAAAAAAAATAGTCGAGATCACCAAAGTATTTCGCGCACGACTGAAAAACAAAATTTTTTCTACAATCGTCAAAAAATATTGTTCTGAAATAAGTAATATGATTAGCTTAATACAAAAAATAGTGTTGAACTGGCATAAAATGTTTTTCCAAATCAAGTGATTACTGTAAATATGGAAATAAATTGGCATTTGTTGACAATAAAAAATGATGTCTTGGATTTTTGCTTGATTGAGGACCATAAAGGTTAAAATATAAAAATCCCATATAGTTTACATGCAGTGTGCGAAGTAAGTTTTTCGCACACTATTTTGCACACGGTGTCATGGTAACGAAGGAAAATGAAAAAAAAAGGTACTTCGCATATTGTTGTCAATGCGCGAACCCTGTCATTTTTTGACGTTTGTAGAAAAATATTATTGAACGGCATTTCTCAAGATGATGGATCATTGAAAAATAATCAAGTGGGTCCTACTGCCTTACAAAAAAAACAGTACTGGCAGTAGGCCATACAAAAAGAAAGGTACTGAAAGCCAGGAAAAAGTTTTTCATTAAACCTATCTGAAAACACTATATTTACATGCTTATTCAGCATACTGAAAAAGGGTTTTTTCCGTGAGGACGCACGGAAAAATTTTCTGTGCGCTGTTGTTATTATAGCTGCATATTTACATGTCAAAATTGAATATTTTGTTGACAGTTCTCTATAAATCGCGAATTGTTTGAATATTTCCTCACCAACAGGGTAAATAACGCTTGTTTTGTGGCAATTTCAATTAATAATACATGTTTTTGTTCCTTCTTCATTGAAAATAAATGTTTCTTGCAATCTGTGGTTTTCCTGAATACAATTTTACGAAACGATATAATTTTGCAGTACATTTTTCATGAAACATGTGACTGCCCTAGGAAAATTTATTTCCCGCTGGAAAGGTTAATTTTACGGTAATTTGTTTTCTCGGCATTATTATATTATATTGTTAGGTGCAATAATCGAGAAAAACTCCATGCTGTACAAAAAATTTAATAAATTGAAATTGGTATATTGTACAAGAGCATGGAATTATACTGATTTGTCACGAGTAGGAAAATTGTGATGTGAGCCGAAAACGATTGCCTTAATTTATAAGAGTGAAAAATGGATATTCCATGCTCTTTGTACACTATACTTTTTCTAGGACTACGATATTTTTCGTCCAATTTTTACCGACCAGAAAAAATTAGAACAAATAACAGGTTGTCAGTTTTTTTTGTTGTGAGTTGTTTGAGATATTAAAAAAAGCAATAATACTCTAAAAGTAACTTCTCTTATAAATCACAATGCATTTTGAAAATATCACAAATTTAGTGTTTTTTATTAATATTTTCATTTAGTTCCATTAATTAAAGCCTGCTGCTACGTTAAACAATAATATTCAGTCACCTTTTCTAAAAACTGGTTGCCATACAGATGATCATTCTCTGAACAATATAAGATACAACCCACAAATGCACGAATTTTTTTATTTATGTTATAGTAACCGATATTTTCAGACGACATAATTTCTGAAAATCATTTTATGTGTCAAATATATTGTGGAGCCGATGCCGTACATTTTGCAATGATCTTGAATCTTTCAAGTCTGAGTAGGAATATGCGTGCGGTACTCCTCACCCCTGAGCCGGCAAATATACGTACGGCGTTGCTAAAAAATTAATGTACGTAGTTATAAAAATTCAATCGTACAAATGCCGTACAGTAATAAATGACATGAATTGTGAACAAAAATTTGCGGAAAATTAAAAAAATTCCTGGCTTTCAGTACCGTTCTTTTTGTAAGGCAGTAGGCCCCACTTGATTAATTTTCAATGATCTTTCATCTTGAAAAATGCTGTACAAGAATATTTCACCTGCGTACTCACCTGCACCGCTCACAACTGACGGCACATTGCGTAAAGGAGTTGTTTGGTATGGTACTATAATTAGTATAATTATAAATATAATTGCTGGGTCACATGACCCCTTCAAAATTAACCTGGGCTTGTAGTCTTAACACTATAGCGCTATACTAGTCTGTTTAAGATTCATCTGCATTTCGATACTGCTCTAGATTTAAAACAGTTGGATTCGATCGCTTTAAGGGCTACAGAACTATGTGAAATTTTGTTTTCCGATTTTCCAGCTTCCGTGCACATATTTCAATGGCAACTTCCTGAATATCTGAGACTTGACAAGATGCAGAACAGGGTTATCCGCGTCATCTCCACGAGTGATCAATTCATTCGATTGGATGAGCTGCATGAACTTGCTGGCGTCGACTCCATCCCGACATGTACAAAGTATCTTTCGTATAAGGTTTACAAGTTATTTCTCCACAAGACTCATCCGACAAGACTTTGCCAAACTCAGGCAGTTAGATTCAATCGCTTTCTGGGCTGCCTGATTATCTGAAAAAAATTTCAGTTGTTTTCCATTGCGCACATTTCAGTGGCATCTATCTCTTCCTGAGTTAACCACGTATATGACGGTTCCGCTGCCATTCGCAGTTTTGGAGCCACCGGTATACGAACATTCATCAGCTCTATACCTATATTGCTGAGGAAGAGGAAGTTGCTCATAATTCAGAAGGGGTGCATGAAGAGGTAATATTTTCATTCTGTAAATTGTCAAATTGAGAATAGAAATCGACCTGTTTCAGGTTTCTATCAACCTCACGTTAATAAGAATATTTCTAATTTATAGACGCTTTTCTATGAAATGCTATACTGCAGGGGCTGCTAAGTATCTACACATTCCAATGTGATTAATAGTTAGGTCCTAGAAAGATATTTCATCCGATAAACAAGGCACGAAAGACGTGAAAGGAGCTTTAAATCGAGAATCCATAATTTCGTTATAATTATAATAGGGAAAATTTGGTAAAAAAATAAGAGTCATAAAAACAATGAACAAATTGTAGTGAATACAATATTACCTGAGTTCATTTCATTTCAACTATTCAGAATGATGTATATCCCTATTATAGTCAGTGTTGAATAAATAAAACTTTCTGTGTTTTTATACCACTTCTATTTGTAACCAACGTTACTGCAGTTTCGTCCTATATGGACATTATCAAACAATACAATAATCTGAAATATTAAATAACACTCCTTAAATACCCTTGATTCTACCCGAAGCCTGTCTTAGTGAATAACGGTCATTAATGACTTTTACCTGGACCTTATATATTTGCGACAATGTGACTAAGCTGCCCTAAAAACTGGTGAATAGACCAAATCCAGTTGATCATTCAGTAGGTTACATCCACAATATTTGTGTTTATGAATTTCTAGGGATTCTATATTATTCAGTTTCCAACCCTTGCTTGCATAGTGCAAAATTTCCGTGTCGTTCAGACTCGGAAACTTGTGGTTGCATTCCAAGGAATGGTTTGAAAACGTCGAATCATTTTTTCCTAGTCTGAAGTACCTTTCATGTTCAGCATATCTTTTTGAAAAATTACGTCCACATTGTCCCACATAAACACCGTTACACTCTGGACACTTAAGATTATAAACTCCAGATTTTCCATTTTTGCTATTCTATCTTTGGCATTGAAAAGAAAATTATACAACCTGGCAAGCGGTCTGTATGCTACTTCTATATTATTACCTATTTCTAAAGAATCCCACAATAGCCTCTGTTCTTCTCCCGAAGTACGTTAAGCTTAAGTGTCCAGAGTGTAACGGTGTTTATGTGGGACAATGTGGACGTAATTTTTCAAAAAGATACGCTGAACATAAAAGGTCCTTCAGACTAGGAAAAAATGATTCGACGTTTTCAAACCATTTCTTGGAATGCAACCACAAATTTCCGAGTCTGAACGATACGGAAATTATGCAATATTGTTGTTGTAAAAATTGTTATTTCCGTCAACCGATTGCACCCCTACGCGCAACCCTCGGAAGTCTTCGAAATACTTGTGTGAGCTAGGGAAGACGCAGCCCTTACCTTTTAACGTGTGATGCCATGCACGAGACCGGTGAATCGGTGGATCGAACCCACGACCCCACGCATGCGAGGCGAACGCACTACCAGCCAACCACCAAGGCCCATTATGCAAGCAAGGGTTGGAAACTGTATTATTTAGAATCCCTAGAAATTCATAAGCACAAATATTGTGGATGTAACCTACTGAATGATCAACTGGATTTGGTCTATAAACCGGTTTATAAGGCTTCTCAGTCGCAAATAAACAAGGTCCAGGTAAAAGTCATTAATGACCGTTAGTCATTAAGACAGGCTTCGGGTAGAATTAAGGGTATTTAAGGAGTCTTATTTATTATTTCAGATTATTGTATTGTTTGATAATGTCCATATAGGACGAAACTGCAGTAACGTTGGTTACAAATAGAAGTGGTATAAAAACACAGAAAGTTTTATTTCTCATTTTTCCTGATGATTTCCTACAACGTAGTAACGGCTACATCCATCAATTTATTAATTCATAGATGCCTGAGATCACATTTTTTTCTCAATATATCCATAACTGTACGACAGGGAAAGTTTCTAGTTCGTAACAAGATGAAACGGACAACATACGTTGATATGCATTTTCCAGAATATCAATTTCATCCGGTTGCTGTGAATGAGATCACCAGATAAATAGAACTACAGAAAGTACATAAGAAACTCTGAGATTTCTCCATTATCGATAGTATTGAAAATTCACTCATATCAGTTTTTTCAGCCACTTCATTCTTTGCTAAGGTAGATCAAGAGAAGAAAGTAGAAATCGTAGGATGGCAAAAATATTCATTATCAGCTTTTTCGGCATCGTTGATTTATTTTCGAGAATAGCGTATTTTTCGGATTAAATCCCGAATACTCCTCATATACAGGCTTTCGTTGTGGACAAATTCAAGGAATGATTTTTGGGAAAAACGCTTGAATATGACAATTTTTTTTTATTCAATTAGAATTAAAACATAGTCATGATATTTTTTTATAAACACCTCCATTTGTCAAAGTGAATTTTGAAAAACAACATTTTTTACATATGCAAGAATAATCAACATATGTATAAAAAAATGTGCTTTTCCATATTCCGTAATCAAAAATCAAGGTCATCTCCATACCGATGATGTAGTCTCTCATATACGAATCAACCTGTATGCATCAATTCTATTTCATTTAGAGCCCATATATAAATAGAAAACAGGGCACAAAACCCAATGACATATTACCGTTATTGGATGAAGAAAAGGTTTGTATTTCGTGCAGAAGTTTATTTATAAAATCATAGCAGAGCGCTTTTGACTATACAGTCATCATCAGTGCGTACCTGTAAGTAAGTGACATTGAATTGAATTTAAGAAATTTTGATAATGAGAATTTTGAAAATTGAAAAATTACTTACTCGTCAGGTGTACAAGAGCCAGACCATAAAAATATCATGTGTCCAGAAGACCATGTAAAAATTTAAAAACGGGACATCATATGAATAACATTTTAAAAAATCCTTATTCCAGGATTAACCTGGATAAAAGTTTCAACAGGCAGAGTAACACATGTCTGTTGAAGCTTAGTCTACTGTCAAACTAAATGAATGAAATTGACATTGTGTCAAAAGTTGACAATGACGTTTGGCTCAGAACATTAACTTCTAGAAACAATGATCTGTGTTTGAAAATTGATAAATGACCAATTAGTCAAATTGATCTGTAAATCTATTGATAGTTCTGTTAATCTAAACCTTAGAAAATGTGACAAACCGGGAGAAAAGCCTAATGAGAACCTCAACCCGATGTGCACAGAACCAGGTTCAAGAAACAGTCTCTTGGGAATTTGTGAAACCAATTCTATGCTATGGATCATGGGACAGGTCTAATGAGAACCTTCACACTTCCCAAAGCGTCTAAAAGGTAGTCCAAAAACAAGAGGCACCATAAACATAAAAGATTCAAGAAAGTTTCAACAGGCAGAGTAACACATGTCTGCTGAATAACTTAATGAATGAAAATTGACATTGTGTCGGAAGTTGACAATGACAATGAAGTATTTAAGCCTCTTTTATGCACGCGTTTTTTGTCGCTTGTCGCAGGGCGACAGAAAAAGCGACGTTTCTTGTCGCGTGCCGCTTTCAAATTTGATCATTAGTGGACATCACACCACAACGACAGTGTTAAAATGAATCCGTGTGTTAGGTATTTTATATACAATCATATTGAAAAAAGACGCTGGAGACGTTGGGATGTGCATCGAATTAATAGTAAGACTCCTCAGAGGCGCATTTCATACATTTCATGAAGAACTAAGACTCGACACGGAGAAATTCTCTTATTATTACCGTATGTCGACAGGCTCATTTGATGCTATGTGAAATGCTAAAAAACCTTTTTATTACAAATGTTGAGTTGTTACGGCGATTTTCGTTTGAACCAGGGGAAATGTTGGCAATGACGTTAATAAAACGCCCTGCATAAAAGCACAAATTGAAATCAATGTACTTTGAAACGCTTGTCGCTACGCGTTTGTAATTCCACGCGACAGGATTTGAAAACGCTGCGACACAGGCGGCTAGCGGCTGATTGACGTCGATGCATAAAAGCGCACATTTAAAGACGTACCTTTAGAAAACGCCGCGTTTTCTGTCGCCCCGCGACAAGCGACAAAAAACGCGTGCATAAAAGAGACCTTATAGTTCTGTTAATCCAAACCCAAGGAAATATGACAAACCGGGAGAAAAGTCTAATGAGAACTTCAACCCGATGTGCACAGAACCAGGCTTAAGACACAGTCTCTTGGGAATTTGTAAAATCAATTCTATGCTCTAGATCATGGGACAGGTCTAATGAGAACCTTCCCAATCCCAAGGCGCCAAAAAGGTAGCCCAAAACCAAGAGGCAATACAAACCGAAAAGATTTAAGAAATTTTCAAATTGTTTCAGATTTAATCAATTCAGTGATTCTATTAATCAAAACCAAGGAATTGAATTCCTTGGTGACAGAGTCAAATTGTAAGCACAATTTTTACTGTCGCTTGTTTCGCGGCAATTATCTACTTATATAAATTATATATAAGCAGATAATTCTTCAGAAACTTAGCTTTACTGACTTTTGGGTTGACTGGCAACTATTTTCCGCAAAAAAAGCGGGAAAAAAATTGTGCTTACAATGTGACCGCAGCTCGAAATGTAAATAACGGAGTCTAGTGGTAATATGTCATTAACAAAACCCTATGAGGATATTTTACAGCATAATTCAATAATTTTTCGATATTTTGCTTGGTTCAAGGTCCTACAATTTTAACAAGTTTTAAGGATGGACGTATAAATAATAAATATACGTACATGATTGAAAGAGGATCGTATGATCAGGAAGGCCAAGGATTGTAAAGTTGAATAATTAAAAATGTATTGTTATGGTATTGTTCATAGAAAAATCATATGATTGTTTTTATTAAGATACATTTTAAATGAAAAAAGTACATTCAAATGTATCCAGTAAACACAACACTCAATAGTTAGGTAATTACAAGTAGTAAACGGCCACAAATAATTAATAAAGTTCGAATTCAAGTCACCCATATCAAAGTCGTAGCATGAATAAAAATGTTTCAGAGAGAAAGTTCAAAAAAGTGAAACTGCTCCATCTGGAAATAATTTCCTCGAAACTGACAAGGTTTGAAAGTGATTAGAACGGGTGGAATGCACTCGTATGTTTGAACATTTAAAAAAAAATCATATCGACTACGAGAATGCATTGATATCTAGTTAGCCTAGACCAGTTCCCTGCACAAACAAAATATTGCGTTACCATAGCAACGAACAATAACTTATTAGAAGTGTCAGTGTAAAGTTTGACGTCAAAAAAGTAAACTAGAGTTACGCAATAAATTAAAAGAAAAAATGTGTCCACCGAAATTGTGAAAATCGAAAAATTGGAGTATCGAGCCATCATCAAGTACCTGTATTTGAAAGGGTTAAGAGGTAAGCAAATTTACGAAGATATGCTCAACAAATACCCTTGGTGATCAATATCCTTCGTATGCGACCATGAAAAATTAGAGTGCAAGCTTCAAAAGAGGTAAATTTTCCATTGAAGATGATGACCGATCGGGAAGGTTAGTTTCTGTGTCAGTCTCCGAAAATATCGATGCAGTTCATGACATGATTTTAACAGACCGTCGAATTGGGCTAAAACGGATATCTGAAGCACTGAATATTTTATACGAACGCGTTCATCATATAGTTCACGTCAATTTGGACATGAGAAAAATTGCAGCAAAATGGATCCCCAAATATTTTAATGTTGACCAAACGCTTGAAAGAGTAGTAGCATCTCGTTCGATCTGTGCTCGATTTGAAAACGATGTAGACTCCTTAAACCGAATTGTTACTATGGGTAAGACTTGGGTACATTTCTACGATCCAGAAACAAAGCAACAATCAATGGAATGGCGACACTCCGGTTCTCCAAGACCTAAGAAGTTTCGTGTCCAAAAATTTGCTGGAAAAGTTCTTGCTTCAGTTTTTTGGGATTGCCATGGAGTAATCATGATTGATTTTTTTGGATAAGGGTGGAACAATAACTGGATATTACTATTCGACATAACTGACCACTCTACGGGAAAAAATTGAAGAGAAAAGACGTGGAAAGCTTCCAAATTTTCTTCCAACGAGGAGGTAATAAAAGCTGTGGAGGTCTGGTTCTGGTTCGCTGTAATAAATGTATCCAATTAAGAGGAGACTATGTTGAGTAATAAAATATTTTGACAATGCAATTTTGTTTGGTTCTATAGTAGGCTAAGAATTTTTCAATATTTCCTCGTATAATACAGGATTTCCAAAACATAAACAATTATTTGACATTAAAAAACCCAAATTAAAAATGTGGACTACTGCTCTTAGATAAAAAGTTGAAAATACGACATGTCAAAAAAAACGGTTGAAATATTGATTATTCGCTTTGAAATATGAGTATTGTTATAATTTCCAGTATAAGAATACTGAAATAACTCAAACTAAACACTGATTTGACTGTGATTTCCTAGACTATATTCCATTATGTACGTTATAAATGAATACGAAGTTTGCTATACGGCTTATATATGGGGATGAAAGCAAATCAACTATGGAAAGGCTCAACTTAATCTGGCACTTAAGTATATTCAAGATATTCAACAGAGAAAAAATCAAAATGAGATTCAAATTGACGAGTGTATTCTTCCAATTCTAATTACTTTAAAATATTGTCAATTTTTAGAAGAAATGCGTATATTTCCAGAATGAACAGTTTCACTTCATTGGACTTTTTCAAACGAATTACTTTCCGATTCTATAATTATCTGCCATATGGTTCGTATACTCTGTAAACAAGTTAGCGGTATGTTATACAGGGTGTCCCACGAAGATTAGGACAAGGAATATCTCGCAACTCGAAAGCAGCAGAGAATTGTAATTTTGGGATTCTGAATCAAAGCAATTGGTGCAGATTTTTTATATTTAATGAGCTTTTTATTTTCGGTCACGTGACATCAGATTCAAAATTATCAGTGGGACAACCTGTATATTTTGGCATTTTTATGTTCCTTCCGATAAGACAATTTCAACGAACTATCAGACTTGTGGTGTGAAACGATTGATTCAAGAAATACAGGTACTTCAACATCCTTTGTCCCACGACGTCTGCAACGAGCAATTGCCAAATTATTTAGCTTTAGGATCATCCTGTATATTATATACAGGGTGTCAATTTGAAAACTTCCCACCCTTAATATCTTTCTTCCAGTAAACAATATGAGTAATCGAAAAAACAGGTCAATTTTATTGTCAAGGGGGACACTTTCAAGGACTATTTGTAGCCCTCGTGGTTCAACCCCCTAGGAGGGGTAGATGTTACCCTTCGAATTTTAAATGGGAAGGGGGGTCAAGTGGCAAATCATTTTGATGGGCGTTCAATTCTTGTTCCAATGGTACCCTGACTCATTATTTTTTGATGAGCATTTTCCGAAAAATTGCGTTCTAAACTAACAGAAGTAATTATTAGAACGCCTATACTGAAATGCATGGTTTGGCCAGAACTGGTTAGAATATTAGGTGGTACCGTTCCAACCCTGTATTAGGGGTAACATTAGCCATTAGCTCCAAACACTTTACATAAAAAAGTAGTCTAATAGTAAAACGTAGATGGTAGTAAAGTTGTGTTTATTAAATGCTGAATTTTTAAGTGTCATCGCAGAAATTGTACAGATAGCCTTCCTTTTTTGCTACTTCTGCTGTAAAAAGTTTCTGTTTTCCGGCAAAAAATTGGTTAGCAAATTTGAACTATGTGGTAGTATTGTGAATACCGTTGTACCTGTTGGGCTGTTTAGGAATTACTTTAATAAGTGTATAAAAGTGTAAAAATGGTTTACATTCTTCAAGACAGAATTGAAATGATTGTAATTTATGGAGAAGTTGGAAAGTGCGCACGAAGGGCGGCATGTCTTTTTAACGAAAGACATCCAAATTGTAATGTAAGTCACCGGTATGTGCTTGATTTGGTGAATAAGTTTTACGAAACTGGTTCAGTGACAAATAAAAAAAGAAATAACCCCAGAGTACTAAATGAAGCAGCTCAAATTGAAGACTATAAGAAAAGCATTGAAAATGCATAAATTTCATCCATATAAAATGCAGATTCTTCAAGAGCTCCACGAGGATGATTATGATAGAAGAATAGAGTTTTGTGAAATCATGTCTCATCGAGTCAATACCATCCCTAATCTTCTGTTAAACATCTGTTTCAGCGATGAGTGTTCATTTTTTCTGAATGGCAATGTTAATAGACAAAATTGTCGCTATTGGAGTGACGAAAACCCACATATTTTTCGGGAAGGGCATACACAACACCCACAAAAAGTTAATGTTTGGGCTGATGCAGAAGGTAATGAACTTTTGCAGGAGGATCTGTTACATTACCAGCAGGACGGTGCTCCACCTCATTATTTTCTTCCCGTCCGACAGTGGTTAAACGAGAGATTTCCGGGTAGATGGATTGGCAGAAGGGGAGCAGTTGAATGGCCTCCGAGATCACCGGATTTAACACCCTTAGATTTCTTTCTTTGGGGGCATCTTAAATCCGTTGTTTATAAAACACAACCTTCTGATATTGACGAACTTAAAAGACGAATTACAGCAGCATGCCAGTCAATTCCTAGTGAAGTTTTCCGTAATGTTAGAGGGGAGTTCGAAAACAGACTGTATTACTGTTTAGAGCAAAATGGACAACATTTCGAACAGCTAATAAGATAAGCGTAAGTAGATTTTATGTTGGAAATGTCTTTCTCGCAAATTAAATTTTATTGTGTAGAAGGAAAATAACCACCAAATAAAAAATCCCATGCGTAATAAATTTATTCCTGTCATTCAAGGGTTGGAGCGGTGCCACCTACTCTTCTAACCATTTTTATTAAAGGGAGTCAATACAATAATGCATCTCAGTATAGGCGTTCTAATAATTACTTCTGTTAGTTTAGAACGCAATTTTTCGGAAAATGCCCATCACAAAATAATAAGTCAGGGTACCATTGGAACAAGAATTGAACGCCCATCAAAATGATGTGCCACTTGACCCCCCTTCCCATTTAAAATTCTAAGGGTAACATCTACCCCTCCTAGGGGGTTGAACCACGAGGGCTACACATAGTCCGTGAAAGTGTCCCCCTTGACAATAAAATTGACCTGTTTTTTCGATTACTCATATTGTTTACTGGAAGGAAGATATTAAGGGTGGGAAGTTTTCAAATTGACACCCTGTATGTATAATATAGGACTGCATATTTTTTGTGGCGATTAAAACAAGGCAAAATTATATCAATCATCCATATTTTATCGCAAAAAAAATTAGCTTCGCCCTTCCGTCAATTCCATTGTTACCAACCTGACATCTGAAATGACATATATTCACTAAACAAAACAGCATGAATTTGTTGATCTTGTATTTGCTAGAAAAAGTTACAATTTGTTGATAAAATCTGTTTTCGTGTGTACATTGTGCTGGTGAAAATAAGGAAGCATTTGAGTGTGTTTTTCAAAGAAGAAACGTGTACCAGAAAATGCCAATTTTCATTCAAAAAAAGGCCCGTATCTCCGAAATTACTTGAGACCACCAAAAATTTCATTTGGATTTTTTGTTCAGGAGTTTAAATTTTTTTTGATAGCTTGTAGCGCCCGGTTAACGGAATTTTACCAAAAACTACACCAATTACTATTCTCTACTACTGTCGAGTACCGAGGTATACCCTTTCCTACTCTTCGTGGGACACCCTGTATATCCATTCACTTTATCACTCTTTGTAACTAACTGTTATTGATTTGTATGCGTTTTAATTCCTAACTCTTTTATCATTTCATCCAATTCACTATAATTACGTCATTACTTAAACTATTGAGTTGTGTTGTTTACTGTACAAACTTGAATATCACTCATCTTTGATTCGATACAAATTTTGCATTGAAATGTATCGCCATAAAATAAAGCAGGATTTTTCAGTTCTAGTGGCTCTCCTAATCATAAGTACAACCTTTTTATAACCTGTCAATATTGTGTAGTGACTTGAAACAAACGAAACACCAAAAAATTATTGAGATTTTCTGAAAGCCATTTTCGAAGGTTTCTGTGCCATGGCCTCTTATGAAATCAGCTATTTTTGCCAAAAGTTATTCTTTGACTTTTTCACGAATTTATCATCTACTTGACGCAAATACTGTAAATATGGATTAACTTTGTACATACAGTCTAAATTAATTTGTCCATTTGATATTATGTCAGGTAACCTTCTGATTCTTTAGAAAATCAATCAGTATTTCGAATGCAAATAGCTTTAGAGCATTCACACTATTTTTTAGTAAATTACGTTCACATTTAAAGTTAGGTACTCTTGTCAAGTATTACCTAATAAAAACAATATGAAATATAATTTATGTGGATGACGGTTAATACAAAATCAGATCAATAAGACAGTGTTAATATGAGAACCATATAGAATGCCGTTTCATGAATGACACATACGATACAGTGAATGCTATTTTTTCCTCTAATTCATTCACAATTGAATTGTTCATATATCATCCAAGTGTAACACTCAATTAGTGGTTCAGTGTTCTACAGGTACAAAAATAACGCAAAATCAATATGGATTCCAGGCATATTTCAGCCATGACTTCTTTAACACTCTTTGTAGTACACTTATTGGAACAGACTTTTCATCACATCAGATCCTCTACTATATCTGAACAGATTACAAATATCTTTTTTTTTATGGTTCATTAACTTTATTTGACGTCTAGATTTTAAACTGGCGCAACAACTCCACATGTGTTTACCATAAGCCTCTCATAGGTTTGCATTTCTGGGACACTCTGTATACCAAGCGATCAATTTCTGTATTGAACTAACATATGTATTAAAACGTTTCTAAACTTTAAAGGAGTTGTGAATCACACGATGTGCTCTTTATAAAGCTTTCAAATTTCAGCACACTTCGAAAAGTCTAGTATCCAATACAATAGCAACTGTCGAAAACTACAACATAACCAAAAAATATCAATTCTGAATGATTCCATTCTATAGATTTCTTCAGACTGACTTCAGATTGTCATCATTATTCCCTCTCGTTTTCTCTCTCTCTCTCTTCCTCTTTCCTTCACTCACTCAATCTTTCTATGTCTCAACTTCTTCTGTCTAATTTGGTTATAGTGGCATGAGTCATTGTCATCGTTTTGTCTCTTGCAAAACTTGCTGATATTATGCCTGTGATCTATGTTGTCTTCAACATAATCAGTCTTCACTATAGCTTTCGACTGACTTTGTTAGCGTTTTTTGTCCGTTCAAACCGGGTTCCACTAACCTCTTCTTATATCCAAGAATTCTTTGAATTCTTGGAATTTTCCATTGAACTCCTGAAATACTCTTCTGACTACCTGGGTTTCTTTTCTGAACTCCTGGACTTTTTCCTTGACTTCATGTATTTTTTGGTCGACTTTCTTGACGTTTCTGTCGACCTCCTAGACGTTTTTGATGGTATCCTAGACTACTTCATTTTGAAAGTTCCGTTGACTTTGGCATTTTAGTTTTCTTCTCATTTCTGATTCCACCTGGTTCTTTCTGATTTCTTGTTTTTTTTGTTGTTGGTTTTTTTACCATTTTCCTCATTAATTTCTTCTCATATTACTTGCTGCCATTTCTTGAGGGTTTCTGCTGTTTTTGGCATCTGTCCTTTTTTGCTACTCCTGTTTTTGTTTCCCATTCGAATAATTTTTCTTCTGTTTCTAGTTCATTCTTTCCTTGTTTCCTCGTAACTTCTTGCTGCTTCTACCTCTTTCTTGTTCTGGCTTCTTATTTAGTGAGTCCCAGATGAAGAAGTCCACCATGGAGGTATCGGTTATGGTTGAATGGTAAAAAAAGTTGGTTAACAGAAGAGTCGATGGGCTTATGTCGAGTGCCTCTTGAATCACTAACAACTGGTTCGTTCCTTTCATACACGTTTCCGATATTTTTGACTGCGTTACACGTGGCCAACTCTGTGAACCTGTTCCTTTTTTTATGTATTTGTGGGCATCTTGAAAGTTATTTGATTCAAAGCACGAGACAGGCAATAGTTAAGACTTAACAAACAAAACATACGTCCTAAGCTTATTTAGAACATGGCCATCCTAATAGGCAAGACATTTTAATGAATATGGCAACAGTACAGGTGTTACTCATCAATGCTTTGCCAACTCACCGTTCAGGATATCGAGCAAGCCATTGCTAGGTAAAGTCCACATCATTTTTCACCGTTCAGATTTTTTTTTATTACGATTTACCTATCACTGGAAATGGCAAATTCTTTTAATGGCTTTGAGGATAATAATACTATATTTTGTATATACAGGGTGTTATTTAAGTACGTGGCCAAACTTAAAGGTGTGATTGTTTGAGTGATTCTAAGATGAAAAGTTCATATAAACATAGGTCCGGTAATGCTTCGTTTTCAAGATACAGTATGTCAAAATTTTTAAAAGAAATCGTTTTTGCCGTAAATATCTTAATAACCCTTCAACCGATTTTATTGAAATTTGGCAGTGTTATTGAAGGTCATAAAGGGCGAATTTAACCCTAACCATATCAAAATTATCATGTCCAGTGGCGTCCCGGAAGGCACTGTAACCAATACTTTTGACAGAAAACATGTGCGCCACTGATTTTTTTTGCAATTTTTGTATTTGTTTCACATTGAGCAACTGAAATTACAACTTTTTTATATCTAGAATTTTTTTCGTATCTTGCTTTGTTTTTGAGAAAGAACATAAAAATCACTTCATTGCACGTCCCTGGCACAACACAATAAAAAATTGTTTTTATAGGGATTACAGGTGAATCTGTTATGCTTAAAAATTGTTTGTTTCATTTGGCCAGTGCGTGCATAGTGGTAACGCCGGAGATGCCAAAGCAACATCAAACAAGAAACACCCTTTATTAAAACCACACTGAAACAAAAATGGTACCTAGGCAATTTGTTTCTGTAAGAATACATTCAATAATAACTAACACAAAACTTACAATAGTTGCTCAAAATGTCCTCCTTCAACTTCAATGCAAGCATTAACTCGTCTTAGCATCGATTCCCGAACACGTTGAAATATTTCCGGCGTATGTCTTATCTGATCACATTAATCCCGTATTCGTTGGATTAATTCTTCTTCAGTGTTGACTGGAGTTTTATAAACGAGGGACTTTAAATGTCCCCAAAGGAAAAAATCCAAGGGATTTAAATCCGGTGACCTGGGCGGCCATGACTGTGGACCTGCGCGACCGATCCAGTTTTCATCCATAAGTTTCATCCAGAAATTGACGTGCTACTATGCTGAAGTGAGGTGAAGCCACATCGTGCATGAACCACATTGCTCCTCTTACTGCCAGTGGGACATTTTCTAGTAGTACAGGTAATACAAATTCCAAAAAATGACGATACTCTTGACCATTTAATCTCGGGGGTAAAAAATGAGGTCCAATGAGATAATCGCCAACAATACCAACCCAGACATTCACGGAAAACTGCTGTTGATAATTATTTTCTATAACCGCATGGGGATTTTCTTCTGCCCAGATATGGTTGTTATGAAAGTTCATAATTGAATTGTGGGAAAAACACGGTTCATCGGTAAATAATATACTGGATAAAAATGTCGGAGATGCAACCTGTTGTTACAAAAGCCACGTAGTATAAACAACTCGCTTGGGAAAATCCGCAGGAAATAACGCTTGAACACGCTGTATGTGGTAAGGATACAGTTGGTACTCTTTCAAAATCTTCCATACAGTAAAGTGAGAAATGTTTAATTGTTGTGCAATTTTGCGTGTGCTTGTATCAGGGCAACGCTCAACTTCATGTAAAACTTCTTCCTCCAGCGCCACTGTTCTTACCGTTGCAGGTCTCCCAATAAGAGCAGCCGACCTTTGAAAGGTGCCTGATTCGCACAGCCTTTCATGTATTCTCACAAATGTTTGCCAATTTGGAACATTTCGATGAGGATATCTTTCTTGATAAATGCGTCTAGCCGCTCTGGAATTGCCTTGGGCCATTCCATAGACAAAATGCATATCAGCCATTTCCGAGTTTGTAAACCGAACCATTTTCAGATATCAGTAACAAATTTTCTATCTCAAAACTCTTGAAAACACTTCAAATAATTACTATCAAATAATTACGTATGTACCGTTTCAATTTGTGACAGTTATGAAATTAAATTTGTTTGAACATTTGTTCTTCCTTCCATGGCCCTCTTACTTTAGTTTCAAAACACTGCAGTAATACATAACAACATTATTTGTTTCATCGAAAACAGGTAGTATGAGCAAAAAAATTAAAAGATGACTTCCATGTAATATTAATTGTTTAATCATAAATAAAAATGTCTTTATTGCATGTCCATGGACAACAATGCATTTTGCAGCACGAGCCGAAGCCAAGAGCCGAAGGCAAGTGCTGCAATTCATACATACATATTTTTTTTTTTTTTCATTGCATAAATTTTGATAGAAAATTCTAAGACTAGAATAGAGTATTGATATGAAAAAATATTAGTAAGACCCCAGTTTTTGATGGTTTAGTAGTTGAAATGTTTTATTGTGTTGTCACAGGGATGTGCAATGAAGTGATTTTTATGTTTTTTCTCAAAAACAAAGTAAGATACGAAAAAAATTCTAGATATAAAAAAGTTGTAATTTCAGTTGCTCAATATGAAACAAATACAAAAATTGCAAAAAAATCAGTGGCGCACATGTTTTCTGTCAAAAATATTGGTTACAGTGCCGTCCGGGACGCCACTGGACATGATAATATTGATATAGTTAGGGTTAAATTCGCCCTTTACGACCTTCAATAACACTGCCAAATTTCAATAAAATCGGTTGAAGGGTTATTAAGATATTTACAACAAAAACGATTTCTTTTAAAAATTTTGACACCCTGTATCTTGAAAACGAAGCATTACTGGACCTATGTTTATATGAACTGTTCGTCTTCTCAAAGAATCACCCCTTTAAGTTTGGCCACGTACTTAAATAACACCCTGTATGTGGCTTTCAGTACCACAAACACTAAAATTACAAAAATTCTCAGAATACAGATAACTTGAGATTTTTTTGAAATTACGGTGACACCTCTTATTGTTCTTAAAACTTCTTCGCGAATTGGTACTAGTAATGTTATTTTCAGGTTATCTTGTAATATACCAGGAATTCGAGCATAAATTGATACAACGGAAGTATTTAGTCACTTTCTTTACTGTAACATGTTGACTGACTTATTTTCCACCCAGAGTAATTTAACTGATTATTTTCAATCGTATTATAGAAACTTCGGGCAGATCAATTGGTCTCAAGAATACTGTAGTGTTATTGTATGTTATTTTACAACTTCAGAAATGTTGTACAATGTTCAATTGAGAAATAGTTATAATGAATAACTTTCATGAGGATACTGAAACACTACCTAGTAGAATTCAAATATCGAATAGTTATTACTTTCACCCAGTTATCACCAAGCGAAGGTTACCTGACATAATCCGCAACTAACTGATCGAAAGCATGTTTTCCAAATTTCTAATACATAAAATTGTGGATTAGGGCGAGTGGCCCGAAACCCTTTTGTCAGTGGCTCTCCTCATAAGATTGTACGTTGTTTGGTCTGTCATGTTGCAGCGACTGCCCGCTGTACTCAGCAGGATAGGCATTATTCTGGCCAGTCCCTTGGTAAGCCTTGGTTACTTAAAGCTATGCTACTCCCCTCTCTTTTCCTCTCTAACATTTCGAAACGCTTGAGCAGTCGATCACGGTGCACCGCAAAGGCTGGCTTTTTTGTCCCCTCGTTTCTGCATGTGCATGATTTGTTATGTAGGTTAGAATTCCGGTAGAGACTGATGGTAGATTTAAGCAGCAGTTTCAAGTCATAAGTTATATGAATATTCGTTAATGATTGGTTGGAATGAATGGTTCAACCAATCATTGTTCCATGTGACAAAAACTTATAATTTGAAGCTGCTGTATAAATCCACCATGAATTCGTCATTTGAGCCCACATGGTTGAACGTCTGACGTAACAACACATGATTTATTTTCAGGAGACTCACTATTATCACGCCACCTAGTTTCAGGGTGAAAGCTATGTGTGGATGATTACGAACCGAAGGACAAAATAATATGATTTGCATTGACTATTGGAAGTTGTTTTGTTGAATTGACATTTTGTAACTACACAAAAATATCACAGAGCTCTTGAATACTTTTATTCACTAGTTGAAAAAACTACAAATTAGCAATCCAAAAGAGAAAGTTCTAGCTTTAGTGATATCAAGAAATTATAGAATCAGCTGTCGAATTTGTTATGAAGTCTATAATGGTCAAACAAACAATATCAATGAATATAATATTACGTGAATATTTGACCTTTGATAAAGATAAAACAAATCTAGTATAACAGACTATTTACTGAAAACATGCCAGCTAACCAATATTTCTAATCAGAAATTTGCTGAACTGATTTTCAATCATAATATTGGTCCGGTAAATTCCAATAGATATATTTTAAATGAGCCTCAAAATAATTATTGAGCCACAGCATTACTTGTCAAGTTTTATACTCTATCACCAAAATAATATTCATTCATCAAATGTAATAAACGAGCACCAAAAAACATCAACCAGAAATAGAGTATATGAGCACCTTAAATGTTTACAAAAATATTAAAGCAGTACCTAATGTAATACATAAACACTTTGAATAATCTCCAAAATTTATTTATGTTATCCAATAAAAGTCTCAGCTGGAAGTTAAATTGAATGAAAACCCAAACTGAATAATGTTTCCCAAACGTTATCAGTGCACACCAAATATACCATATAAACTCCAAAATAATAGTTGGGAATACTGCGAGCGCCAAAAAATAAGATTGGTTTGTCAACTTGTGCCGTTTGCACCAATTTGAATTATAATTTGGCTTAACTAATTAAGGATTAACTATTAACTTATAGTTAAATCAACTTGATAACTATAGATGATTAAACCATGTGGTGCAAAGAAATTTTGATTTAATTGTGGATTTAATTTTAACTAAAATTTAACTAAAATTCGTGCAAACGGCCATTGATGGTGTTAGTGCTCCAATGTATACTTTTTTATGCCAGTGTTCTATTATAATGTCGATTCCTTTTTTTGGTTCTCGAATATTTAGTGTTCTAGTAACATTTTTGGTGTCAACAATAATAAGTTTCTGATGAAATAGATAAATTAACTTCAAAACTCAGTACTTTGAGGATAAAAAATAAATAACTTGGTGATAAAATGTTGGTGCTCAACTATGATTTTTGGTGGCACAACACAAATATTTGGAGATTATATCAATGTTATTTTTAGACCGTCAGATAGTGACAGATTTAGGTGCCCCATTTTCTTATACAAGCCTCGAATAGGATTGAATAGTACATCAATGTTGATTAAAATGCAGGAAAATTCACGAATGGCTCCTGGGAGAACATATGGAGAATTAGATTTTCCAGAACAGAAATGAAAGGAGTATGTTGCCCATATTTCCACGCAAGCTATTATATTTCTCGGTCTAGTGACGACGAAAGTTTTCATAGTTTCGATGGGCTTGTGTGAAAAAATCTATCAAAATCTCGATTTTACTTTACAAGATCACATCATCATTTTAAGCCTTCAGCCATTTGCAACACTAAAGCCTTTGGTATTCCGAGGTTAGGTTCTATTAATTAATAATTAGGTGAACACGGCTCGCGTGAAAATATGGGCAACGTACTCCTTTTATTTCTGTTCTGGAAAATCGAATTTTCCTCATGTTCTCCCCAGGAGCCACTCGTAAATTTCCCTCCATTTTTACTCAAAATCGATGTACTTTTCAACCCTAGTCGAGGCTTGTATGCAAAAATAGGGCACCTACATCTGTCAATATCTGACGGTCTATTTGTTGCTCGGTTAAATACAACCCAATTCCAATTTGTTAACCTTCGTGCCAAGATCTATTCAAATTAGTTATTATACTTGTGATTACTAATCATTAGTGGGATTGTAATATATTTATGGCAGTGTAATAAAACCACTGATGAAGATAATATGGTTATTGAGATGTCATCACCAACCGTGCTCAACATTCTATACAGTAGGAATGTCGATGAGAAGTATCTCACAGAATACAACTACAATCACTGAATAACGTTTATTAGTCACTCTTGCAGATGTTTTACAAGAATAACTTTTCAAGTAGCTTCTACTACTGTTGTTCTCAGTTCAACTCAAATCCTCTTTATTGGTTTCTGAGTTCATAATAATCATATTTCTGATGAATCTGTTAGATGAAAAGAAATTGTACCCTAAGTTAGCTAATCCTCTATTGGCTTTCAATATTGTCGTTTCCTTCTGAAATTTTTTGAAATATTTCAGCTGAGAATTTCATATCCTGGTGATATAAATTATTTCTTTTTGAATTACTTGCTTCCAGCCAATAGCTTATTATTCCCCATAACACCCGCTTCCAATAGACCGGGGGATAGTGACAGATTTTGAGACACGATTTTACTCAGTATGCCTTTTGGAGGACAGTATTGTCTGTATTTCCTCATGATAATAAGGCAGTAATAAAAGAGTCGTCCTGAGTTCTTCCTAAAAAAAAATTATTAATCATTTGTCCGAAAAATATGTGTTTCGCTACTATTTTAATCAGGCTGCTATGTGTTTTGTAGTGAAATAACAAAAATAAAATACTCAGAAAACCATTGGCATACCGTTAGGGCGGGTCCGAAGGGTTGGTATGGTCACGTGAATTTGTATGAGAATAAGGAAATTTTCCGTGTTTTTAAACAGGCTGCCACTGATAAGTATACAAGTTATTGTTCTGAAACTGCTTAAAAAAAAGATGGCTTACTGAATGCGTATGCCTAAGTACTGTTAACTCTGCAAAAATTTTGAACAGGTATTTAATAACATTCCGTGATTTTAGTCAGTATGCCATTCCATTTTCATTAAGTTTATGGTAATGTAAGATGTATATGAGAGAGTAAAAATTACAGGCATACGCAAAAAAAATTGCAAAATATAAACAAAAATTTCCGCCATTTTAAGCAGTATGCCTTTCTGTTTAAATGATGTACATGGTGCATGTAGTTGGAATAACAAAAGGCATACCTATCGATAAGGCCCAAGCTTGTCAAAAATATAAAAAGTGATTCAAAATAGAGATAACCTGATGTGTAAGAGAAACGTGACAATTTTTGTCTTTTTAAGCATGACACCTTTCTGTTTTTATTATAATCATGGTATATGTAGGTGGAATAACATATGACCATACCACTATGTAAAGTCCAAGAGTTCGGAAAATATTAAAAAAGGATGCAAATATAGAAGAAACCGATGTGAGAGAAACATAATTTTTTTTTGTTTTAAGTTGTATTCCCTTCCGGTTTCATGATAATCATGGTATATGTAGGTGGAATGACAAATCGCACATCGATTGATGAGGACTAAGGTTTATAAAAACCAAGAATAAAAAAGGGAATTTATTACAATTGAGTTTATTGTAAACGAAACACATTTAAATCATAACTATATTATAGAGTAATTATTGTTTTTCCTCATTGGACAACATCTATTCTAACGTCATAAGAAAAAACCACGTATTCCACATATTTATCAAAATTGAGATATATCATTTGGGGGCTTGTATAGGCCTTTTCAACAATTTGACGAAGAAAAATGTGCGTATTTTACAGTTTTAAAATCATTTTGGCTATACAGAACTAACAGAACTAACTTTATCTATGTTAGATAATTATTATTAAATGCAAAATATTTTCTTTACGAATAATAACTACTAGATCAAAATCATGATTAAACACAGTTTTTTAAATAAATATTAGAAATAAAAAATATTCACTTATGAGATACACGTGTGTTACAAAGAAATATATGCGATCAGATAGCACAGTTGGTAGAGTGTTGAATTTGCAATGCGCAGTACTTCCGGATTTATTTGCTTATAGACTTTTCTGGGACAGCACCGGAACATCGTGCTTCACAAACTAAGAAGTTCCAGTTGTTCGTACTGAATGAGATGACAACACATGCATAGGCGATGCAGGAGGCAGACCAAATTCCGTTACCGCTGTTATTCTATTGAAGTACGACGTTTTCGATCCACGGCGGAGTTGCTCTCACGGGGCCCTTGGCACTATCAAAGCATTGTGCAGGTCCCGAAAGATGAAACCTGCAGTCCTTTTCTCTCATTCCTTCCTATCCATTACCGGGAGAAGCTGAGACTAGAGCAGAAGTTTGTTTCTTCAATAAAATATCGTTTTCAGAATTATGAATTTATAGGAAAAAAATTTCAATTATTTTTATTTATTTTGTCCGTAGTAGGTATGTGGGATCGATGATTACAAGTGAGATCAACTTTTTTTAGAAAAAAAAAATCACATTTCAAATAGTTTTTCCTCAAATATATATGTTCCTTTGGTAAATCTGAATAGGAATTATATATTTGTCAGCTTTACCGCGGTACATCGAAACAAATTATGTATTCGGCAGCATTTTCGCAGGAGTGCGGAAAATACTTTCTGTGCGATATGCTTTACTTTCTCATGTAGTCGTAGGAAAATTCAGTTCCAGCATTATTTCTGAAGTCACGATTGAGGCATAATAAAAATAGCGTATGATGCACGTGGTGAAGAAGTGCCTTTAAGGTGGGATTTCCTAGCGACGTCTAGCGTTCGCGGCCCGCATCGACGTTCAGCAGTGGCGGCTGGCCGCGACGACTGTTGGATTTGCTTGAAGCGTCTGGCGTCCGCGTTTTTGTAATGAAATTATACCCCCAGTGCGTTTTGTGTTCTGGTTGACTGCAGTTTAAAAGTGAAAATTGCTTGTTGTCATAATGAATAGGAATGTTCTAGCAGCATTATTGTTGCAGTATTGTATACCTTCGCATATTTCGCAATTTTTCTGCGAATAAAACGGCTGCCAGTCATGCTGGACCAATCGTTGATGCAAATACCATGTCCATAGCCATTTGATTCACAAAAAAATTGCGAATGTCGCGAGGACATGAACGAGACTTATGAACCGACAATAATCATCTGAATAAACTGACTATTATCTAACTTATCGATAAAAATATTGGGGAACACACAAAGAAACTAATTGACTTCATGACTCCCTACTATTCCCAAAATTCAAATGATCTTTTCTGAACCAAGTAAAAAAAAACAAAGGATTTTTTATTTAATACTCGCAGCCCAAGGATTAAACTGAGCAAATTTCGTTCCACATTTTTTCCCAAATTTGAAAATCTTTGAAGTCTTTGAGTGAATGGTCATGAAGGCAGGGATCGCACGTAAAAAGGTAAGACCTCGTTAATCCTTGGCTCGCACAAGTTTCGACTTCTGAGGGGTGCCGTTCGTAAGGGGACGATAGCTGGTTAACGGAAAAAACAATTTTTTTTTTCAATATTCACATACTTGATAAATCAAAATTTCGTCGTCTGTATTGGTATATTTCTGTGTCACGTTGTAGTAATATCCACCACGCATATTTCACATTGAAATAATGTTACTGCTGGCGTCTTGACATGTTTTTGAGCAGTCGGTACGAGGCCGCCGACGGTCGGCCGCTGAGACGATGAATTGCGCCGCTTCAAACAAAACAGTTGCATTGAACATTCGTTGTATGTGTCACTAACGGCCAGACGTCGCGGCGGGACGAGAACGCTGGACGTCGCTAGGAAATCCCACCTTTAGAGCACTCGCAACGTTCAAACTCGTGGCGGCATATGAGTTTATGATAAAAGCTGTTGAGAAAAAAAAAACAGATTACGTTCAATTTAATTCAAAAACTAAGTCGTTGACAAACTATACTGTACAAAAACATACAAATGAAAAAGAAGCCACATATAACGGTCCTGCGATAGGGGAACAACATGGCAATGTCGGAAAATCGAAATAGTAAGAAAGTTTTATTGCATTTTTTAATGTGATAAACCCGGACTACTTGTATGTCATTTTTATTTTAAAGAAGTGAATCACTAACTTTTTTCATAAACCAAGAGGAATACTGATTAAAAACACATGTTTTTTTTTCATAATCTTGCAACTTTTTTTACAATTTTTTATATAGAAAACTCGCACAACTTGTATGCCATTTCTTATTTCATCTCCATATACCATGGCTATAATGAAAACAGACAGGCATACTGCTTAAAAACATGGAATTGTTTAAATCTAATTTGCAACTTCATTTAAATTTTTTAGTATGACGAACCCGCTCAACTCGTATTCCATGTTACATATCAACAATTCAGGAGACAAACTTTATATTACAACAAATTTTGTGCTGATTAAAATCAAGGAATGTTATTCCATACTTGTTCAAAATTTTTGCAGAGTTAACAGTACTTAGGCATACGCATTCAGTATGCCATCTTTTTTTTCAGCAGTTTCAGAACAATAACTTGTATACTTATCAGTGGCAGCCTGTTTGAAATCACGGAAAATTTCCTTATTCTCATACAAATTCACGTGACCATACCAACCCTTCGGACCCGCCCTAACGGTATTCCAATGGTTTTCTGAGTATTTTATTTTTGTTATTTCACTACAAAACACATAGCAGCCTGATTAAAATAGTAGCGAAACACATATTTTTCGAACAACTGATTAATAATTTTTTTTAGGAAGAACCCAGGACGACTCTTTTATTCCTGCCTTATTATCATGAGGAAATACAGACAATACTGTCCTCCAAAAGGCATACTGAGTAAAATCGTGTCTCAAAATATGTTACCATCCCCCGGTCTACAAGTTTTCAGAAAAAAATATCAAGATGATGTTGAATGGATCATATTCGTTAAGGAATAAATTGGTGGCACATTAATTTTCTCTCTGATGGCATCCATGAATATGTAACAATTATGTGATATGTTCATGGTTGCCAATGCGGTTAAAATTAATGTGCCACCAATTTATCCCTTATCGAATATGGTCCATTCGATCTCCCTCAATATTATATATTTTCAATACTAATGTCTAACGTTGGTATTTCTGCCAATACCTAGAATAGATTGCACAAAATGTACGTCCGCTTTTTGTGCAGCCCTTGTATTGATGACACTGTCTAATCTGTCTTGTTAGAAAAGAGTGTTCTGTGTAATGAGATCAATGCACTCATAAAAAAAACTCATTTGGTTTATTTTATCATCAGGAGACTGCCGAACAAGAATATTATTCCACTTTCTGTGAAAGTCCCCGTTTTAGAGTAAGTTTGTATTGACAAAATGTGAATCCCTGATCCATAATTATACTAAAACTGTTCCATATTGATTGAACTAACCATACAGAGTATTTAATACGAGCTTGACCCATCGATATGTCTGTCAATTCCTGGAATTGCTAAAACATTTGTTACCTTGAGTTATCCTAAATTCCACAGTAACTTCCGGTGTAACCGGAAATTCAACGAGATTCAACAAAAATAAAGTATATGCATAGCAAAAAGCCCTGTACACCCAATATTTATTTTCCTACCAGAAACAGTAAAATTTGTGTGGTCAAATATACAATGTGTCTCACTTCTCATAGAATTCTAAATTTTGTAGAATCGATAGATACGTCAAAAATTAACAAAACCCAGGTAGCACCTCATATTGGCTGAATCTTGGTTTCATATTGGGCCAATGTAGATATATTGTAAAAGAAAAAATATTATTGCTGCAATATAGATGAATATTGAAAAATCAATATTATATTAGTTATATTGGTGGAATATTGATTCAACCTATTTTGAATGTAGATTGTTACATATAATATTGGGTCAATGTTTATTGGTTGAATAATTTCTACCAATATCAATAGGACAATATCATCCACATATACGTAGAAGACACGTAGAAAAGATCATGGATGGTGTGCATCAGTGGATGGTGTGCATCAGTGGATGGTGTGCAGGAACATTGCAGGAAAAACGTGGGGCTGTAACCCATCAATACTACGACAGATGTACACCAGTGAGACCTATGATCACCTACGGAGAATTAATGTGGCACGGCAGAACCGAACTCGCCACAACGAAGAAAATGCTGGTGAAAGTGCAAAGACTAGCATGTCTTTGTATAACAGGAGCAATGAGGTCGAATCCAACAGCAGCTATAGAGGTCATTCTGGACCTCCATATCATGGTGAGGAGAACTGCTTGGGGAGCAAACCTCAGGTAGGCTAAAGTCGGACTCAGAGGGACAGCACACCGTGTAAGAGGCTCAACCCACACCGAAAGTGCACACCTTGCCGATCTTCCAACTGACGAAATTACCAGGAAATTTAGTTTTGAGAAAGTTTTTCGAACGGAATTAAATACCAAGAAAGAATGGAGCAGAGAATATATTCAAGCACTGGGAAGGCTTACCATAACATGGTACACGGACGGGTCCAAAACTCCCGACGGAACTGGAGAAGGAGTCTTTGGGCCTCGAACCAAATACTTCGAACCCATGGACCAGTTCCCCAGTATTTTTCAAGCGGAAATTCACGCCATAGAAAGGTGCATTCAGTTCAACCTCGACAGGAAATACTGGAACAAGGAAATCGCAATCCTCTCCGATAGTCAAGCAGCCATCAAAGCATAGAGCTCATATAACATCAACTCGAAGATGGTCTGGGAATGCCTAGACAAACTCAATGATCTAGGCAGGAACAACAAGGTAATCCTCCTCTGAGTGCCGGGGTACTTTGGAGTGGAGGGCAATGTACAAGCAGACCCTGGCCGAAAAGGGGCATCAATGCCACTGATCGGGCCAGAACCATTCTGCGGACTTGGAAAATTTTACTTCCAAGAAGAACTCAATAAAACTGAAGACGCTGTTAGGAAAAATATCTAAGTGTGACAACCCCGCATCACAGCACGGGTCATCGCAACAAACAGACAGCTCGACAGTAGGCAGTGACCATTTTGCAATAAATTAAATCAGATGTTTACTTTGTTTTGCAATTATATTTCAAATATTGTTAGAATAAAACTATTTAAAATTATACAGTCCACATCACCATTTATCAAAACCATAGCGAAAGGTTTTCCAACAGACGCAATAAGAGCAACATACTGGCAAAGACTTCTAGGGCTAAGGCAGGCCAAAGATCTCCTCGGCAATTTCAACCAAGCAAGATCGAAGACACTGATTAACCTCATCAAAACTAGTCTAAAGACAATCACGGGATCTCCGACGGGGCACTGCAGACTTAAAGAACACCTGAGGAAGCTAGGCTTAGAGGAGGACAGCATCTGCAGATTGTGTGTGGAACATCCAGAAACACCCCACCATATATTGATGTGTTATGCTGTACATCACAAGAGATTGAATATACTGAGATCACACCAGCTGACGGTGGGAGAAATACCACGAATAAACCCTCTCAAAATCCTTAAATTCCTCAAGGAATTGAGGCTCGAAAGGCTGATGTAAACGAGAACACCTTGAGATAGCAGAAGAAGATGGGGTACAATAGATATAATCAGGTCGCAGCGCATCAGTTACCATCCACACTTACCATTACTATTACCATCATCTACATATTGTTTCCAACATCTAGAATAAATATTTCAATGTATATATTCCACTCATATCGATTCTAAGGATACTAAACTATAATATTGTGTGTATATTCAAGTTTGATAGCATATTGGCTAAATATTATTTCAACTATATTCATCAAATTGTGATTCATATTAGGTCAATATCGGTTTGTTTAAAAGTGGCTGACAATGTATTAGTGTTAGTAGAATTCTTCTGGACTTCCATTGTCAGTAGATGTTAACTGTTAAAACGTCGTGACTCAAACACATGCAAATAATTTATTTTCTTTGTTTCTTTACAATGAAAGTCCAGAAGAATTCTGCTAACAATATCGGTTTGATGATATTTACCAATATCGAAAAAACACTATTGTCTTGATATTGTTTTGAACATTCAGAATTAATATTGCAATCTCAATATTCCTCTCATCGATTCTAGAATTTAAAAAACTATAAGTATTGTATATTGCACATTGGTTGAATATTATTTCGCCAATTTTCAACAAATCGTACTAACTCATATTGGTTCAAAATTGGTTTGATGAAATCAAATATATACAGGGTGTCCGGTAAACCTTGTAAAATATTGAAACTGGTGATAGACCAGGTCATGACTGTTCAGAATATCGGAATTTCACCTCAGTAAAAATATCACCATTTTAAGAATTTCTGGAAAATCGCTACCTAACCATGGATTTTTGAGTGCCATGTATACAAACTGGGACGAATCCAAATATTTTTGCTGCTGAAGATTACTGATGAGTAATGCTTCTAGACGTACAGAACAGTTTCTCAGAAAGTGAAAATATTTTTCAAGAAATGAGGGTAAAATGACAGATTTGAGTTTCATCATTTTTTCTTTTTAAAGTTTGACATTATTATCTGAAAGAAACATAACCAATTGAAAGTAGACATTCATTTCAAAAGATTACTCATTTTGTCCAGACTCTACCATGATTTAAAATAAACTATAATTATTTTTGGAAGAAGTGATTTCCATTGAATTAGGCGTGGTTTTAATCTAGGCTTCCATCAACTTTTATTCAAGAAAAAAAGGAAACTACCCAAATACCAAAACTACGTCACAATCACACTCGACGCGCGTTTCGCCAACAAAGTTAGCATCTTCAGGAGCTAAAAGTAAGCTTTTAAGATTTTAAGATTGTGACGTAGTTTTGGTGTTTGGGTATTTTATTTTTTACTTGAATTGTATTTACACCAAAGGTTCCAAAATATTCATTTATTTGATCAACTTTTATACTTACGCAAAAAATTATTTAATTTAGATTTTATCAAGATAAAATGTGGAAATAATCATTAATAATAAAGAATAGACTACTTGGTAGCATTAAATAATATGTCAATGAAATAAACTTTTCATGTAATTAGGCCTAATAAAATTATCGAAATGAAATGTCGATTATCCGACATGGCACCGATTAAAACGAATTCTTGTGAAAAATGTCGCAATTGTCCAATATCCAGATTCCAACCGACCGACCGACAGATATACAAGGTGTAACTAAATAAGTGCAAACTTTTTTAAGAGATGAATCCTTGACGAAAATTTAAAACTTTTGTTTGAACAACTTGTGACTTCTGTCGTAGTTTTTTTAAATTATTCCGCTCGTTTCATTCAGTGGTATTCATTTTTTTGTCATGCCGTACATATGTTATACTCCCCGAGAATATTCGCATATGCACTACATTTATGGTGAATGTGGAGGTAGTGCTACTGCAGCAGCAGCGCTTTATACAAAACTATATCCGATTGCACAATGCCGCTCATAGAATCGCTGATTTGGGGGCTATAACCTATAACGCATTTGAAAAGGTTCTTCTTGAAAATATGTCGTCTCTGCGTACGAGTGGATGGAAAATACCATTCAGTGCGATGTTGAATAATCGTTATTGTGGTTTATAGTGTATGTTGATTAAAAAAAAAAGTTGAATTAGTATTTACTTCATTACATCTCATTGAATGCTTCTAAGCAGTTGATTCGTTATTACTCATAACTATTTAATCATTTCATCTTGATGGGATAAAAATAAAATACCTCACTTACAAAGTCTAATGGAGTTGATTTTAGCTCAAAATAACATCGCACTCTAATATTATCGAAATTCTACTCCTTTCAAAAATAATGATCGTATGTTTTATACCATAGTAGAGCCTGGACGAAATGGGCATTCTTTTGTTATGAATATCCAGTTCCACTTGGTTATGTTTTTTCAAACAATAATGTCAAACTGTTGTTAAAAAAATTGGTGAAACTCAAATCTGTCATTTTACCCTCATTTCTTGAAAAATTGTATTGTTTTCTGAAAAACTGTTTCATATATCTGAAATCATCACTCATCAGTAATCTTCAGCAGCAAAGATATTTGAATTCGTCCCAATTTGTATACATGGCATTCAATAATCCAAGGTGAGGTAGTGATTTTCCAGAAATTAAAAAAATGCTCATTATCTCGAAAACAGTGAGATTTTTACTAAGGTAAAATTTCGATATTCTGAACAGTCATGACCTGGTCTATCACCAGTTTGAATATTGTACAAGGTTTACTGGACACCCTGTATAAAACAAAATTGTCTTCATATTGTTTCCAAATCTAGAATAAATATTGCAACATCAATATTCCTCTTATATCGATTATTGGGATAAAGAACTATATTGTATATCCCATTTTGATGGCAGACTAGTTGAATATTATTCCACCAATATTCAACATATCATATTAACCTTATATTGGGTCAATAGTGGTTCAATAACATTTACCAATATCTAATGAACAATATTGTCTGCATAATGCTTCCAAAATCTAGAATAAATAATGCAATTCCAATATTCCTCTCATATCGTTGCTAGGGACGAAGAGCAATTTTATGTATCCAAGTTTGACAGCACATTGGTTGAGTATTATTTCACAAATATTCAACAAGTTATATCAACTCATTTTGATTAAAATTATTACGACAACCTCACGCTAATATTGTATTGTTCAAGGCCAAATTTAAAAGTGTCAAGTGGATATAAAAAATCATTTAGGCAGATATAAACAATATCTATGGTCATATCGATTAAAATCTTAATTGTTCACCTTCGGAATAATTTTCAACGTCGTATGACGGGTCTTCATCTTCCACTGAGTCGGTTTCTTCAAGAATTAAATTTAAATTTGGTAATTGATGCGAACATGTTCAGTACAGCATTTACTATCACCCACATATCATCCAACCATACTCCAATGTGTTAAATGTTGGAGGTACTTTCTGACATTATTTCTTCAAATATTGTAGATGTAATGAGCTCAAGAGTTGTTGGTACAGCTCAGTCTTGCACGGTGGTGGTGAACTTGCGTCAAAAGCCTTGTAGCTGCTGACAAACAGTTGAAACCTTCCATCATATACGTAATTAGATTTTTTGGCATTACACATATGCCTATGGATGTATCTGCTAGGGCAGTAATTGTTGTCTGCTGATGAGTGAACGCAGTTCCAACGTCTGCCTTGATAAATATAAGCTTCTAAGACCACAGTAAATAAAATAATATATTGATCGCAAACCTGGTCAATTACTTTCAAAATTAATTTTTTTTGGCACCTTCAAAACCGTCTGCCTCGATGTTGGATGCGCGAAAATGGTCTGCCATTGTTGTTTTTCAATATTAGTAACACTATATTCTAATATTTCCAGATGGCAGACGTGGACAGATACATTTATAATTATTAGTAAAATTTTGATACCTGTCGCACCTAATCACCAGCCGCGCCAGACGCCCTGGGCTTTGTGAGTCCCCACCTTATATATGGTAGATATAGGAGACTCACTGTGCAAAAATTCAGGTATGGTCAATTACATACAGGTAGCCGCCACTGGCTCTTAAACTATTAGGAGCTAGGACGTTTTAGTTTGAAATTCATTCAGCTGTAAAACTTCCCTTTGACACTTAAAAAGGTCAAATCTGGATAGCATGTAATAATGTGCCAACTTTTTCCTAATAATGAATGAATGGGAAAATAGCCACAGTCAACACCGCCAAAAGAGTAAACGAGGAGTTCCTCAAAGAAAAAATAGAAGTTGCCGATATGCCCTTCGAAAACGCATGTTGATTTTTTTTTAATCAAGTGAATTGAATCTAATGCCGAATAATACGTTGAAGGAGCTAGGATCGAGGCAAAATACATCATGCCATCATTGAATCAGTTTATAAAGCTTCAGCGGATTCATGTCTGGACAGAATCCTTGGAGCTCATCAAAAAATACGGCACATATTGTCTTTCTCATTGGTTGTCATGTTTTATTTTTTAACCACCGCAATTCCTTGAGTGGGCACTTAATCTCACTAACAAATTCAGCTTCGTTTAATTGATTAGACGTTTTTCCTACTAACTGTACAATAGTCAACGACCTAACCAAACTAATCTTATTATATTGCTCTAATTATATCTCACATTATAAATCTGACATTCTGTTTTGCTAGGGCGATAAGAAAAGGGACTCGACGGTACCAAACGAGATAGTCACGTGTACCAACTGCGGACCAAATCCATGCACACACGCGGCGAACAACGGCTGTGCAGAGGTAAATAAACCTTCATTTATGGTAGGTTATGATTTTATGTTGACTGTCAATATTGTATGGCGTGTAGTAGAGAATGATATGGTACTTTCACTCGAATCAATTTATTGTTATATTCTCGACCGAGATGTAATGTTTCAAGATATTCATACATCTATTTTCTACAGGAAACCATCCATTTCATATTTTGAATGCCACAAGGAACTTATAAAGTAATAACTCCTGTGGAAGTCCTTTTTTATTTCTCTTCACTAATTCAAATAAAATGTCTTAAACGCTGATCAAAATGAATCATTATAACCTTTCGTAGTGCCATCATGATGTCATGACGTCAACCCAACACCATCAACAATAAAAGAGATAATTTTATAAAAATGTCACAGTGACAAACAAAAATTCTGCATATACCTACCAAAAGCCAAAAGTTGTAAAGCTGTTACTGTCTTTTTAATGCTTCCAAAAGCACACAGGTATATAGAAACCACGGAGAACACAAAAATTTAAGCTTTTTTTTTTGAAGAAACACCTTGTATTTTAAAAATCTGTAAGAAAGAGTACTATTATTATCAGAGTAATATTTTATTTTCATTCGTCAGCGTTATAAAAAGCCGCAAAAAAAGGTTAGAAAAATTGGGAAGAAATCAATTCTCTGTAGGTCCAATACCTAAGTAGGAACATTACTATTTTTTTTTGCATGTACTATTCAGCGTAACCATTCCTTTCTAATGATATAATAGAAAGTAATTTTTTGAAATGAAATACCGAAGAATCCAATTATTATTCTTCAAATAACAACAAACAGACTTAACGCCATACGCAAAAATAACATTGAAGAATAAATATCCTGTAGATTCTAAAACGTAAATGGGAACCTATAATTTATGGTTTTCATTCTGCTTCCAAGGCCTACTCAGTGAATGTCAATGATTTTTTTTTTTGATCTAGATTCTAGTTAGATACCAACTTGTGATATGTCATTAGAAAGGGAACTGAATGCTGAATAACGTGAAGAGAAAAAAATAGGGTTGTCATTTTAAACAAGACAGTTGAGGTTACTTCCAGTCAGACCGGAAGTTAACTTCGTCATCTCAATATGCTCAAACGAAACCCTCATCAAATTAGGAGTACAGCACAGGGTAGAACTTGTCTGGGTACCAGCAGGGGGGTCCTACCAATTATTTTTAGTTGGTAACGTTAACAATCGGTACCCTTCTTTTCCCCTCTGTCATAGTATCTTGTCAATTGTTATTTGATAAAAATATTAGTATCCTGTTAAAAATATTGTCAATTCAAATTGATAAAAAGATTGATAAGTTATCACGAACCGTTTACGTATCGAGAACGATTAACAACCGACCATAACCTACAGGAAGAGGCGGAAAAAAATCCAACCATTATAACAATGAATTTTTCGATACCGAATGCCCAGGCCGAATACAACAAAAGTTGGGAACATCTTACAACTAGATTAATTTGTTTGGGTTATTGGGAAAAATCCGCAGATAAATGGCGAAGGGTTAGATGGGTAATAACATGAAAATTATTTCTATATTTTCATGAATATAACTATCCACAGGTTTTAGTTGATTGGGTTTCGTCAATAAAATCGAAATATAGGAAAATTAAAAATGATTTGGAAAAAACTGGAGGAGGTCCATTTACTAATATACAACTCAATCCTCAAGAAGAAAGGTTGATATCCTTCGAGATATTCGAAGTTTCCTGTTTGCCTCCATTTGAAATTGTCTTATATTTACAGGTAACATTATTGAAAAGAATAGCTCATTAAAAAAATTAAACGGTACAAAGTCCCGATCAAACCAAAGCAATCTCATTTAATGTCAAATTGAATTGGTAATTCCCGAGAATTGCCGAATGTTTTATCAAACACTCAGCAGAGTCGCAAAATTTTATCGTATTGATACGATACACATTTATCAAAAATTAACAAACGATAGTTCATTATTTAGTGGGATCCCACTGCAGGTCACAAAAGCATCCAGAAGAATGAGAGGATGGGTGCCATAGCAAAAGCGGGAGCATCAAGAATTCTCATTGGACTAGAACCAATCTGATGAACCCCATTTGACGACATGGCACTGCCACCTGAGAAAACATCTGCATCTCCACACTATATGTATAGGTTATGTGAAGTGGAGGACGAACAGCCACCCACATATTATTTGAATGCGAAACTCCTGCTTGTAAAATTTTTGAAAATTTTATTTCCTTCAACCGATTGCACCCCTACGCGCAACCCTCAGAAGTCTTCGAGAGACTTGTGTGAGCTTGTGCAGAAAGGTATCATCCCACAGGAATACCTGGAGAGAAATCTCTAGGAGTTTATCAGAAGATCCGAAGTTCTCACGAGATAGACCTGACTGCTATTTGGAGCGATGGCCCGCCTCACCGAACAATAATAATAATAATCGCATAGAGTATTCAATTGATTTTGTTTAAGCAAATATCAAACGAGAATTCTACAAAGTTAAAAGAAAATGAATCTGCCAAATATGACGTCTGCGATAATTTTTTTGGACTTCCTGTTTGATAGGAAATTACACAAATTATTGATTTGTTAGTAGAATACTCTGTTTAATATGACATCGCCAAACTTCTGAGAAAATTCTGAACTTTTTCTTACTATTTAAGAGAGTTCTCAAAGCTGTTTGATTGATGGAGAGCTTAGTTTTGTTTTGAATCTAGAGTAATGCGATTAACTGAGAATCATCATCAACATAAAATTAATAGGAAAATACAAAATAGACCATCAACCAACAAACTCAATAACGGAGTGCTTTCTGATCTTTTGAAATGACTTTCTTGCGAAAATGTCGTTTTCGCGTTAAGGATCATTTGTACAGTCAAACGGGCATAAGATTTCCACTTAATTCGGACCTAACCAGGATGTTTTTAATTTTCGAGGTATTTTTGAAAGATATGTAATGTAAGAGTTCGTTTCAGAATTCAAGTAAACATTATCAATTGCGCGCATTCATATTATTAGTGAACGATACATCGAATATGATTTATCATTTTTTAAACAATGTTAGTTCTGCTGAAAGTAACAGTTTATTTATAAATGAACGGATCCAGATATGGGCCTCCGAAGACTTCTTAGAGTTGTTAGCAAGGATGCAACCGGAAGACAAAATAAATTATCTTTGAACAAGAAATATTCACAAGCAAGTCTCATCGCTGGTTCGGGGCTGTTCTGAGACCAAGATTTTTTTTACTATTGATCTGAACGAGTGCTTTACATGCCTTGTTTAAATCCAGGTGCCAACCCTATTGCGGAATGAACGAACCACAGTTGAGGTTCGTTCATCAGATTCTCCTAAGCTGGTGAATAGAATTAGACATCAAATGGAGTCGTTCCGGAGCACCATGACAAGTAACAATAGCGTTCTTGAAACCTTGTATGTCTTCAAGTATACTCATATGAGTGTTCATGCGGAAATCAATAGTAATAATGACAATATTGATTCATGAGAATTTATATAAATACTAGCATATAATTGTAACGATAAAACGAGAAATAATAATATTGGATTCCATTGATTCCATTGATTCCCAACTTGTGAAAGTACCATAAATTCTTATTTAAAAAAACCAATAGTACAACTACCACATCTCATTGCAAACTTTCTCGACTCTACTGTAATAAGTATTGATTTTTTTGGTGTAAATTCGTTTTTCCTCATGGTTTTTTTGGGTGTTTCCAGCTTCCATGGTCTGTCATTGAAAAAAATGCAAATTCAAGGAAATCCATATAGGTGTATATTTTCATCAATTTACATTATTTTTCAATTTCAGAATAAAGACGGTCAATACATCAAAAAAAAACACTAACGTAATTGCAGTAGATCCATTATTTTAATGAGTTTTATCTACGAGGAAACGAAAATAATACAAATCAAATTTTGAAAGGATGCCATGACAAGAAAAACTCTATTCAACAAATTACAGTTTAACCCATAAAAACAAACGCCCTTAAAAAAACATACATTTCTCAGTGTTGATTGACTTTTCTTTCATTTGGTAGACATTCTTATTTTTCAATGTAAAATTTTTTTTGAAAAAAAAACACTGGATTTAGAATAGAGTTATAAAGGAATAAAATTTGAATAATATGCCATTTCTGAATGATCGGGATTTCATCGAAATCTGTTCAAAAAGACAAGAATCATATTAAAATAAAATTTAAAAAATTTGGAATTTTAGGTTGTTTCCGTTAAACAACATAGGTAAGTACTTATTCTTCACATTTAATTCTTCCATAATTTTTTTATTCATCAACAAATCTCTTGAATCCAGTGGTGTAGTGAGAATTTTGATAAAAGTTCTGAAATTGATTTCTTGATTGATTACACGGCAATTTTTCGAAAAAATTTCCCCTATAACATTTTTATTGATGGTCGCATTTCAGCGTTGTTTTGATATAAACCCTTCAAAACTGTAGTGAATCCAGTCTTACAGTAAGATTTTTTTCTTGACAAATTTCTGGTAATTTTTTTAGATATTTTACCTTGAGAAATAAGAATAATCCCTGAAAATTAAGATTCATCAATAAAATTTGGTATCCTAGTGGAAAAAAAGACATACTGTGATCGGCAGAAAGTTAGACATATTCAGAAGACGTTCATTATAGATTCATCACAAAAATTAATTTTCCAGTAAAACGATTTCCTTCTTCCTTTTCGTATAAGAGGGAGGTGATAAAAAAGAAAAATAGGTTTTTAAATAAAAAAAATAATTTGAAAAGTTTGTTACAACTGAAACACGAAGTAAACAGCCACCTTCTTGAAAAACGAAGAGTCTGCGGTTTTACTAAGGAGTTCACTCTGAAGTTATCTACTTTCTGCAATTGGGAATTCAACATTAGATGTCAGCGCTAAGGTGGCGAAAGGTTGAATCATGTTTGCGTACATTATGCCAACATAAGAACAGAATATCCATTATAATTTGTAACAAATATTTGGTGATTATTCTGTTCTTATTGACACAGCGTACGCGATAGTGGTTCGATCTTTCGCCACATCACACATCACACATCACATCACACATCACACATCGAATGTTAACTTCCCAATAGCACTGTTTGCTACAAAATCAAGAAACCAAGAGACCATTATCCGTAAGAATAATCAAACATGAAAAGTGAATATACTCGAAGTGGAAGACCAAGTTTTTTTGTAAGAATAACACAAAGTCGTCTCCACGTATAGTTTAATCAAAAGATCTGGATAAAGATCCTACTTAAGACATGTTTCGAACATATATACAGGCTGATTCACGGTGGATGGCACATTAGACGTTTCTGGTGAACCAGACAACGGATCACTTTGAAAATTTAATGGAGGGCATGTTCGGACATTCTCTAGCCAACTAAAATATTTTCGACAATGCGGTGTTGCCGCTTCTATTAGAAAGCAGTAGCAACTTTGATTTTTCAAATGGAACACTCTGTATATGGAATCTCCAACAATTGCCCGACAACTTTTCTTGATATTTCCCTATACCTATCTGTTACCGTTTTCGAAATAAAAATTAATTTCAATTTTTTTCTTCGAAAATCATGACTTCTAAAAATGCCGATATCATTTAGTTAAGAAGTACTATGATATCAAAATTTGGTTTGGAGTTAGGTGATACTTGGACACTTCCCACACGTCAGCCTAATCTCCGTTACTTCAATACAGGGTGGTAAAAAAATACAGTTTTTTCGTTTGCTTGAAAAAGTTGCTGAAATTTGATTATTTTAAATGGAACACCCTGTATATTATTAAAAATTCGGAAAGCTGCTGAAATTTGCTTTCTTTCTATGTATATCATACCTATACCTAACTAGTCAAGTTTCGGACTTATGAGCATTTATTTGTGAAAATGTCCCTTCAGAATGGTATTTCCATTCGGTATTTGGTAAGCAGGCCATGATTACTATTTGACAGTAGCGTTGTGACATTCTCCTAATAATATCGACATTTTCGTCACTTCAGAAGTTGCAAATAACTTCAAAACAATGGTACAAAACTATTCAAACGAAATTCTTATGAATTTGTTTATTATTTTTGGACAGTGTGACAAAATTATCAGCAGAACATGTAGAAAGTTCAATGAAATGTATCCGAATCCACCGCCAATGAACCTCAAGAAATTTATACGAATTCAGAACAATTTCAATATGTTTGGATAAACTTTAAAAGAGCACCAAGAAACTTGAAATTGGAAATATTGATATGAATAATTATAAAAAAGTAAAACAATCATATGGAATATTTCAAAATATGTTCGAATCGCTGGCCGTTCACTTCCAAGCACTTTAAAATGCGGGTGTTGACTGCTTTCGTGGTGGCAGATCTGATTTCATTGGGATCCAAATCTTCAAATGTTTGGGCAATCCTTTCTAACAATTCATCTCTCGAACACACGGGTATTTTGTAATCTTTTTCTTTAAACATTCCCCACAAATAAAAATCTAATGGATTAAGATCGGGTGATCTCGCTGGCCAATTCCGTGGTCCCAAGCGCCTTATCCACCGATCGTCAAATAGTCTTTCCAGTTCTGCGCTCACTTCTCTTGTGCAATGTGCAGGAGCTCCGTCTAGTTGGTACCAACAGTTTCGATATTCTTCGAGTGGCAGATTATCCACGAAACTCTATACAGTATTCTCCAAAATATTCAGGTAGCTTCTGGATGTTAATGACTCCTCGTATATCACGTACCTCAATTTGTTGTCCATCAACATGCAGAAGACATTAAAACAAAAATTTTCTTGAAATCCGGCTTCTTTTGTGACGTGAGGATTTTCACTGGACCAATTATGACGATTTTTTCTATTGAAAATCCCTTCTCTCGAAAATTTCGATTCATCAGTCTAAATAATTTTATTTAAAAAAAGTGGATCTTCTTGAATGCGTGTCAACAATATTTCACAAAATTCTACTCTCTGTTGAGGGTCTTGAGGCTTCATTGCTTGAATTTTGGTGAATTTATAATCATGCATTTTATGTCTTCGCAAGATTCTTTGAACCGATCAATATTTTATACCCAAATCTTCTTCAGCACTTCTTATCGATGACTCGGGAAATGCGTGAAAATATGCTAAGACATTAATCTGGTTGTCTTCAGAAGTCACGGGTCGAGGCAAGTGCATTGAAATTGTTCTGAATTCGTATAAATTTCTTGAGGTTCATTGGCGGTAGATTCGGATACATTTCATTGAACTTTCTACATGTTCTGCTGATAATTTTATCACACTGTCCAAAAATAATAAACAAATTCATAAGAACTTCGTTTGAATAGTTTTGTTCCATCGTTTTGAAGGTATTTGCAACTTCTGAAGTGACGAAAATGTCGATATTATTAGGAGAATGTCACAACGCTACTGTCAAATAGTAATCATGGCCTGCTTACCAAATACCGAATGGAAATACCATTCTGAAGGGATATTTTCACAAATAAATGCTCATAAGTCCGAAACTTGACTAGTTAGGTATAGGTATGATATACATGTGGGAAGTTGAATTTTAATTCTTTCATTTTTAATTTTTACACATATTTTATTATTTGTATTGTTTACGTTTTTCATATCAACATTCAGAGAGAATCACCTGGTATACGGTCTAATTGAGGTTTCCAGGGATTCGGGTACATGATTGGTAATTTTGAGCAATTTTGACGTTAACTGAATTTTTTGAGGAAATAAGACGTATTCCTTTATATAATCAAATATTATCTTAGACGAAAAGACGTAGTCGAGCCGCGACTGATATATGCTGAAGATTCCCGAGACACCAATAGAGCGAATTTCTGAAATACATACGCAGAATATTGTGACGTACAATTTTGATAATCTGTCACTGTTCCTGAAAATTGGATATTTTCTTCATTAAACTTGTTCATCCACCCCTTGGAATATCATTCACCTAGACATTCGAATAAAAACCTACATACATAGAAAGAAAGCAAATTTCAGCAGCTTTCAGAATTTTCAATAATATACAGGGTATTCTATTCAAAATAATCAAATTTCAGCAACTTTTTCAAGCAAACGAAAAAACTGTATTTTTTTACCACCCTGTATTGAAGTAACGGAGATTAGGCTGTGGGAATTGTCCAAGTATCACCTAACTCCAAACCAAATTTCGATATCATAGTACTTCTTAACTAAAAGATATCGGCATTTTTAGAAGTCATGATTTTCGAAGAAAAAAATTGAAATTAATTTTTATTTCGAAAACGGTAACAGATAGGTATAGGGAAATATCAAGAAAAGTTGTCGGGCAATTGTTGGAGATTCCAAAAATAATATTATATACAGAGTGTTCCATTTGAAAAATCAAAGTTGCTACTGCTTTCTAATAGAAGCGGCAACACCGCATTGTCGAAAATATTTTAGTTTGCTAGAGAATGTCCGAATATGCCCTCCATTAAATTTTCAAAGTGATCCGTTGTCTGGTTCACCAGAAACGTCTAATGTGCCATCCACCGTGAATCAGCCTGTATGTTCATCTTCAGTTCAAAGTATGCTGGAATAATGTTATGGTTAACAAAGTGTATGACAAATTTTTACAAAGAGTATACTTACATTGAGTGGAGTGGAAAAATATTCAAATTTAAACAATAGGGGCTCATACTACTCGTGGTGTTAATGCCATTTTTATGAAATAAGAGTTAGACCCCCAGAAAATCAAAGCGACGGACATTTCAAAAGTTACCTTGTATATAAAGTTAGCAAAGCCACTTGCCTGAAAACCGATGAGACCTATTCCAGTAATTGTCGAATAATTGTCGAGAATTTGTCGTGAACTTTATATTAGCACTGCTACCAATATAACTAAACAAATGAACATCACATTTCATCACTGTGCAATTGTCGAGTAATAGTCGAAGTCTATTTGACGAAAAAAAATCCAGAAAATCTTTTCTTCGTAGCAATTAGATGTTATTTTTTATGGGAATTATTGGTAAACCCGGAAATTTCACGTTATTGACAACACCGCATGAAAATACGACCAATTATGCTCTATTCATTAAACGACTGTGAAACATATATTGATACTGCATTTTTTTCTGAACAAATGGAAAATTTAAAAATAGAGAAATTCAGTTTTCTATACAGATAAGCTCATGTAGTTGATTTATTTTGGTTGGCTCCATAATTCACTAAACAATTGGCAAATGACGAAAACACACTGAACGCTACACTACGAGCTCGGTCTTAGCTTTTGTTTTGACATGGATTGATAATTGAAAGATTTGTTGCAGACATTAGTTATTGTCTGCAGAGACCTACCCTATACTGATGAGGGACAACACCCCGAAATCGATCTATAGGTGGTCGAAATGTTTCAGTTAACATTTCCATGTAACATGTAACTAGCAATTGCAGAGATAGCCTTGTAGGAACTCTGCACGGCAATTTATTGGATGTAATTCAACGTTCGCCGTGGTATTAGCCAGGAAAGTAGTTGTTTTCTGATGGATTTTCAATTTTACCTTTTGTATAGGATTATGGCAATGAGCACCGTCCTGGTAGGGCAGGATACCTTGTTTCTTTCTTGACAAGCGCTCGTTGTAAACAATGCAGATTTCTTCATTTAGATTTATTATTTTTAATTTGAATTTTTAGGATTATCAACATTTATTACAAGTATTTGAAAAAAAAACAAATACATAGCAAAATGTTCTGATACTCTCACTGTAAATTTTTTTCAAAATGTTGGCTACGTTCCATGCATAATTGCACCCTTCTGCTGCTCGAACTGCTCTAGTTAACTCTGCTGGACTGATATTATTGAAAGCTGCGATAACTTTTTGTTGTAGTTTCTCGCGTGTCTCACTAGGAGTTGCATATTCTTCAATTTTTATTGTTCCCCATAATTAACAATCCAAGGGGGTAAAGTCTGTTGACCTAGGTGATGGGACCATGTGTAAAAATCAGTTTATTTCTATAAGTATTATTCAGGTAATTGATAACCATTCCATGACGATGAAGGGTGCACCGTCCTGTTGAGAAAAGTAATTTTGCAAAAGCAATGGAAGATCGTCAATGACTGGCTCGATAGCATCCCGGAGGAACGTTAGGTACATCGCTTCAGTGAGCGATCCATAAAAAAATGGCCAAATGAAGCGATCTTTAAGTAAATCCGAACATTTCTTTGGGATTTCCTTGATGTAGAAGCCTTGGATTCTGCTTTGCACATTATCCAGTATCATTCCTATTGAACTGTTATCTATTGGTGAATCTTGTTTCATCTGAGTATAAAATTCTCAAAGGAAATTGTGCGAACATTATGACTAAACCATTGACAGTATCAAGTCTTCTTTCATCGTCTCTATAGGATATTTATACGAGCGAAATGCTTTTTCAAAATTCTCTGTACAGTCGATTGACTTGCGTCACATTCATTAGCTGATTCTCGTTTTGAAGAAGTCGGATTTACCTCTACATATCCTAGAACGTCTATCTCTTTATCTTCGCTGACTAATTACATTTAGATTTCGATTTCGAATACGTCGGTTGTTTGGCTCTTGTCTGAACTGACGTTCAAGTTTCACGAAGTATGTCCTACACGGATGTCTTATACCAGAAAACTTCCGTCTGTATAAATTTGATGCAGCCGTAGAGTTCTTCAGACACTCACCGTAAATTAAAAACATTTAAATTTTTTCATTCTGTTATTTCGTATTGATACTTATTTGACAGTAGATATTCATTTACTATTTTATCCAAAGGCGACTTTGACAAGATTTGGAGTTGACGATGGAAACACATTCCTTTATTGAAACAGATGAAACACTTTCAGAGTCTGTAAAAAATGGATAGTGTTATTTGTGTTTCTATCAACTATAATGGGTCCATCATGGGAATACTTGTAATTCGTCTTTTTAAAGACGAATTCCTTTCAAAATGTGAATTGTAAACGTAATGAAATATCTGCTGGTAGCAAACCAGAATTTTCATTACATTTTTCTGGAGTATGTCTATTAGATTATTGCCAATCATTCTCATTGGTTATAGTAAGTGGAATTTCAAATATGTTATTATTTGGGTTTTCAATCAGGCCACAATACTTTTTGGTACATTTTTTTACAATGGTGATGAATCTAAAAATAATTGAAAGATATTCAAAGTGTGGTAACATTCGATTCTTTTCCTTCGAAAAAATCTATTGCACGGGGTGACCCATAGAGATACAAATTTAAAAAACATGAGAAAACCGAAAATTTGAATTTGCCACATTCTAACCCCGGCTGGTGGCAAAGAATTGTAATTAAAATGCTAATCTTATTTTCTCGGACAACATGGCAACGGAGAGGAACGTTTCGCAGGTAGAAAATCATCATCACTCAAAAATATATATAAAGAAAATTGAATAAAAAAATTAGCTTATCATATTCAGAATTTGCTCTGGATTTAAAAAATGTGGAAATGTATGAGTTGTTCTATTTGAAAAACTAGAACTAGGGCCGTTTCTGGTGATACCGGAAGTGCTACAGAATTCATTTTAGTCTCAAAAAATAACATTTTAGTTGTTCAATAGCCTCCTAAATTTTCGTGCTTGGAATCGGATGAAAAATCAGCATTTGTGGTAGTTGAACTATTGGTACTGTAACTGACTTTATATACATTTCACCAATTTCCATTTTACAAAAATCTAACCTTGAGTAGGCATGTGTCTTGCAGGTGAGAAAAAAGGAACCGCCGCACCCGATCCGAGTGGCGAAAACCATCGACGTCATCGCCAGGATAACCTTTCCGACGGCGTACGCAGTTTTCCTCGTGTTTTTCTTCTACCACTACAAGAGCTTCAAAAACGTCTCGCACGACGAATGAGAGGAAAAGCCCGTGACACGAAACGTTGAAAATTAATACAAAACGTACATATCAAGCAATGCTTATGAATTTGCAGTGATTTAAACACGAGTGCAGCAAAAACTCGGTTTGGGTAGTGTAGTAAGTAGTTTTTTTCGATTTCTGAATCGATAATAATTTTTGCAATTTTTGCATCATGGTTCGCAAAACGTGTAGCTGTATCAGCACTGTATATAACGAGAAAATATTTTCCAGAATAGTTTATGTATACCACACGCTCGTATTATAGCTACCGAGTGTCCCTGATTATATTTCACGAACAAAATTTGGATAACTGACATTTAAAAAAAACACTGATCTTCATATTTCTCCTATCTTGTAATAGCCCAGAAAGCAGGAGTTTCAACCTTATTCTAAAACCAATAGTGATGATTCTTGGCACACGAGCAGTTTTTGAGCAGTACTTTGAGAAAAAATTGTATTTGTATTTTGAGAAAAATTCCCGGGAAAACTCGGAAAATCGGTTTTTCATTAATAACTTGGAAGGGGTTAAAATTTCGATACTTGAAGAACGTGAAAATCTTCATGAAAAAGTTTCAACATGTTTCCGAAAATGCTTCCTGTGAGAGATAATGTGGTATAATTGATCTTTTCAGATTTCCACGCGAACAACTAGGGGTATCATAAGATTTTCCCCGACGCTCGAGTAAAATCTCTTTATTTCCCTTGTTTTTGGTCGAAAATTCATAAACTAAACGGTATTTTGAAGGAAATTCCTTCAATAATGATCATATACCCATTTGAGTTGGCCCACGTTATATTTTTTCAGAAATTTGTCCCAGGGTAACAAAATAAAAGTACCTCGTGAACTATTTTTTTTATTTATTTAAACACATAATTAGACTCTATTTACCAAAATTGTATAGATAAAAACCAATAAATTTATACAAATTGAGAACAAATAGAAAAACGTAAACGAATACAGAACATACAAAAAAAAACAGTTTTGAAGTCTACCACTGGGTAACATCGCCTTTATTATTCAAAACTGCAGAAATTCTTTGTGGCATAGAGAGATTCACTAAGAATTCACAAAGTTGAGGTGAAAATGAATCCCATATCTCCTGAAGCCTTTCCTTTAATTCAGGGATTGTTCTGGCAGGATGTGTGCGTAACACTTTTTTCATCGCATGCCACAATGTTTCGATCGGAGATAAATCGGGACTACTAGAAACCCATTCCAAAAGTGGTATGTTATAGTCTACCATCTATTTGAGAGCTTTTTTTGAAGTGTGGCATCCGGCGCCATCCTGTTGGAACACAAAATCTTGCCCTGATGTTAAATATTCTTTTATGACTGGCAACAGCGATTCTTCTATGTCCAAATATTTTACAGTATTCACAATTCCTTGGATAAAATGGAGTTTTCCTACCCCTTTGGCTGACATGCTGCCCCACACCATGACTGACGCAGGAAATTTGACTTTTTTTTAAACAGTCCGGATGGAAGGCTTCATGTTTTTTGCGAATAACTCTACTTCTACTGTCCCCAACACACACTTCAAATCGGGACTCATCGCTCCACTGTACTGCACGCCATTTTAGAGATGTCCAAGATCTATGTTCTTCAGCCCATCTTACCCTGTTTTTCTTTCGCTGTGTCGTTAACAGTGGCTTTTCTTTGGCCTAAAACAAATATGTCAATTGTAAACAATTTTGCAGAAAAAATATTTATCCAGTATCAACTTCATTATTTTTTATCATAAAAAATGTTACCTTGTAAGTGCCAAATCCCAGTTTGTGGGCCTCCCGGTGGCATGTGGATCTCGAAATGCGCCTTTCAATAGCATCACTCCATAGAGCACTTAGCTGTAAATAATTGGAACGTCGATTCTTTTCGATAATTCTTCGTAGCGCTCTTCTATTTGCATCTGTAATATTGATTTTTCTCACATATCAAGGCTTTGTATTGACTGAACCGGTAGTTTTGTATCTTTTAACTATATTTCTAGCACTATATCGCGACAAATCTAACAAAATTGCAATTTCCGAGTTTGATTTTCCAGAATGGGCAAATTTAATAATGATTAAACAAATTTTCAATAATCTTTCCTCTACCCATTTTCACGATAAGAACTAACCTTAAATAGTATATTACATTACTAGTGCGGAAAGTGACATTTTTCACAAGAGTGAGAAATATTGTGGCACGAGGCGTAAGCCGAGTGCGGCAATCACACGAGTGTGAAAAATCACTTTCGCACGAGTAATGTACACTATTTTTCCTACGACCACATAATAATTTTACCAAATTATGTATAAAAATATTATAATTAAAGACGACATAGTAAAATATTTTCTTTATGATATAATACCGACGAGATCAAAATCATAATTAGACATCTTTTATTTTTGATAATTACTAATCAAGATACAATCTAATACAATATATTTTCTTGTCATATGTGTCCAATACCTCAGTTGGTAAGCAGCGGGACTCGACGTGACTTCTGACGAATGGTACCCGGGTTCGATCCTCGTCCGCGGAATCTTTTTTTTAAGATGATGAATGAAATTACACTTCTCAAATAGATTGCTTCAAGATTTTGTTGGTAGCATTTTAGATAGTATATATATACTGATTTTTAGATAGTATCAGTTGGTAGAGTTTCGGCCTTCTGATTGAAAAAAAAAAGAATCTTTTCAAATAGATTTCTCCAAATTTACATATTAAATAAGTAAATCAAAATTGAAATTATATATTTGACAACTAGACTTCGGTAAATCTTAATAGAAATTATGCATTTGACAACTTATCCGCAAGCGTGCGAAATACTTTCCGCACGCTTGCGGAAAGTATTTCGCACGCTTGTGGATATGAACCACTTTCCGCTGGACTGTACGGTGCGATATACGTTAGTTTCCTATGTGGTCGTAGGAAAATGTATAAAATATACTCTGACAGTTCCTTAGTGCTTTGTCTTTGCTTAAATATTCCAAAGCCACCGTCGATATATGTTTATTTTGTAACACAAGTCAAATGGGGTTGATTAAAAACTAATAGAAACTTTCTATTTCGGAACATTTTTTATTTTTCTCTAGAAATTCTAAAAGGAAATAATGAAGTGGGAGTTTTTCTATTTGATTATATTAAAAATATACCATTTTCTTACATTATGACCTAAAGTATCATGTATTATTTATTATTATATCATGGCGCTTAAAAAATTAAGATTTCAATAGTTGGGCCAACTGAAATGGGAAGGGACTCGTATTTATAGCTGGCGGGTATCGGCAAATATGGGTTGTATTTGGCATTCGAAGGTGAAATAAAGATCTTTGATAAATGAACAATGTAATTTTACTAATTTTTTACTTTTCATATCTTGGGCCTAACATATCAAGTTTTTCTGCACCAGTTGTTTTTTAGTTAGCTCATTTTTCATGGCTGACGTTTTTACAATCGACGTAAAAATATCAAAGTAGAGATTTCTGAAAAAGCGAAGTTATTATATTGCCAAAACCCTGTACTTTCAGAATATGTATCTGAAAACCTCTGATAACAAAGTTTTCATTCATAATTTTCAACACCTTCCAAGTTATTGATGGAATACCGATTTTCCCGGGAATTTCCCCCACTTGCCATAGGTGCACGCGTACAGAACAATTCTTTTTCCCAAAGTACTCTTCAACAACTGACCGTTCACCAAAAATTATTTCTATTGGTTTTATTGTCAGGTTTTAGTAACATTTTGGTTATAGCGCCTGGACTATTATCTTATAACCCAAAAATTGTCCGTAAAAGTGAATCTAGAACACCCGGAATATAGTTATATAGTTGTCTTTGAGGATCGGTCGCAACGAAAATTGTAATATTTGATTGTGATATTGTGATATTGAGTCTCGAAATGACATTTGTTATTATTTAGATCGTAAAAAGTATCACCGAAATGTACTCAATATAGGAAACTTTCATTCATTGAATATGTTTTTCTCATAACATTGGAGCTCTGGACCTCTGGAATGCAACAGCATAGCCACAAACGTCTCTGGAGGTATACAGGGGAGACGAAAATCTTGGGTAAGAAAAGGTATAATCGGAAAAATTAATTACCATTAAAAAATAGTGGCCTTCTTTGCAGAAAACGGTTTTGTTTTTCCATATATAAGATTGTGACTTACTGAATATTTCAAAATATATATTTCATGAATAAACAAACATAATAATAATAATACCGTACAGTTTATATACAGTGTCACCGTTAAAGTCCGCATCATATGGGATTTTTTTTTATTAGTCAGTTATTGCAAATTTAGAGTTCGTGAACAGTTTGTGCTTTGAAAATTATGCAAAATGACTTTTACGATGTCTTCCTATTCATCGGCTACACCTGTCAAATATGACATTTTTTCTAAAAAATTACTAAATGTCAGGTAATTTCTCAATATTTCGAGAAATATTATATGAAAAAGTTGTTTATTTTTAGATTTCCTACCCACCTACCAAATTTGAACCAGTTTGAACAACTTTGATTTTTTTCTCGTTTTCTTAACCTTACAATTTTTCAGCTAATTTAAATTTAGCCAAATCTGAAAAACCAGTTGAGATGTAATACACACATCTGCTGAAAGAATTTTTTTCTGATTAAAGTGTTTCTAATTGGATATTTTCAAATAAATACAAATATGCTGAAAGAATTATGTCTAATACTTGATGCAAAGTGGCTCTAGTTTCAACATAGCAAAATTCACTTTAATAATTTTTATCACATGAAGACATTTCAGATAAGTGCTATAACTCTAGAAATATCAAATCAATTTGCCGTTCAAATTCTTGCTAAATCAATTTCATACAATTATTCTCTGAACTTATACTCAAAAATTAATCATCAATCAAGGTGCTGTTGAAATGGGAAGTTTGCTATGGAAACAATAGAAGTGAATGTTATGGAAATTGATATAAAGTGTTTGACAGTTTCAAGGTTATGAAACAGTAATTTTTATCAAGTAGTAGATTCAAAATGCTGACTTTGCAGGAAAAAATAGAAATTATACGCATTTGCGGTGAAAATACAAGTCATAGACAAGTTGCGAATATTTTCAATGGACGGCATCCTGAAAGAAATATTCACCAGTCTACTGTGAGCAGGATTATCTCAAAGTTCGAATCGACGGGTTCAGTACAAAATACTTTCAAAAGACCTCATAATCCAAGAGTTTATGATGAAGAAGCTCAATTAAGTGTATGCCTAGATGTGGTAGAGCATGGGCAAACTAGTATAACAGATATTTGTAATAGGACCGGTGCTAAAAGGGAGGCCGTGAGAAAAATATTACACAATAATAAGTTCAAGCCGTTCAAACCAAAATTTATAAACACGTTAAAAGAGCGAGATTTTGACGTACGGTTGGATTTCTCTTTTTGGTTCCAAGGACAACGAGAAGAAAATTCAAATTTTCCTTGTAAAATTTTATGGACAGACGAGGCGACTTTTACGTCGAATGGGGTAGTCAGTTCACAAAACTGTAGGTGGTGGTCAACAGAAAACCCGAAGTTTGTGATAGAATGCCGAGATCAATATTCTTTCAAGACAAATGTGTGGTGCGGTGTGTTAAATAACAGAGTCATTGGCCCATATTTCTTCCGGGAAAATTTAAATTCAGAGAGATACTTGCAGTTTTTAAATGATGAAATACGTCAAGTTTTAGATGAAATGCCCCTTGATTAAAAGACATAACCTATGGTTTCAATGTGACGGAGCGCCATTTCATAATTCGGCAGGAGTTAAAAGATATATCTTGGAAGTATTTCGAGGGAATACAATAGGGCGGAATATGGAACAACCCTGGCCACCTAGGTCGCCAGACCTTACCCCACTAGATTTTTTCCTTTGGGGGTATTTGAATAAAAAAGTCTACAAGCGCAGACCATATCGAGATGTCAACCACCTGGAGACAGTAATTCGAGATTGTGTATTAACTATGTCTCCTCAGTTTTTAACAAACGCTGTCAACGAAGTTTCCAGGCGAACCATTATTTGCATTGAGCGTGATGGAAGACATACCGAAATGTTATAATTGATATCCAACCCACGTTGTACATTCTTATCATTTGAATCGCCTTATAATAATTAATAAATGTTTATTGTGAAATAATTGTTCATTTTTCTATTACTACAATTCTTTTCAGAGCATGCCAGAGCAACTTGATTCATTTGTAAGTATTACTTCGGAGAATAATTTTTGAAGATTGACTTAGCAACTTTAGGTCTATTGATTTGGAAATGGATTCGAAAATTCAGAAATAGAGCCACTTTGCATCAAGTATTAGACATAATTCTTTCAGCATATTTGTATTTATTTGAAAATATCCAATTAGAAACAATTTAATCAGAAAAAAATTCTTTCAGCAGATGTGTGTATTACATCTCAACTGGTTTTTCAGATTTGACTAAATTTAAATTAGCTGAAAAATTGTAAGGTTAAGAAAACGAGAAAAAAATCAAAGTTGTTCATACTGGTTCAAATTTGGTAGGTGGGTAGGAAATCTAAAAATAAACAACTTTTTCATATAATATTTCTCGAAATATTGAGAAATTACCTGACATTTAGTAATTTTTTAGAAAAAATGTCATATTTGACAGGTGTAGCCGATGAATAGGAAGACATCGTAAAAGTCATTTTGCATAATTTTCAAAGCACAAACTGTTCACGAACTCTAAATTTGCAATAACTGACTAATAAAAAAAAATCCCATATGATGCTGACTTTAACGGTGACACTGTACATATAAACAGTCTATTTCTATAAGTATTCAAATCATGAAAATAAATACCGGGTATTTAAAGCATGGTTGAAAGTTTGTTTTATCTAACCCTAAAGAGTGGATTCAACTAACCTATCCTTAGTTGATTTGTGATTTTCATGATATTGTTGAAATGAAGGATGTTTCATTTACATATCCTATCCACATTTTGAGACGTACTTTTTTTATTCCAAGTAGGAATAAAATATTTCTACTGTTAGCGATATTTCTCATATACAAAAATTAAAGTGTTTTCTTCTAGAAAGATAATGTTTATAGTTCACGAAAGCGTGGAAGGGCCACAATGAATTTTATTTTCATTTCAAAGCTTTCAACTTAGATTTTAAAATTCCATGGTGTATCTCTTGATTTCGACTAGATCTCAGAATACCCACTCAGATCTCGGAATTCCGTCTTAGATCTCTGAATTCCGACATAGAACTTAGAATTCTGACCTAAATCTCTGAATTTCGACTTAAATCTCGGAATTTCGACTCACATTTCGTAATTCCGGATTCCATCTCGGAATTCCTAGATTGCGGAAGTTCGAAGTATATCTCAGAATTCCGACTCAGATCTCTGAATTCCGTTAGATCTCTGAATTCCAACATAGATCTCAGAATTCTGACTTAGATTTCTAAATTCCGAAGTAGATTTCCAAATTGCGACTTAGATATCTGAATTCCGATTTAGACCTCAGAATTCCGTCCAAGATTTCTAAACTCCAACTCAGATCTCGGAATTCCAGATAAGATTTCAGAAGTGTGAAGTATATCCCAGAATTCCGACTCAGATTTCAGAATTCCGAATTTATCTCTTGGAATTCCAACAGATCTTCAAATTCCGACATCGATCTCAGAATTCCGAAATATATCTCAAAATTCCGACACAGATCTCAGAATTTCAACTAGATTTCACAATTCCGAGTTGGATCTTCCAAATCCGTTTCAGATCTTGGAATTCCGACATAGATCTCAGAATTGCGACTTTGAACTCAGAATTTAGAATTAGATCTCCGGGCTCCGAGTTAGATTTCAAAATTCTGAGGTACATCGCAGAATTTCGACTCATGTCTCTGAATTCTGAAGTAGATCTCAGAGTTCCGACTTAGGTTTCTGAACTCCGACGTAAGTAGATCTCAAAATTACGAATTAGATTTTGGAATGCCGACTTTGATCTTAGAATTCCAACTTAGATCTCGGAATTTCGACTCATATCTCGAAATTCCTCAGATTCTGACTACGATTTAGAAAACGATAATATATCAGTCTCCGGCCAAATCCACATTTTTATCTCCCATGTATTTTTTAAAAGAGAAACAAAAATATTAAAAATTGCTTCTTCCTTTAAGTGAGTACATTTCGGTGGTTGAAGCTGTATGTGAAAACTGCTTAGAGTCAAAGGAAAACTACGAACAATGTCGCCTTTTGATGTGGTTCTTAGCAGTTTGCAAATGAAAAAGCACCATTAAAGTAGTTGAATCGATGAATGTCTGTGAATGGTCTTCAGGCGTGTCATCATCATTACGATCATAGGTTATATCAGGGTCATTTTATATGTACATGGCGTTCGATTTATCTAGTACTAACGTTGCTAGTGCAAAAACTCGAAAAATATAATAGATATGTGGAAAAAATTAAATAGGAACTCAGAAAAATTGCGTATTTGCAGGGCCTTCAGAATGGTGCCTGGCTAGTCAAATATATTGAAAAGTTTTGGCATTCAATCACCAATCACTTTATTATTGAAACTGTAAAGAATGGTGAGAATATCTTGATTTGGTTTCACACTAGCATTGAAACGGGACAATGAATTTTTCGTTTTTTTCTAGTAGATGTTTAACTTCTCAGCGCCTATTATGGTTTTCGAAGTAGCAATGATGGAACAAGATAAATAAAACAACCTGTATATCAAGTTTCTCAGACATAAAACTCGCTTTCTACACGAAACCAGTTTCTAGTTTGAATATGCAAAATGGACCTTTCCAAGAGATATGAGGTAACACTGAAATTAGAAAGTAAATACGCTAATATCACTCGGGATTTTTTATTCTCTTTTTCTGACCGCTGGTTTATCTACAATCAGAAGAAAAGTGGTTTCGTGACGTCACGTTCATCAAAACTAAACTTGACAACTTTGTTAAAGTTGTGCACCAGATTCTCATTCAAATATAATGTGTCCTATGACAGTTGTCATTTGATACCAGATGGGTTCTTTCGTCTGTTTCACGGTGCGATCAATAAGAATAGTTTGTCTCTGTCTAACTCATTTGCCTACCCATTTGATACAAGTGAAGCAGTTCCATCAGATCTAAACTTCAACGAATACTACCTTGATTTATTTTTTGAGGTTAATGCGGTTTTCGAAAATTTGAGAGCTTTAGTTGTTTGTGTTCTAAAATTTGTTATTAATTCCTGTATCTCCAGTACCTGTATCCCTGCAATAACTGAAGATGTCGAAAAGGTGCTTTGTACCTCGGTAAATTATCCGAACTTCCCTTCACGAAGCCTTGTTCCATATTTTTAATACACAATTACACAAATAAATTCACACCAAATGGTTTATGATAACACGTCACTACACTATTATCGAATTCATCAGTTGAATGTTGATTGTTGAATGTCGATTGTTGAATGTAAATAAAATAAACATTAACCTCACATCTCCATATAACTTTTGACAGTTGAGAACTGTCATTACGATTTGCTGTGTTGTCAATGCTCGTTCTTCATCAAAAGGATGGTCTGTTCAGAAAATTTGAAAGTTACAAATACAATAAAAAATAGCTAATATGTGGATTTTTATCTATAAGTTGATCAAGTGACAATGTATTGATTATTTCTCAACGGCTTATATCATGCTAGAAGTTATATTTTTAAGGAAAACGGTATTGCCTGTTTCGGAACGTGGATTATGGTGGGAGATATTTCCGATGAACGTGACGTCAGCGGCACACTTTCAAATGTGATATTTTTTTTAAATGAAAGAAAAATAATGGAACTTTTTGTTAAATGGACTTTTCAGACTAAAAACTATCGATTTAAAAGAGTTTTATAATTTATTTTCCGTAAATGTAAAGGTCCATTGTTAGCTGTTTCGGGTACCATCATTGAAATAGTTATGCAGTGACGATAATTTTCTTTCATATTCGTGGTAGAATTTCTACTAAGCGAATTCAAACATATTTTTTGGTTCAGTTTCAGTGCTTTCAAATGGTTCGAATTAAATACAGGGTGAACCTGACATGTAGTATCTCAAATAAAAATGTTTTCTGTCTATATTAGGTTGACATAATAATTCATTTCCATCAGAATTAATACTCATGAGGTACTTAAGAAATAATCGAGTATGGCCCATTTCATTAACTTTTTCACAACATATACAATTTTGTAATGACCTCTTAGTAATTGTCCTGTATAATCTTGTCTAATTTGTTATTAATATGATCTATTGAATTATCTAGATAATAATATAGGTAACACATCCAATGAATGATTCTGATTCTAACGATGGACATATTGTGATACTTGCTATCTCACAAATTCAAATATTTAAAAAAAATCAAAATCTCATTTTAGTTGGCATTATAACTACTGTTGAATTCAATGAAATAATTTAGGTAAAATGTTTTTTTTTAATCGGGAATGGATAAAATATTATGAAACCAATGAACTTCATTAAAAATACACCTTTTTAACAACATACAAACAAAATAACACGATTCATTATTTCTTGATTTTAACAGCATTATTTCTGTTTCCTATCGTTCAAGTTGACAGGATATATTCGAGGACTTTTATGACAAAACTAATAGCAGAACCTTGCTCTGAACAGATTAAAACCTCTGTTATGCCAGACCTGTAAAATCATAATATTGTTGTATTCCACACCCTCAGTGTGTAATTATGTTGTGCATAACGTACTTTATTACCGCTATCACTTAAATTTCGGCAATAGTTTGTTTTCCCTATTCATTAATTTAAGCATCCGTATTGGAAAATTGATGGTGGACTGTATGCATTTTTCATTCTTTTTATGGGTCAGCCATAGAAACATATAAATTATTATCTATCAATTGCATAAAGCTAGATGTTGCATGATAAAAAATAAATCATTGTTTTCTCAAGAGATTCCAAGCCTTTTGCTGCTCAAACTAGAACTTACTGGTCCATAAATCATTCATATGACCCTGTTATAATATTCTATATATTTTCTAAATCGTACTATTTCATTTTCTGTGATTATTATTAGTCTAAGATGTACCTGAATTTTCATCTTATCCTCAGTATATATTTTATATATATTATATATTTGTTATCATCCTTCATATATTTTATCTGTTCAAATTATACCATTGTTTATACCAGATGTTTATTGGTTGGTATTTTTTTTTTGTGATATGTTGAGTTTTGGGAGTTTATACACTTTTTCTGTTGAATGTCCAAAATTCATATGTACTTGTTATTCACTGAAATGCAATTATTTTTAGTTTCAACACGATAAATGGCTCAGTTTTCTGATCTCGAAATCAGAAGGAAAAACTTGGTTATTCGAGGGTTAGATATTTTAATTGAAGGTTCTAGGTATACAGGTACGTACCTTAAATTCATGGTAAGAGGTACTTGCAATATTGCTTAAAGTAAAATTACACAAACACAACCAAAGTAACATAAAGTTGAAGATCTTCAATCTTAGAAACTAGTGGAAATGAAATATAATTGATAAGTAGATTATGTTGAATCATATTTTGTCGAAAATGTTTTACATGAAATTCAATACCATTTTATTTATGCAGGCCGTATTTTTATGTCATTCCACTATTATGATACAAAGTTGGTTAAACTGGACAAAAAATTGTTATTTCAGTGAACAATGTAACGATGTTACCAAAACGAAAATGTCACGAACCGTTATCGAAATATAGGGGAAAAAGAGAAATGAAATTTTTAAGAATATGGATTTGAGTAGTCCTTTTCTTCTCGATTCAAGGTATGTATTTTACTCCATTTTCCCCCTAGATTTCATCATTAAGGTCCTAACAATGAAAATCACCCTATTCAGAATTAAAACAGGCCCAATTTTATTTTCCATCGTTTTTGAAAATTTTAATATTGAGAAAGAAAATAAATCTACTTCGAATAAATAACTTCCGATGAAAAATATATATGAGATCAGTTCTTGTTATTTGTTATCTCCATAGTTTTTCATATTATTATTTTTTAAATAATTTCATATTCAATGTAAAATTAATTTTGTCCTCAACTTCATTGATGGTCGAATTTATGGGCACATTGTAGAAAAAAATACCAGGCTAGATGCATATCTGAGCTACAGAAGATACGGACTCCTTAAACTCATTTGTGAAAATACAGGTCCGTATTATAAAAAATTAAGTTGAAGGTGACCCTCGAAGAAGGAAACGTCGTATTGAAAATCAAAATATAGAAAATCAAAGCAAATTTGGATCTGATGAGAAAGTTCCTTAAACACGTTTCCATATTACCGAAAGAAAATAAAAGAATACAAGCCATTTCCCGTAAATTTTGAAAACGGTTCGTGATATTTTTTATTTGGAAAAATCGTTCAGTGAAATAGGAAACTTTTGTCTAATTTAATCAACTTTGTATCATTTCCCTTTTTCGAGATACCAATAAGTTGGTACGTGTTTGTATATTTACAAACATTAAACTGATAAGACCCAAAGAAAATCATCGTTTACAAAACTCCAAAAAAGAAACAGTTTCATGTTATAATGTTGAAAATAACACTGACTCACACCATTCCTTACTCTTGAACAATCGTAGCATGGTAACGAAATAGTTTTTCTTTTATGAAATTCAAAGTACACTCAAAGTTCACATGCAAAGAAAATTCAAAAGGTTAACATTTGTTAAAATCTGAGGTCTCATTTTTCTATATTTATTTGAATTTTCGTGAATTTCCTGGCAAACTGTAGATAAAATAACTCATTATCTATATAGCAATTATAAGATAATCTGATCAGATCAGATTATCTTTTCCACTTGAAGAAGCTGTACAGCGAAACAATTGTCGTGGTTTTCTGAAGCTCTTTATTGAAAATCATTCCAGTTATAATTTCATTATAGATATTAACATGGATTTTCATCAAGTATCGGCTACAACAATTTTAAAAAAGCAACGTATTTCAGCTTGCATATCGAATCTTTTGTTAAAAGCTGTCGTATTGGTAATTAGCCAGGGTTAATATAAAGGTTGTTGTATAAACCTGATTTTAAGACAAACGTTGTTGTCCCAATGTCAGTTTGACAGCTCAGCATAGCAAAGGCAACAATATATTGTTTAGTTTTAATAAACAATTATTGTTACTTCTACAAAAAGAAAAAAAATTAGAAAATGTATTTACTTATGCCAACTTCAAAATCAAATTTCAAAACAAATTCGGCTCTATCATAGCTAACCTCACAATCCATAGTTTTTAGAAAAAAACTTTCTCATGGTATTTTGTATCGCCACCTCTTATAACTGCCTGCATACGTAGGTTTATACTGTCAATGAATTTACAAATAGCATCTTATGGAATATTTTTGAATGGCTAAAGGAAGTTCACTTACTCCAGTTCACTTATTAAGAAATGCTCCAAGGGGTTGAGATCAGGAGAACATGGTGGACACTTCATTTTGTTAGGAAACGAATGGTTCTGAACAAAAATTGGTATTTGGAAAGAGTTTAGCTATACAGGATAACTTAGAATTAGGTTTAAACAACAAACTTTTTATTAACCCTATATAATGATTAATACGCCAGCACTAAACATAAGATTGGATATGCAAGTTGAAATTATTTATTCTATCTAGGATTTGATAAAAAAATTACGAAAATTGTAGTACAAATAAAAAAATTATGAAACCTCAAATTTTATCAAATATTAACTTTTTGCTTTTTTCATTTAAGTGTATATTATCCCTATTGTGATTAGAAATGAAGAATATAGACAAAGAACACCATGATATGATCAATGATACTAAGCATGGAAACACTTCCACTTCATTAATCGTGAAGAAAAATTAGACTACAAGCCCATATAACGGTTTTTGGGGGTCATTTTATACAGCATGAAACATATTCAGAACGATGCTGCTATATGAAAAAATAACTTTAGGCACTATGCCGTCAATTATCCGTGGGACAAATGACTGTAATAATAATAATAGTAATTGTTCATCTGAAGATGTGCTCTACCGACAAAATATTCTTGTAGGGCATTCCTCACGTTGGTGGATTATGAAATAATAATCTCATAGAACCTACTGCCGTACAAAAATAATGAAACCAAAATTCAGGATTTTTTTTTTTATTTTTCGGAAATTGAAAAATTTTCCTGGCTTTTGGTTCCATTATTTTTGTACGGCAGTAGGTTATTATTTCATAATCCACCAACGTGAGGAATGCCGTACAAGAATATTTTGTCGGTAGAGCATCTTCAGATGAAAAATTACTATTATTATTATTACAGCCATTTGTCCCACCAAGAATTGACGGCATAGTGCCTAAAGTTATTTTTTCATATAGCAGCATCGTTCTGAATATGTTTCATGCTGTATAAAATGACCCCCCAAAATCGTTATATGGGCTTGTAGTCTAAATGAGTCTACTACTTCATCTACTTAATTCCACATAAGTGGTAATTTTCAATGCTTATCAATCCTTCTCCATAATAATTTTTGATTTAAGAAAAATAAAGGTACTTTGCTTCTGAAAGTAAATTACATATTTTCTGACAACCCTCATTTATGGCTTAAAAGAATCAGTACCATTGATACAAAATTCCGAGAATGTAGAAGAAAGTCTTATATCATCAAGGAATTCACGAAAATCCATGGTCTTCTTTTATTGGTCGGAGTAACAGAGTGTGATAGATAACTGGTATTTATAGAAGAATAATCAATCAATCAATCAATATATACTTTATTGTATTCATGAAGAAATCATGGTTACAAAGCAGTACAATGTAAAGGTAAACTTACAATAAAAATCAGTATAAACATATAAGGTACAACGATAAAATATTTTAACCGAGTAGAGACAATTAATCTACAAATAACACTCAGGTCAATACATCACTAAAATATTGCGTCAATAAATCATGGTCATAAGGATAAATGTACAACAAAATTTAGTATAAAAACATCTAAGGTTAAAAATTCAAACGAGTAGAGACAATTAATTCCAAAAGATTTAAGTCTTTAATGAGACTTGACGAGGGTAGCAGAAGTCCTACATCTCTGTTTTGTCGAGTATTGTGCGTAGATGAGTGAGAGCCGAACTTAGTTTTATGTTTTTTTATTATCGATGCTGTTTCCAGGATAAACAGGGCAATTACTGTTAATATTTTATTGGATTTGAACAACTCTTTGCAGGAGTCTGGAGGTTTTGCTTTGCACAAGTATCTTAAGGCTCGTTTCTGTAGGATGAGTACACTGTTCAATAAGTAGTTGTTGCAACTTCCCCAAAATGCAATGCCGTAACGGATATGAGATTCGACTAGGGAGTGATAAACCATCCTTGCAGCTGAGAAATTTAATTCTTGTGCAGTAAGCTTCACTGCATAACACCCAGAAGACAGTTTTTTTCTCATTGCGACCACATGATCAACAAATTTTAATTTATTATCTATGTGAATACCCAAATATTTTGTGTTGTTTTTATTTTCAATGATTCCTGATTCTAGGTTTAAGTCATCAAGCTCACATTTAAACGTAATCAAATTTGTTTTATCGATGTTGAATGATAGTTTATTGGAGTCACACCAATTAGTTACCTTCGTTAAATCTTCGTTAACAGCTTCGTTTAATTCGTCAATGTTTTTGTTGTACCATGTAATAGCAGTGTCATCAGCAAATAATGTGAATCTACCTGAGATTTTGATATTAGTTATATCATTAAAATATAGTAAAAACAGAACTGGTCCAAGGACCGAGCCCTGAGGAACCCCGAATGTTATCTGCCCCAGTGAAGAATGGATATTAGTCTTGACAATTTGCTCTCTACCGTGTAAATATGATTCTATCCATTTGTAAGACATACCCCTGAAACCATAGTATTGAATCTTTTTAAGCAATATTCCGTGATCAACGCAGTCGAAAGCTTTCGACAGGTCACAGAACACTGTCGCCACAGCCTCACCCTCGTTTATCACAGTATATATATTAAACAGGAGATCAAAGATAGCATCATTTGAGTTTTTATTGGATTGAAATCCAAACTGGTTATCACTTAAAATTTTATGTTTAGAGAGAAAGCTCAATATTCTCATTTTAACCAATTTTTTTATTAATTTCGCTAACGTTGGTATTAGTGCTATGGGTCGATAATTAGAGGGATTATCCGTATCACCACCTTTGTGTAGTGGAATAATAATGGAAGTTTTAAGTTGATCAGGAAATATCCCTGTTTGGAATGATTGGTTTATTAATTGTACCAAAGCCTCCAGTGCTTCATTAGGTAGATTTTCTATTATACGTATCGATATTCCGTCAATTCCAGAGGATTTTTTAGTTAAAATTTCTGAAATAACCAGTTTCAACTCATAAATGTCAGTGTCATGTAGTACAAATGAATCATTTATTCTGTAGCGTATCATATTGTCAAGTGGATTTATTCCTGATTCAATGTTATCGTGGATTTTTTTAGCAATTGTGCAGAAGTGTTTATTCAAGATATTCGGGGAGATAGGAATTTCATGTCTTCTGGAATTTTTCCCTCTGACATTTTCAGATGACGCTACTGACCATTTCTAAAATTTAGTTCTTTGATGGATGTTAAAAATTATGAAGTTCAGGTTGCTTCAAATTTCAAAACAGGAATTTTCGATATTTTTCCGTGCAAAAACATAAATCTATAATTATCCAACACTAGGCATTGTTAAACTTCAAGGAAAAATTCAATTTTTCATTAAAATGTTGAAACTTTTTAACTTTCAATATGTTGAATAATGATCAAAATATAATAAATATTGAATATCAAAAACATAGCTTTCATTTCAACTAGTTCCTAAGAGATTCGAAAGATATCTTGAAAACCAAGTTCTGAGAAATTTGGGCAGTTGCGGCCAATATTTGGAAACTCCCAAATAATAATAAGAATAACAACTCCATATATTCACGGTATTCGAAAGATAGAAAAACTGTACGAACTCTCTAATTTTATATTACGATATAGAAATGAATATATCTTTGCCAGTATCTGTCGGGTTGTTGAATGTTTTCAAGAGATTTAATGGTGTGATATTATTATTCAAAATTATATAGTCTATAAGCTAATTTCACTTAGATAGCAATCCCTCAACATTCCACGAAGAAAACAATTGTAAACAATTAGATTAATACGTATACTTCAGAAAAATTACACAGATGTAACTTCCATCCTTTATAGGAACGTTACATAAAGCAAAGGAAAATAGTCTTAAAGTTACAGGTCGACAAGCGTAAGGATGCCTCTGAGATGCGCAAACGATAGAAAGCGTGAGTAGATGTGCGACAAAGATCGACTACTGTTTACGGCTGGTTATCATCGGAATGTACAATCGGGAGAGACATTTTTCTGCAACACGTAGGAACGTAGGTTCTTATCTGAATTTTCATTAATTCCTAATGAACTGTTCGAATAATAAAATTGTCTGTGATCACTGGACCGTTTATGAAGATTGCATAATTTTCCCGAAGCCATAAGTGTAAATAAAGTACGACTAGAAAAAGAATGCATCGCCACACAATATCAGAAATAGGTAAATATAATAAAGAACACGAGGAACATACAGAAGTTGACTAACAATATCACATGACCTCTGACCACTGCCAAATCAGCATTGTCCATGGTAACTTTTGATTTTTTGTTTCTCTTTTTATTTGGAGTTGAGAATTGTTTCATTTCACCTTTTTCAATTTTATTCATTTCTGAATTAATTTTCCTAATGCTTCTAACGCAAACTCCCGTTGCGGCAGCAACTCGTTCTTGAACCTTCACAAGAGGAATACTGGTTTCACCTATCATTGCTTCTGCCTGCATAAATTTGATGACATTACTGACAATTTCCCTACTTTGTCCACTCAGAATCTTATTTCTCACTTGACTCTTTGAAGGCATTTTCAAACACAACAAACTACACTATAACCTATCTAATAATATTTCAAAACTATACACAACACAACCACAACACAAGGATTTCAAATTCAACACACAGTCAGAATAACGCCACAATAATTTTATTCCACTGACTGTACACTCACGACGTTAACTGCTTGAATAATGCAGAGCGAGTGAGCTCCTGCCCCACTCCAGGGTTGTGTCTACTGCGCAACCAATTCTCGGAGGCATCCTTACGTTTGTCGACCTGTACAAATTCTCTTCATATACTGACATAGTTCATCTAATGGCAAACTCATTGTATATATGCAGAAATATTTTTCAAAATAATTTATGTTTTTGTATGAATTTGTTAATAGTTGCTTGTCTGTGAAATGGATTGTCCGTGATATTTTTGAACAGATTTCGTCAGAAGGTTATAAGTGCAACCAAAAAAGATCGATAAAAATAAACTTCTAATGTATCAGATTATCTCTTTTGAAAGTTGTTCTTCTGGGGCCCAAAGTATTAGTTTATTACATCAGTGCAAAAAAAAAACAAATAAATAAATCAGTTATTCGTTATTGTAAGGTCAGGATACACCAGTGTAGATCTATTACCGACGTTTCGACTTTTATAAAGTCATCCTCAAGGCACTACAATGAGAATAGCGTGATATTTTTTGGTGAAATGTGTGCACTGTGATGTGACTTGAAACAATCTGCTTCGAGTGACGAATGTTTGAAAAATATCCGGAAAACTCCTTTCGCAAAACGATTATTTATAACGTTGCATGATAAATGCACGGTTAGAGCGGAAAACTGTGATTAATGACTGCGATGCGGCTTTGAACCAATTTTTAATAATGAAAATACTCTTATTATCTTCATATTCGATTGTTGCATTGAATTTGATCTAGTCATAGTTCATAGTTATTACAAGATTAGTCGGAGTTCGATATAATGATCATAGCGAAATATTTAATAGCAACTGTCAGTTACATTTTCCATATTTGGCATGGCTCCAGCAATAATGATCGAAATGCAAAAAAGTTTCGAATAATGTTTTCATAAATCTAAGGTTTATGTACTCATACCCGACAAACCTATAAGAGTTTCAGAAAGTCAATGTGTTTGAATATTAATTTTGTCAGTTTCGGAAGAGTTTAAAGTGGGGAAATCGTTTCAAAATTGTAAAACAGTTGGGAATTTGAATTGTTATTATTATTTTTTTTTATGTTTTGGCATCGACCGCTATGGCCATTAGCCCTGTTACTATCATTATTTAAATTATTGAGATTGCTATTTCGACATTAAAAATTTTCATTAAAGATTGCATGTTGGAAGTTTGCCTTTCAAAATCAAAAACACGCCAAATCTTTCAAATTATTGAATGTTTCAAAATTCCTTTTTTTATTTTTTGGGTAATTGAATTGTTTCAATAGGGTTGAGACTTAATTATGGGTTGTATCGAAGATGTACTAAAATAATATTTATTTATGGTACCAGTGTGTTATGTTGAAAATAAGTCACGCGAGAAAGATTTATATCACTCGGCCTAACGGCCTCGTGATATAAATTCAATGTTTTGTACAACAAGTGCCAGAAATCGTTTTTTTATGAGATAATAATTAATAAGTTTTTTCTACAAACGTCAAAAAATGACAAGGTTCGCGCATTGACAACAGTATGCGAAGTGGCACTTTTTTTCATTTTCATTCGTTACCATGACACCGTGCGCGAAGTAATGTGCGAAATATATTTCGCACACTGCATGTAAACTATATGGGATTTTCTTATTCTAACCTATATGGTCCTCAACTCCTCAATCAAGCAAAAAACAAGAAATAGTTTATTTATTAATGTAGAACAATAATTAAGGCTTTCAAATTGTGAGAGATATTTTTCTGGCTTTATTTGCTTCACACCACTCTTTTAATTGCTGATATGCATTTTCATAATGCCGCCTCGATTTCTCCGGTAAAAGGTTGGAAATTACGGAATTGGCCGCATCTGTCAAGTTAGGTGGGGTACTGCTTAGTTCATCGTCGCTCGAAATTTCCATTCTTTTACAATAATAAATATCACGCACGAAATTGACGCGAATAAAAAGTCACTCCAAAATAATTATCAAGAACTGTCACTTTGAAATAATTGTCAACAAATGCCATTTTATTTCCATAGTTACAGTAATTACTTGATTTGGAAAAATTATTTAAGCCAGTTCAATACTATTTTTCATAGTTATTACTTAGTTTAGAACAATATTTTTGACGTTTGTAGAAAAAAATTTGTTTGCATCTCATGTGCGGAATACTTTGGTAATCTCGATTATTTTTTTTCAGTTCTCGATCACCAAAGTAGCATTTCGCGCACTAGATACAAAAATAACTATTGTTATCAGATCAAAGCTACCCTATATATGTCAGAATGACCTTTTTACATTTTGATCAAATCAAAGTTGGTTGTTTGTTTGGTTGCCACGGGCATGATAGATTGTTAGAAAATCACAGAGATACAACCCAAAGAAGTCCAAGACATTAGAACTACCTGAAATAGAGAAGTTTTTGACAAAGCTCCCGACGACGAGTACTTGTTGATGAAAGTGCTTTGATAACACACTGGTCTGCAATGAAATCCTCCTTTAAAAAATGTTGTCATAAATATGACGATTCAAATATTCTGAATCTTTTCCCGTTGACCGATATTTTCCATCACGTCTAGATTTTTTGATATGATTTTTTTTTTATTTCAAAAAAAAATTATTTTTATTTTTTTGCGCGTCAATGTTACAAACAGTGTATATACAAACAGTGTATGTACAAAATAAGTTTTAGCGAGTTGTAAGAGAAAGAAGGGAAGTGCCGAAGGTGATTTTTATGGTAGTACATACGCGCATGCGCAATATTCGCTGTGACTTCACAACAGTTGGGTAAAAACTTGTCTCTTGATTGTTTACATTTTGTATCAAATATTTTGGTAAGTTTTGCATAACGTTCATGTTCTCTATATTGGTTTTGAGTATTTTATGTGTAGTTTATGTATTTATGAGCAGAGCCAATAAATATAAAATAGATGTTTGAAAATTATTTTAATAACATTTTATGTAATTTTAGGTTATAAAATGCCTCGAACTTGTGAAAATTCTACCGACTGTTTTTGCTACATTTCTGGGGAATTCGTACTAAAAATACAGCGAAATGTCATGACAGATATTGTTAAAACAGCTTATAAGCTATATTTTAGATTTTCTATCGATGAGCTTGATGAGAGTTGGTTGCCAAAAGTATGTTGCAATAGCTGCTCAAGAACGTTGAGAGGTTGGCTTGAAGGAAGCCACAAATCCATGACGTTCACAATGCCAATGATTTGGAGTGAGCCTCAGAATCATGAAAATGATTGTTATTTCTGCATGACATCAACACGAGGATTCTCGAAAAAAAAATTAAAATACAAGATTGTATACCCGAACGTCCCATCTACAAAGAGACCAATTCCTCGTGGTGAAGGAACTTTACATCCAATTCCACCAATTAATGAGAAGGAGGAAAATAAAAATATTTCTGGTCTTCAATCTCAATCGAGTTTTCTTTCTGCCGGTGCATCTTCATCTTCATACACTTTGTCTGGATCTTCCGGTCCATCTAAAGAACCTCATTTACTTAAACAAGGTGACTTAAATGATCTTGTTAGAGACTTGGAACTTTCAAAATCTAAGGCGCAATTACTTGGATCAAGATTAAAACAGTGGACTCTATTGGATAAAAGTACCAGAGTTTCATATTTTCGTACGAGGAAAGAAGATTTTACGAGTTACTTTTGCAAAGAAGATGATTTGGTATATTGTAATGATGCTGCACGGACTCTTCAAGAACTGAGTTTTCCAGAAGATTCTAGTGAATGGAGACTTTTTATTGATGCTTCAAAAATAAGCTTAAAAGCCGTTCTACTCCATAATGGTAATAAATACCCATCTGTGTCCGTTGCACATGCTACAAACATGGAGGAAAATTATGCAAACCTAGAGATATTACTCGAAGAAATTGAATATTCTCAATACTTATGGAATATTTGTGCTGATTTAAAAGTCGTCGATATACTCACTGGATTACAAGGAGGATACACAAAGTTTTGCGAGTGGGTGGGACAGTCGCGCAAGAGAAATACATTACAAAATAAAAACTTGGCCACTAAGAAAGAGTTTAACTCCTGGGCTTAAAAATGTGTCTCAGAAACCTTTAGTGCCAAGTGAGAAATTTTTTCTGCCCCCACTTCGCATAAAGTTGGGACTCATGAAAAACTTTGTGAAAGCTATGAATAAAGATGGTGCAGGTTTTCAATATCTAAAAACAAAATTTCCTCGAATCAGTGACGCAAAATTGACGGAAGGAATTTTTGTAGGTCCGCAGATACGTGAGCTAGTGAAAGATGAAGCTTTTGATTCGAAGTTGAGCGAAGCCGAAAAAAGAGCTTGGGTGACTTTTGTGGAAGTTTGTCATAATTTTCTTGGGAATACAAAAAGTGAGAACTACCGACAATTCATTCGGGAGCTTCTTTCTGCTTATAAAGCTTTAGGGTGCAATATGTCACTCAATATGCATTTTTTGGACTCTCATTTAGATTTCTTTCCTGAGATAACTGACCGATATTTATTCATTTTGTGACTATAATTTAGGATTTTTCACTGTAAAACTTAAACCGTAATATTATTTTATTTCGTTATGATAATTGATACTCTAATAATATTGTTTGTTAATTAAATAAATATTATATTGGAAATCTACGTTGGTACTTAATTGTATGTCACATTCCGTGTTTAGAGCAGAAAATATGATGAATTCATGCATGAAAACAAAAAGGAGAAATTTTTAATGGGGATTAGCGGTGCTTGTAGATGCGATGAATTGGTCAATTTGAAAATAGAAAATCTTCAAGACGAAGGAAAATATTTTCACCTAGTTTTGCCAGACCTTAAAACCAAGAAATCGAGAAGTTTCATCATACTTGAAGAAGGATTTCCAGTCAACCCGATCAATTTGTGTAAAAAATACATGTCATTGAGACCAAAGAATACTAGTTCTAGCCGCTTTTTTGTTTTTTACAAACATGGCAGGTGTACCAGCCAGTGAGTGGGAATAAATATGTTGTCAAAGATACCTCCAAGAATTGCAGTGTTTTTGAAATTGGAGAAACCAGCGCTCTACACCGGTCACAGCCTGACAAGGTATTCGTCGACTCTTTTGGCCTATGCAGGAGCTAACATGACTACTTTTAAGCGACACGGAGGATGGAAGTCCTCGACGATAGCAGAAGGATACCTAGAAGAATCGATACATAACAAAATGAAAATTAAAGAAAAAATGCAAGGCTCTAATGTGTTGGCGTCTTTCAACATTATCAGCAGCTGTACCTATGTGGGAGCGTCTGGTTCCAATGAACCAACGAATTTTACAATGACTTCAAATTCGAATAAACCGTTAGCTTCTTCCTTTAATTTAAACATCAATTTGAATTCTGCTTGTAATAGTAATAAATGAATAGAGTACTACTTCAAATATGAACGTGAGTTATAATCCATAACTCACTAGTTTACTTGTCTGAAATGACAGTAATAATGACAGTCATAACTGTCATGTGTTGGATAATAGTATATTATTCAACAAGCGTATAATGAAGGCTATTCCCACGAACATGAAATTGCAACACGAGCCGGAGGCGAGTGTTGTAACATCTGAGTGGATAATTGCCATTATACGCGTGTTGAATACTATACTTCATCCACAACTATATACGACAATACCTTTGTCATTAGATAGGTATGATCTGGCGCTTTTTTTATAAATTTACTGATTTCTTCGGGAGTAAAGGTTTTAGATTTTTTCGGTTGATGGCCCTCAGACTGACGTTTTAAAAATGCCTGCAACTTCATGTAAGTCTCTAGATGGATAATATGGTAAATATTCAATGTACTCTTCGGCATAGAATAATTTGCCAACAATGATGATGACTTGTATTTTTTAGCAAGTTCAACAAAATACACTAGGATAACATTTTCAGAAAAAGACGATATTTTTTGTGCCAGTTGCCAATCCATAAAACTTTTGTACACCGCATCATATTTACCTTTTGACTTGTTAGGTAGGAGATTTTCTGTAGCGCTAGCAGCTAATTTTAAAATGTCTGGCGGTGTACAAGACATATCTTCTAAATCAGATTCACTATTAGACAGTTCTCTAATGATACCAGAGATAAGAATGTTCGCAACAAATAACTCACAAACCGACTGACAGTATATCTACAAATACAGTGACAAGTAAATTTACAAATTGTCAAATTTGACGCAACGATTGAGTAATACAAGATGCATATAACTCCTGGTGCGTTTACTGATTCGCTTTTGTTTCAACTAAAGTTCTTGATCCTGTAATTGCGTCAATAGAGTTTGTTCTATTCGTCAATGGATGGCGCTTAAGTCGAATATAGTGGAGTTTCCAACAATCCAAAGTGCCTACTAGATACATTTTTTGAGTTTTTGAACGTTAACATTATTTTGAGGTTATATGTCAATTACATTGCATATTGGTATTTATCGTGTGATTTTTCTGTTCTTTTAATACTTTTCGCTCAGATCGGTAGTTTTGCGACGTTTTTAGTTGTTGGGTTATTGTTATTTATTTGTTCTTGTGTTTTTCTGTCATTCGTAAAAGTTAGGGTAGTGTATAGCATTTTTTTGTGAGTCTCGACTTCGACATGACAATCATGACATGGTTCAATTTGAGGTTATGTCGATGACGCAGCATGCGTTTGGCAAAACGACATGTCAAATCATCATGATCGGTAATGATTTGCCTGCCATCTATGTTAAAATTGAGTAAACTCTCTTGACGCAATAAAAATGTCATGAATCAAGCAGGCCGTACATCAACAGTTTTGGATGACAATTTCACAGCTATAAGTAATTCCACCAGGAGTTATATGCATCTTGGAGTAATATTATTCCATCGAACTGTCATTATTATTCAATTCTATATGGTAATGCATGGCATCACTTGATAAAAATCGCATATTCAACAGATTTATTAATTAATAGTTGTGGATAAATGATTTTATACATTTTATACACTACTCAATGATTCTCAAAGACTTGCCTCGTCTGCATCTGTTTTTCGAATAAATCTTATTTTCTGAATTAGTCAATGTACGCCTTGGCAAATCTGTGACCAGTTCATATTACAATAGAAATAGAAAGTCTAACATTCGTTCAAACAAAACTAGAATCATTTCATATTATTCAAAGGACACACATCATTTGAAGAAGGAGTAGTTTAGATATTCAAGTTATATTTGTCCAGAAGTTGAAAGAAAAAAAGAATGCCAAAAACGGGAATAACACTAGCGACGAAAACAAGAGAAAGAGCGACGAAAATAATGATGAGCGACGAAAACAAAAGAAAGAGCAACAACAGCAGGAATATAGGATAGAAGATGTCAAGAGAAACAATAAAATGCAGTGAAAAAAGATGAAGGAAAATGTAAAAAAGGCAAACAGAGGAGCACAGAGAAACAGGAATGAGAAGAGCGACGAAAACATGTTGAATAGTGACGAAAACAAGACGAAGAGCGACCAAAACAAGAGGAAGAGCGACGAAAACAAGTGGAACGAAGAGGTAAAAGAGAGGCAAACAGAGGCAAACAAAAGGAAGAACGACCAAAAGAAGAGGAAGAGCGACAAAAACAATAGGAAGAGCAACCAAACAATGATGAGCGACGAAAACAAAAGAAAGGTCAACAAAAACAGAAAAATGAGGATAGAAGGTGTCAAGAGAAATAAGAAAATGGAAAGCGTCGAAGAGAAGATGAAGAAAGACGTAAAAAAATAGAGGTAGACTTATGCGCACAGAGAAACAGGAATAAGAAGAGCTATGAAAATAGTTTGAATAGTGAGGAAAACAGAAGGAAGAGCGACCAAAACAATGATGAGCGACGAAAAAAAAAGAAACAGCGACAAAAACAGAATATTAGGATAGAAGAGGCAAAGAAAAACAAGAAAATGAAAAACGAAGAAGACAAGATGGGGAGGCGTAGGGAAAAAGAAGGACAATTAAAGGAATATGCGATGAAAGGCGCACAAAGAAAAAGGAATATGAGGAGCGACGAAAACAAGTTAAAGAGCGACAAAAACAAGAGGAAAAGCATCTAAAACAGTGATGAGCCATGAAAACGATAGAAAAAGCGAGATAAAAACAGAAATATGAGAATAGAAGGCGCACAAAGAACCAAGATGAAGAGCGAGCAGAAGAAACATAAATGTCAACAGGATTATAAGGATAAAAGGCGTTCAGAGAAACAGGAATATAAAGAGCGACGAAAACAAGTTGAAGAGCGACGAAAACAAGTTGAAGAATGACGAAAACAAGTTGAAGAGGGAGGAAGACAATGAAGAGCGACGAAAACAAAAGGAAAAGCGACAAAAACATGGATATGACAAGGCGAAAGAGAAGCAAAATGAAGAGCGACGAACACAAGATGGATGGTGAAGGAAAAAGGAGTTGTGAAAACAGCAACATGAGGATGAGTGCTCAAAGAAACAGGAATATGAAGAGCGACGTAAATAAGAAAGAAACTGGTCCGAAGAGAAGCCAAGTATAATAGATTCTTGCAAATATCACTAGTAGAGAAAGAGAAAAATGCGGAGAAAGACAAAATAAACCGGTTCCAGAATACTTGACAAGAACAGGAGAACAAGAGAGTTGGAGAAAAATAAGAGGGAGAGGAAGAACAGGGCCGACTTCAGAACGATTCAGATGAGCGAAAACTCAAGATAGAATCCCAATTTGAAATATTATTTAAAAATAGGCGAAAATCCTAGTCAGCATAAAAAGTCCAGAATTGCTGGAAAAGTGGAGAACAGAAGCTATAGATGTTTCATGATAGATTATCAATCAAACAAACAGAATAATTGTTAAAACTTTATGTTTGAGTAACAAAGGGCGACACATGAACTTCGACAAGTTTTCTTTCACAAAAATGGCACAGCACCCTTCTTTAAAAATAAAACAGTCTTCTTCTTCTTTTATTCCCTCTGAAAACATACTTAGGTGGTAATTATTTTTATCTGGTAAACCATTTATACATGATGATTCACTGCGAGGTAGGTCATTGGAAGTCTGGTTTGAATTCGGAAACCTCAAGAAGAGGAAAATCTGTTTTTTTTAATCTAACGGTAAAGGGTCACTGATTTTTTCATACCCAAAAGATATATTCTGGATTTTTTTCTTCTGTGAAAAAAAGAAAACTGCTGGAGATGTTTAAATTTTGTTTTGGGCATTTTTCAAAAGGTGAGAAACTAAAAATCTGAGATAGAGTATCAATCGATGATCAATCAGTTTTCCATGAATCTTTTCTATTCACAGAGTGTCCCATTTGAAAGCGGGTCAGCACTGTAACTTTTTTATTTGCTTTCCGATTTAAACGAATTATTCCTAATAAAGAAAGCTTCAATAGCTCTATTATACCGCCATTATTTTGAGATTGAATTCGAAATGAAAAGGTTTTTTTCGATCCAAATTTTAAAAAAACTTGACCACTCCACTGGATTTGTGATACTTTGGTATAATTACACGAAGAAATAAGTTGGTACCTATTCCAAAGAGTTAGCGCCATGGTAGAGAGCAATGTCGTGGTCAAATGATCAGGACAGGCTCCAGCTCTTTGCAATATAAATCTGTGTCTAAAGCGTGTTTAGGGAAAACAAATATTGCCAATATTATGAATAACTCTCGAGTCGAAATTTTTACAATTCAAACTGAGGGTGGTCTAAACAAGTATTGTAAATTACAATATTTCACATAGGTGACATCTACAGTGTGTCCCACTTTGAGCAGCCACACCCTCATATTTCGTTGGGCATGAAATAATTCGAAATTTTCTTTGACTCAAGTTGTAGTACTCGGAAATACCTACCTTTATGTTTACGTAACCTTTGTATATCCATTTTCCACGGCTAACTACGACCAAATGAAAAGTGAAAATTTGGGAAAAACATACTAGGCATTTTTTTATCCCAAAAATAACACCAGATTCTGTTTCAGAACACCTTAAAACCCCCAAATCTCAATGCTTGAATCATTTGAATATACAGGGTATCATCTGTAGCTGGTAGCATTATCAACTCTAATCCATAAATAATGCTTGGAAAATTTCCAAAATGTCTTCTCTTGTCACAGAATTCCCAAAAATATTTAATTGATACTTTGAAAAATAGCCAAATATCACTTTTCCAAGGCTAACTCTGATCAGAATGAATGATACCCTGTATATTCAAATGATTCAAGCATTGAGATTTGGGGGTTTTAAGATGTTCTGAAACAGAATCTGGTGTTATTTTTGCGATAAAAAAATGCCTAGTATGTTTTTCCCAATTTTTCACTTTTCATTTGGTCGTAGTTAGCCGTGGAAAATGGATATACAAAGGTTACGTAAACATAAAAGTAGGTATTTCCGAGTACTACAACTTGAGTCAAAGAAAATTTCGAATTATTTCATGCTCAACGAAATATGAGGGTGTGGCTGCTCAAAGTGGGACACACTGTATATACATCTATTAAAAATCAATATTTTTTTATGAAATTACGCTAATGCCTGTTCAAAATCATTGCAAATCCAGTGACAGTCAGATTTCATTAAAAAAAATTGCTAACACATTTTTTGGATTTTTGGAGATGAAAGACATTCGAATTAGATCTTGAAATTTTGAATTTCATTTCGAATTCATGGCATTAAACTGAAGCAATTGATGCTCTATCCACTGAAAAAAAAACTTTTGAATCGGATAATAAATAACATTTTACGCTTTCAAATTGGTCACTCAGTATAACTACATATATAAAACACATCCTATTGTGCGAAGATAATCATAACTAATTCTAAACAAACTTGCCACCAATCTGGAAAATGTAACTGAAAGCTTCGGAGTTCCTCCGCCATTATAGCACATTTAGAGTGAACACCACTTCTCAAATTTGTATATATCACTTATCTTATCTAATGTATATATCTCAAGCAATTTTTTGTCCTATTTGATTATGAATATATTCCCTGTATTGTATATGATAAACATGATTAATATTGTAGTTCAAAATTCACAATTAATTAGCTGAAATTGAAGAACCAAATAAAATTGTTCAAGGGAGGAAGAGATAGAAATAGTGAAAAAAATTTGGAAATGAAATGAATGACAATCATCTTCAAGCTTCTGATTTTGACAATATTTCTAGTCAAACAGTATATAATGCTGACTTTTTCCTGACTTGAAACAAACAAAACAAAATGGTTTTAGAAAGTCTCGGAATAAAAGTGATAATTTAACAGAAGTTAGTAAATCAATTTGTTGGCTAAATTTGTTTTCCAAAAATATTTAGATCTAAAACGATTATTATTTTTATTATTATTATATGTGTATCATCAACAATCCACGAATTTAATTCTAAGTGCTACCTGCAGCTTTAAAGTGACCTCATATTGAAAATTTACAAGTATAAATTGAGCCAACTATAGTAGAACCTTGGCTTTGATACGCCTTTTGAAATGCACCATTCTACACCTAAAAATTTAAGATATTACATATATATGTCTACATTTTAAATCTGATTTGATATTCGTAACGATTGTTGATTCTTGAGTTGTACATATTTCCTTAATGTACATAGTTTACATCGAATTTTTAAACCAGTTACATTCGCTATATTATGTGTGTTTCATTCGTTAACAATTTCAATAAATATTTTCATCTGCAATATGTTGTTTCTTTATTGGAGACCCTTGTCACCCATAAAAATCACGGTGGGCCATAGAATCGCAGAATTATTTTCGTAATAACTATAATTGAGAAATTGGAGTGAAAATGGCAAGACGGCAAGGAGGACAGCGCTACGCTTCGATAAAGTAGTGCTCGACATCGCTGCAGCGGATGGGTTTTTTATAATCACAATTATATTCGCTCAAGTAGGTGGAATATTTGCTGGGAAGATAAAAGCACTAAGTATAATCAATAGCTACAGATAAAACTGTGTATATCTTCATTGATATAAAAACTGTTTTTCATGGTAAAATTATTGATGGATAACATTTCTGAAATTTAATCTTGTAGCATTCATTTGACTCCCTTTCTTCGCTTTAGAAATAATGAAAAAAATGTTTCCAGCATTCATTACCACCTTGATTTTTTTAACGTAAAATATTGAAAAATGAAGTGTTGAATACGTTGAATGCGAAATTTGATTTCATAGCAATCATTTGACCCCCATCCACACCTATCAGAAATTGGAAAAAAATTGTTACTTCAATTAACATCTTGCTCTGGATTTATTTTAATGTAAAATCAACTATTGAATACGTTGAATTTGAAAATTTAAAATCCCCAGCAAAATGTTAAATGAAGTAAGAAACATTGTTTGTCGTACTTTCACATTCAACGCTTCATTTTTCAATATTCCTCTTGAAAAAAGCTGATATTGAAAGCCAGAATTTTTTTTTTTTTTTTTTTCATTATTTCTAGAAGGTCAGATGGGGTCAAATGAATGCTACAAAATTGTCTTTCACCTTTAACGTATTCAATAGGTAATTTTTCATTAACCTCTGTGAACGAAACCCCATCGAGATGTTAATTGAAGTCAGAAACATTATTTTATTTCCTAATTTTCTAGAGGGGCGGAAGGGGGTCAACGTATTCAATAGTACAATTTTTCATTATTTTCTGTTGAAAAAAACAGCAAGAAGTTCATTGAAGTCAGAATTTGTTTTGTATTCTCAAGAGTGTTAGGGGGTCCAATGAATGCTACAAAATCAAATTTCACATTCAAATTATTCAACACTTCTTTTTTTCAATATTTTTCCTGAAAAAATCCCAACAAGATGATATTGAAAGCTAGAAATATTTTTTTCATAATTTATATAGGGTCGATAGGAAAGGGGTCAAATGAATGCTACAAAATCAAAATTCACATTCATTTTTCAATATTCTTACCGGAAAAAAATCCCAATAAGATGACATTGAAAGCCAGAATTTTTTTTTTTTTTTCATTATTCCAATAAGATTATTTCATTATTCTTATAAGGTCGGTCGGAATGAATGCTTCAAAATCAACATTCAACGTATTCAATAATAAATATAAAGTATCAGCGCCCGGCGGCAATTTCAAGGGGCGGCAATTTCAAGGGGCGCCAAATTCATATACCAAATTCTGAAAAAAAAATTGTTTCAGAATAATTGTTTTTTCGTTCGTAATTGATACACAAACCTAACCTGAGCAAGCTAACGTAGCTTGCGAGACTCAAAAATGCGCGAATTAAGTTTTTGCTCGCAATTTACACACAAACCTAACTTGAGCAAGCTAACCTACCTCAACCAACAGCTGCATGCAAACAGTTGAAAATGCGTAAATTACTATGAACTAAAAGCTACACCAGCATTTATGGCACACTCCAAAAAAAACAGTTACATAATTTTGTACACTTTTATTACGAATTGGCATCCCAACCAAATTTTTTTTTACAACCCCCGTTTTCCAGGAAATGGGCATGGGTTAACTTTTGAGTAAAGCTGCACCACACATTCTGTATTTTGAAAAAAACGTAATTATTGATGATCAAATGGCTGCTAACATTTCTTACACATTTATTACAAATTATTGAAGCGTTGAAAATTACAAATTTTCCATCCCCTTGGGGTTAAATAACCCCTATAGAAAGAAAATTCCCTAATAAATTTAGATCCCAACATGGTCGGTGTCAGAATTGTTCACAAGATTGTTTATTATTTTTGTACAAACTATCGAAGTGTTAAAAATTACAGAATGAAGGGCCCACAAGTGGTTGAACACCTCCAAACTTCTCAAAATTCCTATTATATTATCTATCACATTGCGCGTATCGCAAAATTTTTCCACAAAACCATTTAAATATCAAAGAAACTATCGACGTGTTGAAAATTTCAGAATGATGATTTCCATGGAGTTGAACAGCGCATGAACTTAATTCAATGCACTGCAAAGTAAACTATTTCGGATTTTCGCATTATACCGTTAAAAAAAATTATCTAAGGGGATGACCGCTCAAGAGGGTTCCCGTGTTTTCTGTAATATTGATAATTGTTGCAAAAAAGTATTTACTGGTCGTTACGTCAAAACATTATTATACGTCTATTCGTGCGCATCAAAAGACACGCAGTAGAAGCGTGTGGGATACTGTAAAGAATTGTAATACTCGTTCACGTTCACGTTGGATTTCCTATCATATCACAACACAAAAATTTATTAACACAGCCCAGTCTCCAAAATATTGATTTCCATGGTTGATATTGTACATGAGCAACTAAAGACAAGCAGTAGAAGCGTCTGGGATACTGTAGAAAAATGTAATACTCGATGAAATACAGTTCACGTCGGATTTCCTATCATATCGCAACACAAAAATTTATTAACATAGCCCACTATTCAAAATATCGATATCCATTGTTGATATTGTCCATGAGCAACTAAAGACACGCAGTAGAACCGTGTGGGATACTGTAAAGAGTTGAATTACTCGATGAATTACAGTTCAGGTCGGATTTCCTATCATATCGCAACACAAAAATTTATTATCACAGCCCACTTCTCAAAATCTTGATTTCTATGATTGATATTGTCCATGGGCAAATAATGACAAACATTAGAAGCGTTTGGTATATAGTAAAGAATTCTAATACCCGATCAAATACATTTCACGTCGGATTTCCTATCATATGGCAACACAAAAATTTATTAACACAGCCCAGTCTTCAAAATAACAATTTCCATGGTAGATATTGTCCAACAGCAACTGAAAACACGCAGTAGAACCGAGTGGGATATTGTAAAGAATTTTAATACTCGATGAATTACAGTTCAGGTCGGATTTTCTATCATATCGCAAAACAAAAATTTATTGACACAGCCCACTATTCAAAATATCGATATCCATTGTTGATATTGTCCATGGGCAAATAATGACAAACTTTAGAAGCGTCTGGTATACTGTAAAGAATTTTAATACTCGATCAAATACATTTCACGTCGGATTTCCTATCATATGGCAACACAAAAATTTATTAACACATTCCAGTTTTCAAAATATTAATTTCCATGGTAGATATTGTCCATGAGCAACTGAAGACACGCAGTAGAACCATGTGGGATACTGTAAAGAATTGTAATACTCGATGAATTACAGTTCAGGTCGGATTTCCTATTATATCGCAACACAAAAATTTATTAACACAGCCCACTTCTCAAAATCTTGATTTCTATGGTTTATATTGTCCATGGGCAAATAATGACAAACATTAGAAGCGTTTGTTATGCTGTAAAGAATACTAATACCCGATCAAATACATTTCACGTCGGATTTCCAATCATATGGCAACACAAAAATTTATTAACACAGCCCAGTCTTCATAATATCAATTTCCATGGTAGATATTGTCCATGAGCAACTGAAGACACGTAGTAGAACCGTGTGGGATATTTTAAAGAATTCTAATACTCGATGAATTACAGTTCAAGTCGGATTTCCTATCATATCGCAACACAAAAATTTATTAACACAGCCCACTTCTCAAAATCCTAATTTCAATGGTTGATATTGTCCATGGGCAAATAATGACAAACATTAGAAGCGTTTGGTATACTGTAAAGAATTCTAATACCCGATCAAATACATTTCACGTCGGATTTCCTATCATATGGCAACACAAAAATTTATTAACACAGCCCAGTCTTCAAAATAACAATTTCCATGGTAGATATTGTCCAACAGCAACTGAAAACACGCAGTAGAACCGTGTGGGATATTGTAAAGAATTGTAATACTCGATGAATTACAGTTCAGGTCGGATTTTCTATCATATCGCAAAACAAAAATTTATTGACACAGCCCACTATTCAAAATATCGATATCCATTGTTGATATTGTCCATGGGCAAATAATGACAAACTTTAGAAGCGTCTGGTATACTGTAAAGAATTTTAATACTCGATCAAATACATTTCACGTCGGATTTCCTATCATATGGCAACACAAAAATTTATTAACACATTCCAGTTTTCAAAATATTAATTTCCATGGTAGATATTGTCCATGAGCAACTGAAGACACGCAGTAGAACCATGTGAGATACTGTAAAGAATTGTAATACTCGATGAATTACAGTTCAGGTCGGATTTCCTATTATATCGCAACACAAAAATTTATTAACACAGCCCACTTCTCAAAATCTTGATTTCTATGGTTGATATTGTCCATGGGCAAACAATGACAAACATTAGAAGCATTTTTTATGCTGTAAAGAATACTAATACCCGATCAAATACATTTCACGTCGGATTTTCTATCATATGGCAACACAAAAATTTATTAACACATCCCAGTCTTCAAAATATCAATTTCCGTGGTAGATATTGTCCAACAGCAACTGAAGACACGCAGTAGAACCGTGTGGGATACTGTAAAGAATTCTAATATTCGATGAATTACAGTTCACGTCGGATTTCCTATCATTTCCCAACACAAAAAATGTATTAACACAGCCCACTATTCAAAATATCAATTTCCATGGTGGATACGATTCCTTCGCACAAAAAATGTAGAAGAAGCTGGTGAGACACTATGATTAATCCTGAAACTGAAATAAGGCTTTTTGCGGATTTTCTATCAACTCAGAGGTTATTTTTTTAACGGTATAATACGAAAATCCGAAATCGTTCACTTTGCAATGCAGTGAAATAAGTTTATGCGCTGTGTGGGGTGTTCAACCCCATGGAAATCATCATTGTGAAATTTTCAACACGTCGGCGTCGATAGATCCTAATCATTTCAAAATAATTTTGTAGAAAATTTCACACCTCACTTTTAGAGAGAACCAAAACATTAGTTCCTGTTTAGATGCCATGGCAACCCAAAAAATTTCCGGAAATTTTTATCCTCCTGGGTACATTGGCCGAAATTAATAAGTGGAAATTTTTCTGTCAAATATTTGACAGGGGATAGTTTATATTTTGCTTTGATGTACAAATGGAATTGTATTTTTCATTTGAAATGAGATAATATTTCATATTTATGTATTTATTAAATATTTCGAATGTGTCTGAATATTTTCTTCACGATAATCGCAGAATTTGCAAATTCTGAAATCAAATTTCAGAAACACTTCAATACACCAGTTGTCTACATGTAAATCAAAGGCCCCGTGGCGAGTCGGTAAAGTGTCCGCCTCGTGGTCGCGTGGTCAGTGGAGCAAAAACATTTTTACTTTTTTTTTTTATTAAAAAAATCAAATTGAAATTTTGTTAAGTGTGTTTTACATATCTATATTTTCATGCATCTTTTTTGTACTATGCATATAAATAGTTCAGGTGAAACCATCGTTAGTTATTTCTTATGAATTGTTGGATGATTTTCATTTCTCGGTGTGAAATTTACCGAATCTCCCTCGTGCTTGAATTAATTGCCGTAAATTTATCTCGTACATGAATTTTCAAAGAAAATTACCCTCGTCGCTTCGCGACTCGGGTAATTTTCAAAAAATTCATGTACTCGAAAAATTTCCGGCAATAATTCAAGCACTTGGGAGATTACAAGTGAAAATTTTAGCAATACGCGTAATACCGCAATAGATAATGTAATAGAAATTTTGAGAAGTTTTGGGTGTTCAACCCCCTGGAAGCCCTTCATTCTGTAATTTTTGCCACTTCGATAGTTTGTACAAAAATTATAAACAATCTTGTGAACAATTCTGGCATCGACCTCGTTGAGATCTATATTTATTAGGAAATTTTGTATCTGTAAGGGTTATTAAACCCCAAGGGGATGAAAATTTTGGAAATTTCAACATGTCAATGATTTGTAATATATAATATTTAAAAAAAAACGAAATGTGTGGTGCAGCTTTACTTCAAAATTAGCCCACGCCTATTAGACCGTCAGATAGTGACAGATTTAGGTGCCCCATTTTCACATACAAGCCTCGAATAGGGTTGAAAAGTAAGTCGATGTTGAGTTAAATGAAGGGAAATTTACGAGTGGCTCGTGGGGAAAACATATGGAAAAATCAAAAAGAATTTCCATTAAATTTTCCAACGACAAAATCTACTTTTCCATTCGCGCCACTCAAGCCATTATGTTTTTCGGTCTAGTGACGATGTAGGTTTTCATAATTTCGATGGGCTTGCGTGGGAAAATCTGTTAAAATCTGGATTTTTCTTTACAAGATTACAGCCTTATTTTAACCCTTTAGCCACCTTCAACACTCAAGCCTTTGATCTTCCGAAGCCAGGTTCTACTAATTAATGATTAGATGAACACGGCTCGCGTTAAAATATAGAAAATCGAATTTTCCATGGAAAATCGAATTTTCCATATGTTTTCCCCAGGAGCCACTCTTAAATTTCCCTCCATTTTACTCAACATCGATGTACTTCTCAATTCTATTCAAGGCTTGTATGTGAAAATGGGGCACCTAAATCTGTCACTATCTGACGGTCTATATTTCCTGGAAAACGGAGACTGTAAACAAATTTTTGGTTGGGACGCAAATTTGTAATAAATTAGTAGGTACAAAATTAAGTAATAATTTTTTTTGGAGTGTGCCATAAATGCTGGTGTAGCTTTTAGTTCATTTTAATGAGCCTAGTAACAATCAAGAAAAAAACTGATTGCTGGCTATCTTATGGCTTAAGGAAGAAAAATGAAGGAGAAAATGACCTAACCTAAACAAACCTCCCTACACTACAATCCGTCACCTAACATGACTGATAATATAAATTAAAATATGCTTGCTTTCATAAGGCTTAGGGAAGTAGACACTCCTTCAGTGTGTTCTACTTCTAAAGGAAATGCAAGCATACTGTAACATACCTCCCTGTTAAGTGGAAGTGATACCTTACAAACTGAAAGACTGTGGCGCTACTATCCGCATACAAAATGTTGCCATGCAAGGATTTCGTTGTCCCTAACTTTCAAGGTTTATTTTTGATTATTAGTTGATGAAAAAATTTGAACGTGTCGGTAAAGATCTAATCTATGTTACCTTTTTCTCACTTTTTCGAAATTTGATTTGGTTCTTTTCAAAAAAAAAACAAAAATGGGAAAATCATCAGAAAACATGCATGGACTTTGGCGATATTTTTCAGTAAAATCTGAATCAAATTTTGAAAACTCGTTTGAAAAAGTGAGAAAAAGGGAACATAGATGACATCTTTACCAATATTTACGATTTTTTAATTCACCCAAAGTGAAAATTGAACCAAAAAAGTTAGGGACTACCAAACCCTTGCATACACTGTTTTAAGTATAGTTACAACTTCCTCATGTATAAGTTCAGATGCTCGGACCAAAATATAAAAATGCCCTGGTTCCGACCGCTCGGACCTCAATAAATACACTTCCATTTTTTATGGTTAGAAATAAAATAGAAATGACGTCACCTCAAGGCAGCTTGGTTTGGTCAAACTATTTGAACATGAGCCACGGGCTTTTACAATTTATCATCAAATGAATGGTGAAATGTCAGGATTTTATATTTCACCATTCACTCATCCCAACAAAGCATGTGAAAAAAATTTGAAGGAAGGAGTTGGTAGTTTTACAAATGACGGTTGGCACGAGTTTCCATATTCAAATGTCGGCGATAAAAATGATAAAATTCGATGGGGGTGGAATCAAGGGTATGCATGATCTTTAGTACAAGACATTTTGAAGTCAACTTCCATTTCACAAGCTTTTCAAGATGATAGGATGATTTTGTTGGCAAACAACAAACTCAAACATCCTTTATTGTAGGTGTGCAGAGGATTCGTTTTGATTGCAATTTTTAGGCGTATGTTTAGAACAGCAATCAATTATTCTATTCGACTGTCCACTGCTATTTCCATGAATTCGAATTCATTATTGATGTTAGTATACCCATGCACACATATATTTTCGAACTCACCTGAAATGGGGAAGCTCTTCGCAGGTTTCACGACACACATTTCATAACCAATTTCATAATTCACTATTTTGTATACTCACAACCGATACACGACGAAAATAAAAAATAAATGATTAACACGAAATCACGCGCGCACCAAACAGTCAAAAACCAATTTGAAAGAATGAAAATGAGTAATCAAATAACTTTAACAAAATGGACTGAAGCTATGTGGAAAACAAATGACTATAATAATGTTTGACAAGGCTGTCAAGGCACACCAATATTTATCAGCAATAATTTTGGAATGGCATAGGCAGGAGTTGACAAATAATGTGAAAAGCGGCACCCTACGTTTATTTTTAAGTGGAACAATGGCAGAAGCGTCGAAAAAGTTGGAGGGACTTTTAAACGTTTTTCGAAAGATTATTCGTTTATTATGAACCATAGAATCGTTTTTTTTTTTTGTCAATTGCTTCAATAAAGAGGCAGGGTTAGGTAGGTATATATGTTCTTGGTAAAACTCTCTTTTAAAAAAAGCATGTTCTAGGTGTCTCCAGAGGCTTCCAGACCATTTCCAGACTCTAAAAGACATATTTTGGGGTTCTCACTAGACAGTAAAATGCACGACGTAAGCGCTCCGACCAATTATACTACAATTTTGGTTGAATAGACGTTAAATTGCTAACAATTTTGTGAGGTTGTTCTGTATAGATGAGGTTATTCAGGGTAATTTAAAAATTCACGCATTTTCAAATTGGTTTGCTTGTCATTTAAACTTACCGCCATTACAGCGATCAATCACAGAGCCGTGCACTATACCATTGTCGTCTGCATTCTGCGCAAAGAGTGCGCCATCTATAAATATTTGAATGAACCGATATGAAGTATTTCAGGTTTTTCTTGCCATAAGCATTGTTTAAATAGAACATAGTTAGTCAATGCCTGTGGAAAAGGTATTGGCATTGTTTATATAGAACATAGTTAGTCAACCTTATAGGATTATAATTGGATCAAAATAGATGCGACATGTAGATGGCGATAGTGAGCACGCATCCAAGTCATGTTGTAACTTCAGTGATCTGGCCTCCAAGTCATGTCGTAACTTGATTGAAACAATGGGACAGCATTAAAATCAGGGTTTTTTGAAGAAACCTGCATTAAAATGACGTCAAATATTCATGTTTGTAACTAATCACGCTAGATGACACTCGCGTTTGCGTCCAACACCAATTACACAGGCATTGACTAACTATCTTACTTCTATATAAACAATGGTATTGGGCACAAACGCGAGTGTCATCTAGCGTGATTAGTTACAAACATGAATATTTGACGTCATTTTAATGCAGGTTTCTTCAAAAAAACCCTGATTTTAATGCTTTTCCATTGTTTTAATCAAGTTACGACATGACTTGGAGGCCAGATCACTGAAGTTACGACATGACTTGGATGCGAGCTCACTATCGCCATCTACATGTCACATCCATTTTGATCCAATAGAGGACTTCGGATAAGGATTCAGTCATGCCACCACACAACTTTTGGCTTTAAAACTACTGGCACGTTTTCCGGCAAGATTTCTTCATGACAGGGTTCCTGGCAGCCTCAGGAACCCCGTAATATGATTGAAATTGTTCATAACGACGGGAATATTGAGATTTTCCATAAAATACAAAACACTAGGGACTTTAATTTTTTTAAGGGATTTTTCTCACAAAATGGCGCTAAATTCAAAATATATCATTTTCCTGAATTTAAAAAAAAATGCGTATTTCACGTTTCCTAGTTGCCAAATAGTTGATCGATCTAGAAAATATTCTGAGTGGTAACTTTCACCTTTCACGGACAAACAAACCTTATTACCTTTCTGATTAAAATGCTCTTGGCCTGAATACTTTGGGGTTACATCACAGAATTTGTATTTTGTTTGTTTTGTGGGTATGTGTTACATTTTAATCATAACTGTTAAAAATGTTGAATATCATTTCTACTTTTGAACTTTTTCATGGAACGAATGTGCACTGACAAAAAAATAACCCTACACTCAGTGCCGCATTTGCCAGCTAGCATGCTACCAAGTACCAGTTAGCAAATTAGCCAGTAAGCAAATGCTACGGGCTCCGCGCCTGGGGGCCTCGCGCCTGTGCGCAAAGTAAAAAAAACTATCAAGTAAGATATGTTTTTTATACCACCTACAGAAAATGAGTAAAGTTAGAAATGGGAATAATAACTATAGAGTGGAATGAAATTCTAGAACACTTCGCTGCAGTCGTCCGATCAAGATCTTAACACGAGATAGGTACGCTCTTTATAAATCATTACAAGGCTACTCTCAAGCAATACGATGCAAATGTTCAGATATAGAGGCAAAAGCCAAAGCCCTAATTGGCTGTGAAGAATATCAGCAATCGACAAGAAAACCCAAGCAAAATACAAAGTACGACCATTTCAGCAGCAGCTCTACTCACAGACCTTATACTACACTCGAAGAAGTTGTAGAACATCAAACACCTGGACAACGTTTTGAAATTCATGTTTTTATTGTTGTAATTGTCTGCATTAGCTAAATGCATGGAAGCTTACCATCAAGTGACTAGAGTGTATTTGGAATACTTCGGCAGAAAAGATCTTAAAAAGAACTATCGTCAATTATTTCCTAGACGATGTGGAAGACAGTCTGGGCAATGAACTGGTGCAGTTTGCGAAGCTGCTGAAAACAGATGTGGCTGCTGATATTGACACCAGAAAAAAAAAGCACGAGGCTCAAGAACTTCAAGTTTATAAACTGTTGAGAGGCATAAGATGTCCGGAGGACTGCTCATTGCTAATATCCTATACAATAGGAAAAGTTGGATCGAAAATCCATCAGAAAACAACTACTTTCCTGGCTAATGCCACGACGAACATTGAATTACATCTGATGAAATTTCCGTGCAGAGTTCCTACAAGGTTATCTCTGCAATTGCTTGGTTGCATGGGAATGATCATAGAAACATTCGGACCACCTATATATCGATTTCGGAGTGTTGCTCCTCATCAGTATAGGGTAGGTCTAGCAGTCAATAACTAATGACTGCAACGAATGAATCGACGACCATTCCCATTTAAAGACCGAAACTGAGATCGCGCCCGCACAGTGGATTAACTCCAAACTGCGAGCGCCATCCCAGCGCCGGAAGTCCAACCAAGCAATATCCGTGCTCCACGATCGTCAAGACCGTATATGAAACGGAAAAGAAATCTGTAGTTCACAATGAGCTTATGACAAGAGGCATAAGATGTCCGGAGGACTGCTCATTGCTAATATCCTATACAATAGGAAAAGTTGGATCGAAAATCCATCAGAAAACAACTACTTTCCTGGCTAATGCCACGACGAACATTGAATTACATCTGATGAAATTTCCGTGCAGAGTTCCTACAAGGTTATCTCTGCAATTGCTTGGTTGCATGGGAATGATCATAGAAACATTCGGACCACCTATATATCGATTTCGGAGTGTTGCTCCTCATCAGTATAGGGTAGGTCTAGCAGTCAATAACTAATGACTGCAACGAATGAATCGACGACCATTCCCATTTAAAGACCGAAACTGAGATCTTCGGTCTTTTGGTCTTTAAATGGGAATGGTCGTCGATTCATTCGTTGCAGTCATTAGTTATTGACTGCTAGACCTACCCTATACTGATGAGGAGCAACACTCCGAAATCGATATATAGGTGGTCCGAATGTTTCTATGATCATTCCCATGCAACCAAGCAATTGCAGAGATAACCTTGTAGGAACTCTGCACGGAAATTTCATCAGATGTAATTCAATGTTCGTCGTGGCATTAGCCAGGAAAGTAGTTGTTTTCTGATGGATTTTCGATCCAACTTTTCCTATTGTATAGGATATTAGCAATGAGCAGTCCTCCGGACATCTTATGCCTCTTGTCATAAGCTCATTGTGAACTACAGATTTCTTTTCCGTTTCATATACGGTCTTGACGATCGTGGAGCACGGATATTGCTTGGTTGGACTTCCGGCGCTGGGATGGCGCTCGCAGTTTGGAGTTAATCCACTGTGCGGGCGCGATCTCAGTTTCGGTCTTTAAATGGGAATGGTCGTCGATTCATTCGTTGCAGTCATTAGTTATTGACTGCTAGACCTACCCTATACTGATGAGGAGCAACACTCCGAAATCGATATATAGGTGGTCCGAATGTTTCTATGATCATTCCCATGCAACCAAGCAATTGCAGAGATAACCTTGTAGGAACTCTGCACGGAAATTTCATCAGATGTAATTCAATGTTCGTCGTGGCATTAGCCAGGAAAGTAGTTGTTTTCTGATGGATTTTCGATCCAACTTTTCCTATTGTATAGGATATTAGCAATGAGCAGTCCTCCGGACATCTTATGCCTCTTGTCATAAGCTCATTGTGAACTACAGATTTCTTTTCCGTTATAAACTGTTGACATAAAATTCATTGGAATCGTGTTTCCCAAATGTTGGAATAGTGTTTCGCATTCACTTGATTTTGATAATCACCAACTACAGCGGAGAATGTTCTTTTTCAACGTTAAGGCGTTTTAAAAATGTGTTAAGGAGCACAATGGGACAAGAACATCAAACGACCTCAATATAATGAACATAGAAAGTGAATAACTTAGAAATATTGATTTGACGTGTGTTATCTCCAAATTTGCTCGGATTAAATCACGGAAAGTCTTTTTGTAAATGTGCTGTTTTATTTTATATTCTATACTTTAATACTTAATGCAAATCAAGGGCCTCTTGTTCACATTTGCTACGGACCCCACGGTGGCTTTATCCGGCACTTCCTAGACTACACAATACCTCTTTCAATAACAAAACTCTAGCTCTAGTTTTGAATTTATCGCCATTTTGAAAGAAAAATCCCTAAACAAAATTAAAGTCCCTAGTGTTTTGTATTTTATGGAAAATCTCAATATTTCCGTCGTTATGAACAATTTCAATCATATTACGGGGTACCTGAGGGTGCCAGGAACCCTGACATGAAGAAAAAATGCCGAAAAACGTGCCAGTAGTTTTAAAGCCAAAAGTTGTGTGGTGGCATCACTGAATCCTTATCCGAAGTCCTCTATTATAATCCCATAAGGTTGACTATCTTCTATATAAACAATGCCATAAGCCTTATCGTATCTATTTTAACTATTTTTGATTATTAATCAATTTTTGAACAACAAATTGAATTTAGTGATATCATTGTTTATATAGAAGTAAGATAGTCAACCTTATGGGATTTATATTGGATTCAAATGGATGCGACATGTAGATGGCGACAATGATCTCGCATCCAAGTCATGTCATAACTTCGGTGATCTTACCTCTTAGGCTCTTATTCTGTAACTGTCTACGGCGTCGTTGACTGAACGATTGTCATTCGATTCGTTTGTAAGAGGCAATTGGTATTCTGTAACTCAAAGGCCTTCGTTGTTGAACGAATATTTCGTTTGAATATGTCGTTCGCCAATGGGTGCTCAATCGGAAGTCGTTTTGACTTTTACCTCATTTGTTCGATTATCGGTATTGTTTTTGTAGTTATTAACTTCCACAATGATATGGATCACATGTTCAATGCTTTTCTTGAAGAGCTTCAGAGGAGGTATAATATTTTCCAAATTATAGGTAGGAACTGTTTGGCTATGCTATAGATAAATTATCAGCTTAATTTTATTCAGACAAATCAATAAGCAATTGATGAGAAATTTAAGAGATTCTGGTAATCCCTTTAATACACCCTATGAAATGTTCAGAAAAATGTTTAGATTTCCTCGAGATCTGGCACACGATTTGTTTCTTCAAATTCTCCTGTTTTTTGATGGTGGGATCCGAACTACAAAGCTACCAGCAGTAACTCCCTCAAACAAAGTTGATCCTCATTTTTGTAATATATAAATGTATAATCATTTTTAGATTTGTATCGCATTAAACTTTAACGGAAATCCATGGGGCAGATTGTGGACATCGAGTGACTTCAATAATTGTTGACCCTTTTTCAGCAAGATTAGTCAAATTTCCACATACGATTGATGAAATAGCTAATGTTGAAAATAGGTAAATGTGTAGCTGTTAATAAAAACATTTTCACGTACATCATTGATGTTTCTTAAATTTCTTGATAAGTTTGAGTTCCCAGGCATATAAGGTGCAATCAATGGCACTAAAATAGCCATTGTTAGTTTAGTTTCTGGAGGCATACCACCAGCTGTGCTATATTTGAAAAAAATTGCACAGTATCAACTGCCAAATTGGAAATCTTAAAAATTATTCTTGAATACTATTAGATTTGAAGAAATTATCTGTTTTCCAGATTTGTAATTTGAATATTCTTAATTTGAATCCTAGGTATCCAGACAGAGTTCATGACGTGAAAAACAAAGAATGGAAAAAAATCGCATTATTTTGTGAAACGTTAACCTCACTTTATTTACTAAAACTTCATACCAATTATACTAGCTGGTCAAAAACATCGCCTCCTTTCGTTGAAAATATTTCATACTTTGAGCACTGAACGAGTTGTTTACAGAATACGGAATTCAGAGGTTTCGTTTAACACTTCGTTGGGACGTTTGCGTTCACAAACGAAATCGTTCGTGAACGAAAAATTAGAGAATACGGGTCTTAGTCATGTCGTAACATTGAAACAATGGGAGCGTTGTATGAGGAGATTACCCATACAACGATGGGAGCATTAAAATCAGGTCTTTTTGAAGAAACCTGCATCAAAATGACGTCAAATATTCATGTTTGTAACTAATCACGCTAGATGACACTGGCGTTTGGGTCCGCCTTTTCCACAAGCATTGACTAACTATCTTCTATTTCAACAATGGTGATATTCTCTTGTGTTCATAGTTTCAGAATAGAATTACTTGAAATGGCGACAGAAGTGAAAAGTTGCATTACTAGATACCGGCGTGTTTGCTCAGTACCCCAATGCTGAATGCGCCATCTATCATAATTTATTTGAACTGAAATAAGGTATATCAGGATCTTTCATGTCATAGCAGTTGGTAGCGTATCAACAACTGTATTCGCATTAAATCGATTTTTGACAAAAAAAGTTTTTTTTTTATTTTTCTTTTGTTCATAGTTTCATAATCAGTTATCCTGAAATAGCGCAGAAGTCAAAAATTTCATCACTAAGAGTATTTCCCTAGTGCTCTAATCCCAATGCATCAATCATACCTACCGTGCACAAGTTTCTTTACATTATTATCCAATCAAATAGTTATTTGAGAAGTGCAATGCCTGCGTAGTGAAAAAATATGATAAATTGATTTTATCTTCCGACATCTTCACTAATTTATTCAAATTTGAATGAGAATAAAATTAAATATCATGGTATATACTAGAAAAGTGATGACATCACTAATGTCATTCTTGTCAAAAACTGATTCCAAACAAACCTCCGTCGAATTTAGAATCAGCTTGTCCGATCAATCCGATATTGTTTCAGTTAATGTTTTCCAACCTCTTTTGCCTGAGAAAACAAAATCCAAGTAACCAAACATAAACTAATAAGCAAAGCAGTAAATCTTCAACAAAGAATGTCACCTGAAATTCTTTGTTTGGAATCAATTTTTGACAAAAGTATGACATTTGTGATGACACACTTTCCTCGTCTATTAGGACATAGACTTAAGTTCATAGTATTAGGATCACCACTTTACTGTTTCGTGCCTTAGGGTCACTGAATCTAGAAGGCCATGCCGTCCTTACGGGTATGACCAATGGGCGTGGTCCAATACTTGAAATAGTTCCAGTATTCAAATAACCAACAAAATCACCAATTAGAGAGCAAGTTTTGTGGGTTATTTGAACACTGGATCTATTTCAGGTACTAGACCACGCCCATTGGCCATACCCGTAAGGACGGCACGACCTGCTAGATTCAGTGACCCTATCGCGCCTAAATTGGGAGCGCCATCTAACGGGAACGAATTTCGCAAATGTCATCCTCATCAGTTTTTAACAAAAAATTACTTTCAAATGATTTGTATTGAATCTGACTATCCATCTTTCTGAAAAAAAAAGTTGATTGCTCATCTTGACTCAAAAAGTAAAATAAGGTAGTTTCAATCCAACCAACTACGCAATTCAAAAATCCCTTCCTTGGGAAAACATTGCAAAATTTGCAAAGGCCAAATGAATACACAAGACACAAGACTGTGACACAAGAAACAAAAATTGCAATGTTGCAAGTTGCAGTTGCTGGTTGATGGTGGGACCCTCTGATGAGAAAAAAAAATCGAATTTATTTACAGGTGGTTTGTTGATAAATAGTTATTCATTTATGATATCGTTCAACAGGTTGTTAAAATCGTAAAGCCTTAATAATAGTAGTCAACAGGTTAGTTAAACTAAATTATTGAAGCTGGGAAATGGATTATGACTATTTGATGAAATTTTTGGCTTTGGGAGATTCAGGAGTCGGAAAAACAAGTTTTCTGTATCAATACACAGATGGATCGTTCAACTCAAGATTCATATCTACAGTAGGAATAGATTTCAGAGAAAAAAGAATGGTATGTCATGTTCCATATTGGCTGAACATATGGACCTCTTACCCATGTTAATTTGTAGATTTACCAGTCGAAAGGTAGAAATCACAGAATCCACTTGCAACTTTGGGATACAGCAGGACAAGAAAGGTGAATTTTTTCAATCAAGTATTAAATTATATGGGATATGGGGAGTTGTATGCTTCTAATAGTGGATCAAGAATTACTTCAGTATGACCATTATAATGAAATGAAAACTGTATATAAGATTGATATTCGAAGTAATTTTTCCCTTTTGGTGAAAATGAAGATTGATTAAAAATATTACAAATCCCTAATGCAGTAAGTCAACGGGGAATAAGTGAACCTTGTAATAAAAATGTACAGCTTTTTGACTTTACCATGTCACTTTGATTTCCGAAATTGGTTGAGAATGATGAAACTGCTATTTCATCCCAAAAAAGTTATAGTAAAACATTTCATTTTGTATTATTTCTTTACTAGATTTCGCAGCTTAACAACTGCATTCTATAGAGATGCTATGGGATTTTTGCTTCTCTTTGATCTCACAAATGAGCAGTCATTTATAGAAATTCGTAATTGGATAGAGCAGCTGAGGGTATGATTATTACAAACAGATATTGTATTTTTTGTTTTACTTGCATTTTTATTTTGCTCCACTTGTATTTTTATTTTGTTGCTTAAGTTGAATACTTATGTAGCTTTTTATTTTTGCACTATTTATATGCTTCATATCTAGGCAGTGAAACAAGAAAAATAAATAGTTTCACTGTCTGATGCACATTTTTTGTTATCATCAAATATTTTAATTAATTTGAAAGCTTATTACTTTTCTCTTTGGTTTGCCTACATGTAGATTTTTATAGTCACTTCGCTTTGAGTGATATGCTTTCGATCGTCATCTTTAAATATTGTCCATTTTCAACTTTTCGAGATATTTGTAATGTTGAGAGAATTTGTCTTGGGTAATAAAAAGGATGATCAAGATGAACCTGACATCAGTTCATGAGAATTTATTGTCCAAACAACGATTGAGAATATAAATATCTCAAAAGTTATATCCTCTAAAAGTTTCTCAAGACAAATTTATACAATATTCCACACTTACAGTGACTTAGTGACTCAGGAAGTAGTATTTTTTCAGTTACATGCATACTGTGAGGCTCCTGACGTAGTCTTATGTGGAAACAAGGTAGATTTGGAAGATAAAAGAGTAGTTACTGAATGGAGAGCGAGAGAACTAGCTGAAAAACATAGGTATGTTGTTGAGATACTGTGGTGGTGTTCTACTTTGACTTTAATGAAACTAGGCAAGATGGCAATGTTTGTTCCATTTAAGACTAAAATTGGTACCTTAAAGAACAGAATTTTGTCCATTACTTTGATAACCTAAAATTGTTCAGTATTTGTTAACTGACTTAAAAATTACCCAGAAAAAAATTTCTTCATAAAGAGTGCGGCTTTTTTTAGCACCCTCCCCCTGTTCGGTAAGGTTAGGTTTGAACGAAATTGTGAAAATACGTAGTAACGAAAATCAAAAAAATGTATATGGTTGAAAACAGAATTCAATTCTCTTTTCAACAATTTGTAATTTGACCCCTCATTAACGGGGGTAAAAATATCCGCACTCTAATATTTTTTTTATTGGAATTATCGGAAATTTTGCAATATTGCAACACCGCAAGCAAAAAACGACCATTTTTTATTTTTTCATAAAATTACAGTCCACTTCATTTCGCAGCATATGGAAAAAAATGTATTATTAATTTTACGAAAAAACAATTGTCGAGAGACCAAAACATGTTTGTCGTGAAACGTTTGAATTTCTTGAAGAGAAAAAACTACCATTGGTTGGTAAAATTCTAGTATTTCCATTCTTCAAGCTGTACCTACGCAGTGTATGATGATTAATTTAAATTTTTTTGGTCGAAAAATTATTGTTCTATTGTCGAATGACCAAAATATACTTTTCGTGAAACCACCGACTCATTTAATAGCGAAAAAGTTACGTTTTGCAGAATAATAGAACAATTCAATTTTCTCAGAAATGCACTTTGTTAAGTAAATTTTTTCGCTTCAACATTCACTGAACAATTGTCATGAAAAATTCCTATTTTTGAAAGCCGGAAAACTGCTTTCAAATGCTGAATGATGGAAATATTTATAATCATTACACAAGTGTGCAGCTCCTGCTGAGAGACTAGAATTCATAGAATTTTAACAATTACAGTTAGTTTTTCTGCTTCAGGAATTTTCAACGTTTCACGACGTTTTTATCGTTCGACAATAATGCAGTACATTTTCAGGTGCAAGAAAAATAAAACCGAATTTTGACTGTATTACTGAAAAAATATAAATATCTCCATTATTCAGCCTTTGAAAGTAGTTTTTCGGATATTAGAAAATTGGAGATTGTTCAGTAAATGTTGGTGCGGAGAAAAAAATTAACTAACTGACATGAATTTATCCCAGGAAAATTGAATTTCTCCTTCTTGCAGTAACTTTTGCATTTAGTCCAAAGAAAAACACACAGCTCATATAATATTTGTCAGTATTTTCATGAAAATTATTGTTATATGCATGCCTATCTAACCTATCTTGATTTAGATTCTTGGTTTCAGATGCTTTGTTTTATTTGTTCAGCTTTGAGTTCAAGTTAAATCTGTGTCGAAGATGAAACAAAACACGTCTTCACAGCCATTCAGCCCTATGCTGTATCACGTCCGTTATGTTTAGCAGAGAGACGTTATCCCAACTTAATGGCAAATTGCCATTGAGTTGGGATAACGTCTGACCGCTAAACATAACGGAAGTGATACAGCATAGGGCTGATTGTTATTCAAAAATGCAATATCTTAACAACAACTTTAAACTGTTAAATAATCAAATAAACTGATAATAAAATGATCCTCAATCGCAGGCATAGACATGTAATAATAATCGCAGGTAACAAGAGAAATAATATCTAGAAAAATATGAAATTATAATAAAGTGTCAACTGTCCGTCATAATTCATAATGGTCACTTTCCACTGAACACCCTGAAGCTGCCTCAAACTGATTGCAATATATCGTATGAGAATACTCAACGTTCCATACCATTATAGTACTTATATCATGGAAGAATCAAGTACTTATCATCAAACTGACTTTATATTCATTTTATGGTATTCAATTGTGTGAATTAATTGAGTCGGCAACGTTGTCTTCCGTATTTGTCCTATCTTCTTTTGGCCTCCACAGTCTTCGAGAGCTCCCAATGATTGGCCAAGGACATATGATTTGAATGCTCGTGTTTAAATTGAAGCATTTCTTTGTTATTTTTCTTTTGAAAACCTACAAATAAAATTTTTTTAAAAAAATATGTTTTGTGACTTTATTCATCGTACTCAAAGTCGTATTTTTTTTAGAAATTAGTGTTCTCGCCTATTTACTAGACCATTTTTGGTTACCGCAGTAATGAAACTTGATGTTCATTTGTCTAGGTATATTAGTGACCACCCCTTATGATGAAAAACTAAGAGCGCGACAGTTTTTTATTTATTTTTTTTTTTCGTTCACGATAAATTCTCGACAATTAATTGGTTCCATCGATTTTCTGCCAAGTGGCTTTGCTAACTTCATGTACATATTATTTTTAATACTTCTAAACAAAAGTTATTTATCTGCATACTCTTATGAACAATGAATGACCTTAGGTGATAAACTTTTCAGTTTGTCAAAATGAAAACTCTTGATATCAAAATATTGGTGATTCAACATTTTGCATTCATTAGACATATTTTCAATATTGTTCTTGTTGATTATGTATGTTCAGTAACATTGAGTAACTAGTCGCTTTTAAACTTAAATCTTGACTTCAATTTCAGTCTTCCATACTTGGAAACAAGTGCTGCCACAGGACAAAATATCAATAGGGCTGTAGAAACACTACTGGAACGAGTTATGTTGAGAATGGAGACTGCAGTGGATAACGCAATGCTTCCAGGTAGAAGAGGACGACCAAGAGATCCCAATGATCCTGACTTGACTGCCTCAACTAACCAAAAATGTTCATGTTGATAATAATACTTGTTACTCGGGTGATTGTTCTAAAAGTGTTGATTTCTAGTTTTTGTTTTGATAATTTTGCTATAAAGATTCAAGATGAAGGCATGCATTATAGTAAGTTTGAGAAATTAAGTCACATCCTCTCAGGAATATGCTCAATTTATTTTTTTCTAGTTTTTGACCTTTGACAATTTCAATAATGAGTATTTTTCATCTTCCTAAACAATTGTAAAACAATATTGGTATTCAGGTAAGAATGTCTCCTTATTTGACTCAACATTTGTTGATTTCACCCTATTTATCGCATTTTTTTTGTTTATTTTGATTATCAGAATATGTATCTGTTTGGTCGGTTGTATACTTGTTTCGAATTGAAGTGAAACATTTGAAATAATACCTTACAGATCAAATTGATTCATGCTTTCATATTGTACTTGATAGACTTCAACACAACATTTTCAGTCACCCATAAGACTGACGAATATTAAAAAGAACCAGTATTAATCAATTGTTGTTGCAACTGCAAATAATCAATAGGAACTAATGAGATGAAATTATGTGTTGAGCATAATATTACATTTATGAAAAGAATTTATGGAAAATTATTCAATTATTAATTTATGAATGATATAGGTATAGCTTTTGTATCTGTGGATACTTTTGTGTTCATTAAAACTATTTTGAAGAAAGTTGAGTTTAATTTTTCTCAATCAACAAACAATTCTGTTAAACAGCGCCAAAGAGGCCCAACTACAAGATCGATAACTTGCAATGATTGATTCAAAAAGAAATGAATAGTAGTTTTCCTTTAATTATTTCTTCCTCTATACCATATTATTATGGTAATACCTACTACCAGGAAAAAGTCTGATAATAAAAAGATTTGACGGAATATGCTATAAATTACGAGCACAAACTGGAAATACACTATATACATCTTTAAAAATATTCACATGTCATGTTTCCATGACTTAAGTATCCTCTTCAATGAGAGAGTTCACTAATGGTTGCCAACTTCGATTTTTGACATTTTTCTATGAAAAACTAGGAAACTCTGAATGGATTCTTCATACTTTCATTAGTAAGCAATGGAATTGTACAAGCCACATATTCAATATAAATTTCCCTGGATAAGGAATAAATGAGATATTCTAATCAAAAATAATTATCATCAATATCTCTTTTATTCCATATCCAGGGAAATTTTCATTGAAAATCTGGCTTATACAATCCTATTGCTTACTAATAAAGGAATGAAGAATTCAATCAGAGTTTCCTAGTTTTCATACAAAAATCGAAGTTGGCAACCATTAGAGAACTCTCTCATTGTTGAGCAGTGTATTTTATAAAGTAAGAAATTTCTGTGATCTGTGTCAAATATTCTCTTCTGGATTTAAATTATTGGCAACCATGTCGCTCTTATGATTTGTCGTTCAGTGTTGCCAGTCCCAAAACCCCAAAATATCAGATGCTCACTGGATTTTTATAAGAAAAAAACAAATTGGATATTTTAAAATGCACTGATGTCTAGGAACAACATAATAATTTATCGTAAACCTATTCTTTTCATTTTAACTAACGCCTCCTAAAAAATAGGTGAAACCATTTGATACGCAACCAAATAACAAAATGCTGCTAGGTAATAGGTAATGTGTTTTGACTCTTATGTGAACCCAAGGAGACTAAACGTTATTTGACTAGGAGAGTCTAATCCCCATAAGACAATGGGGGCACTTATATAAAGAGTGAGAGAACATTTGTGACGAAATGTGTCGTAGTTGGACATGTCATGGCCGCCATTCTCCATAGACAGTGACGGACTCAGCGTTGCCACATTTATTTTGGCGAATCTACTTTTATTTTTGATTGAATCTACTGAAATCTACTACATGTTTTTTGAAAAATACCAAAAATCTACTTTACAAAAGAAGCTGAAAATAAGAACGTAGTTGTGGATTGATGAAATGCCATGGTTAATGGGTCTAATTATTTATTTATTGACTGAACCTAAACAAATAAATCTTAAAACTAGCGCAACAAAGAAAACGGACCTGACTCTTATTCTATTTCTTGAACAAACATTTTTTTTTTCTTGAAAGTATTTGAGTTTATTCTTATTGTACTTTAAACAGCTTATTTTATGCCAAAATTCTTCAACATTAAAGGAATTATTCATATTGCTACTACCGCTAGAAAGCAAGTTAGATACATCTAGTTTCATTTCTCTGTATTCATTATCAATGTCTTGAATAAGTGTGGATTCATGCAGCACCAATTAACAATTATCAAGTAACAATTATCAATTAACAATTAGCAAGTATAAGTTGAACTTATTGTTTTACAATGAATGCATTCATGCAGACAATTAACAATTATCAATTAACAAGTAACAAGTGGAAGTTGGCCAACTTTTAACTTTTTACCCTAATTGAACAATATTTTCTTCTAGTGCGCAACTAGTACGCAGGTGACCGCGGATTGGTCAGTATAATGACGAAAATGAATCTCTTTCAAATATTTGTGGAGCAGTTTGTATTATTGTGTTCTGTTTTCGGTTTTCGTTCATATCGAAATGGAAATTGATGATGCTATTTTGGCTGATTTTGTACGGCAATTTCCCAAATTATATATGATAAGGGCATAATTACGATCTTCAAAGATAAAAATATCAGAGATAATGCTTAATGCTTGAAACAATAGCAGGGACAGGGACCCTCTCAGTGTTGATAGTTTGTATTCACATTGCAATTTTTGGTCTTGCAGGCCATACATTTGATGTTGTCATTCGGGGTATAAAAAAACGCCACATGCATGTGGTCATGCAAGATGCAATCACACTGATATTGTGAGATTGTCAAACATTCTTTCCCCCGCCTATTTAGTGACAATCATGAGTACACAAAACTGGTCATTTATTTTCGAAGAACAAATAGAATCTGAATTATTAAACAGTATCCACGGAAAAGTAAGGTTAACTTGGTAATTGTTAATTTGGGTGCATGAATGCTATATTTTCAATACTTGTTAATTGATAATTGTTAATTGATAATTGCTACTTGATAATTGTTACTTGGTGCTGCATGAATCCACACTAACTTCTTCTGGTACTATATTCAGAAACTTTGAAAGAAGATTTATGAGGCTAGAAAACTCTTGGTATATAACTACCTGAGGATCAAAAATTGTAGTTCTTCAAACAATTATTTGTGTTCTTTTAGAGAAACCATTCTGGATAAAATTCTAACATTGCATGCTTTGCAATGGGCACTATACATCCATCCTGTGCTCTACAGAGCCAAGAGGAAAATAATGGGTTCTGTTCCCATTCTGCTCGATCCGATTGCTCATAAGTTCGCTTCATAATTTTCAAATTAAAAGCAATTTTACACTGCATATTCACTATTCAGTATAGCTATTAGAATAAATTCGGCCGTTAGTTGTCGGGGAAATACAACGGTGAACCTAAGAGCATGGCATAATGCATGAAGGCCATGAAGGGGAATCACCGACAAAAAAGCAGACGAAGCATCCAAATGAATAAAAATATCAAATTAGTTACACGTCTACCAACATAGAAATTAAAGTAAATGCTTGATTCAATAATTTTTGCAATAATTATATTGTTAATGGCATTTTTACATTATTTAAAGTTACGTATTAAAATCTACCAAAATCTACTAAAGAAAATGTGCCTACTAAAATTTTCTGAAAAAGGGTGAAAATCTACCAAAAAAGTAGAAATCTACTAGATGTGGCAACGCTGGACGGACAAGCGCACTCCGCACTCTTGGTATATGAGAGACGAGAGTTACATATCGATGGAAGTGCGAACCGGTTAACTCCACTCAGAGTTATGCCGAGCACTGACAAAAAGTGCTTCGAGTACTAAGCACTCTTGAAAAGTGTTCGGGAGTCTCGAGCACTAAGCACTGTTTTTCATGAAGTGCTCGCTACTCCCGCGCACTTTTCAAGAGTGCTTAGTACTCGAAGCACTTTTTGTCAGTGCTCGGCACAGCTCTGAGTGGAGTTAGCCGGTTTGCACTCTAAGCCATCGATATGTGACAGTCTTGGTTCGAGTTCGACTCTGTACTCATGTCCAAGTACGTCACTATTACGCTTCGATGCTACAAGATTCTGATTGGCTAGAGCTTATTAAACCCTCCTGTTAGTTTACTCTCTTTGATGTGAACCCACAAATGAAAAATATAAAAAATAGTTACACGTGGTTATATACACCCTCAGAGCAATAAAAAAGATATAGAAATGCCTTTTCTGTCTTTTCTTGAATGCGGCACACATGAATTTGTTTATCTACATCTTAATCTAAAACATCCTAAGAAGAGGCATCGTTGAGTATTTCCGTTTTCACTCGTGATCACGTTTGGACTCCCATAATTTACTCTTAAAGGCGAAAACATAGTCGTGCGAATTTCGCAATTTTTCAGCGAACAAAATGGCTGCCAGACATGCCGCAATAAAGTTCAAAAATTTTATCTTTTTGCGAATTCGCACAAATCACGGAGCAAAATTTTAGATCAGATTATTCTGTTCTGTACCTTCACTATCTTCGCCATTTTCATTCAACTACCTTGAAATATATCTTTAGACAAAGCTGTTTATGTTTAGTTTTTATCACAAAACAATTTTAATTGCATTTATAAGATTTTGTAAATTAATTATGGAAGATCTTTTCAAATTATATGAAATTATTTACATGTAGTTTTTGTAAAATATTCCATGATGAAAATGTTCAGGGAGATCATTATTATTGTCGGGAGATACGGATCTATCATCCCAATAGATTTTGGGTGACCTGCTTTAGTTCGACGAACTGTTGTCCACAAATATTTTTATTGATATCAAATCTCGCTTCTGCAATGATCTGTTAACATCTATATGCAGACCATGTACCTAGCAGGTGGCCAAAGAACTCCTGAGCATCTTGCAGGGCCTCTCAAATAAAGCGGGTTGCAGAACTTTGGATCTGACTTTTTAATGACACTGTTTAGATTCTTGATACTAGTTATACTTGTAAAATAAATGTGTTTCTTATTAAATTAGTTGTTGAAGGTACTTATCTTCTGGAGACAACATGCCAAATTGAAAAATCCTCCTTATTACAAATTATAATTGAAACAAGTACCGTAAAACGGGGCTACTTGATAAAACATTTTGGAAATTTCATACTGTCAGCTCCAAATTATGAACTTTTTTCGAGAATAAAAATCACCCTGATGGAATTTCGTGCCAGAGTAAGCTCTTTTAGCAATAAAAAAAATTCCAGCTCTCACCACTTTTCGAAAAAAAAATATAAAGTGCTCATTTTCAAGTAACCCCGTTATGGGGTTACTTGAAAATTGACCTGTAAAACACTCCTGTTTTACTTGTAGACCTGGTATAGGGGCTAAATGAATAGAAATAGAAGTAATACTACCTTTCCTGCTATTTGTTTCATTCAAATCGGTAATAAAACACAGATTTTATGGCAAAAAATTAAATCTTTATTTCTTTCATACAGATTCATCTAGAAAACAACTGAACGCATATTATAAATTTGTAAAAACTCAAAAAAAAACATCAAAAACTCAAAAACATTCATAGGAAAAACAAGTTTAAGCTGACTTCATTCACTGTTTTCTCTAAATTTTATCTGCCCTCTCCGCAAAGTTGCCGCAATGGTTAATTTCCTTTTTATTTCATTTTTCTCAACGAGACCAATATCTTCCACTGCTGGATATATATAGCTATTCGTCACTTTCTCGCTCATTCTTAGAAATGTGCATAAATAGCCGTTTTCTTGGGGATTGACTATTTTAGCTACAAACACTCTGAAGGTTCCATTCTCGGTTTTCAAATTCACTAATATATAGTCACCACATTCGAATTGATCCTGCTCAATAGGTTCTTTTTCAGAGAGTATTTCTCTGGAAGTTTCATCCACAACTGATTCTTGATCAGTAGTTTCATTATCGATATGGCCATTTTCCAAGTCTGAAAAAGTTTCTACATCGTCATCACTATCATCATTTGTAGTCCATAAATGTTTTTTGTTTCGTAAATTGACGGGTAATATATCTTCGTCGCTCTCAGAGCTGGACAATACTTTCTTTCTCTTTGGTTTTGTCTTTGGTTTATCCTTTGTTTTCTTCTTTGCTTTATCTTTCTGATTTTCTGAAGGCGTATTTGCAAAATCTTCTGAAGAAATACTTTTGCCAGGCTCTACCGATAATTTTTTTTTGCGTCCCTTACTAGATGTTCCTGGCTTTCAAAATCTAGCCTCTTGGAACATTTGTTTCAACGTCGCACCCAGCGTGTTCTCTGCTTCTGCAGTTGCTGTGAGATCTTGTGTTTTGGGAAGTTTTTGAAGGATTTTTTGGCGGTCAATAGGTGCAATGCCTGTAGCTTCGAATCCAGATTTGATGTTTTTCGGATTTTTTAAATCAATCGACTCCAAACACTGCCTCAAAAGCCTGGGAAATACGTCTTTCCTGATAACTCCTCTATTTTTTGCCTTCCAATCTTTCAGCACTTGTCGCCATTTCATTTTCATTGGTCTGAAAACACTAACGTCTAACGGCTGCGTTAGGTGAGTACTGTTAGGCGGCAGAAAAACGAACGCGATATTGTTGTTTTCACAAGTTGTGATGACTTCGAGTGAAATGTGGCTTGCCAAATTATCCCCTAAAAGAACTTTACGACCAGGTGGTAAACTATTGAAATATGGAAGTGCAAGTTTCATAAACCAGTCTTCAAAAATATTGGTATCAAACCAACCAGAGTGACTTCTATTGTATCTAGCGTTGGGAGGTCCACCTTCTGTCCAGGTGCTCCATAAGTGGTCTGCCTTATAGACTACATATGGTGGCAGCATAACACCTGAAGCAGAGCAAGAAAACATGACTGAAGTCGAAGACTTCGAGGTGTCCATGACTTTTTCTGCTCTCTTAGACTGCTTTCGAACAATGACTTTGATGCGACCGGGATCGTCGGTGAAGTTGGTTTCGTCGTAGTTTACTATCGCATCGGGAGGGACATCCTTGAGCACTTTTGAAAGATTATCAAAATAACCATTTATAGTTGTATGATCAATCTTTGCCCGACTTTGTTTTATTGACTGCGATATTCTTTTAGACAAATCGTCTTTATGCCGATTCAAAAACTTCTCCATCCAACCCTCTCCAGGTCTATTATCCACGAACGGTTTCACTTGTTGACCTCTTCTATTAAAAAAATCCTGAACTATATCTTTTATATCACTAGCTTCGAAAGGAAAGCCCCACTCTGACGCCTTTACGATGGGTTTTTCATCAGCCAGTGACAATGCAGTACAGTGTCCCGGATTTAATGTATGTAATCCTTTTATTTTTCTATACAATGTGACATATGGTATGCCATATTCTTCACTAAGTTGAGACAAATTGCCCCTTTCATACCTCCGCAGAGCAGCATTCAACGTTTCCTCCGAGTAATTGCGGTACGGCCGACTTCCCACCTTTCTCTGATATTTTCGAACCATTTTCAAGAAGCCCCTGAAATGACATCAAAAAATAAAATCTAGGCCACTGGCTTTCGAATTAGCAACAGCGATGAATTGAGGTTATATTAGTGTTGACCGGTTATGATACTATTGGGAAAAAAATACATCGCTGTACTAATAATTCTCAGTATATCTAGGCAATAAGAAGTATTCATGCAAAAAAAAACATTGTTTTTTACCTTACTCTTTGTAGATTTCTACGTGCCACACTATTCCGCAGAAACAAACGAAAACAACGTTACCGCCACTTGTTGATATGCTCTAACTGACTGACTCTGAATTATGTTTCCTAAATATGACGTTGAGCAGCAGCACCTGTTAATTCAACCAGCTGCGTTCATTTTCAATTAGCCCCTGTATTTTCATGTAGTCCCGTTTTACGGTAGGTAATGTCATTTGGGAAACAGTGAGTGAGCATGTGAGCAATTCTCCTTTAGAGCCAATTTTCTTCATTTGCAACTGATATTTCAGAAAAAGGAGAATAAAAACAAACAACAATGTGTAACCTTAAATACCAAAAAATGGCATGTTATGATTCATCATTTACCGCAATTTTTTCGCCGTATGAGTATGAACGTCAATGCGGCGATTTTTTTGCGATTTGCGAATCGCAGAAAAATTGCGAATATTCGCGAGGGTATGTACGATCCTTAATTTGTCTATCCTCCTTATGTGAATAATGAGCACGCCACTGCTTCCAGGATATCAGCACGACAATCGTCTCTTCTCACTACCCCTCACCAACAAAGGAGAGCGTTATGTTGCTTTCAGGATAATGTGTGTTTTTTTTTTTTTTTTTTGTGTGTTTGGCATAATAATGTGTGTTATGCACATAGAAAAGACATCTCAAAATCATAAGGATATTTTATTACTCGGAGGTTACAATCATTCTGTGTGCATAAATCATAGACAAATGGCGCATCGCTTTTGCCTCAACGAGCTCATATATGTAGAGGGAGAAGTAAACAAACCAGAAAGTCACCTAAGTGAAGCAAATTTTTCCTATGCAAATAAGGATTGATTCAGATGCAAACGAAAGAGCCATATTAGTGTGTTCCTGTTTCAGTTGAAGTAAAACCCACAACACGATAAAGTTCGCAGATCATCAACTTGTTCGTAGAAAAGGACATGACACTTCACGCGAGATGAGATAAGAGAATAAAGTCAATAGACTACCTAAGCGTGACGTCAAAGTGGGTGAAACTTGGCGTAAACCTTTCCAAACATTGAAATTTTTTTTTTGGCAAAAGGTTTCAACTAACTGAATCTTTATTGAAAATGATATCGATTATCCTTATTCCTGACGGAATTATGCAAAATCATCAAATCAATAATTTCTTATGGGGTTTTAACTTTAACACGTATTACCAGTTTGTTTGGAAAGGTTTTATAAGCTCCGCCCACTTGTGACGTCAGGATTTAGGTTGTCTATTTGGAAACACCAATAACAAAAACTGTGAACCAGATTTTGTGTTCCATGTTCAATAACAAAACAGTCAAAAACTCAAAACACATAAACGTCAAACACAGCTGTCAAGGTTGTCATTTGGAGTTAGAGGTTATTGGATTTTTACCGTTTTTAATTGATATTTTAGAAATTGATAAATGAATGCAGTTCATATATACAACGGTACAAAAACATGGGAACATATTAGGTTAAGTTAAAATACAATTTAAGTAGCACAATGTGTTTCACGAGATTTTCAAGGATTTGCCATTGGGGCCCCTTAACTGCCCTTGGTTAGTTTTTTATTTATCAAATATTTGTTTCCAACAGTATCCCAGATTTACTCGTTTTTCAGGAATCATCAAACTAGTAACAGCTATGACTATCCACTGCTCGAATATGTGGTGGCCCAAAGAAACATTTAGTGGAAAGTTGAATTCGATTGTATTCATATCTTTATCTGGCCTTACTCTATACAATTTTTTATCGTCTATGTATCATGGACCAGGTTACTTACCCCCCAAATGGATGCCTGTAAGTTATTTGTTATGGGGCACCATTATTGGTTTACCATTGCGAATTAAATGGAAGTAACTGAGAATTGGTCAAATATGAGTGTTTTTTTTTTCATTTAGTTTAAATGGAGTAGGAATTGTTCAAAATATTAATTATAATTGCTAGAGTAAAACTTACTACAGACATATTTATGTTTTGGAAATATGAAAGTTATATCATGAATTATAATAGACAAGGACTATTTTTCAGGAAAAAGAAGAATATTGTAACTATTTACAATTTTGTGGTGTTTGCCATGGATATAAAGCACCTAGATCTCATCACTGCAGAAAATGTAAGTACTTATCATTGAAATTGAATTCACTATAAATAGCAACAAAAATGCATACCTATTTATTGTTATAGAAGGTTATATTCCTTTGTTGGTGCTTTTATACATTAAGACAATTTTTTTGTTACAAATAAGAAATAATTTGAAATCTCAGAAAATATTAGACTTAATTACAATTGTCTGCAGCTTTGTAAACTCATGCATAATTCAAATTCTTTCGTAAAGAAGGCATGGTCAAAAATGTGAAAACTCCTCAACTGTAAGCTCCTATAATTTTTAATTTTTTCATTATTTTTATTGATAATTCGTTTTTCCTGATATTTTTTGCTGTTATTTTTTTTGTTACCTCAAGGACCATAAAAAAGTATAGGCCCAAGTCTTCTCATTGAGTATCATAGAAAAGGGGATGAACTGAAGTTCTGTGCAACCATATCAATAGGACAGTTTTTCATTCTTATATATATATAAAAAAAAATTGTAAAATTGTTATTTCCATCAACCGATTGCACCCCTACGCGCAACCCTCGGAAGTCTTCGAGAGACTTGTGTGAGCTAGGGAAGATGCAGCCCTTACATTTTAACGTGTGATGCCATGCACGAGACCGATGACCGTGCGAGGCTTTGAACCATCGACCCTTCGCTCCAAAGGCGAACGCTCTACCACCACGGCATATAACTTGAATAAATATTAGAGATAACTGTTGACAACATAAATACATCTTTGGTATCAAATGTTCATTTTAACTAGTGAATGTAAAGCTCACTATATCAACAGAAGGAAATTTAGAGCTAATAAACTTGTTGAAATCAATATTGAAATTAAATAATATGGACATCAAATTGATGCTGAATACTTTTACTTATAATTTTACTTTTACTTAAAATTTGTCACAAGAAAATTTTGCCATGAATGAATAACACATGGCAGACTGGCAAAGTTAAGTTGACAAAACCCCACACAGCTATAATTAAGGACTCAATTAAATATATAATCACATACCAGATGAAATAAAAAAAATTGCATTTAATAAAATATTCCAAGCAAAAGTTAAGACAATATTCGCAGAAACACTATCCTATAATTTGGATGAATATTTCATACATACGTTTTAATTTATAAGCAGATGGTGATCTGAAATTTGTAAATTCAGATAGGCCATAATGATTATAATCTTATATGAACGTCTTAATATTTTAATAATTTGTGATGCTTTTTATCGACTTTATTCTAACTTTTTGTCAGGAAACTGGTTAGGTTTGAACGTGAGTGGGCCCGTATCAGGCCTTCTACTGCGGTCAATGGCCTATTGTGGCTCACCCTATGGTTATATTTCTCCTGGTATATCCAATCTCTTGACGAAATTGAGGAATGCATTGGGAGAACAATTTACCAGGTTTTCTGGCCTTACTGTCGTATCGCCAAATATTGAGAATCTGGTTTTGGCCGCTGCACGGCATGTATACAGAATGTGTTTAGCCGTTTCATCATCCTCCATTCATAGCAGGCACTCTGCATCTTGTGCAAGTCCGATTTTATGCATGTGATGTTTGAGTTTGCAGTGGCCAGTAAACAAACCTACTATAACTCTGAGATTCGCTCTACTGAGTTCTAGCAGTTGTCAGAGTCCTGTTTTTTCCTTGGACAAGCAATAAATGCTTTGGAATGGGCTAGGCCCGGTAGACTACGCCGAGTCTTTTATTGTCTGTCCAAGCTGTTATGACATTCTTGGCAGTGCTATATGCTAAACCGATTATCGGTTCTGGTCCAGTGAACGTTGTTTCGGCCCCCTTTTTGCTAGGGCGTCCGCTATTTCGTTTCCTTCTAGGCCTGTGTGACCTGGTATCCAGACTAGGGTAACGTTGTTGCGTTGCGCCAGTTGGTTCAAGGTGTCTCTGCAGTTCTATACTGCCCTAGATTTAAAGCAGTTGGATTCAAGCACTTTCAGTGCTGCTTGACTATCTGAAAATATTTTTATTGTTTTTCGTGTGTGGTATCGATTTTCCAGCTCCCTGGCACACATTTCAATGGCATATACTTCTGCCTGAAATAGCGTAGCTAGTTTACCCATCTTGAACGAGGAAACTGAAATGTTACTCCAATTTTTTAATATGTTTATGATTTGTGGTGCTTTTTTCATCGATTTTATTTATTATTATTCCTTGACTGACGCTGAAGTGTTACTCAAACTTTTCAATACGTTATTAATTTGTTTTGCTTTATACCAATGTAAAACTGTGTAATTATGATGAATAAAGACCATTTATTATTATTATTGAACAGGAATGCTGTAAAAATTTGCTAGACCATATTTTGTCGATTAGGAAATTGGGATTAATGTGGAATGTCAAAATATCATTGAAACTAATATTTGACAACCTTCAAAATGTAAATGTACCTTCGGTTATAAATTTATTTTTACCTAATATTTTTTACCATTCCTCGTGAACAGAAGGACATAATCAAATTTTGGATGATATAATCTCGTTTGGAAATTTCTCACATCTATGTAATAAAATATGCCTGTCACTGTAAGAATTTACATATTTTAGGCGGACGTTGTGTGCTAAAAATGGATCATCATTGCCCATGGATCAACAACTGCGTCGGTTGGGGGAACCACGCACATTTCACGTTTTTTCTAACATTCGCATCATTGGGTTGCTCACAAGCTTCCTACATACTGTGCTCCTCACTCTATAGGTCCATTCACAGAATGCATTATATTTATCATGGAAATGGCAAGGAACCCATTGTTGAATTGGGGTTGTACGGAATGATCTTGTGCGTTTTCGCACTTGGTTTTGCCATAGGCGTTGTGGCTGCTGTAGGAATGCTTCTTTATTTCCAGGTATGATATGGTATTTTGTAGGTCAGAATCTTAATGCAAAAAATTTGACTACATTCACAATGGTGAGAGAAAAATTATAGGGTTCCAATATTCTTAAAGGAGTTTTCTGATAATTGTACTGTAGAAAATCAAAAAGTTTGAATGGATGCACTCGGTTTTGTAGCAAGAGAGGTGGCGAAAATACCAAAACTAAATTTTCCATAAATGAATTATATAGGATTCTAATTTTTCCAAACATTACTAATCAATCAATCAAAAATATACTTTATTGTCAAGTTACCTACTTTATGGACAAATTGGTATTACAGCAACATTACATAAAAATATATAGATGGTCAAATTAAGATAGAGATATAAACAGTGAGTTTGAAAACAATACAGCTTTTCACACTTGTATCATAAATAGCTAGTTTATGATTAGAATATCAGTGTCAAATGAATCATTAATATAGAGTTCAGAATACAACTCACTATTGTGAATAAAAAGCTGTCTGTTATCAAAAGTGATAATGTAACAGTTACAACACAAATAAAAACTAGGCATAGAAGTTATATAAATAAAATTTCTGATTGTGATAAAAATATCACAGTATCAAATGAAATCATTAATATTGAGTTCAGAATATAGCCCATTATAAATGAAAAACCTTCTGTTACTAAAAGGGGTAACAATACTTGAAATTTTATTACTATTTTTAGATGGCTGGGCTAGCCAGCGGCTAATATGAAGGTAGTTAGTTCTGTATAGAACCTTTCTGCACCCTGCAATCAGGTCTATCTCGTGAGTACTTCGGATCTTTTAATGAACTCGTGGAGAGTGGAGATTCCTAACAAGTTCTTCCTGCGGGATGATATCTTCTGCACCGCAGTGTCCGAAGATATCCATCCTCATGCGAGCCAGAGTCTCGCATTCAAACATTATGTGGGAGGCTGTTTCGTCCTCCTCATCACAAAATCTTCATTGTATGGACTCTTGATGTATCCCCAACAGCTGCAGGTGTTTTCTCAGGTGGCAGTGGCCTGTCATCAGTCCTACCACCTTTCTGAGAGAGTCTCGGCTTAGTTCAAGAAGGTGTCGGTTGGCCCCATCATCATAATTTTTCCGTGAGTATTGCCTGAGGCACTCTCCCAGATAAATTGATTATGGTTGTTAACAACCCATTTCTTTGTGTCCTGCTTAATATCCCCAAACGGGATTCCGCAGGCTCGTTCTGGTCCAGTGAGATTTGTTGCTGCTCCCGCTCTTGCTAGGGCATCTGCGCTCTCATTTCCCTGGATGCCCTTATGACCTGGTACCCAGACAAATTCTACCCTGTTCTGTGCTCCCAGGTCGTTAAGGTTTTGGTGTGCATCCCAAACCAGTTTGGAAGTGAACCTGCAGGAACTCAGGGCTTTAATCGCCGCCTGACTGTCGGACAGAATCGCTATGGGTTGGTTTCTAGGACCCCTCCTTAGAATCTCGTGCAGACGGAGATTGCTTGGAATAGAGAGGCTTGAGTACCGAGGCTTAGTCTAATGTCTTGCCTCGGTCTCTCCCCGTATATTCCAGCCCCTACTCCTTTGCTATTCTTTGAGCCATCTGTGTACCAGATTTGCCCTCTTGACAGCATTGGTATGGTCCTTGATGTAACTTCCCCATCTTCTATGATGGTGGTGTATGTTCCATCAAAGGAGTATGTTATCGGATTTTGTTCAACGGCATCTCAGACGTGTCGATTCTTATGACCTCCAGTATGCTGGAGTGGCATTGGTTATTGCCCCTCCATTGGCCCAGACATTTTAGCCTGGATGCTTCTATCCTCGCCTCTGCTGCAATATGCAAATGCAGGAGAGGGAGGTTTAGGATTACCTCCAAGCTAGTTGTCGATGTGCTGGACAAGGCACCAGTGACTCCGAGCATGGCCAGTCTTTGTAAACTAGCCAGCTTCCCCCTGGTTGTCACTTGTTCTACCTTTTGCCACCACAGCAGGGCTCTGTACGATATCGAAGGCCTAACAATTGCTGTGTATAGCCAGAGAGACTGTTTGGGTCCAAGACCCCATGTTTTGCCAAAGGAGCGTCTGGCCATCATTAATGATGTCCTTGCTCTTTTCAGCACTTTTTCCAGATGTTTGTTCGAGGTGAGCTTTGAGTCCAGGTTTATCCCCAAGTATTTCGTGTCTCCTGACATCTGTACACTTTCATCAAAGATTCGAAGAGCTCTGTTGGTCTCCAGGTTTCTTTTTCTGGTGAAAGGAACATTTGTGGTTTTTTGAGGGTTGACCCTGAGGTTCTCCCTCGTGCACCACGTCTGTACGTCTGTAAGGGCTGATTGCATCAGCTCCACGCAGACCCCCATGTACTTCCCAACACTTGAAAAATTCCAGAGTTTGAGAGAATTTTTCGCAAGTGCATCGGTATCGATAGGCGACTGCATTCCTTGTTGTAAAGCAAATGAAGATGCCAATTTTGACGTCTGGTGTTTGCTTGAAGTGTCCACCGACCATCCGGTGTGGTGCTGTAGGTTTTCCTGCAGCTGAAAAGTAATTACGCCACCAAAAATCAGTGAGTCGCCCCGGAGCGCCACGGAAAATAATAATGATAGCCATCCTCTAGGATCTACCCGCACAGACCTTTGTGTAGGGGGTAGGGTTAGGAGTATTATTACTTATATGATATTATTAATAAAACTGGACATTGGAGTTGTATGTATAAATTGTCTGGTGATATTAAAAATATCACAGTGCTAAATTATTTATAAGAAAGACACCATATATCATTGTAATATTCTTGCACGTTATATAACTGTCTTTGATAATATTTTTTTACGTTTTTCGCAGTTTTTTCAAGGAAACGGTGTTTTTTAAACTAGACGGTAAATTGTTATATATTCTTATACTTTTGTGTATGATTGACTTTTTTATTAAGGGGGATTTTGCTATGGGTAAGGGAACACAACCTTCATTTCTTGTTGTATATTTTCTTACTTCACCAATTTCACTAGATGATCCGCATTGTATGTGAATAGGGCGTACAGTTTCTAGAATGAATAAGCAAGAAACTGTTAACATTTTCTGGCTAATCTGGCCAATTTGTATAGCGCGACTTTTATTTAACCTTTGGTTCTTCACAACTACACAAAATTATGAGTGATAGATACATCAGTTCATACTCCAGGTCATATGCATGGGATATTTGTATGTTCAAAATGGTTTTTATCATTTTTTACGATTTTATACTATTGTTACATTTACTTTCAGCTCAGAGCAATTCTGAAAAACCGAACGGGCATAGAAGACTGGATAATAGAAAAAGCTACTTTCAGAAGAAGAAGTACAAGGGAAAATTTTATATTTCCTTATGATTTGGGAATTTGCAAAAACTTTCGCCAAGTCATTAATTTTAGTTGTCACCCTGTTGGAGATGGGATTCATTGGCCGGTAGTTGACGGTTGTGACCAATATACGTTCACTGTAAGTAATTCTGCATGTGATGTTGCTGATAATCAGGGTTATTCAAAGTACGTTGGTTATTTTCAATACCTATCTTACATTTGCAACTGGGTATGTTTTGTGTCTCCTTCATCATATTTTAAGCCATAACTAATGTCAGAATAAGAGAAATCTCGGAACTGTTTGTTCATTGTGTCTATATTATCAAAACAATATCCAATATAGTTTTAAATAGGCCTGACTGTCTAGATACACCAAATGAATGGATAAATGTTACAACACTGTCAATAGTTATTTATTCAACTATTGTATCAATGAAAGGGATTAATGATTGAGATATGTTCGAGATCATTAATTGCATTTCAGTATAGATGTTGATTATAATATTTTTCCGTCGACCTCACTCTTGATGAAATAAAGCCAATAAATAAAGGAATTCTTGATTAGAAGATATTTTATCAAGGAAATGTATCAAAATGTACAGCTCTTTTTTGCCGTTTTGATTAATGATTCTTATTTGAGTTGATTTAGTTTAATTATCTAGGGCAGAGTTTTCAGGATGTGTGTGTAGTTTGAGGTTGATACATTTTGTATGTACTTTGTTGAAAAATGCTGGATTAGTTACTGTGACTTTAAAACGGCAATTGAGAAAATCCTGCTTGACCAGCCTTCTTTATTCCTGCACATTTATTTAACTCCGTGAGTCATGGTTATAATGACAGGATTATCAGTATTATCCATGCTAGCTGTGAAGGTTTACAGTGAGGAGGAATAATTTATGTTCTTTGATTTAACTTTTTTTTGGTTAGAAATGTCTCTCTGGAAAAGTAGATTAGGTTAGGTTTGAACGTGAGTGGGCCCGTATCAGGTCCTTCACTGCGGCCAATGGCCTATTGTGGCTCACCCTATGGTTATATTTCTCCCAGTATATCCAATCTCTTGACGAAATTGAGGAATACATTGGGAGAACAATTTACCAGGTTTTCTGGCCTTACTGTCGTATCGCCAAATATTGAGAATGTGGTTCTGGCCGCTACAGGGCATGTACACAGAATGTACACAGCCGTTTCATCATCCTCCATGCATAGCCGGCACTCTGCATCTTGTGCAAGTCCGATTTTATGCATGTGATGTTTGAGTTTGCAGTGGCCAGTAAGCAAACCTACTATAACTCTGAGATGATTTAACTTTTTTTTGGTTAGAAATGTCTCTCTGGAAAAGTAATAACAGGTTATAAAATTTTGGCATATATTAAAACATATCCTTTGTATGAGTTTTCTCAGTTTATAGTAATTTCAAATTTATTTGTTAAAATACTTTCTATTTCTTCAACATTTCATAGAAGACAATTGGATATATAAGATGCTTGTATTGAATACTATCTGTGCACATTTTGTGAATCTTATTTTCTAAGGATCGATACTCCCTCAGTCAATGAAGTATTGGATAACATAACAGGTATGTCATACGAGTTTTTCTATCTCACGAGGTCCTATCGGATGTATATTCTATCACTTTCTTTGATATTTTCTTCGTTATTTCAAATTCAGCATTTTTTTGTGATTGAACCCTAGTTGATATTTTCTTCATTATTTCAAATTCAGCATTTTTTTCTTGTGATTGAACCCTATTTTTATCAAATACGTGCGTGTCTGTTGTGGAAAGGTCACAGTCTATCGCTACCTTCTCTCTTCCCCGCAGTCCGCGCGCCCACAAAATGCGCGACTTCAAAACAATCCGTGTTGTAGATATGGCCGAGGGGGAAGTAACTCTTTCATTAGGTGTACATCATAACATTTTCATTACTTCATTAATTATTTCATATTCAACTTAAAATCGAAATCTATGTTTCTGGGGATCCGTGATATGATTTTTTTCGGTTCCAAGTTGGCAAATTTATGCCGTCTGACAATCGGTAAGTAATCGCCTCGGTGATCGTTGAGCAGACGCGGATTTTAATCAGTGATTTTCCGATGAATAGTATAACATCATTAATGGTAATTATTTTTCATTAGAGTTAATTACTGCATTATTTTCATTAGGTGTACAAAAAATGGCTAGTTACTTCCCCCTCGGATATGGCAATGCTGAATCCAGCTGTATTTATACGATATCATACGTCCATGGTTTTTATATTACAGCATTGGCTTTCTTTAATAGGAGGTCGATGAAAAAGGTATATAAATTAAGATTAGTCTGGTTAGCATTTATTTTGGTTTTTAGTTGGAGCAAATACAACAGAAGAATGAAAAAAGACTGAAAACAAGAATTTACAATATCATTAGGCCAGCTTCTGGTTATTGGTTTCCAGTAAATCTTGGTATTAAAGTTTGCCTGAGTTATCCTTTTACTGATGAGCCCAGGATCAAGTTGAACATTGGAGATACCGTTCTTGTAACTAGATGGAGAAAGTGAGTTGAGTTTTGCAAGTGGTCGGACTTTTCTAATCTTTTGCATGCTTATTTGTTCTACTAACCTAACAGACATTATTTAGACATTTTTCCTGCAAATATTATTATATTCAGTTTTTTAATGTCCTTTCAAATATTTTAACCATCTCTCTTTATAGAAAACAAGAAATTAGACAAAATATTCAAAAAGTATATTCTTCTCATAATGAATAAATTTTTGATATTTTCTTCAAATTACTATTCATTTGCTTTATGTCTGGAAATAGCAATTCAGGAATGAATCTTTGAATCATTAAAGTTTTATACAGGAACATTAATATAGTTAAATTTTTATTTTCCTAGAAGACACATACAAAATCAATTCTTTCGGAAATATTGCAGATACAATTCTCGAACTAAACAGAATATGGATACTACCTTCTTCACATTTTAATTTTCTTGAATAATTTTCAAACCGTTCACCACTATATGGTAGATGGGATTTTGATAATACATAATAAATAATTAAATTTCAAATTTTCAGACATTGGTTATTTGGCGAAAAAATCCAAGATGATCTACCTGCAGGTGAAGAGTCTTTGCTTCGAAGCAGAGGTTGGTTTCCAAGAAAATGTGCAGTTGAGAAAGTAGAAAATGGTGGAAAAAATATTAGTCAACACAAAGTGTCAGACAAAAAATTTAAGTGAGACTGTCAGTTTCAATGGGAGAATTTTGTCCAAGTTGCCAACGTAGATGTTTTCGAAGAACCTTTATCGCTTCGATTGAAGAAATTCCTATAAATTCTTGTACAGAAATTACATTTTTTGTGGTTTCGGGTGGTTTCAGGTAGCTATAACTGCCTCTGTGGCGATGTTAGTTGTTTCCTTCCTCTAACAGAAGCCACAAATGTGCCGTTTTCTGTTTCTGACTTCGCAACAAAGTGTTGCATATCTTTGCACTTGGCTGCACTGTACTCACGTTGACCAACATTTTGAAAAACAATGACTACAGTTGCTCTACAATTTGAGGGATATACCCAATACATTTTCTCTCTTTATACAGGGTGTCCGGTAAACCTTGTACAATATTGAAACTGGTGATAGACTAGATCATGACTGTCCAGAATATCGGAATTTCACCTCTGTAAAAATCTCACCGTTTTCGAGATAATGAGTATTTTTTGAATTTCTGGAAAATCACTACCTCACCTTGGATTTTTGAGTGCCATGTCTACAAATTGAGACAAGTTCAAATATCTTTGCTGCTAAAGATTATTGATGAGTGATGCTTTCAGATGTACAAAACAGTTTTTCAGAAAACGATACAATTTTTCAAGAAATGAGGGTAAAATGCTAGATTTGAGTTTCACCAATTTTTTCAACAACAGTTTGACATTATTGTTTGAAAAAATCATAACCAAGTGGAAGTGGATATGCATTACAAAAGAATGCAATTTTGGACTCAACATACGAAACATACGATAATTATTTTTGAAAGGAGTAGAATTTCGATTATATTAGAGTGTGATGTTATTCTGAGCTAAAATCAACTCCATTAGACTTTGTCAGTAATGTCTTTTATTTTTATCTTAACCAGATGAAATGATTAAATAATTATGAGGAATAACTAATCAACTGCTTAGAAGCATTCAAAGAGATGTAAAGTAGTAAATACTAATTCAACGTTTTTTTGAATCAACATACACTATAAACCACAATAACGATTATTCAACATCGCACTGAATAATATTACAAAAATGTTATTTTCCATCCACTCGTACGCAGAGACGACAACTTTTCAAGAAGAACCTTTTCAAATGATAGGTTATAGTCCCCAAATCAGCAATTCTCTGAGCGGCATTGTGCAATCGGATATCGTTCTGCATAAAGCACTGCTGCTGCAGTAGCACTACCTCCACATTCACCATAAATGTAGTGCAAATGCGCATATTCTCGGGGAGTTTTTTTGACAAGGATTCGCCTTCTAAAAAATTTTGCAATCATTTGGTTACACCCTGTAAATCTGTCGTTCTCTGAAACTTCGTTGGATCCGAATGTGGACAATTGCTACATTTATCACAAGACTTCGTATTAATCGGTGCCATGCCGGATAATCGACATTTCATTTCGAATAACTTTATTAGGCTTAATTACATGAAAAGTTCATTCTATTGACATACTATGTAACACTACCAAGCAGTCTATTCTTTATTATTAATAATAATTTCCACATTTTATCTTGATATAATCGAAATAAAATAATTTTTGGGCGTAAGTATAAAAGTTGATGAAAGCCTAGAATAAAACCAAGCCTAATTCAATCACTTCCTCCTAAAATACTTATAGTTTGTTTTATACCATGGTAAAGTCTGGAGCAAAAGAGCAATTGGTTATGTTTCTTTCAGACAATAATGTCAAACTTAAAAAAAAATTTATGAAACTTAAATCTTTCATTTTACCCTCATTTCTTGAAAAAATTATTCACTTTCTGAAAAACTGTTTTGTGCGTCTAAAAGCATCAGTCATCAGTAATCTTCAGAAGCAAAGATATTCGAATTCGTTTCAATTTGTCACTCAAAAATCCAGGGTTATGTAGCGATTTTCCAGAAATTCTTAAAATGTCCATTATCTCGAAAACGGTGATATTTTTGCTGAAGTGAAATTCCGATATTCTGAACAGTCATGACCTGGTCTATCACCTGTTTCAATATTGTACAAGGTTTACCGGACACCCTGTATGGAGGAATGGTAGCTGACTAGTTGAGAATAAACTTAAAATACATATGTTACTCTTTATTAGCAAAAATAGATCTCACAATTAACAAATACTGATGCTACTCACTACTACTTATGAAACTAAACACTCCTCAAAGTTAATTAAAAAACTTACAATCGTGAAAATATTTATTGGAAGTAACAAAATTGGACATTGCCCTTTCAACATGAACTCTTGACTTTGCTATATTTTTTGTTAGTCTTTCCTCTTCAAAAGTCAGTCTTTTTCGTCATTTGAAATATCTTCAATTAGCTATAATGACATCACCTTCTTGTAAAAATGCATTTAAACCGCACTTCTTGAACAATCAGAAATTGCCCCCTCATAGCCTTCACTAACATAAGTTACCCTACCATTTCTAAATCAAAGTGGCACTCTGTAAATATATTATGTTCTCTCTGCTGAACATATCACCTCTAACATAAATAATTTGGTAGTGCATGAATCATCTCCAAGTATAATATATTTGGGAAATATTATTTTGCTTTGCTCATAAAGCTGTCAACCGATGTTTAATGTGTCTCTCATAATTTTTATTTGGATATATAAGTTAATTCATTACACTTATATCCAGACATTCGTAGAGAGCTTCGAACAGTAACAGTCTAAGGCCAGTGATGTATTTGGAGTGTTTTTGTTTTTCATCAAATTCCCATACATAAATATATAATTCTCATCCATCCATGTTTGTGTATGAATTTCCAAAGTTTCTTTCGAAATTATGGTCAATTTCAATAAACCACGGTATGTGTTCACCACCTTCATCAACTCTTCCAAGTTCTATGGTTTCAAATGAATATCCGTGTGATCTAAAATCGCAATATTTTCATCATTAGGCGAATTATAAAAGAATGGTGTGGACTCGCAGTCTTTGGTGAATTTTCCAGAGAAACTTTTATTGCATAAATATGTATTTTTTTTAATATTGTTGGAATTCAACTTTACACTTCCACAAAGTTCTATCCACCGTAGACGTTTTACATGGTTTCTTTTCGAAAATTTTGTCGAAAATTTTTTTTTTCTTTGGTGTTTTGGCATCGACTGCTATGGTCATTAGCCGTGTGTTCTGGATAGGCCTTGTTACTAACTCCATGTGCCACCTTAGGAGCAGCACTGTTGAGGTTCCGTCAAACCAAACCGGGAACGCGGGAGCGGGAACGGTACTTTAGAACCGTGCAACTTGCTAGAAAAATAGTACAAGTAGCTAAACATATCTTTTTCGTTGGTTGTATGCATTTCGGAATACGAATAATCACATGTGTGTGTCCCACTACAGAATTTAGTCTCGAATTCACCTCGTTCCCGTTCCCGCGTTGGTTTGAGGAAACCTTTAATTGGAACGCAACAGTGAATCGTGCAGGACTCACCCCAGTCGAGCCACGAGTTTTAATAATTTAATAGGTCAAATTAAATTAAAAAATCCCAGCCGCTACTGGGGCTCCAACTCCGGACCTTTCGATTCAGAGTCGGACGCTCTAACCACTGCGCCACGCCCCGACATTTGTCGAAATTATTATTGACAGTTCTTTAGCCTGGCACTAGTAGTGATATCACGCAACCAACAGAACAAACAGAAATAAACTAAATTCTTTTAGATTTTTTCTGCAAAATTGAGCTATTATGACCAAAACTAATATATGTCGTGTCCATATTTTTAATTTTATACACAATTATATACGAATTAGGGCAATTGAAGCTATAGAGGTTTTTCATGAAAAAAGTAGGTTGGCAACTTGGACGAAACTCTCCCATTAGAGTATATGTACAGTCAGACCTTAAGAGCTTTTTTATTTTTATATTGTAATAGACATTATTACAGGATTGACATGACTCATTGTTAAATAATTATTAATCTAGTCACAGGTATTAAAATTTATACAATTTACTTATTTTCAAATTATGAGAGTAGAATTAATATATTTTTTTAATAAATAAACAAATGTTATTGGTTTATTCATTCCTCAACCAGGCAAATGACGGTATCAGTATATTTTTGTGAACGTTGCAATAACCCCGACCCAGAAGGAAACCTGAGAGGAAAAAACAAGGTTGATTCAGTGAAAACTGAGTTAAGCTCCGACGAACTGAACACATATTCCTCGATAGCAGCTAAACTTGCGGAAAAAATTACGGACAGAAGATCCAATGGAATATCTGAAAGCGACTTCCATTCAAGAAAACTTTTTTTTCATACCAACTGACATATATGAAATAAAAGACATATTCAGAGAAATAAGGAATAAAACTTCCTCTGGTTGGGATGACATATCTCTGAAGTCCTTGAAAAATTGCCGGATGTTGCTTTGAATGTCTTGGCAGAGGCTATTAATATATTAGCTATAAGCTGTTGATACGTTAGCTAGAGGATCATTTCCATCATATTTAAAAATCACTACAATTATTCCAATACACAAAGGAGGAGACCATAACTCCTGCTAATTTTAGACCAATTTCCTTGCTACCGGTCCTCTCAAAAATCATAGAAAAACTAGTGAAAAAAAGAGTAACTTCCTTTAATATACTGAGTTCACAACAGTTTCGATTTCAGGACTCAAAAAATACCCAGGATGCCATCTTTGCATTCCTAGAAAACCTTTACCTCACCTAAATGAAAGACAAGCAGCTGAGGCGGTGTTTTGTGATCTCTCCAAGTGTTCTGATTGTGTGAGTCACGAAATACTTTTGGAAATAGATATGAAATATTGAAATTGAATAATTAGTTTTTGTAGACTTGTTTATTTTACAAAAGTACAAAATATCAATGTCTTGACAACGGACTACTTAATATCACTGAATAAATATAAGGCATGTTTTATTTTATTGTAACTCAATACTCCCCTTCAATAAAATAAAAAATTAAACTATGCATCATCATAATCTAAACTTCATTTAAACCTAGGCTTCTTCTGTGTTTCTCAAAAAGTGTTTTTCCCAAAGGTTTCGTCAGTATGTCAGCAACTTGATCATGGGAATGGACATACTTTAAATCAATTTCGCCTTCAGTAACCTTTTCTCGTAGAAAATGATATTTCACGTCTATGTGTTTCAGTTTCTTAGTATTTTCCGGATTTTTTGACACCTTTATTGCAGACTGATTATCTTCCCAGATAATTGTAGGTTTGTTCATTTCTAGTCCAAGCTCGTGTAGAACATTTCGAATCCAACATGCTTCCGCAACTGATTGACTGAGAGACATGTACTCTGCCTCTGTAGAGGATAACGCAACACTTTGCTGCTTTCGCGAAGACCATGATACGGTGCAACCAAACACTTTGAATAAATAGCCTGACGTGGATTTTCTGTCTTCGGTGTCACCAGCCCAATCGGCATCTGCGTATCCCATTAGTAAAGGAATGTGCTCATTTCTCTTGTAGATCAACTTCATCTGAATGGTCCCTTTAATATATCTGAGGATCCTTTTCAGCGCCTTCCATAATTCAAAGTTTGGTGTACTTTGATATCTGCTCAAAAAATGAACCGATTCACATAAATCAGGCCTGGAACCTTGAACGGCATACATAAGGCATCCAATTAATTGCCTACACTTCCTTTCTAATTCTTCATCTTCTATTCGTTCAGAGATTTTCATGTTCGGGTCCAATGGAGTTGACACGGGTTTACAATCATCCATATCAAAACGACGAAGAATACTCTCGAGGTACATTGTTTGTCTAATTTCCAGACAATCTTCTTTCTGTGTTATATTTATTCCAAGGTAATTAGAAACTCGACCCAAATCTTTCATTCTGAAAGTATTTTTCAATGACGTTTGAAAAAGTTTGACATCTATCAAATCATTCCCAAAGAAAATCAGATCGTCGACATATAGGAGGATACACAGAATATTATTCTGATTTCTTCTGTAATATAAACAATAATCGGCCTTTGATCTGTGAAACTCTTGGTTTTGCATGAAGTTATTGAATTTTTCATTCCAGTATCTTGGAGATTTCTTCAGACCATATAATGATTTGTTCAATTTTAGTACACGTCCTTCTGCTGACTCCATACCCTCGGGTATCATCATGTATACTTCTTCCTTGATGTCACCATATAAAAAGGCACTCTTGACGTCCATTTGAAAAATAGGAAAGTTGAACTGATTGGCTATGGAAAGGAGAATTCTGAGACTTGACAATTTGGCGACAGGAGCATAAATTTCAGAAAGATCAAATTCATCTTTCTGTTGGAAACCTCTTGCAACAAGTCTTGCTTTATTTTCTGCAGCTTCTCCTTTTTCATTGGATTTCACTTTGAAAACCCATTTATCTTGAATCGTATGTTTGTTGTCTGGTAAAGTTGACTTCTGTCCAAGTATTGTTTTCATTCTGGGCTTCAAATTCTTTCCTCATCGCTTCTCCAGTAAGCACTATCCTTCCCATTGACTGCTTTTTCATTAGTTAAAATTTCTTCTGACGTATCTGTAGTTAGTAAACATGTTTCAGATGTAATTTCCTCTGTTGTCTGTAAACATGTTTCATGTGCTCCAAGTCTTTCTGGTTTCTTAATTGTGTCTCGATTTCTAAGACAATATTTTTCACTTATCTGATTGCGATCTGATTCATCCAAGTTCATATCTTCTTTCTCTTTCCGAGATTTGTCCCCTTGAGTCAGATTTTTCTTGATTTTGGACATTTTCTTCATCTTCTGAGTCAGTATCCTCTGGATTCGAAGAAATATTCTTGGATTTGTTGGTTAGGGTTTCAGAACTCAGGTGTGGTTTGAAAATTACGTCTCTTGCTACTGTTATGCAATTTTTGTCAAAGCAAAAAACTCTGTAACCTTTCATCTTTTCTTCGTATCCGACAAAAATTCCTTTTTGACTTTTTGAGTCCCATTTTCTTCGTTTCTCTTTGGGCACGTGAACATAGACTTCTGAACCAAATATATGAAAATCAACAAGTTTTGGTTGTTTATTGAACCACAACTCAAAAGGACTTTTTCCATTCACTGAGCTGCTTCCAGATCGATTCAGGACAAACACCGCCGTATTTACAGCCTCGGCCCAAAACTTTTTATCCAAATCTTTAGCTCGTAACATAGTTCTGGCAGACTCTACCACAGTTCTTATTTCTCTTTCAATTTTGCCGTTTTGCTCTGGTGCAAATGGAACTGATCTCTGATGACGAATACCTTGACTTTCTGTTCTTAAGATCACCTTCTTTCCGGTATCTTTTTCTGCAGGAAAAATACTTGTTTATAATGAGAACAAACAAGAAATATCTCGATCCGCCTAAGCTCTCAACTTCCATAGGGCCGCATAGATCCATGTGGATAAGTGAACATGACTCGGTTGTTTTAGATATACTTCAGGGAAACGGTAGTCGGTGCTGTTTACCTTCCAAGCATTTTTCGCAGAATGTATCTTGAGATTCTTTATATGGTATATTATGCTTCTTCAGAACATTTCTGGCATGATTGAAGTTCTGATGTGCAAGTTTTTCATGCCATATTTGCAATGGATCTCTGCTGCTCAACGATATATTTGCATGCTCATTTTCTAATCGAAATTTCATGACAAAAACTTTGTCTTGTCTCTCTGCTTCGGCGAAATTTTTTCCATCCTTTTCAAATTAGCATACGTTAGAGTCTCCGACCATGGTGAAACCTTTATCCAGATACGGAAGAATAAGCCGAAAAAGTCTATACAAATCAGTAAAACGCAAAGTCGTCTCCTGATTTGTATATCCATACCACTCCACTTTGAGATATAATGGACTTCTACCACAGGTTCGAAAAAGTCTGCTGTTTTATCTCCTAAAGATGTCATCAGATTTCTATAGAACGCTCCTAATGAAATTCATTTATTATACAATGTATTTTTTTTCTTATTTTCCTTTTTGTTTGTATTTATTTCCTTTTTTCTGTTTTGGGTTGTTTTTATCATGGGTTATTTTGGAGGATGCAGAAGTCATAGACCGTCAGATAGTGAAAATTAAGGGAAATTTACGAGTGGCTCGTGGGGAAAACATATGGAAAAATCAAAAAGAATTTCCATTAAATTTTGCGACGACAAAATCTACTTTTCCATTCACGCCACTCAAGCCATTATGTTTTTCGGTGTAGTGACGATGTAGGTTTTCATAGTTTCGATGGGCTTGCGTGGGAAAACCTGTTAAAATCTCGATTTTTCTTTACAAGATTACAGCCTCATTTTAACCCTTTAGCCACCTTCAACACTCAAGCCTTTGATCTTCTGAAGCCAGGTTCTATTAATTAATGATTAGGTGAACACGGCTCGCGTTAAAATATGGAAAATCGAATTTTCCATGGAAAATCGAATTTTCCATATGTTATCCCCAGGAGCCACTCGTAAATTTCCCTCCATTTTACTCAACATCGATGTACTTCTCAACCCTATTCGAGGCTTGTATGTGAAAATGGGGCACCTAAATCTGTCACTATATCTGACGGTCTATCAGGAACTTTTGAATATGAAGATATCGGATATAGAGGAACGGGATTCCGTTATGGTAGTGAACGTACCGGAAAGTAAAACTGGTGTATCAAAGATAATTCCAGTTGTGGATGAAAAAGAGTTTTGCTTTTATTAAGACTTTATATGTCTTTGCGTCCTGAAGGTATTGAACGACTTTTTTTGAGCTTCCTACAAATTAAATGTACATTTCAGTCAATTGGAAAAAACATGTTTGGGAAAATCCCTAGCAAAATTGCAATGTATTTAGGATTGTCAAACCCATCTTCCTATACGGGACATTGCCTTCGTCGTACTTCTGCTAGTCTAGCCAATACAGGAGCAACTATGACTAACTTAAAAAGACACGGAGGTTGGAAAAGTTCCACGGTGGCGGAGGGGTATTTGGAGGATAGCATCGAATTAATTGTCTACTTTGCAATTAGAAGAGGCAGGTACCTCGACTGTAGTGAACAGAAGCACCAGCCATGGTTGGTTGGTTAAAGGCTGACGAGCGAGATACCGGGTTTACCTTGTGGTTTCCCTTAACACTGAGACCAGCTGGGGTCTATTGCATTGTTCTGTTTTAAGGTTGATCTATCTGAATATTCTGTTGCGCTTGTTGAGCAGCGCGTCGCATTCGAAGATGATGTGAGATGCTGTTTTCTCCTCGTCACCACAGAGTCTACAGTCCACGGTTTCTCTATTTATTCCCATGGTGTGTAGGTGTTTCCTAAGGCCGCAGTGTCCGGTTAGTAAGCCGGTGATCGTGCGTATCTTAGATCTGTTAAGGTTGAGTGTGTCAGCCGTTAGTGTTTGGCTCAGGTGCCTCACCATTGCTGTGGTGTGTCGATGCCCTTCGATTTGGTCCCAATACGTTTGGTGTTTTGATTTCTTCCACTCATTGATTAGGTTTCCGCATCGGGTTTTGCTAATTCCAAACGCTGGTTCTGGACCTTTGAATGGTGATTCAGATGCTTTCTTTGCAAGTTGGTCTGCCTTTTCATTGCCTTCAATTCCCATATGCCCGGGAACCTTGTTACGTTTCGACAGTTCATTGAGGCTCTGAAGACATTCCCAGACTTGTTTAGACTTTATCTGTATTGAGTTCAGAGCTTTTATAGCGCTCTGGCTGTCAGATAGAATGTAGATGTGTTTTCTTTCATATCCACGGTCTAGATTAATCTGTATGCATGTCCTTATGGCATGTGTCTGCTTGGAATACTGTGGTGTTGTTACCAAGTGGGACTAGTACGTTCCTTGTTGGCCTCACCCCGTATATTTCTGCTCCTGTTCCTTCATCTGTATTTGAGCCATCTGTGTACCAGATAATGTTTCCAGATAATAGTGATTCTACTCCCATTCCCATTCGTTCCACTTGAGCTGAATGGTTTTTCGTACGAGTATTGTGGTAGCATGTAGTCTGATATCATTTCCAGTTCGGTAATGTTGACTTCATGGATGATTTTGGTGTGCCCAGTTTGTGGTTGGGATATCCAATTACCTGTTTGTTTAAGTCTGTATGTACTCATCCTCGCCTCCCCCATGACTGTAATGTCTAAAGGTGGGAGGTTTAGGAAAATTTCCATAGCAGCGGTTGGAGTGCTGTTCATACCACTCGTGATACACAGACAGACGAGCCTCTGTATTTTACCAAGGTTGGTTTTCGACTGTCTCTGTTTCATCTTGGGCCACCACAAAAGTGAACCATATGTAATTCTGGGTCTTATGATCGCGGTGTAAAGACAATGCATGACTTTCGGTTTCAGTCCCTATGTTTTTCCAAAAGCTCTTCTGCACATCATGAACGATGCTTTGCTTTTGTTGACTACATGTTGCAGATGCATGTTCCAGGTTAGTTTCTTGTCCAAGAACAGCCCTAAATATTTGACATGATCAGCAACTTGTAGTGTTGCGCCAAAGAATTTGGGTGACTTCAAGTCACCTGAATCCTTTTGCGTGTGAAGGGAATGAGTGTGGTTTTGCTGGGGTTTGCCCTCAGTCCTTCTCTTTTGCATCATTCCTCTACGGTCCTCAGTGCGTTTTGCATTAGCTCAGAGGTTATTTGGGCATACTTTCCCTGTACGAGGACTACTATGTCGTCCGCATAACCTTGGGAGTAGTATCCCTGACTGTTTAAAGATTCCAGAAGTTCGACTACTACCATGTCCCACCCGTATCTCCCTGTCTATCAGTTTTTCTAGTCCTTTCAGGAGAAAGGAAGATAGGCTTATTGGTCTGTAATCCTTGGCCTGGTCGTATGAGTTTCGGCCAGGTTTCGGAGTCACAGATTTCCAGGTTTGTGGTATCCAGCCAAGTGCTAGACTCATCCTGTACAGTCTGCATAGTTCTGGTGCTAGATCTTCAATTCCCTACTGTAGTAGGATAGGGAATATTCCATCTGGTCCAGGCGATTTATATGGGCTGAAAGAGTTTATTTCCCATATTACTTTCGGGTATGTTACGATCCGCTTTGCCACCTCCCAGTCAGCCCTGTTCGTCCTTAGTTGAAGGTTGACAGGGTTTTCAATGCTGGGATTTGTGACAATGGTAGATCCTGGAAAGTGGGTATTGAGCACAAGTTCAATTGTTTCTTTCCCGATATTTGTGTAGCCAGTGAGTTTTTTGAGAGTCCCCACTGGGTATATGGGGTTTTTGGAGAGTATGCGGTGGAGTCTGGCACTTTCTGAGGTTTGTTCTATGTCCTCACAGAACTTCCTCCATGCTTTCCTTTGCTCCCCTCTGATTGTGGTGTTATATTCCTGTATTGTTTTGTAATATTCCTCCCACGTACCAGTTTTTTTCACTCTATTGAATAGTTTGCTCCAGCCATACAAAATAAGAAATTGTTTTCTGTGGCGGAAGTAATTTTCAGGGAACTTTTCAAAATTGTACATTTATTATTTGTAATGACGTGAATAAATAAAATATGGTTCAGTTTTCATTTCATAAATATATACGTACATAAATAAATCAGGAAGGATTTATCAAGGGGCAATATATGAAAATATAAATAGGAAAGCTATTGGGTATAGCCCTCAAATTGTTGTGCAACCGTAGACACGTGTTTCTAGCTTAAGCTCTCGTCGGTATACGGTATACAGTAAAATCAAGTGAGAAAATGTACAACACTTGTGGCCGATTTCACCAACTGATTCCTAATGTTAGGAAATACCTAAATTGGATTTAGGAATACCCAAGTGCAATTTGCGTTCCACCACACGTTAAGTAATGCTTAAGAGTGACAGGAAATACCCACGATCACTTTTAAGTATTACGATTTAGGTATTTCCTAACTTAGAAATCAGTTGGTGAAATCGGCCATTAGATGTGCAAATAGAAACAAAGGAAGTCAACAACAGGAAGCCAACCACACTTTTGTATTTTCCTGAGTAGGTTTCTCACTATGGTAGCTATAGCTGCCTCCATGGCGACATTAGTTGTTGCCTTGAAAGCTCAAGGTCTTCTAACCGAAGCCACAAATGTGTGGTTGGCTTCACTTCTTAAGAGTGAACTAGGCCTAAAGGGCAGGCCACTATGAAAAAAACGCGCCGGAAGCTCTGCCTCTAAGGTCGTGGGGAAACGAACTAGTGTTTATTATATTCCTGCGCACACTGGCTTGCTGTGTTTACTTTTTTGTGAACTTTGATTCGCCACATCGTGTCACATAGTCACAATAAACAGGTGAAGGGCATAATCACATTATTTTAAAAATCTGATGTTCCGTATTCAAATTCGAATGATCATCCGATTATGACACACCAAGCCAGTAGGCGTGGGAGAATTACGCAGTTAAGATTTTCAACTTATAGTGGTTGAGGAAAAATTGCTTGAATTATCTTTACAACCCCTATCAGTTTGTAACAATAATGACCATAACTATTTTTTTTTCACTCTATAAAAAATTATTTAAAAAAATTAATTATTTGGTTCCAATATTACTATCATACTTCCGACTTTCTTATGGCCTAAGAATGAAGATTGGAATGATTTTTTTTCAATAGGTAGACATTCAAAAAGTCCATCAGGATACCAAATTTAATGAGTAATTCTTCATTTTCTGAGCCAACTGTTCTCATTTTTCAAGGTTAAAAATCTAAAATTATTTTTTTAGAAAAAATGTCACCAATCCATTGGATTCGCGACATTTTTAGATAGTTCTTGTTAGAAGTTTGTTGAAACTCGTCCATCAAAAAGAAAGTTATGAAAATAAAAAAAATAAATTTTAAAAATATGCTGGTTAATCAACCCACCAATTCAATTTCAGAACTCTTATCAAAATTTGGAATACACCAAGAAGTCTCGAAATATCACTGGTCAGAATTTCATCAACATCTATTCATAAATAAGAAAATTACAGGATAACAAAATTTGAAAAATATGTTGATAGAATTTCATGAAAATATCATTTTAGTTAATGATTTTTCATTATTATTCATCAATAGATTTTGACGAAATTCTGATCAGTGATATTTTGAGACTCCCTGAATGCAGTGGTGTATTCTGAATTTTGGATAAGAGTAGAAATTGAAATGGTGGGTTGATTAAAATGCATATTTTTTAAATTTAATTCTCCCATAACTTTTTATCGATGGACGAATTTCAACAAAATTCCAAAATTAACCATTTGAAAATGCCACAATTCCAGTGGTGTAGTCTGAATTCTTCTCTCTCAAAAAATTGCTAATACATTTTTCAGTTTTTTACCTCGAAAAAAAAAGAATTGTTGGTCCTGAAAATGAAGATTTATTCATTAAATTTGGTGTCCCAGTGGACTTTTTTATTATCTACCTAATGAAGAAAAGAGCATTCCAATCGGTTGAAAAAAGTATGATTTATAAGGGTGCTTCCATTTTAAATGGGCCACACTGTATAAAACATCGATATCATGTTTCCGACTTATGGCTTTTTTTTCTGGTCTTGAATTACTATTTTCTTCTTAGATGCCGATTCCCATCAACGAGAAAATTAAAAAATTTCCACAAATTTTCCTACAACTTTACAACTTATGGCTTTTCTTGAGGTACATGCAAAGCTTATGGAAATTTTATTATGATATTTATTCATCAACAGAATCATATGGTTCAAATGCCATAAACGAGAAAGTTTGCCGGAAAACGAAAAAAAAATTCACAAAATTTTCCTTCCGGAAAATATACTTCAACAGCTGACCGGCTTATGGGATTTTTTTTTCGGGTTCCTAACGATATTAAATTTCATTCTGTTGATTGCCATAAGCGAGAAAATGCATCAGCAACCAAGTATTTTTTCACAAGATCGCGCCCCTATTTCAACCCTTTAAGCACGTGCAAACTTTATGGCTTTGGTTTTTCACTATTAGATCGTTATACCTATTCATGCCATAAAATGCCATAAACGAGAAAATGAAAAAAAAAAAAATCTGCAAAAGGAAAATGAATTTTCTATATGCCTAGCACACGTCCGATCGCTGAATTTTCATTTTTTGGGCTCAACACTGACATAATTTCCAGTGGTTAAAATCCCAGAAGAGAGAAAATGAGTCAGCAAAATCTGTCGTTATCTGACGGTCTAAGAGCTTAAGCTCGAAACACGTGTCTACAGTTGCACAACAATTTGAGAGCTATACCCAATAGCTTTCCTATTTATATTTTCATATATTGCCCCTTGATAAATCCATCCTGATTTGTATTTTCCTGGGTAGGATTGTCACGATGGTAACTATAGCTGCCTCCGTGGCGACGTTAGTTGTTGCCTTGAAAGCTCAAGGTCTTCTAACCGAAGCCACAAATGTGTGGTTGGCTTTCTGTTGTTGACTTCCTTTGTTTCTATTTTCACATTCAAGAGATGTACATCTTCGCACTTGATTTTACCGTACTGACGAGAGCTTAAGCTCGAAACACGTGTCTACGGTTGCACAACAATTTGAGGGCTATACCATTGTTTATATAGAATATAGTTAGTCAACCTTATGGGATTATAATTGGATCAAAATGGATGCGACATGTAGATGGCGATAGTGAGCTCGCATCCAAGTCATGTGGTAACTTCACTGATCTGGCCTCCAAGTCATGTCGTAACTTGATTGAAACAATGGGACAGCATTAAAATCAAGGTTTTTTGAAGGAACCTGCATTAAAATGACTTCAAATCATTGTCTAAAGAAGTATAGTCAGTCAACCTTATGGGATTATTATTGGATGACGATGGGGTTTATTAATAGATGGCGCCAGCACGATTGCCCCCAAAAAGGAGACAAACGAATGAGATGGAAAGTGTCGTAGTAATCGCGTAAAGTGAATAATGAATGGACATTATTTCGTGTTTTTGATTGGCTCAGTGTCCGTTCCACCTGCCACTTGCAATTTGCATGTAAACGAGAGAGCAAAGTAGCGAACTTTCGTGGTGTTTGGCATTTCATTGTTTTTGTCTTGTTAGGTCTCAGTCAGTTTTCGAATTCACATAGATATTTTCAGGGTGATTTCTCTTGACTAATGTTTGGGGGAAGATGTCCAACGTTCTTGATGACAACCGATGATTGTTTCAAGTTATGAAGGTGATAATGCCATTTCGGACAGTTACCATATTATTTTCTGTTTTTATTGAAAGCTTTTATTTAACTTGCTCTGTGTGTGTTAGATGGGTACAAATCTTGCAAGCTGAATTAGAACCACTTCCTCTTATTCTATGGAATTGAAATTTTTCGTGTTGGTTCAGTTCCGATGACAAAACATTAATGTCGAAGAAATTGTCCCCCCTGCCCCCCGAAAGTTAGATAGAGAACGCGTAGGGTTTCGGAAGTTTTATTGACGGATTTGGACGTCAGAAATAACAACAAAAAAAATAAGTAGGGAGGGGGGATGCCCCCCTTCTCTCGAAAAGTTGGAAAACTAACTCGGAAATCGGAACAATCTCTAAAAATCGTGAAAAATATCTGACAATCGAATGTTACGGTTTATAAAAAGGAATTGTCTCCCCCCCGTCCTCCGAAAGCTAGATAGAGAACGCGAAGGTTTTCGGAGGTTTTTTTGACGGATTTGGACGTCAAAAATTACAGAAAGAAAAAATAAATTAGGTGGGTACCCGCCTCCCTCTCTTCTCGAAAAAAAAAATGGCAAAAACGCGTAATTATAATCGGAAAAATCTGTAAAAATAGTGAAAAATATCTGACCGTCGGAAATTATGTTTTAAAAAATTTCGCTTGCCCTTTCCCCCTCAAAACCTAGGTAGAGAACGCAAAGGAATTCGGAAAATGTTTCAACAGTTTCGGAAATGGAAAATAATGATGAAAACAAAAATAGATGGGGGGGGGTTCGCCCTCCTTTTCTGTCACAAAAAAATAGGAAAACTCGCGGAGTAGAAATCAAAAAAATCCGTAAAAATAGTGAAAATTATCTGGCCATTGAACAAAACGGTTTTAAAAAAATTCTCCCCTCTGCCCCCCTCTAAAGCTATTTAGAGAACACGTAGAAATTAGGAAAAATTTCCAACGGTAAATTAACAGGCAAGCGACCGTGCAACTATGGCGCATTGATTGAAATGAACAGACTAAGAAACATATTCACAGAAAACTAAAAAAATAAATAAATAAACTTAAAAAACCTTTTCAGATAAAATATTTTATTTAAATGCACTAAAGCGAAAAACCCATAATTTTGTTACATTATAAAATTTCAAATGATATAAAAGCTTCTCGTGTGAATAAATATTGACTTTAAAATTTATTTTCTTCTTTTTAGTACATTTAAATAGAAACTTTTCTCTAAAATGTTTTTTTTTCAAGTTTATTTATTTACCATGAAGTCAAAGTTGTAAAACCTAATAAGGGTTTTTTTTCGAAATTAGGTACTGATATAATGGCATTATCTGCGACTGAATTTGAAGTTTCAGTCGATCGTTCGAAACAACCTCTATAAGTGGATATCCTTATCAAAAATGAAACTTTATGACTTCATGACCAATACGCACAGAAAACTCATATAAAGAAGATGAAATGATTATTTATTTATGATAAAAAAATTCGTAAATTAGGACTTTTTTATGAGCGTGGAAACACGTGAGTACAAAAAAGCTCTTTATGAAAATGTATCTACAATTTTATTTCTACGCCTGTTATTATATTGGCAAATTGTAGCAATTGTTGGGTATATTTTATTCTATGAAGTTTTCATTTGATGACTTTCGAGTAAAATCTGACGCAAAATACTGTCTTTTGGAATTATATGAACGATGTGTAAAACATAACTTTACGCATATTTGATTTTTTCACTTACGTGTGCTGAAAAGTATCACTTTAGGCACTGTACGTGGACACTTTTTCGCTCTAGTGCGAAAATATTGAAGAAACGGTCGATCTCCATAGCTTTCGTTGAAAACGAACCTATTATTGCATGATGTTTAGTATAGACAATAAATTCATAACACTCTTAGGAACTGTGGTGGTGTTGAGAGCGTAGCTGCTATCAAGCTGAAGGCCTGTGATTCGATCTCGACATACTTTTTTTTTCAAGCAAGTTATCTTGTTTTGTTAGAGATGTGAATTATTGGATATTTGGTTAGCTTATTCATTTGGGATTACTATTGAGTGTTTATTTTCTCATGGTAATGTTAGGTGCCTATGTTGAATGAATTGTCAATCGTTTCTATGTTTAAAAGCTGCGTTTGAAGAAAAAAAAACATGTGTTTATTTCGAAAACAAAGTGCCATTGCCGCTCTCCAAAGATTACCGCGGTCCTCGCGCTCTAAATACACAAATAACTATATTGTACAACAAAAAATGTATTTTAGGCCCGTGTAGGAGATGAATGATTTCTGGTGACAACCTCCTTTGAAACTCTCCTTATATGTCCATATACATTGTTGATAACATCGAACCATCAATTAAAGAACACATGTCCGCCAACACTTGAATTTTCCTTGAATTGTCCTTGAACTGTCCTACCCAAATAATTCTAGATCTATCATGGACGGATTCGGACATGAATCACAAAATTTGTCCTCCATCTTGAATGTTCGTATTGGTCTCCAACACAACAAGCCCTTTTGAAAGAATCTAATCAAAAATCGTATTCGCCATTTCGAATTTTGTAAAAATACAAAACTACTCGAGATTCGCATTATGAATAGTTGGACAATAAATCACAAAAACTGTTCGCTATCTTGTTTTTTTCTCTTGTGAATGTCGTAACTAACCTGAATGAATTTAATGGACACCTGCCAAATTTAAAGATGATTGAATCAGTGAAATTGGCTCAAAATTTCCACTGAAGTTTTGACCCCGTTATACCTAGACAGTAGATACCATACCTGTTACGTATGAGTGAAACTAAACAAAAGCTTGTACAAATAATACTGATATATTATTATTTACCTACTTATTGGGTGCCTTCAAGCACTAACGAATATTCTTTATGTGTTTTCAAAACATATCAACTGCGATATAATATCGTAATAGAACATTTTTTTGTACCTATACTTAGGGATCATTTTTCAGTAAGAATATTGCTACATTACGTGTTTCATTATATTAGGCTTAATTGCAGCAATATAAAATTTTACCACTGATAATCATCTGATATTCGAAACATCCGAATGCAAACTTTGACTCGTCTTTTATTCTGCTAAACATCTCACCAATGACAATATTTTGCACATTTCTGAATGAAATGAATGAAAACTGGCGTTCTATTTTAAAAAGAGACAGAAGTATAGTTTTGCGTGCCATCCGATGACGGCGCCACATTACTGGATACATTTTCAATGTTTCCAGTAAAATAGTATAGATGTCTCAGGTGACGGCCATCCAATGCATTTTGCACGGGGATTGTTTGACTATTCTTCTTTAGACAATGTTCAAATATTCATGTTTGTAACTAATCACGCTAGATGACACTCGCGTTTGCGTCCAACACCAATTACACAGGCATTGACTAACTATCTTACTTCTATATAAACAATGGCTATACCCAAAAACTTTTCTATTTATATTTTTATACGTAAATATATGCATTTCATATTTTATTTTTACTTGTGAAAGGTAGAGGTAATTATAGAATCTATAATGTCCCAAGAGAGTTATGACCCTCTTTATTGATATCGTAACTATGACGATGTAAGCTTACAATATCTCGGTCAGAAATTAGTTTTTTAACGGACTATCAATTGTTAACAACCCACAAATGAAACGCCATTTCAACAGTGTCATAACATTTAATAGTAATAACTTTCTTTGAATAAATACAATGAAAGAAAATAATTGACCAGAGCACAATACTGTAGCGAATACTCAAATTAATAAAAAGTTCGAATCATTAAAATATACAGGTATATAATACTTATTGTTATGATTTTCCATTTAAGTACATTCACGTAATACAAATCTATGACACAATACTCTATATACATTCATATAAACTGAAATTTTATTTGCCAACATACAAATAAATAATCTGAATCACAAGTAAATTTCATAAAAAATAAGAAATAATTTATCTTAACACTATAATTACGACATGAATTTTATTAGCGTCTATGCCTTTAAAAGTTATGCTTTTAATTTGGTTGGTTCCAGGGGTCTCGTCTTGATGTAAGGTGGATTAGGCCACTGCCAAACTTGAGGCAATGAGGGTTCATAGTTATAATTGTACTGATGGGACTCCACATATTTCCTCATGTCTTTTGGTTTTGGATAGACAGACGCAATACCTAGAAACATTAAATCTGATTGGAAATGTGCAAATATACAGATCAATTAATCATTTATTCGGTATTCTTTGTGCCCATATCCTAGTCGCGGAAATTTTCCCGATAGTTGGCGCTGCAGTATTTGTCAAACTTGTCAGTGGAATCGGGAAAATAATATGAACCCCAATTTGATTCATTGATAAATCAATCATTTCTATTTTGAATCTTGAACGATGAGGTGTATTTTGAAAGATGGTACTTGTTAACATTAGTTTGGTTGACGTTTACAAATGTATTGGTGATAGAAATCTAAGGCTATCGGGTATTCAAAGCGGGATATGTTATCTTGTGTTAAGTCAAAAATTTAAAAAACTCGAGATATTTGAGCTGGTTTTACAAACTTCTTCTTTAACATTGAGGCCTCATGAAGTAAATTTATGTTTGACTAATCCAAAGAACAATAGGGAATATGCATAATTTATTTTTATTTGATTAATCAATTTTTTACTTCGTTACAACATAGTAAAAAATATAAATACGGTTGAAAGTCTTAGAATTAATTTTTAAAATAATATATAAAATACCGATTGAATTTGACCATTTTGAACGCCTCCATTTTCGCGCGCTGTGGATGACGTCACATAGCGCTATCAGCGTTGTTCTCCTTCAGTGTCGTTCGTTTTGACGTACTCTGATTGCTCTACTTGCTTGAAGTTGATCTTTTATAAAGGAGTAAGACAAATGCAGTACAAGTGTTAGATAGAGATGAACATATGTGAAAGTGATCTCGATCAACCAGAGCAGTCTTCAATGAACAAGCCTTTCTATAGTTATGGCCATTGACACTATTGACAGTTATTAATTAGGTTAGGAATTTGCAGTTTTAATCGCTATTACGATAATGGAAAATGCTTAAAAAACATCTTATAGGTATTGTTTAGTACCGGAATGCCAAAACACAATTATACCTAATATAAGCAGCATATGTTTCTTGGGAATAATAAAGTTGTTATTATTAAGTACACCAAGTTAAGTATTTTTTTCTGTTCAAAGAGATGCGAAAATACGTAAACAATGGTGTAAGGTTATGAGAAGAGGCGAAGTATCTCCAATATCACATTTACATTGTTGTGAAGATCATTTCAATGTGAGTACATTGTATTTCGATAGTTAACATGAAGTGAATTGATCAGAAGTAAGTTTTTTATGCATAAATGTTTTGTATATAACTGCCTGCCTCACCTAAATTACAAAAGGAAAACTATCATTTGATAAACTATTTCTACTTATCAGTTCCGGTATTGTCGGATTGTGCTTTGACAAAACCGCTTTCAGTCATTTCTCTAGATAATTTACAATTGTCACAAGACCAAAATCGAACTATGTAATGGAACACATTACAAATTTATAAATAAAAACAAATTTTCTATGATAGACGACTAGCACAGTATGAATATCAACACAGATAAATTTCATAACGTGCAATGTGACGTCATTCTTCGTTTCGACCAATGGTGATGCGTTTCGCAAATTTGAATTCCGCGCGCTTATTATGCACTTTTTGATTGAAGTTTCATGGAGTCAAATACAAACTAAATGATAAACTAATGGTTTAGGTGTAATTTCGAGACAATAAAGTATATGTGGTAAAAAAATCAAGTAAATTTAAATCACTTGCATATTCCCTATTGGACACGTGTTCCTGCAAATCTGGAAATTAGGAAGCTGTGTATTGATACATTTGAATCTTTATACTGTCTACAGTGTGGCACAGAGCACTACCTCTTGCACTTGCTGCTCATTATTCAAAAGTATTTTGATACACCAAACTTCAACAAATAGTTGTAGAACCAAGAAAACGTTAATTATTTACTACTCAAATCACACGTACTCTAATGGCGACTTGGTTTGTTATCCCCATCCCGGAAATGAATATTTTCGACAGTAGGTATCGCACCCTCTGCTCGGTCTCTGGGGTCACTGAATCCTAGAAGGCTTTAACCTTCTTACGAGTATAGAACCAATGGGTGGAGTCTAATAGTTCTAATCTTTTAAATTGTTCCAATGTTCCAAATAACAGACAAATGCGCCAATTGAGAAGCAAGAGTCATGAGAGAGAGAGAGGGAGAAAGAGAACTGATAATATTGGAAGAAAAAGTTGGGTTATATGTCATTTTCTCAAAAAAAGAGTTTTGTTCTTTTTGAAAGTATCATGTTCTCTTGTTGAATGGATATATACCAGCTATTACTTCTAAAAATAATAATAAATGTTGTTTATTGAATCAGAATTATATTCAATTCAAATGGCTATTGACCGAGGTCCTTCTGCCCATTAAATACAATTTTGTTTTGTGATATTACTGATCGACAAGCGTAAGGATGCCTCCGAGAATTGGTTGCGCAGTAGACAAAACCCTGGAGTGGGGCAGGAGCTCAATCATTCCGATGATAACCAGTCGTAAACAGTAGTCGATCTTTGTCGCACATCTAGTCACGCTTTCTATCGTTTGCGCATCTCAGAGGCATCCTTACGCTTGTCGATCTGTACATATGGTTAAAAAATTAAAAAATTGCATAGCTTATCCTATTTGAGAAAAAAAAATCAAATATTCGTATTATTATTCATTTATTCACCCAAGAAACATTAAATGTTTTTACAGGGAAGTCAACGATTAATTGGCTATATATAATACGTATATAGGATAAATGAATACAAATTAAATTAAATTAAATTGTCAAATCTGATAAAATTCTAAATAATTAGGAAACTAAGAAATACTCTTTCAGTTGTAATTTGAACTTCAATAGATGTTTTATATTTTTCAAACGGTTAGGTAATTGATTATAAATTATGATACCATCATGCAAAATGCACCTCTTTCCAATTTCAGATGTTGCCTTACTGGGATATAGTTCATTGAAATTTCTTGTTAGGTGTTTATGAATGACTTTATTTTCTGTAAAATGCAAACTAGTATATTTTTTTTTAAATCGGCTTAAATGAATAAACAAAAATACTGATAATTTGTAAAGAGATTCCAAGTTCAATATTTTTTTTGACTTGTACAAATTTTTTGTTGGTTCAAGATGGGGAAGTTTGTGAATACATTTTATTGATTTATTTTGGAGTTTTTTCAAAGGTTTCAATACAGATTTATTCGCGGATCCCCATATAGATATCAAATATTGTAATTGCGAATATATGAAGGAATAATATATATTCATCAAATATTTACGACATATATAGTTTCTAATCTTGTAAAGTATGCCGATAATTGGAGAGATTTTTTTTCTAATTTTTTCAATATGTTCTTTCCAACTGAGGCATTCATCAATATAGAGTCCTAAAAATTTTATACAGTTTTTGTATTCAATTTGATTTTTATTAATTTGACATGATCTTGATAAAAGTATAGAATTATTGTTGAATATTTGTTGAAAAATGTAACAGTTTTTCCAGCGAGGTTTCTTCTGGATAGCGGTGTCTTTGTTGCACATTAGGGTATCTTTTCAGGGCATATTATTACTTCTAATTGTACAATAAACTCGAATTACAAAAAAGCGTCGTTTGACTGCTAACAAATCAAAAAACAAATAATATCGATAACCGAATTTGAATCTCACAGAGGTAACTGCCTCTCAGATGAAATCAAGCATTGGCAAAAAATCAATTCTACATTCTGGTTTGAACACAAATAATACTTTCCAAAAACTTCGGGAAAAATGAATAACAGCCATATTGAAAAACATTCAAAAAGATATTTACATGATTGAGATATTGCATTTCAAACTTACCCATTTACAATATTGCATTTGTCTAGATTCTTATTTGTACGATTATGATAGTGGCCAAATGCGGCACATTGGAAGCATATCTAAAGCCGCGTTTCATTGACCACTAGAGTTTACATCTACTAGTAGAAGAAGTAGATTATCATAAAAACGTAATTTCAGGGTTTCCAATAGAAGTCAGATAATTCTAAAATTCCCTAAATCTCTGTAAAAAGTTTGAAACTTATAGTTTTCATTATTATAAATGATACATTCAATATGAATAATTTGCTTGCATTAACAACTACCACAGCCTAAACAGACAATGGAAGAAGGCGAAGGTAAGATCTAGGCAGGAATGTTTCAAGTGCAATAATAAACTTATCACATACGTGAATTCCTTCAATATTTTTCACCCAGAAAACTCTTTCAGAATTGAAAAATTATTATGAAGAAGTTATTCCTAAACCTTCACACCTTCCACCTTCGAGGCAGCTTTGAGTGAACTAGCAAATAAGCCTTGGAATTATGTTTGAAAAATTGGAGCATATTTGTATGTTGGGAACAAATAGGAACTGAAAAATATTTTTTTGATATTTATCTGGACAATTTTTCTCTATTCATCATACATAAATCGATTTGACATAAAGTGTTTCTAAATCATCCCACTGATGTTTTTGAACTTCCGCTACTTTCGGGGTCAGCATCTTCGTCATCTTTTTTGGTACCCATTTGTATATTTCTTTAGGATATGATTTCAAAATGAAGGTTCAACAGAGGCTTTCAATGAATTGAGAATCAATATGAACCCACCTTCTTTATAACATAATTAAAACTCGTTGTACAACCTATACGTATTCAAACATTTTCATCTAAAACTTTACTCACGTCCATAACACTCATATTTATTTTAACTAGAGGCCGTTCACTACCAAAATCGTTTTAATGTGAGTAAATGAAGTTTTTTGAGCTTTAAAATACAACCAAACTGAAATGAACAGAAATGAAGTCCATAGTTTTAAACTACTTTCAATGTCAATAGTGTCAATTTCTGCTACGATTTAGGAATTTTCCTTTTTCAAACAATTATCTACTTTTGCTACCCTCAAATTTGATCGTAGTGAAAGTAGAAAAAGTAGATATATTTGGTGTCAAAAAAACAGACATGTCAAATTCTACTTCTACGAGAAAACATTTCTGCCTACAATAAAACGCTCCATAAGAGAGAGCGAGAAAGAGATGATTATGAAAGTTCCTTTGTAAGTGCACATATTGAAATGAGGGAAACGATTCTTAATTTTATCGACGGAAAACGTAATGAAAAAATCTTTAAAAAAAATTGTGTTTTATATGTAATTTTTTAAATTTCTGTTTGATACCGTGTGAACAAACTTTTGAACTAATTGTCTCTCTCCATAATGATTGGAAGTAATTGGGCGTCCTCATAAAATGAAAATTGCGGAAAAATACTACCCCCAATTGAAAATTCACATGTTTATTTAGCCAAAATTTGTTTGTGCTTCATCAAATTTTTACATTAATCGTAAAATTTTTCAATAAAACGCACACATTACCTGCATTTTTTTATTACATTAAGTTATTCTTCATCGTATTAGCTACCGATGGAAAAAATTTGATGTCAATAACTCTATTAGGTACAACATTTTCTATCTAGTGTTAAAGAAATTAATTATCTCCCCGAATAAAGCATGCCTTAAGAGTTACCTCTTTTAACAGTTGATATAGAATGTTACGATTGAGTTATAAACATCATCAGGTAACTAATACGATGAAGAATAATTTAAAGTAATAAAAAAGATAGGTAATGTGGACGTTTTATTGAAAAATTCAACGATTATTTTAAAAATTAATGAAAAACAAACATACTTTCGCTAAAGAAACATATTTATTTTCGATTACTTATATTTCGGATGTCCATCATCTTAATGGTTGAAAGATTTCTATCTCTTTCAAATTTTTTTCACAACGTTTCAATTTCTTGAATCCGCAATCGTCTTCTGGTGAATAGTGACAAAATCAGATGCTACGCGACCTTTTATAGGTCTATAATTAAAGTGTAATTACGCGCGGTCTTGTGGCGCGCGTGGTTTCGCGCTTTTTCCCTCCAAAACGGTCCATGAGCGGTTTCCATGCGTTTTTAATTTCCACGCTTGGTTGACAAGGCACTATTGGCTTCTATATAGGTGGTTTCCATGAATTTCCGTTTGAACCAATGTTCCTCTCTATGAAGAACACTAGCTGCGTCCCAAAGAATTCGGTGGTGTTTTGTCCAGGCGTGGTCAGCAATTCCCGATTTTGATGTTTCCCCTCGTTGAGTCCACTTTTTGTGTTCGGCTATTCTTACTGATAATGGCCTCTTGGTCTCTCCGATATAGGAATCTCCACATTCACATGGGACTTTGTAAATACAGTTTTTGCTGGATTCTGTTGTGTTCTCTGGTTTCGTCTTGGTGAGGAAGCTTCGTAAGGTACTGCCGGATTGAAAGCAACTCTTGATGTTGTATTTATTTCCGATCCTTCTGATCTTCTCGGAGATACCCCTGATATAGGGAAGAATGAGAACGGGGTTTTGTGGTCTTTCTTCGGTTGTCTTGGTCTTTTCGAGTTGTTTCCGAACTTCTCCTATGAGTTTCTCAGTTTCTCGGAGTATCCGTTTCGGCGTAGGTCCTTTTTGATGTGTTTATTTTCAAATGGGGGCAGTGTTTTTCCTCAATTTTCATTTTATAAGGACGCCATATTACTTCCAATCATTATGGAGTTTGTTTCATAGTGATAGACTATTTAGTTCGAAAGTTACACTGTTTTGTTCACACGGCAGCAAACAAAATATCAAAAAAAATCCATAATTTTTTTTTTAGATTTTTTCAATACGTTTGCCGTATTTAAAATTTAGCATAGTTTTTCTCAATTCAATATGTGCAATTTGTAAGGAAGCACACTGTATAACGTTCTCTTTTCTTTTTGGATTCCTACCATACATTGCAAAGTTTCTTGAGATAGTGTTGAGACATGCAATACGTTGTCACTAGTTATACAAAAATATTTGATAAAATACCACAATTATAAAAAATAAGGACACTCAAATTTACATTTGACATGTGTCAATAGATCAAACATAGAACCTAATTTTTGTCCCAAAATTGTGTTGTTATTTGGAACATTGGCATCACACATTAGTAGGTAACGGCTGCGTCTTTCCTTGCTCGCACAAGTCTCTCGAATACTTCTGAGGGTTGCGCGTAGGGGTGCAACAGGTTGACGGAGATAACAATTTTAAACAACAATAACAATTTCAATTAGACTCCACCCATTGGCCATACCCGTAAGAAGGCCATTACGGCACCTTGATTAAAAAACACGGTTTTTAAAATCTACAGAGTGACCCAGGGTTAAACCGGTAAACATTTAGGATTACTTTTTCTGTGCAATTTTTTTTCCTATAAGCATGTGTCCTAACTTGAACATACAAATAAAACAGTGGCATACATGAATTTGTTCATAAATTAGGTAGAAATAATAATTTTATTCTAAGTACACCTCAAATAAGCATGCCATGTTTTATCAAAATCGTCCAAAAGGTTTTTGGGTGATTAATGAAAACTGTTTTTTTCTTATAACTTTGACATACTATATCTCGAAAATTTTTCAAGTTAGGACTCACGAACCAATCCTAAACGTTTGGTGGTTTAACCCTTAACTACTGTGGTACAAGTTTGAGGACGCTGTGCGTGTGGTGCGGTCATGGTGACCGAAATATTTATATACCATAAAACATTATATAATTGAGTTTTTTCATATTATTTTATTGTAATAAAATGAATTGAACATTTTTTGATGAAAATGAAATATATACAATTAGAAACCGGGCATCTTTTTGACAAAATTTTATTTTCTTCGTCAACTGCTTCTTTTTTAACAAAATTGGATATTTCATTTATTATTAAACTTTTAACAAAAAATAATAATTCTAAAATGAAATTAGCAATACTTTTCGTAGGACAGAGGTGTAAACTTACAAAAAAATTAAAAACATTGATAAAAAAATTATTTTCACAAAAATCACACGATGTAGAAAATTACAAATTAGACTTTCAGTTTATACAGATATATGTTGAACATTCACCTCAAATAGGCTTGGTACATGTGTAACACAAGTGAAAAGTTTTTTTGTTTAGTCATGAAGGACAAGTGTAGCAAGTTTTTCTTTTTTTAAGTTTCTCCATGAGTACTTCCAGACGTTCTTCAGTAACAAACACGGCAAGAATAAGTTACACTAATACTGTGCTGAGGTTACTATGACCGCAAAAAAATTTCAACTCGATGTTGTTCAAAAACAAAAGCGCGTGACACGCGACTACCACGGCCGCCTTCTCAAAATACACTAATTTGAAGGTACAGAGACGCCCAAGGCATTGTTTATATAGAAGATAGTCAACCTTATGGGATTATAATTGGATCAAAATGGATGCGACATGTAGATGGCGATAGGAGCTCGCATCCAAGTCATGTCGTAACTTCAGTGATCTGGCCTCCAAGTCATGTCGTAACTTGATTGAAACAATGGGACAGCATTAAAATCAGGGTTTTTTGAAGGAACCTGCATTAAAATGACGTCAAATATTCATGTTTGCAACTAATCACGCTAGATGACACTCGCGTTTGCGTCCAACACCAATTACACAGGCACTGACTAACTATCTTACTTCTATATAAACAATGCCCAAGGCTATACAACTAGGAAGGAGCTTAATACTAGAGATGTTCAAATAGGCAGCGGTCACGGTGACCGCACCACAGTAGTTAAGGGTTAACTCTGGGTCACCCTGTATATTACTATTACCTGAAAACATCAAGAAAAATGATCAGGAATTGAAAAAAACTCACGTTGTTCGTAGGCATGATCCAATATCTTACAAGCAATCTGCATGGAGCACTCCTTGATCAAACTCAAAGGGGGATAAAGACTACCCTTAGCTAGATCTTCATCCAGCACGTTACTTGCTACAGTCTCTGAAGCAAGCAAAAATATCTGCTCACTGATATGATGGATTCCGGCTAACAAAACTCCCAATGCCACGCCTGGGAAAATGTAAGCGTTGTTTCCTTGGCCAGGGTAGAAAGTCTTGTCTCCCAAGACGACCTTTCCGAACGGGGAACCACTGGAGAAGATCACTCGTCCCTAAAAACATTGCCACCATAAAAAAATAACTAAAGCTAAATTTATATAACATTTTATTTATTTCCCAAGAAACATACATTTTTAATCCAGGGAAAAAAATAAACACGTTTTCACTAAACTAAATTGATTACCAACTAGATATTTCTAATTTTCATATTATTTATACAAATCATGATAATAAACATTTTTTCAAAGGACCCCGCAAACTCCTTATGGAATTTGGGTCCCGGTGGATTTTTTTGAATTTTTGGTATGATGTAGTCCATGTAATTCTCAACCAATCATTGCGCCAACCCAAAAAAATGAACAGTTTTCTATTCAAAATAACTTGAACTGCATCATATCAAAAATTCAGAAAAATCCACCGAACTTTTTTCGTTTTGTGTCATTTGGGGGGTGGGGGGATAATCATAAAAAACTGCTATTTTCCTTATTTAGGCATATTTCACGATACATTTGAAGGAACTCGAGAAATATTTTTTTGCGTTCCGTAATAGGAGTTGGGGGAAAACGGGGAGGGGGTAAGATTTTTTTTTATAAAACAGCACAATATTGTGCAACATTAGCAATAATGAAACAAGTGAAAATATTGTTACCGGGCTCAAAAATAAATAGTCTAATCTGCGCAAGGGGTGATTTCAACGCCCCCTAGCTGCAAAACTGCTAATTTTTTTGGGTTGGCGCAATGGTAACATTGGTTAAGAATTACATGGACTACATCATACCAAAAATTCAAAAAAATTCCATAAGGAGTTTGCGGGATCCTTTACTTTAAATCGCATTTTACCAATGGCAATTTTGGCAATTCATTGTTGATTTAAAAGTATATTGATTGTTGACCCACATTTGTTTTCACTTTGATAACTGACAAATTATCTGATTGCCTCGTCAAGTGGTTATGATTATTGTTGATGAGGTTGAAAACCGAACCAGAGTGTTTGAAGTGATTTATGACTAGGTGAATAAAAGTACAAATCTTTAACTTGTAAAGAGAATGGGTATCCAGAATTTGTTCTGGTTTGTATTTTGTAGGTTCTCTGTACTCTAGTTTGAATATACACTTGACGATTTCGTTTTGTAGTATTTTCAATGGTTTAAGTACACATTATGTTTCCGTTCCCCATACTGAGATTAAGTACTGAAGTTTGGAAAAGACTAAAGAATAATAAATGAATTTCAAATATTTCAAGGGTAAAAAGTTTCTGATTTTGAAGAGAATTCCGATTACTGGAGATACTTGCCTTAATATTTCAATATGTTTGGACCATAACAAATTTTCATCAACAGTAAAAACACAAGAGCTTTTTTTTCGGATAAATTTCTTTTTTTAACGAAATAATTTTGCCAATCAGTAATTTTACGAGAAAAACTGACATTTTCGAGCAAAATTACTGATGGAAAAATTTTGAGTTAAAAAGAAATTTATCCTTAAAAGAAAAGCTCGACTGTTTTTTGGCAAGATAAATTAACGACCGAATATAAATTGTCTCCATATTGACGCTTTAGTATTTTTTGTAGATTGCGGGATTGCCTTTTCCATATTTTTTGTTATTTGCTGAGTCGAAACTTCCCCAAAACGACTCATGTTGTAATGTTTCAGTATCAACTATCAACAATACTTAAATAACTGACAGGGCAGACATTAAAGTGACGTAAGCATACTAGATGTAGACGCTAAAGAGGAACAGGCGTTTTTATCGGTGATAAAAAACGATGCACCTTTTTTATCGCTGTCAAAATGACAATACAGTCTTTAAATGACACATTTTATACAGGAGTTAATTTATCGATATACAAGCCAAGAAACTTCAAAATAGGAGCATAATTAATGATTTCACTTTTGAAATTGATAGGTTCTTTGAAATCGACAGAAGTCGATCTTTTGGTCACAAACAAATGATGATTTTTTGTAATTTAAAGTTAGTTTATGCTTTATTAGCCAAGATGATATTTTCTCTGTTTCTCTGTTTTTTTTCATTTCTTGTAAACATTTTGATCTTTCCAACTAGTTCTAAATCGGCTAATAAATTAAAATATATGAGAAAGAGTACAGGTCCAAGGATTGATCCTTGTGACACTCCCACATGAGATATGCATAGGAAATTAATAAAAATGAACTCAGGATTGAATGCTTCTTAAACATTCAAAATATAACGATACTCCATTGAAGTTGACGAAATTATTATCAACACAAATTATTTCATCAAAGGCTCAAAAACTCAGTGACCTATAATCATGACAATGTTTCAAATAGTTTACTTTCAAAAGGAAGTTTGGGACTACTCATTTTTTGAAAATCCGGCTTGTAGGAACAAAAAATTGCTATTTTGAGACTGGTAAGAGCTAGAGAGATTAGGTTTTTACCACTGGGTTTCTATAAACCGCGGGCATATCTGACAGACGACAGTAAATGACAGTTGTCAATCCAGCCTGCTGGACAAACAAACGGATCTACAAATGCTTATTGTGCATTTATGTCATATTTTAGAATAAAAATTCTCGATAATGCCTTAATTTGCGCGATTGTGAAATGCGGAGGTAGAAGCGGCAGAGATAAGGTTTCATTCCATCGACTCCCTTTTATTTTCGACAATAGAAAAAATATTAATCCTCTTGCTGAAAAGAGACGTGAATTGTGGATTCAGGCAACTAGAAGGGCAGATTTAACTACTGAGTAGTTGAAAATGTTGAAATGGGCAACGGTATGTTCAAAACATTTTGTAAATATCTCTTCTGGACATCCTTAGACAACGTGTTGAAATAATCACTTTTATCAGCCATATCACAAACAATCTCGTTGCAATCAGGAAGAATACTGATTACAATATCAAATTACGTTCCCCTCTTTCAGGTATACTAAGAGTAAACCTTTAATCTTCTCAGAATTGCCATTATAATATCATTAAATTACCATTGTTGTTTAATCAAATATGGTTTGTTTGTCCAGCAGGCTGATTGACAGTTGTCATGTGACGTCAGATGCCCGCGGCCTATTGAAAATACGCATTCAACCAGAGTATGGCCGTCATGTTTCACCGATAAGGAAAAATGTTATGAGTGATTTTTTCACTTTTTTGGGGTTCGTAATGAGTAATCACGCCGACATAGATATTTGAATTCATCCACAGATAAAGTCATTAGGAAACGAATTTTATCAAGTCCAATCTTCGTACTCTAGTTTCATAAAACGCCACTTGCAGGACGATATGAAATTTTTTCTCATTTTCTAAATGTGTCCAAAATACTATTCTTGACCTCTTCTATCAATTGTTCGGTATCATGAAATTATCACCAAATGTAACCTTACCGAAAACTTGACTTTAAAATACCAAAATTCGAAATATAAACAATTCCTACATGGACAGTTGTTTTTTCAAGATATGAAAAAATGTCATAAAAACTTTTTGTAGATCTGTTTGAGGACAATAAAACTTCCCGGACTATTTGGATGATTCGCTAAATCGGATAATTGCTGGATGTAACTCAATTAGAAATGACCCTGGTGAGTTTTAAAGAGTTTGACAGTCAATGACGAGAAGGTGGAATGCTTGTATCCAGGCTGGAGGAAGTCATTTCGAACATTTATTGTAAATTGAGCAACTTTACATGTACTTTTTGCTAATACAATGTTGATAATGTCGTAAATTTCGTATACCGTGTATCTTCAAAACAAAGGGGTGTTTCCAAAATCATCATAGGACGAAATATTCTTAGAATAGGTCAAGGAATAAACCCTTGAATTTTTGCCGCATGTTGACCTAACAGCCTACATGGTACATATAATACTGAATATTCTGTTCTTAGGTTGACACAATGTACGTGAAAGTGGTCCGGTCTTTCGCCACTTTAGCGTTGTCATGCAATTTTGAATTCTCAATCCAGTCTTGTTCTGAAAGTCAATGGACTTGATATTTCAAGAATATTATTCTATAATTATTCTTTAGTCGAAAACCATGTCTACTAAAAAAAAACAAATGAACTGATAAGTGAATGCGACTATAAATGAGAATGAGTTTTTAAGTTGGGAATTGGGCTAAAAATCTATAATGAATTGAACATTTCACATGTCACAAGGCAATTTCCAACATCAACACTTCCAAATCAAGACTGAAAACAGGTATTACTTATTTCTTTACGAGTTTTGTACACTCTTTCAATTTAAGTGTGTTTTTGAATTGTCATTTTGTAGTATTTTTTTAATTATAATTGTAGGTTTTTCTTATCTATATTCAATTTAGCGACGTTTTTTTTTTGTTAACAGGCTGGCTTCTTTTGTAATTTTTTGCATCATAAAATTATAATAAACTTTTTTTAAAACCATACTTCAGGAATTAAGAAAAAAATACTTACATCTGTATTGACATACGCTTGTTCTGCGGTACATTCTGCTTTACTAGTGGGATTGCTCAAAGCAAAAATAATAGGCCTTTCGTTGAAACTAGCCATCGCCTTCAAAATCCCAGGTGTAAATGCTCCAGCAGCAGCTGATGCACCTATTTCAAAATAAAAAATTACTTACTGAAAAAAAAACTCTCTTCACAAAGAATCCTCACCTATCAAAACCGAAGGCTTGATTTCGTTAACGATAGCCTCAAAGTCTTTGATGGGCATGTGTTTCTTAGCATAGAACTTCTTGTGTCCGTCCAAACAGCCCTCCGGCCTCTCCAAAGCCAACAGACCGTCGATGTCCACCATCCATATCCTTTCTCTCGCTTCTTCGATAGAGAGGCCTTCGTTTTCCAAAGCCTTCACCGTCAAATCCGCGATGCCGATGGCTGCTTCTCCAGCGCCGAGAAACAGGAATTTGTTGTCGGATAGTTTCTTTCCGGTGAGACGTTTCGATGCCAACAGGCCGGAAACAGCAACACTGGCAGTACCTTGGATAAAAAACAACCGGTGATTATTACGACCAAAGTCAATTGTCAAAAACAATTCCAGATCATGAAGATGTCAACGTTTGTAATTTGAAAAGAAAATCTATTAATGAAATTTACAATGAAATTCTACAACACAATTCGAAATAAAAAAGTAGGCATAACCTAATGAGTCAGTGTTGCAAATTGTAAAGAAGCATTTCTGAGGTTTTACTTTCAAACGCCTCTCAGTACTTTTTCAAATATTTTGTAAACAAAAAGCAATCCTCCGGGCCAAAGAATGATACCTGACCCCAAAGAGACTAAACTAACAGGAGGGTTTAATAAGCTCCAGCCAATCAGAATCTTGTAGCATCAACACATCATAGTGACGTATTTGGACATGAGTACAGAGTTGAACTCGAACCAAGCAACAAAACTGTCAGCAGCAGCAAGATTCTATTTTCACAAAATGGCGGATTCGACTCGATTATTGGTATTCCGTTTCTCGATTACGTCGTATAAACTCGATGAGACTACTCGATAGCTCAAGAGGAGTCGAGTTGTCAATTTATACTTTTGTTGGAACATTCCCTTTGATTTTATTGATGTATTTTTCGACAGAATAACTGGTACAGCGCGGAAAAGTGATGGTTGTTTCGTATTTTAATGAATTCATTGCAGTTTTTGCTACATATCAAGCGATTCCATTGAAAAATCCCATGGTCATCGCTTTCAAATTGAAAGATGCCCATTGGGAAATGTTATAAACATTTCTCGAAGGGCGCAGCAATATGGCCACAGGGCGTGTATTCTGAAGGAATATAAAATATTCAATTTTAGTTGGAGAAAGCCATTTTGTTGTTTGTATGTTGAATATGTTAGACTACTTTTATTTTTTTGTTTTGTTATAATTACTTATTTTTTAAAATAAAACTAATTTATTTTGAATGTAAAAAAATCCCGACTTTTTTCATCTTAATTTAAAAAAAATTCCTCATGCATACTTGATAAGAATTAATCTCATTTTAAAGAATTAGATCACAAATATAATCTTATCATTGTCATGACAAATAAGTCCCAATATTATTATAGATAATATGATTCAATTTATGTATGTATTTACTACCGTCTACTAGTAGATTTCATCTTTTGATTCCATCTTATTGAATCAAAATGTCATTACATTCCATCAAAACCCCGACGATTTCCGAAGCGAAATTCGATCGTGAAATAGAATTAGGTATAAATTCCATATCGAGTTTATCATCGTGTCGTACGATAATCGACGGTCGTGAAATAGAATCTCCCTGCAGTAACTCTCATACACCAAGAGCTAGTCCGTCACTGTCTATAGAGAACGGCGGCCATGACATGTCCAAATACGTCACATTTTATCACGAATGTTCTTTCATCTCTTTCTATTAGTGTCCCCATTGTCTTATAGGGATTAGTCTCCCCTAATCAAATAACGTTTAATCTCTGACCTGACCCCTCCACATCCATTTTGCCCAAATGACGTACTAGTAAGCAGCCCCAGGCCAAGTGCGTAGTCTGACCATAGATATCGCAGGCTCACTAGGGTCCCACACATCAACGAGATTAAGAGAAAACTTGCCTCTAGGGATAGCATACTATTATACCCGCTTCTTAACAGAAAAAGTAAACTTAACCTAAAGACACGGTTCTCTTGAATAACACTGTAGTGATGACCGGGCTTACGGGTCCCGATCTGACCAAGACCGATTTTATTAATTAAAGTAATGTGAATAGTTAGCCCGCCGCATAGAAACGTGCTATGATATCCGTGTGTGTTCTGGAAAGGCATTTGGTAAAGATGAAAACGTACGGTTGCATTTTGGGTCAGTTTTGTCACTTCACTTCAAGAATAACCTATTTTGAAGATTCAAGTAAATTAATTTGGTAATCAGGATTTCAGAAAGCGTATAGTACATGTTAAAATATCATCTTCAGTTCTTAGTTGAACTATTTTAATTGTCTAGTCATTTGATATATTTATCTTTTTTTCACACATGACTTTTCCTAGCCAATAAATTCGACAACAACCAAAGCCAATTGACGTTCTTCATAATCTAGTAGAATTTGAATCAAGTTGAAGCAACCAATATTAACATAGTCATTGAGAATGTTACTGAACTAGTGCGTATGGATATCCTCGCGTATGTTTATTCTTCGAACCGGCCTGTACCTACCTAGAGGAAGACGAGAAAGATTATTTGCCAACTGACTTTCTTCATAATCTAGTAGAATTTGAATCAAGTTGAAGCAACCAATATTAACATAGTCATTGAGAATATTACTGAACTAGTGCGTATGGATATCCTTGAGTATGTTTATTCTTCGAACTGGCCTGTACCTAACTAGAGGAAGGCGGGAAAGATTATTTGGTAATTAAGATTATTGATAGAATTGAGAACACATCAGAGAGTTTTATGGCTGAGTTAATCTCCACAAAGCGGTTATTCTGTGATTCTGTTTGTTAAATTAGAGTATTTTTGCCATTATAGAATAAAACTAATTATTACACTAGCTTAAAGAATTCACACGCTAACGACCAACCGGGGCTATGAATTATATGTAAATAACTAAGGGTGGATTTAGTCAACTTCAGCTCAAGCATTATCATAAACATGGCGGTAACATAAAAGGTTAAAAAATTGTTAAAATTGTTATTTCCGTCAACCGATTGCGCCCCTACGCGCAACCCTCGGAAGTCTTCGAGAGACTTGTGTGAGCTAGGGAAGACGCAGCCCTTACCTTTTAACGTGTGATGCCATGCACGAGACCGGTGAATCGGTGGATCGAACTCACGACCCCACGCTTGCGAGGCGTACGCTTTTACCAGCCGACCACCACGGCCCACGGTTTTTAGCATAAACTTAACATTGTTGTATAAATGGCGCCATTTGATATAACACATTCAACTTTCGCTTTTAACATATATTTAAAATGCACCTTAAGGGGTGACATTAAGAGTTAATATTAAATTAAGAGAGTGCACTCCGCGGCAATACCCATATCAATAGTACGAGAGGAGCATTCTAACTAATGTTCAATTAAGAAAACTAGTACAACAATATGAACAAATCAGTCATCACGCCTGCAGTGTGGGGACATTCCACTCCAACAAATTTGAAAATCCTGAACAAATATCTTAGAATGTCCTTTAAGCACATGAAGCAGGCAGGTTCAAATTATGAATCTTGTCATCAACCAGACAATAATATACCCCTGCGGTCCCAGACTTGAGACACCCACAGCTATCTTTTATGAGTTATTATTCTGCCTTTCGACAATCAGTTTTGAGAGTGAGGCCCAAGAACTTAACTCGACGAATGGTAACAAAGACCTGAAGTATATTTTTTTAATTCATTCAGAGAATGGTTGATGCCAAAGGCCTAAAGCAGTGCCTAAAGCAGTCTGAAGGCTAAAGGCTGAGACACTATCGAAGTTTTATACTAAAGTTTTTTAATTTTAGATTTTCTTTTAACACGAAACCGTCTTGCCATTACCTTTCCTGTCACGCCCCACAAAAAACTTTTTGGTAAAATTCAAGCTTTATCTTGCAACTCTATTTTGCAACCTTCCTTAAATCGCAAGACTTTACATAAATTTTCGATTTTGTCTGAGCCTTAACAGTTCATAATTCTGTTTCTACGTGACATAAGCTAAATGAAAACTCTGTAATGTACTCAAATAAATAAAATAATATTTGCCGCACGTAGTTAAATATTGCGTTATGGACCGTTCAGTGGCAGGTACGTACATTATATTATGAACCAGTATTTAGTGACAATACATTGAGATTTTTTAAAAGAATGTGCCCATCAAAGTATATGGTTATTGAAATATGTGTTGTTATCAAACATTATGGACTTCACATTGCTCTTTATATTTTTAGAGCCTTCAGGAAACAAGACCACGACAAGAAAATATTTCTACGATATTATGCAATGTCATCAGTATCACGATATCAATGAAATTCTGAATTATGCGGAGTGAAATGGGGTGAAATGGGTTGGGAAGAATTAATTTTTGCCCCATAAATGAAGTTGCAAACTGAAGGAACAATGGATGCTTGCAATGTTATTAAAAACCTCACAAAGAGTCTAATGAGAGCTACGAAATAGAGAGAGGCATTTCAACAATCTTTGAGAGAACCCAAGAAGTCAAATCAATTAACACCAGAAGCACTGTCTATGTTTGTGGAAGCTGGACTTTGACGTAGGCAATATGAAGTAGTCCGAAACTGCAATAAGAAGATTTATCCATGCTATTTTATAGTATCCGTATCCGATACAAGAATTCCCATCAGCCCTTCCTAAAAGAAGCAATGGAAATGTTTCTTCCCGTGGAACCTGAAACTAATATTTCTCAGGAAGCTTCTTCAGGTGAAGAAATTACTGCTGTTGATGCTGAAGATTAATCAGATGATGAATATTATTTTTTATACCTAATATAATGAGAATACATACTTTCACTAATGAATACCATTTAATTCAATTTATTATCAAAATTCCTATCAGTGCTGTCATTTATATTTCATAAAAGAATAAAATAGTTTAAAGCGATTTCAATTAAAAAGTAGTTTTGGACAACTTTTGGTGTGAATACTAATTGTTAACATCGAACTTGCGCAAGAACAAGCATCTGGAATTTTTCTGGATAAACTAACGTGTGGCAACGCCAGGTATTGCAGCTCGTAGTAAATAAATAATATAAACATTTTTCGATTAAATCAAACATGTGCATATGTTATTACCTTGAATGTCATCATTGAAGGTGCAGTATTCTCCTCGGTATTTATCTAAAAACCTAAAGGCATTGTGATTTCCGAAGTCTTCGAATTGTATGAGAGTATTCTGGCCGTATCGCTTGACAATCCCCTGCATAAACTCGTCTACGAAATCGTCATAGAGTTTACCAGTTGTCCTTTTCTGGCGAAGACCTACGTAGAGAGGATCTTCAAGTAAAGTCTGTGGAGAAATTGATGATTTATATTAAAGTTAAATTCAAAGTGAAACAGGGGTATTTAATAAGCTACAGGTGAAACTCCAAAGGCATTTTATATGAAACTTTTTAGTAAGCTTTATTTCTCTTTTTTTATTCGGACAAGGATATTTTTTTCGAAATCATTATAGTATAAATATGTCGTAATATTTTACTACGTAAAAAATATAATAATAACTTGGATAGTTGGATTAGAGGGAATTCAGTCGAAATGTTGAAGAAAATCAATTTTTAAATTGTTGATTTAAAAATTGGTTTTCTTCAACATTTCGACTGAATTCCCGCTAATCCAACTATTCAAATGACATTCAACGGTCGCCATTCTATCCAATTATAATAACATGCCTTTATTCATCATATCAAACGGTTTACAAATAAACATTCAACGAGAATGATGAATGGGCGGGGTTCAGCTATTAAATCTGCTATTAAACCCAACCTTGGACGTACACACTTCATCTACAAAATCTACAAAAATATTCAATATTAATATTTGTATATATGAAACGACTAAATAGTATAGATTTAAAGAATATAAATAAAAATAATAAAATTTAATAAATAGAGTGACTGAAAATGCCTACGTAAAGTTACATGTGCCAAAAACCATCGACAAAAGTTTTTGACTTTACACGTGTTTATATGGCGTTTTGACGATCTGTACTCCTATTTTCAAACAATTAAAATTTGTGATTTCTATAACTAAAAAGTGATTGTGTTTCTATTGAAATACTCTAAAGAACGTTTCAGTAAGGTGATCCAAAGGTATTTCATCTCCGATTAGTTTTGAATGCTTCTGCAATTCAGGGTTGTATGGCATTTTGATGATCTGTTCTACTATTTTCAAACAATTTGTGAAAATTTGTGATTTCTTTAACTGAAAAATTATTGTGTTTCTATTAAAAGACTTGAACGATAGTTTCAGTGTAGTTTACAAATATTTTACTTGTTTTTGGAGGTTATCATTTGCGATCAATTATTGATCTGATTCATTCATCAGTCTGTTTGTCAAACAAGCATATACTTCGATATTATTTAGCTTGCCAATTTTCAGTTTCAAAATCCATGCTTTCCTTTGGTTAATTTCTGGTCGAACCAATTGGTGATTTTTTAACCTTGCTTTTATTTTTGGGGGAAATTTGTGATATCCCACATTTTCCTTCTTGTCATATGTCCTGCATCCTGGGACTGAACAACTAGGATTGTATTTCCCATATTTGGCAGTCTATCAACGGTATCAACCAAAAAAATACGAACAGAAACAGAAATCGAGTATGGAAATATCCTTAATCAACAGAATGAATCAGATCAATAACTCACAAATCATGACTTCAAAAAACACGTAAAATATTTGTAAACTACACTGAAACTATCGTTCAAGTCTTTTAATAGAAACACAATAACTTTTCAGTTAAAGAAATCACAAATTTTCACAAATTGTTTGAAAATAGTAGAACAGATCATCAAAACGCCATGCAACCTTGAATTGCAGAAGCATTCAAAACTAATCGGAGATGAAATACCTTTGAATCACCTGACTGAAACGTTCTTTAGAGTCTTTCAATAGAAACACAATCACTTTTTAGTTATAGAAATCACAAATTTTCACAAATTGTTTGAAAATAGGAGTACAGATCGTCAAAACGCCATATAAACACGTGTAAAGTCAAAAACCTTTGTCCGTGATTCGTAGTTCAAAGTCTTGCTATAGGTGGCGCTGCGATCTTATTTTCTTTCGCCAATTGCAAGAGTCATCAGAATAGTAGATACATCATTGCCTTGTTCGGTAAGAAGACTTTCAAGTGTTTTTTAAAGTTTCTCAAACTGAAATCTTTGAGTTCATGAGATAAGGTATTGTGAAGTTTGGCTGAATTGTATCAAAAACTACGTGTGTATGTTGTGTGTTTAGGAATTAGCAAATGATGTTTATTTCGCGAATCTTTATTTCGTTAAAGAAAGACCATTTTTCAAATATATTAGTGTTCCTGATTGCAAAATCTTATGGTTGATGGTAAGGTTTATTTCTCTCATTTGCTTTAATTTAAACCAACCAGAGTCCTCAAAGGATATCTGATATGGTCATATACAGTGTGGAAAGTCTAACTGGAACAAATTCGGTAACTTGATAAATGAAGGTTTATCGCAAAATTCCTGAAACACATCAAGTTTGATTTTCAATGGGGCATATTACAAAGAGATGTGTTCATCTGTTTAATTATCTGGGGGGTTGCAGCCACCCCCACCTTTTTTTAAATGGAAGGGTAGGTTTATTAAGTTTTTGTTGGAAAGCTTGTTCAATTGCAAATACAAGTCCATGTTTGTTTGTTAGTTTTTATAAGCAATGTGTCGGAAAAAAATGAAAGAAGGAAATAGTTACTGAAATTATACGGTCCGCGTACGCACCTGACTACGACGTGGACAGTATAAGATTTTTTGCTGTGTATAGGTACACTGTTTCTTACCGGAGAAGCCCAAGCAAAAACCTGCTCGATAGGTTTTTGGTCAATTTGAACTGGATGTGATTGATTTGTTGGTACGTGTTTGCAGTCCAACGTGTAACTTACAACCGAAAAATATGACAATGCCCTATTTAACCGAGACGCATCGGATCGAAATTTTAACGATGATCGGATATGGGGACAGAAGTCGAACACAGGCTGAAGTCGCCCATTTGTTTACTGAAGTTCATCTAGAATTACCTGCAATTACTCGAAGTACGACTAGCAAATTTGTAACGCGATATCGGAAGTTGGGCCACGCAAGGGATGCTCCTCGACAAAAGCGTTTAAAAGTCGACGAAGACGCCCAGTTGAACATATTAATCTATTAATGCCAGAAGCACACAGGTCCTCAATTTATCAGAAAAATCTTCAATTTATGGGCTGTAAAGTATTTAATTCACTAACCAAAGATATACAGACATCCCCAAATCTCTTTATTTTCAAACAACGGGTGAAAGAGCTACTACAAGCGAGAATCTGTTATACATTGGAGGAATATTTCAATTGTCCCTGAATTGTAAATGTCTATTTTATCAATTTTATTAATTCTAAGAATTTTTTATTACATGATATTTTAATTTGTTGACGTTCAGTCTGTATTATGTAATTCTCCACACGTGGCTTTGACGTTTTCTTTTATTATTGTGCTATGTTTACTGTTTGTATTATACATGTACTTTTAAATTGAAGAAATAAATTATTATTATTATTATTATTATTATTATTATTGTTGGAAGTTGAAGAAAATCCTGTTCTCCAGCTAGGCAAATAGCTCGCGTTCATGGTGTCAGTCACACAAGCGTTTTAAAAATTCTGAAAGCAGCCAAAAAGCACCCATATAAGATGCAAAACCTGCACGAGCTTAACGAAGATGATCCTGATCGTAGACTCCAATTTTGCGAACGAATGATGGCTGCTATCGATGGTGGACAAATTGCTGTGGAATGGGTGCTGTTTTCTGATGAGTCTACGTTCACGTTACATGGGCACGTCAATCGACAGAACTGCCGTTATTGGGCTGACAAAAATCCCCGTTGGATACGTGAATGCCATATCCAAAGGCCTCAAAAAACAAACGTCTGGGCTGGAATTATTGGGGATCGCATAGTAGGTCCTTTTTTTTCAATGGAAACGTAACCGGCGAAACATACCTACATATGCTCCAAGACGAACTGATGCCTACGTTAGTAAATTTATTCCCCAATCCTTTGGATCCCAACTTATGTGACCAACGGCTGTAGTTTCAACAAGATGGGGCACCACCACATTTTGCTCAAAATGTACGGACCTATCTTCACGAAGTGTTTCCAAATAGGTGGATTGGACGAAAGGGCCCAATTGAGTGGCCAGCCATATCACCCGATCTGACTACATTAGATTTTTTATGGGGATATCTAAAGAGCAAGGTTTATGCCACTAAACCTAACGACATCGACGAGCTTCAACAAAGAATCAGGGACGAAATTAGGCAAGTAACGCAGGAAGTGTTACAAAATGTGCGGAATGCTATTTATTATCGATTGGGATATTGTCAGCAACAAGGTGGAGAGCAGTTTGAACATTTCTTGCATTAAAGTAATTTCAGTAACTATTTCCTTATTTAATTTTTTTTCGACACATTGCTTATAAAACGTAACAAACAAACTTGGAGTTGTATTTGCAATTGAACAAGCTTTCCAATAAAAAATCAATCAATCAAGTCAGACTTTCCACACTGTATACATATACCGTATTCGAATCGAATACAACTATTTTTGATTTTTTGCACGGTAACCTCACAACCATAAAAATAATATAAAATAATTTAATTTCTATTTTTCTAGGTTTATTAGTTATGGGAATAATGGATGCTTGCTGTGCAAACGAACAACATTAAATGAATATTGAAGACTTTCAAGGCCTTGGATCGGCTGCTTTAATACACATCGTCTATTTGAATGTGAACACTGCCCTAGAAAAAGTAAAGTATTCTACTTGTGTGTCGAATGATTCACGACGCATCGCAAACTTCATTCTCATGAGTAATAGTCACCATGCGTGTAATTATTCATAATACTATTATTGTTACTTATTAGTAGCTTTAAATATAATTCATAATTGACTACCGATACGTTTTTATAATCCATCTAATCGAATTTTACAAAAGCATCGAATTTACCAATATAAACAATGAGTATCAGAACACTTGAATAAAGATTGCCAAGATACTTTGAATCCGATAATACTTATCACACACATGGATTGTGAAGTGGCTTATAGAAATGTATACAATACATTTTTGAATTTCTGGTTTGTCATCAAATATCTCGTCTACAGAAACGAAAAATCATACTTTGTTACCTAACGAATCATTTTCTGTTGGATTTTCATCTGTTTCAAGTTAAGAACGAAAGAAGAAGATCGAGCCAGATTTACTTTGAAATATCCCGAATGCAGGATTCTCGTCAATTGTTGGTTGGTATTAGTCGATGCAGTAGTTATCTATAACTATTTCAGATTTGATTAAACGTTTGTTGTTGGTATTAACAATTCCAATAATGAATTTCATTATCTAGCCATCATATCAAGGCTTATGTTCAAATATTCATTGATTTGAATCAAACATACAAATCAGAAATATAACTGTATTACTTTTACTATCAACTTTTACTATCAGAATAGAATAGTGTGTTTTGCAGATGGTTACATATGATTAACAGATTACAATAATTCGATACAAGTAGCAAATAATCACATGGATGTGTCATTGAAGTTGACACTTGTTAGTGGGGTGGTTCACATAAGTGTATCACCAAGAGAAATGAAATAAAACTACTATCGGGGGTTATACCACGAGTGCTCGCAATACTATCGACAGTAATTCTGTCAGAAATCAACGAGATCAAATTGCTTGGTAACACCACGAGTTCTTTAAGACGAGTGGTGTTATCTGAAAGCAATTTGATCGAGTTTAAGATTTCTGACAGAATTATCGATAGTACTGTGAACACGAGTAGTATTTATTGAGATAATTTCACGAACCAACAAGTAAAAAAAGTTCCTGTGTCGTGAATTCTTCAATAGTTATAGATAATTCCTGATAGACATGAAGTCTGCCAGACTGACATTCATATTAGTAGCAAGATGTTGTTCTTTGGATACGTGGTTGCCATGACAAAGTGGTTTTACCGGCTCGAAAATAAGGAACTGCGTATTATCGAGGCATACGTCCCTTATTGGTCCTAATATTGCAGAAAAGGAGGGTTTCATACGGCGAGTGAAATTATCAATTACTCTCACCTGATTATTTGTACCGACATCCAAAACTATGGGTAAACATTCATGAGGTTTGATACCAGCCAGAGCAGTATACAGGGCGAGTTTCCCGACGGGAATACCCATTCCACAAGCTCCCAAATCTCCAAGACCTAAAATACGTTCACCGTCTGTCACTACTATAGCTTTCACGTTTGGTTCGGGCCTGAAAACGTTAAATCATTTTAAAATGTGGAGAAAAGTTAGACAAAAAAAAGTGTGTTATCTCGAAACTCAGATTTTCACGTTTTTTTATTTTAGTAATTAAAAGTACTTTAACCTTTATTTTTTCATTTCCAAGATACATAAAACGTTAATATAGGGAGAACGAATATAAATATACATATGAATAAAGAAAAAAAATTAGATATAGTTGATCCGTAACAATTAAAAATAAAATATAATGGCCGGCTGTATACGTTCAATTCAAACTCGGATCGACTTACTGATGGTTAGACTATGAATCATTCCTGAAAATTTCAATGAACTCATTCACATTCTAAAATTGGTAAGTCAATCTGCAGGTTAACTTGACTTATACAACAGGCCCTAAATATAATAGTTAAATCAGTATTGACCAGATGATATCATGCTACTTCATCTTCAGTAGAAATGAGAAAATTCTTTAATTCCTTTTTTAATTTTGGTAGGTAATTAATAGACTTTATTCGTTTCGGCATGCTATTATAAGCTATAATACCGCGATAATAATGAATTTTTACCAAATTGAGTTTTAATTTGCAGTTTTTACATGACAGTTTAACATAAGAGAGATTAGAATGTTTTTCCTTATTTTTTGTTAGGAGAATAAATGTGCAAATTTTCATTCTGAATAATGAATTCATATCTAGAAAATTTCTTGGTTTGTATAAGTTTGAAGTTGGTTTCAAGAAGGGTAATTTGAAATGGTCTGAAAATTGATATTAAATAGTGAAGCATTGGATATATCAAACTGAAGTAAATATGTTTTAGTGGAATATAACTCCTCAGTCTATGTAAAATGCCAATAATAGGGATTTTTTTCTTAGATCAAGAAGGTGTGTAGAGCAAGAGAGAGTTTGATCAATGGTTAAACCTAGAAATCTCAAGGTTATTTTGTATTGTAAGCAAGAATTATTCACAAAGGGGTTTAATCTGGTTTTCTGGTATAGATCTTTTAGAAATGTACATAAAGCTAGGTTTTCAAAGTTAAAATTTTCTTTTAACCATAACGAAATCAAAATGAGGTCACCTTCCATTTGTTCCTTTATGTCTTGAGGACTTTTTCGATAATAGTAGAGGGTAGTACTATCGGCAAATAATGTTAAATGGCCTTTCAAATTCAGGCAAGATATCGAATTTATATACATGAGGAACAAAACAGGCCCAAGGATAGACCCTTAAGGCACCCCACAAGAAATATATATCTCTCCACGGGGAGATTGAGCCCCTCATATAAATAAATTGCTGTCTTCCACTGAGGTAATTTTCAAATAAAGCATAAATATTGCCCAGATGTCAGTTTGTCTTAGTTCAACTAATAAAATATCATGATTCACAGTGTCAATGATTTATGTAAAAATTGACGCTCTAATCGGGAAATTTCTTAATATTTTCCTTGAAAAAATCAAAAAAAGGAAATTAACTTCAAAAAATGAAGAACTACCATAACAATTAAGGCAGTACATGAAAAAATTAAAAGGAGTTGCGTCTAAATACTCAATAGTTATGTGCTTTTACTTCGCGGCTTTTGGAGACAAGTTCATTATGAAGGCAGCCTACTAGGCACACTTAATTTTTAATTTGCATAATTGAGTTATCACCCATAAAACAAAAGAATAGGTAACGTTACTAGGCAGTTCATTCACAAGCTTTCTGTTTCTGTCAGTAAAATTATATTATATAAGTAATACATAAATAAAAACAGTAAAAAAGCAAAAAGAGTGACAGTGGCAAAGCAGCTGATATTTATTAAGACGCCATGGCAGCGCCTTTAAATTTATTACCAGAAAAATCCCGGCAAATTTATCATAAACAGTACGAGATTTTTATAGAATGGTGCAAGATACATAATATTAAATTAAATATTTAATATTATGTCTTAAATCGAGAAGTGTTTCTGGATTTTTTTATGGAAAAAGCCAAAGTATTAAAATCATCAACGATAAAATAACATTGATATCAGCAAGTTTTCAAAACTGATTGCTTTTTTGAAAAAGCAAAATGTGGGTCACAAATGCTCCAGATGAGAACTTTTTAATGTGGAAGGTATCTCTAGGAGTGTATAATTGGATTGACTGGTGCTTGTAGGCGACAAATGTCTATAATAATAATAAGGTTTATTCATAGTTTAATGCCACAATAATATAGTAAATATATACCCATTTCGTAATAAATATTGTTATCAAAGTGTACACTGTTTTTTATTTAGAAACAATTATAAAATTATGAAAGATTACATTTAGTCACATTTAGCACGAACCGTCAACAGTGTCAAACTGGAATGAGACTGATCATGAACCTTTATGTATTTCCATATTTCTTCAAGAGGGCATGAGCTCGATCATATTTGGGACGTTTTTTTTGGTAAAAGAGACGATAACTCAAAAACGATTCATCGTATCGATTCCAAACAAGGACAGGATTCTAGAGGACATTTGATTCTATGTACCTACGTCTGCGGCAGCACCTCACTATGCTTTTCACAGATAATCGAAATAGCTGCAACGGTATTTATCTCCCATTGAAATTTGGAGCAATCTTTATCCAATCGAAATGAATTTGGTATCAAAAGAAAGGTAAAATGTTGATTTATATACGTGAAGTAGGTAATATTTTTTTAAAATTATTTGTTCATCAACCCAAAAAATTGCTTCAAAGTAACTGCATTTTTGGGACATTTTTGAGATTTTTTTTGTGGAAAAGTGGATCGAAATTTCAATTTCCATTACAGCACGTTCCTAGAATCCTGTCTTTGTTTGAAATCGATAAGACGAACCGTTTTTGAGTTATCAATTGATTCATTTACCCTAAAAAACGCCCCAAATAATATGATCGCGCTCATGGCCTTTTAAGTGAAACTTTTAGAATTACAAAGAAACTAAAAACCGAATGATCTCTTTTGGGCTCACCTGAAATTTGCTTGGTGTCGGCTGCAAATTTTTATTCGGCCAAAAAATATCGATTTTATGGCTTTGGCAGTGGCGGATCCAGGGGGTAAATGGGGTAATAACCCCCCCCCCCCCCCCAAGACTCGTCCGACATATGAATATTTCGAGAGCCAAATCATCAGCATTTACCCTAGATACATACTTTAACTTTGAACTGCATTTCCAGTTTTCAGAATTCAGATGCATTGTCCATCTCAACTCTATTATAGAATTCGAATATTTGCCGACCCGACTCAATCCGTTCTGTTTCTGTTGCATTTCGTCCGTAAGTGATCGCCATCAGGTCTTATTATTTCATCGTTTTATGAATTTGTAGGTTTATATTGTTTTTTCTGCTAAGTGCTAAATAAATCAATTTGTAAGTATATTATTGTGTTCACCAATAAATTATTTCTAATATTTTGATTTTTCAGAAAAAAAATTACTTAAAAAGAGTCAATGCCACATGAGTTTCATTTTTATCTGGCGGCATAAAACTGTTGAGAAACAGTTTACGAATCAGTTAAAAAAATTGTTAAAATTTTTTTCCCGTCAACTGATTGCACCCCTACGCGCAACCCTCAGAAGTCTTCGAGAGACTTGTGTGAGCTAGGGAAGACGCAGCCCTTACCTTTTAACGTTTACCTTTTCGAAATTATTTGGAAAAGACGGCGGTTTAATTACAAATGAAGACAATTTTTATCGCAAAAATAATGTGTGCCTTGCCAAAACTTTCATAAAGACTTATGAATCTGCAGAATGTTGTTTGTTCCATTTCTTCATCTTTTTCAATTATTTTTATGTTGAGTTGATATCAATGACTGGGGATATTTTATCATCTCATTTTGTCCTAAAGATCTTGTTTCTCTCACTCTATATTATAAGTAAAATTGAACATTATTCACAGAAAATTGACATGAGCGGAAAAAAGTTTGGAACTTTTTCAATATTTCCTGAAATGTGATTTGTTATTATGATAGCTGCATCATAATCCTTGCCAAAAAGCGTGCAAAATCTCAAGATTAAAACCCGTCGTGCACCCCCTCGAAATTTTTCAAACTTTCAACTATTTGGTAATTTGCCATTTTGTAAAATGAAATATATTATTGGGTATTCGACTTTTTATACTAGGCCCCCCAAAGAAAAATTCTGGCTACGCCACTGACAACGTTGAGTTCCCAGTTTTGTCAAAAGTATGGTCAAATAAGCCTGTAAACAGCAATTGCTATCCATGTCAACAATACATGACATTCGATGTCCATACTACCTGATTAGATGTATTCAAAGATAGATTGTATCGGGGTTGTAGACATACTATTCGGACCAACAATCACTATTAGATCGTTTGTGCATTATTAAAAAATGTGAAACATTATTCCGATCGAAAATTTATTTCCAGCAATCTTTCAGAAATTATAATGCAGGTATATTGATACACGAGTGCCTTTATCCTACTAAACATCTGCCTTTGTCAGCTTTATTACAGTATAGATCACCAGCATTTCTTTAAGAAAATATAAGGGATATTTTTGAAGTTAAAGAAGTTGAAATAACCTTGCCCGTACGATATATTTCGTACAGTATATTAAGACACTGACGATAAACATCTACTTTCCTGGCTAACACCACGACGAACGTTAAATTACACTGAAGGATACTTGTTGCAACAGCGAAATTCGTTAATAAACGTTTCTTTGTCTTTCTCGTCAAATAAAGAGATATCGCCAAAACTGAATCACTGAAACAAGTCACAAAAATAACATTATCCGAGGAAATAAACAAAAGAGTTTATTTTTATCCCAAACGAATATGAAATTCCACAACATAAACAAGTCATCAATCATGTTAATGAATCTCTTGGCAACTTCAAAATTAGTAGAATTTGATGTTTCAAACCTTCAAAACACACCAACAGACACTAAGTACCAAAAAAATATTTTCTCAGAAGTATCGGTATCGATAGTTGACCACATGCCTTGAAGAAAAGCAAGTGTGATGTGTGTCTAGATGCCAAACACCACGTCCAATGATTGTTTGGAATTAACACCGACCACCATTAGGGATGGTGCTGTAGGTTTTCCGCAGGCTACCGCTTCATCTTTTTCAATTATTTTTATGTTGAGTAGATATCAAAGACTGGGGATATTTTATCATCTCATTTTTGTGACATTCCTAACTTTATTGTTTCTTATGACTATTGGAAATATATTCGTATATTACTTTTCTTGAATGAAAATTTTTAAAGTAATAAACCCCCCCTAACCAGTCCTCTGGATCCACCACTGGGCCTTGGTAAAGCTTGGTACTGTTCACCTGCTACTTTTAGTTACTATTACAATATAACAAACTGAACAACCACTAACCAGTTCTTGATGACATCATAAACGTGGCCGATATCGTTGATAGTGATAAATAATCCCCTAGGTCTCCTGTAGATAAGCCCGAATTTTTGACACGCCAACCCCACAGTGGGCGTATACACGATCGGCATCAAATTCTCGATGTTCTCGGACAATAACCGAAAAAACAGCTTTTCATTTCTGTCATGGAGTTCCGTTAGGTACAGGTATTTGTTCAGGTCTTCCTGATATCTTTCGATGGATATCCTACATAGTTCTAGCTGTTCTTCTTGTGTTTTGAAGCGAGCTGGTTGAAGACCATGAATGCCCAATGCCTGGCGTTCCTCCAAAGTGAAACCAAGTCCCTGAAAAAGAGAGAAGCATTCAATACAAGTGAGAATATCACGTAGTATATTTGAAGTATAGAATGTCAAACGATATCAACATTTTTAAATTTACATTTTAATCGGATATTAAAGAGTTATGGGTTAATTCAGAAAACACTGGCGGAAAATTATAGTTCTGAGAATAAACTGAAAACATATATTAACTTGAGATAAGTGACAAAATTACATGACAAACTTGTCAGACTTTTTTATCTATTAAAACGAAAAAATGATCCGGGGTGTTCATGATAAAAATGATAGAATCCAGGATTGATATGTTACATTCTCACCCCCTGGTCTCGAAGTCGCCTCGAGGAGGGGCCAGCACCATAAGATTTTTGTTTTGGAGGTCATCCTCTTTTCTTCAGCGCTACTATGGGCTTCTCTCCTTCACTGGCTATGGCATGTGTGAGGGATGAGAAGTGATAAACACCCAGTGATTCTTTGGATTCTTCTAATGTGGAAACTTCAAAACTAACAGGTGATACCTTCCTAATGATACGGTAAGGACCATCCCTTTTCGGATAAAATTTTGTCGTATTACCCTTTTCTGCATTGCTCAAAGTATGAGTATCAACACATACCAAATCTCCAATTTCAAAGGGTTCAACTCCTCTCCTTTTAGCGTCTGCGTAGAATTTGTGTCGGTCCTGTGCTCTCTCGTTCAATGTTTTAGCTTCCTGCCAAGTTGTAGCAATTTTTCTGTGTTAAGAAATTCTCCGTTTCAGTGATAGTTCTGAAATCAGATCTTATATCATCAGGAGTGCGTAATTCACGTCCAAAGGTTAGGTAAGCGGCTGTTTTCCCTGTAGCCTCACTCCATACGGAATTCATTGCAAACCGTGTTGTAGCAAGTTTTTCTGGCCATGAACGATGATCTTTTCCAACTAATATTGCTAGACGGGGCTTAAGGTAACGGTTCTTTCTTTCAACCATATTAGCAGAAGGATGATACAAAGGAGTGAACGATTCCTTGATATCAAGAGCAAAACAGACTTGTTGCATGACAGCACATACAAACTGTTCTCCATTATCGCTGATGATTTTCCGGATAACGAAAAAATACTTCATTTACTAGTGTGCGAGCACATTCTTCTGCAGTGCAAACAATTCCACCCATTTTGTGGAAGTATCTTCAACAATAAAAATCCATCTTTCACCATTTGATCCCTCTGGCAGAGGTCCAAAGAGGTCTATTGCAAGTATTTCGAATCTCTGAGCATACACAGGCGTTTGCAGAAGGCCATCTGGTTTCTGATTCGTTGCTTTATATCTCTGACACTCTAAACATTTCCCAATATATTCAGTAATATATCTGCGCACGGATTTTCCATTTCGTAAAATCATTGTCCGAAGGGGTTTCGAAGCATTCGATGATTTTACCGAGTTCAGGATCTTTGCGCTGTTCCTGTCTTATTTCGTAGGCCTTTCTATGGGGAAGCTCTATCATTCCCTCGACTAAAAGTCGATCCAGTTCTGCTTTCAAAAAAAGTTTCTTTGCCGGAGACATACGGTCAGGTGGGAGAGCAATCGGTTGATGATCACTTGAATTGATGTGATGTCTTGCGTAGGGAGTTAGTTCTCCCCCCAGACTGAACGTACTGCCTCGTTGATTCAAGAAATCGTTGGTATTGAACGTAAATTTTCAACGCTAGAAATCTCCAACGTTTCATTTGGTATTGACTCAAAAAATTATTCAAAACACAAGGATGGCTCATTTGAAAAACACCATAGCTTGTTAGAAACTTCCAAAATGATTTCTGCATCTTGAATGAAATTAATTCCAAAAAGCGTTTTATTGGGTGCATCAGGAAAAATTATGAATTTTGTGGGTACGATCCTGTCCTTAATTTTGACATCGACACGTGTAACAAGAACCTCCTCCATTTTCTCGTGCCCATCAGCCAATTTGACCAGAATATACTCCTGAGAAAAAGTTTGGCCTTCCTTCTTCAGGAGAGCAAACAACAGTCTACCGGCAACACTCTGCTTTGCCGCTGTATCAATAATACCTTGACCATGATGACCTAAAATGTCGACATGCATTATGGGTCGTGAACGAGGTGAAATCAGAGTATCCAGACTCGAAAACTCCATAGATGAGCTTTCGACTGCAGTACATGTTGGACAATTCGAACGAATATAACCTGGCTTCCCATATCCGTAACATGACAATGGATAACCTACGTTTCTAGATACACTATAAGAAGTCGTAGAAATTGTTGTAGGATGACGTTTTAGGAATAGTAGTTTCCCGTATAACTTCCTTCGAAAGTCTCTTCCAACAACCTCGAATTTGTTAAAAGTTCTGTGGAAGTCTTTATTTTATCTCGAGGCACCTTCTCCCGAATTTTCCGATTTAATAGTCCGTATACCATATCGAGTTGTATTTCCTCAGATAACATACCACTTGGTAATTGTGATGGAATTGAGCGCGCTTTACATACGAAAATGTCCGTAGGTGTGTTCAAATCCTGCTCGGTTGCAAACAACTCGCGAAAGAAACGATGAGCTGGTTTTTGTGGCCCAAAAATGGTTCTCAAAAGAGCTAGGGCGTCGTTCCACGTAGTTAGCGTATTTTTGACACCTTGGTACCACTTTGCCGCAAAACCGTCAAGCAACATAGGAAGTCCTTTGAAAGCATTTTCGTCCGATACCTGTACGCAATCTTTGTAAACAGTGATAGCATCGATGAAAGCGTTCACATCCAAGTCCTTGGAACCGTTGAAACGTGATAAACACTTCGAAAACAGTAGTGGCAGGTGCGGTTTGATTTTGACTTGTCACTTTTCTAAAAAGCAATGTGCGTTAGTCCGCTACGCTATTGAACCTCATTCAAAAACCGGCGATTAACACTTCAAATTCAGTTATTTTGTTAGTATGAGATGATGAAGAGGGGTTAAATGAAAATATGGAAACATTCTCGCATACACACCGATTGAAATTATATTGATATATCAGCTGGTGTCAATCACATATAGGATTATCGACCGACTTTACATCTGAAATTTCAAGTATGTATGACTGAGCCAATTAAATATAAATAATGATGAAGTTTTACGTCTGTTGATAAATAAGTTTATGGCATATCAGACGGGAAAATAAAAATCAGAAATGAATTAAAAAAATGTGGATCAACCGGGATTCGAACATTTTTTTTTGTTTATCTATTGAGAAGTACAAGTTATGATTTTTAAGAAGGAAATAATTTCCTAGCTAATTACTTAAACAATCGAAATATAAAAAAAGACTATGAACAATCAAAAAATGTATTTAAGAAAAAAAATTAAAACAAGGAACACAACTGGGGGAGGGGGGCCGCGGGGCAGGCCATAAGATGGGAAGCTTGACAAGAGACGCTGGTGCCAAACTCGATCAAACTAAATATTCGATTTTGAGAATGCAACATTTTTCCTAAAGATTCAGAAAATAGTAACAGTGACACCCCACAACTGGTTGGTCAATCTGCAATGACAATAAGCAAAGTCATAGAACTCTTCTGAGAGATAATATGCGACCATTTGAAGGGATCGCGGAATTGACACCTAAAAAAGAATAATGGAGCACTGAGATAAAAGTATCGCATTTGCTATATCCGTGGAATAGGATATATATTATTATGAACCGCAGGAAAATTTATAATAATAACAAGAGAGTGAAATCCATACTATGAGAGGCCTTGGAATTATCATTGAGCATGAGCATTGATTCTGTTGAAATAGGTACGCCGCATACCGATTGTGCAAAATTCGTGCCTGCGCCTCATACATTTCACAGAATGAAGTTATCGAAAACGCCCGGTTTTCTAACGACAAAAATAACAATCCGATAAGATGTTTGTAACATTAAAATAAGATTACAAATTTTCGCAACACCACAATACGCAGACTCAAGGGTTCACGGAATTATGACGAGTGGAAACTGAACCTGTGAAATCTACCTTCCTAAATGATAGCATTAGAGATTTACTTGTTCAATAATTCTGGCAACTACAGTGACTACTATTCAGTGAAAAACTGCTTTTAACATATTTGCATTATATAAGAGATATGATCATTCAATGCTAAACGCATTTACCTGTTTTATAACGAACTAGACTTTGTGAATGCAAGGTCGGTCTCGAAGGACCACTCGAGAAAAATTAAAAACAGTTTTAATCAGCATAAAGGGAGGCAATTTCTCGCCACAAATATGTAATGAAATCTTTATGGTACTGCAAGAACTGTATTAAAAAAAGTGAAGAATGATTCGAAAATCGTTTGGGGGTCAACGTACCACGGTGCCAAGTCAAATTATTCACCTTGGTAGAATAGCAGATAATAACGATTGAAAAAATAGAAAGAACTCGTTGTTTTTTGCATGAACTGGTATTACCAGAAAAGACGGGTTTTTTTAGTCATGTCGAATTTCTCCGAAATCAATCAGGTGTGGAGCGTTTGAAAGCAAACACCGACTAATAAAACTTCCCAAACCAATATAGATAAAGAATTGCATCGCAGATTGAATCGAGGGAAAACAGAATTAACGGAATTTCTGAGTATTACACTATGTAAATTGTTGGAATATTCTGTTGTACAACCACCGTGACACATGATGCTTTTTTTACGAGTCTAAAAAATGCACGCGCTTCAATCATAAAAATCACGAAAACAAAAAAAAAACACTTTTGTCTTTTTCCACTGAAAGTTTTTTAATTTATTGACTAGTTTCGATTATTACATCATCTTCATAACTGAACATCTTACATTATTACATGTGATTATATACCTGCAGCAGTGATCTTCTACATACCTGCCTTCTAATCAATCACTAATTAACGACCCCCAAGAAGAGACATACTACCACACTAACATACAGGTTGTCTAAAAGTATGGTAGGGGGTTAGGTTATTTGCAAAATTATAGATTCAAGAGTACTTATACAAATCAAGTTGTTCGTTGGGGACATTTGAATTAGGGACTTTCCTTGACTTGTTTATTTCTAAATACTCCAACCGGTCATCATCATTTTATTTAATTAGGAATGTACTATTGTATAAATCACTTAATCCGCGGACAGCCCATGGCTTTGCGGTTTCTCTTCTTGTTTATTCACCACTTTATAGTTTGTAAGATGAATTGTTGTATTTAATTCGAATAAACTTATTATTATTATTATCTTCCCTTTGTAACAGGTGTGAAATATTTTTAAATTATCTTTTTCTATTTTGTATTTTGGAGGTGAACTTATATTACTGATTTTTTGTTTGAGCTAACATGTTCTTTGTATCTTATATAAAAATTTCTAGAATAGAATAGAATACTTTTATTTAACTATGTTACATACATATGTATATTTATAGCAGGTCACGGGTAGTAGTAGTGGTTAAAAAACAATAATAGTAAAAACAATAGCAAATACAATGTACAATTCAAGTAAAAACACAAGACAACACCGAACATGTCAACATTTAAAATCTTTAAAAATTTTGTATTTGCAATTTAAAATTTAAGAAAGCAGAGCTCACCATTTAAAATTCAGTGAGTATGTTCATATCAACAAAAGAATTTTTAGAAATGTCTTCAGAGTATTCACTGACAGAATAGAAACAGTTATTTGTGAAGTATGTCTTCATAACTTTTTGGAACTTTTTCAAATTCAGTATTTTGAGATGATGAGGAAGTACATTGTATAATTTATAATCCAGAGAATTTTTCTGAGATATCGAAAGCCTATGTCGTGAGATTCTGATGTTATCAGCATTTCTAGTGTTATAGATGGACCTTTCCAAGAGATATGAGGTAACACTGAAATTAGAAAGTAAATACTCTAATATCACTCGGGATTTTTTATTTATTTTTTCTGACAGCTAGTTTATCTATAATCGGAAGAAAACTGGTTTCGTGACGTCACGTTCATCAAAACTAAACTTGGCAACGTTGTTAAAGTTGTGCATCAAATTCTCATTCAAATATAATGTGTCGTATGACAGTTGTCATTTGATACTAGATGGGTTCTTTCGTCTGTTTAACGGTGCGATCAATAAGAATAGTTTGGCTCTGTCTAACTCATTTGCCTACCCATTTGATACAAGTGGAGCAGTTCCATCATCCAAACTTCAACGAACACTACCTTGATTTATTTTTTGAGATTAATGAGGTTTTCTAAGTTTTGAGAGCTTTTGTTGTTTGTGTTCTAAAATTTGTTACTAATTCCTGTATCTCCAGTACCTGTATCCCTGCAATAACTGAACATGTCGAAAAGGTGCTTTGTACCCGGTTGTCTGAACACCAGTGCAAATTCCAATAAACAATTTTTTCATGCATCTAAAGATGAAGCGCGTCGGAAAATGTGGTTCGAAACAGTGCATAAACCTTTTGTGAAAAGCGGAAATATATGTTTTTGTGAAGAACATTTCCAAGTGAGTACTTTACATTATGTTATTATTGTATTTAAAGTAGAGTTCATGAAAGATTTAAAATATTAGTCATTGCAAAAACGACCTTGAACTATCAAAATGAATGTTGATTGTTGAATGTAAATAAAATAAACATTAACCTCACATCTCCATATAACTTTTGACAATTGAGAACTGTCATTACGATTTGCTGTGTTGTCAATGCTCGTTCTTCATCAAAACGATGGTTCGTTCAGAAAATTTGGAAGTTACAAATACAACAAAAAATAGCTAATATGTGGATTTTTATCTATGAGTTGATCAAGTGACAATGTATTGATTATTTCTCAACGGCTTATATCATGCTAGAAGTTATATTTTTAAGGAGAACGGTATTGCCTGTTTCGGAACGTGGATTATGGTGGGAGGTATTTCCGATGAACGTGACGTCAGCGGCACACTTTCAAATGTGATATTTTTTTAAAATGAAAGAAAAATAATGGAACTTTTTGTTAAATGGACTTTTCAGTCTACCAACTATCGATTTAAACGAGTTTTGTCATTTATTTTCCGTAAATGTAAAGGTCCATTGTTAATATCACTCTGTACTACGAGATTACTTGCTCTCTTATGAATTTCAGTAATTACGTTATATAGATATAAGGACGGAAGGGTCATAATTTTAGATCTCAAGAATAATAACCTGTTCGACCTGTACACTATGGCTGGGCATTCATCGTATTCCAGTCTATATAGGACTCCTGATTTTTTCATCTTGTCCAATTTGGGTTTGGCGTTAAACAATATCTGTCTTGAAAATCTTGCTTCTCTCACACTATATTATAAGCACAATTAAAAATTAATCACAGAAAATTCACATAAGCGGAAAAAAGTTTGATATATATAGTATAGCTACATCATAATCCTTGCCAAATGAACCAAAAAGCGCGCAAAATTAAAGATCAAGATTAAACCACGCCGTGTTTTAAAAGTTGTGAAGATCAACATAATAGTTATTAACGTTACAAGGCTGATATGTAGCAAATAACGGATGAGGTTGAATATTGTAATCCGAGGCGCAGCCGAGGATTATAACAACCGACTCCGTTATTTGCGTATCGGCCGTGTGTCGTTCAAGACTTTTCGCCGAGCTTTTCGCAATCCCGCTGAAAGATTACATTTTGATTCCGAGGAAAAAACAAATCACGTACCTCGTAATTCTACAGAAAAATCCCAAAATCGTGTTGTCATGGAACAGCTTAACAATATCACAACAATATTATAACAAAGTCAGTTTTTTGTGTTCGCGAGTTCGCTTTAACAACGACCATGGATGAAATTGAAGAAATTGAGGAACAAAATCAAATTTCTTTAGAAATATTGGGGAATCATGTGCAGCGTGTGTTGATTAACTGCCGAAAGTAACTCAAGAGCGATATCAAAAAGAATATGAAAATTTTGAAGAGTGGCGTGAAAGCAAGAATGTAAAGGTGGTTAATGAAGCCTATACGAAAGGAAAATTAGAGGTTTATTCTCCTAAGTCACTGTGGACCAAGATTTCAATGTTGAAAGTTTAGTTAATTCAAATCGTACACCATATTAGAGTATTACCTACAGAAACAGTATTTTCAGATTTGGAAAATTATTTTTGTTCTTGAGACGAAAGTCTGATGGATACACACTAAAGAAAGCAAAAATTTTGTCTGAAGATGAAGGAACTAAGTTTCTGTTGGAGGCAGATGATCATATGTGGTTGCTTGAAAAGGTTGTATTAATGTGTGGTATTTTTGGCGCCTGTAGACGTGACGAATTGTTAAGCTGACTGTGGATGATTTTGAAAGCGCCAGTACCAGAGTTTTGGTTACATTGAGGTATGCTAAAATCAAAAAGAAAAGGGTATTTGTCATTCCCAAAGAAGGACTTCCTTTTGATGCCTATATGGTTTATACAAAAAATACGTAGATTTTCGGCCTTCAAAGGACCCCGCACAAATCAAATGGGAAATGGATCCCTGTCGAATTGGCTGAAATTTGGATATGTTGTAGTTTATAACTTTTTGATCAAATGTCTCCATTGGCCCGAGACCTAAAAATGGACAGTTATTTAGATATCGAAAGACAAAAGTCGCAACTTGTGCAAATCTCCCAAGCGATCACATTTGATTTGGACCATGTATAATGGCGAAGACTTTGTTCAGTTTTGACAGGAATCAATTTCTGAATTGTCAATTAATGTCAAGTTTCTACAAAAGCTAATGTTTTGAAGATTCTTATACTCGCATTAATTTGAATTACATGGCATTTAGAAACATTCTTACCTGTTAAGTGTCTAATGAGCGATTTACGCCGAGACTCATGACTCGAATAGATGGCGAATTATTTTTCGATCGCGTGAGAGATCTTCATTAGTCGCAACTTTTGACCTTCGATATCTAAAAAACTGTCCATTTTTAGGTCTCGGGCCCATGGAGACTTTTGATCAGAACGGCATAAACTACAATATATCCAAATTTCAGAAAATTCGACAAAGATTTCTCATTTGATTTGCGCGGGGTCCTTTGGACAATCGGCGATTCTTCATTGGTTATAGGAATGGTAAACGTGTAAAACAAGTTGTGGACATTCATACTATTGGAGCTGTTCCAAAGAAAATTACAGCATTCTTAAAATTGGAAAATCCTCAGCTCTACATAGGGCATTCGTTTCGCAGATCCTCGGCTACTATGTTTGTAGAAAATGGTGGCGATCTACTATTAGGCTATCCAAGATGCTGTCAAACTAAAATCAAGATGGCCGCCTGAAGGCACACATTGTATTTGTTATTGTTTGAACGAGACTGATTATTGTTCATTTTCATCTATTGGAGTGAAATTTTTGTATGAAACTTTGCCGAATAAAAAACATGCCTACAAAGTGTTATGTTGTAAATTGTGGAAGCCGTGGAGATCGCGACTTAGTGAAGTTTTTAAAAATTCCTAGCTAGCTACATTTTGATAATGTGGTATATTAAATCAAAGACTAGATAGATAGATGTTTATTAAGTAGGATACCCTAATATACATAGTTCCATGTTACAAAATAACAAATTAGTAGGTAAATATATGTAACAAGTGAAAATAAATTACTATGCGACATCTGACCTCCGTGTGTAAAAAAACGACCAATCCAATGAAGATTTGAAAATAAAAATAGATAAATGTGTAGGCAATCATATATTACAAATAATAGTGGTGAAGAAACAGTCATAACTTCATGCACTGAGAACCAATCCAGGGGTTTTTTGGTACAGGACTATAGGGTCCAATAGAATTTCACAGATATCATTTTCACACTGCAGGGCAACTCGGCCATCCTCACCTTTTCACAAAGACACCATCTTTACTCTAAAAAATGTCTTCCTTTTATGAAACTTAGGTAGCTCAACTACTTTACGAAAATTGTACGCTTTTGGGAAATCAACTATCGAGAATTATTCATCTGGGAAAATTTACTCATGAACATATATCCTTTGGGTGACCAAATCACAAAATCGCAGTATTTTCATTCAGTTAGTTTCATTTGTAAATGAGTTTGGTAATAATAAGCATGGTCACGTTTTAGGGTAATTGCAATTCCACCGCTTATTATAGTTGAGGTTTTTAAATTTGAATACTGCTCCATATCAATATTCCTTAATGAATATGGACACTTCACTTCCATAGCAGCCACAAGACATCGTCGCATCAGGAGAACCATCAATTTATTAAATAATCTATACTTTCAACATTCGCTGTGAATGCCTCATCTGAAAATTAATTGGAAACATTAATGAACAGTTCATAAATTACGAAAAATCAGTACATACCTTGGCAACAACAACAGTATGTTTATCCATTTTTCTTGCTTCACAATCATGGGCAAATCCAGCTTCAAGATATTTATAGCCTGTTAAACTTTTGTAGGCCTTAATTTGCTTTTTTGTTTATGAGTCAACAGCAGATATGTAATAATGTCGAATGCCGTTACTGTTGTGAAAAGATCTAGAGATATGTCCATTTCACAAGGAGTGAAAGTAAAAGGATCCATCACTCTCCTTTAGTCTCTATAGATCGATGCAGTGTCTTTGTTTACTCGTTCTAATGATAATAAATAAATCACCTTTAGTTAAAACAGCCATAATAACATTTCAAATCACAACTAAACAAAACTATTAGCAGTAGAAGCTAGTGCCAAACACAAACACCATTCATGTGTGCCTACAGCCGGCCATTTTTAAAGAGCCGTGGTCACGTGTTCTGGATAGCCTAATAGGTAAAAGAACTTGGAGGTTGGAACTCCTCTGCGGTGGCGGAGTCGTATATTGAAAATTCAGTTTCAAAGAGAATGAAGATAACGAGACAACTATTTCATAGTAATGAGGCCACACCGACAGCAAGTTCAATTACTGGTGCTATAGATGGTAAATCTCTCATCGATGGAATAGAAATTTCAAATAATAGCAATTTTCAAATTACTTTTCAAATTTATAAATAGTTAGTATTTTTTTTTCTTTGGTGTTTTGGCATCGACTGCTTTGGTCATTAGCCACGTGTTCTGGATAGGCCTTGTTACTAACTCCATGCGCCACCTTAGGAGCAGCACTGTTAATTGGAACGCAACAGTGAATCGTGCAGGACTCACCCCAGTTCAGCCACGAGATTTGAATAATTTAATCGGTCAAATTAAATTAAAAAATAATTATTATTGTAAACAGAATACAGTTTTGCAAAAACTATTTGAACTTGTGATTTTTTAACGGGGACGCCGGCCGTTAAAAAATCTTAACGGAAGGAGGCTGTTAACATTAACTTTTCAATTGTCATCTGAATACCGTTGAATCAAAATAAGTGTACGAAAAAATTTTATCATGAACGTTAACATGGATTTTCATCAAGTATCGGCTACATCGATTCAAAACAAAAAATGTATAGAATTGGTCCCAGTCACGATCCTTGTCGTACTCCACGTCAGGTATAGTTCGACTCGGTTTAGTGTTGTTTTATACAATGCACACTCTATCTCTTTCATAAGAACAATATTCGAACTATTTGAATGCACCTTCGAAAGGTGAAAGTCAAATTCCGACAAAGCAACAATTTCAGAATTTGATCTGAACACTGTAAACTATTTTCACCCTTCTACACAATTGTTTCATGCCGCCCACAGAAAATAGTTTACTTCAAGTTCTTGGCTATAAAGAGATTAGTTTCGTAATATGAAATTCCATTAGATCGATTTAGCGATGATCAAAATAGCCGACAATCGATACATAACACTTGTTTGCTTTTCCTCGCCTAGAAGTGCAAATAAATAAATAGCTACCTTGGAATATAAATGTTTGTTGCAGTTTATGTATGGATTGACACGCGCCGAACAAGAATTGCAATCAGTCAAGGTAGTGATAATTTGAGAACAATTTGACAGAAGTTTATTGAAAAAGTTCAAGTAATAATAATGATAATAATAATAAATGGTCTTTATATTTCCTGGCGGAGTTTATCTGAGTTATTCTTCCACTCAACCAGCCGAGCGAGTTCCTAGTTGAAGCGGTGAGTCTCAAGCAAGAAGTGATCAACTTATCACCATTTCTTGTATTTACAGTCGTGGGTTTCAGATTGTGTTTGATATTTACAGATGTTTTGGTGTTGCAAGTTAGTTTCTACTTGATTCTCTATCAAGCAAGTATTCTTATGGTATTTTATAAAGCCTAAAAATTTCTGATGACAGTTTTCTACAAGATCTACTTTGCCATAAGAATCTGATAGATATAATTCAACGACCGTAGGGGGTAGTAGTTGTTTTTTTTTGGAGACTTGCCGACGAATATACCTATTGTATAGGTTAAAGCGGAATACTGGATTATCTAATCCATTTTTTGTTATTAGATTAGTTTTTGATTGAATTATATCAATCATGCAGCAGTAGTGGAGTCAGCCCCTAAAATATTTAATGGGTACAGGGTTTGAATATGTTTAATTTCTAGTCCGCAAAAATTGAAATTACATTTTTCACAAACCTTTGGTATCGTTAACCACGTTTTTAAACTGTTTTATCGAGAACTCTTGTGATATCTGTAGCACCCCTCCAAAAATGAAAAAAAAAAGGAATTACATACATTTTCCTACCTTATTTAGACGGGGATCTCTGAGATGCTCGATTCCCATGACCTGCCCGGGAGAGATGACATCACCTGTGACATGGCGCTTTTGTTGGTCGTCGACTTTTAAAACTTTCAAACCTTCGACCAAAACTGCTTTTTGGCCTGCTACAGCTGACCGGGATCTGTAAAAAACAAACAAATCATAAATCCCGTAGGCAACTTTTATGGAAAGTAATATAGTTAGTATAGGGATGATATAAAACGTGTAGAGGTGGTTCCTAACCTTCATGGTTAGCCAAGAGACCGCCCAGGCTTCCTTGGAAGAGCAGGGCCTGGCGCTCTACTACGAGCTAGTAACCAGCACAGTACCGCCGGGGTATAAGACAGGCTTCTCCATGCAGAGGGGTGGTTCCTCGGATAAGACAAGAAAGGGACCACCTTCATCCAAATAAGAGGAAGCAAAATGGTGATGTTGAAGGTAGGCCAAATCAATCTGCAGCACAGTATGGATGCAACCGGGAAACTGGAGAGCATCCTAACTCGTAAGTCTGAGATAGTTTTAATACAGGAACCATACCTTTACAGGAAGAAAGTGAGGGGTTTAAGAGGTACCGGCTACCAGCTACTTGTGGGCAAGGCAGACAGGGAGGAAGTACCAAGGACGGCGATCCTGGCGTCCAGCATCTACCGATGCTGGGGACCAGGGACGCTACTGTTGCCGTCTTAGAAGTCAAGGTAAGAGGAACCAAACATATGGTAATAGTGGGAAGCGTGTTTCTACCATACGATGGTCGTTACGTGAACGAGTTCAACCCATATAAGGCAGCAGGACCTGACGGAATTTTGCCGGCTATACATGGAACTTCTTACACCAATCTTGGGATATTCCGGTCCAGTATAGCGCTGGGGTACGTTCCAAAGGTTTGTAAGTTAGCAAGAGTAGTGTTTTTCTCCAAGTCGGGGAAAAGAGACTACTCAATAGCAAAGTCCTTTAGACTCATCAGCCTATCACCGTTCTCACTCAACACGCTGGAAAAGGTGGTGGACAGATTTCTGATGGAGGAGCCTCTTCCACAGAAATTCACATGCATACAGAAGGGGAAGGTCGACTGAATCAACCCTCCACACTGTAGTGCGAAGCATCGAAAGGACATTAAGGTTCAAAGAGGTGACATTAGGAGGTGTTTTTCGATGTGGAAGGCGCATTTGACAACGCAAAGACAGCGACTAAAGAGGCAGCTCTAATGGCCAGAGGAACGCCTCACTCGATGGTCAGCTGAGGAATGTGAAGGTATACCGATCAGACTGGAATCCGAGATGGGGGGTGGGGAGCCCCCAGGGAAGCTGCCTCTTGCCCCATCTATGGTGCTTGGTCATAGATGAACTCCTGGGTAAACTCATAGATGAAGGTTTCGAGGCAAAGGCATACGCGGACGATGGAGTTGTCCTAATCAGCGGACGATTTATCGGAGCCGTCTGCGATCGTACGCAGGCAGCCTGCAGAAAAATTGAAAGATATGGTGCAGTGAATCAGGGCTCTCAGTGAATCCGACAACAACGGAGATGATCCTGTTCAGGCCACCTATCATGTTTGGACAAGAGCTGGAGCTAGTCCAGCAGGTCAAATACCTAGGGGTGGTCCTGGACTCATTGAGGCCGCATATAGATAGGATCATTCAAAAGTCGGTAGCAATCCTAGGGCAACTGAGGAGAATTATAGGAAGCAATTGGGGTACCAACCCTGGGATCATGTGCTTGTTGTACACGGCAGTCGTAAGACTAGAGATCTATTATGGGCCAGCCGTGTGGTGGCCAGTGGCACAGAGCAGCACAATAGGCCGAAAACTTGGCAAAGTACAGAGAGGTTGGACTGTTTGGTAATAACGGGTGTAATGAAAACGACTCCAACCGCAGTGTTGGAGGTCCTGCTGAGGCTGCCACCGCTTCCAGTCTGGATCAAGGAGGAACTGGCAGCCCATTTGAGGATGCGGGACTCGGGGTCTGGTTAAACGAAGGAGTGATTATGAGTCATGCGGAAATCGCGAAGTGGACGGAGCAAGAGATCCCGATCTCCGCCCTCAGAGTGAAAAGCGCACAAGACGGATTGCGATGGAATAGAGTTGAGTAGTTAGAGTAGAGAATTTTCCATATGTTCTCCCCAGGAGCCACTTGTAAATTTCCCTCCATTTTACTCAACATCGATGTACCTTTCAACCCTATTCGAGGCTTGTATGCGAAAAGCTGTCACTATCTGACGGTATAATGATTCAACAAGTAAAAATTGATTTTCAGTTGATTATCAACACTGAAAAAGATTTACACATTCAGGGCGTATTTGCCGAATTCATATTTCGGAAATTTTGAATTTCAATCAATCAATCAATCAATCATTTATTTGACTACATTATATAAAAAGATTACATTTGTAGCAGGTCATACATTCATCTAATAGTACATAGAATAAAAACATTTATGGCAAAAAGGACAATTTCAAAAGTAATAAAAAAATTATCAATTTAAAAAAAAACAGAGTATATCATCATATCACAGCACTCCTGGATTGAGCAAGTTAATGGGCGTTTCCATATACTCGCTGATTGAGTAAAAACAATTGACTAGTAAGAAATCTTTTATTTTACATTTAAATTTATTCAAGCTCATGGCTTTCATAGTTTGAGGTAGCTTGTTGTACAACTTGACATCTACAGAATTTTTTGCCGACACTGCGAGTCGGTATTTTGGTTGTATCAACATGTTTCCATTTCTTGTAGAATAGTTGTGGTGGTCTGTATGTTTTTGAAAGGTAGACATATTTTTATGTATCTCGGTTACACAGCTGAAGATGTAAAGGCAGGCGAGAGGTAGAATCTTATGAGCTTTGAATAAGGGACGACATGTGTTTCTGTAGTTTGCATTGCATATGAGCCTAACTGCTCTTTTTTGAAAACGAAAAACTCTCATTAAATCTGTAGCATTAACATTACCCCAGAGAATTACTCCATGATGTAGGTGAGAATGAAACAATCCAAAATAAGCTGTTTTGAGTACTGGTAAGCTTGTTGATAGTCTCAGTTTATGTAAGAGGTATAGCTGAGATGACAACTTACTGCATAATTGATCAATATGTTTACCCCATTTCAACCGATCGTCGATCGTAAACCCAAGGAGTTTAACATCATGGCCCTCTGCGACATGATTATTTGTGGAAAAAATCATATTGAAGGTTTTATCTTTATTTAATTTGAGGAGGTTTGAGCTGAACCAGGCTTCTGCCTTGGCTTCGGCTTGTTTAGATAGTTCATCTAGGATGGTAGCATCCATATTAGATTGATACAAGGTAGAATCATCAGCGTAGCATATACATTTAAGTGGACTAAGGTGGTGAAAAATGAAAAACGTATATAATAAAAAGTAACGGCCCAATAATAGATCCCTGGGGTACTCCATAATTAACTTTCTCTACTTTCGAGAAGTGGCCACCTACAAAGACTGTCTGTTTTCTGTTGAATAGGTATGATTTGAAAAATTCCAATGTAACACCGCGTATTCCATAGAAATTCAGTTTCTCGAGTAGTAATTTGTGTGAGACACAGTCGAAAGCCTTACTGAGATCACACAAAGTCGCCACAGTGTGTGAACCAGTTTCAAAGCCCTCGACAATGTCCCACACAAGTTTTTGTACTGCTTTCACTGTTGAACAATTGTTTCTGAATCCAAACTGTCCGACATCGAGGGTGTCAACGTTATATAAGAAAGTGTTTAATGGTTCTTTGATAATAATTTGAAAATGATTTAGAAGTTTATATGTTAGATGTAAATTTTAAAGTGACTGAAAATAAATATAATGAACTTGTGAAAGCAGATAACGAATTGAAACTTCTCAAAGAGACTTTACAAAAAGGTTGGCCTAAAAAAGACAGTAAAGTTCCCGTACTGATGGGACATTATTTTAAATTTCAAGACGAAATAGTAGAACAAAATGGATTACTTTTCAAGGGTCATCAGCAGTTAATAATTCAAAACAAATGAAACGTTCTTGCTAATATCGTATTACTCATTACTGTATACGTAAGATCGGTAATGAAAATACTAAAAATAAATTATTATCGATAGTGGGTGATTATGTCTGTACACCTTCCGTATTTCATATAATGTGTTATCATAAAGTACATACTGTGTTAACCATATTAAAATTGACCTTGGCAAATTAGGAACAGTTGGCAAAAACCCAGCGTTGACTTTTTCGTGGACCAAAATAAATTGTACAATAAATAGAGTATTTATTTCAACTGAGCGAACAGGGTGTTTCACAAGTAACTGAGGGGAAATATAAAACATAAATTGCATATTATATGATTGTTTCAAATGATTATTTTCCCACTTCCAATCACTTTTCACAATTGAAATAATAAAACTGCTACGGGTAAGAAATAGAAACGAAGTAAAATGGAAAAGAACCATGAGTCGACTTGAAATTCATTTTGATATTGTTGTACTGACAGAAACTTTTATCATACATGGCACTAGCATTTTCGGTTTTAAAGGGTATAACACACTTTATAATGAATCAACATTAAATAAGAATGATGGAGTAGTAGTGTTCATTAGGGAAAATCTTAATTTTGTACATTCAAATATATTTCTGGGGAATACGAAAATTCGTCAAGTGAGAATAAATGATAACAATAAAAAAGTTACACTATCAGCTATATACAGGTCTCCAAATTCATGTCCTAATGAATTCAATAACCAATTTTACAACTAATTACAAAATATTGGCAACAATGATTTTCATATAATAACCGGTGACTTAAACATAGATCTATTAACTGAAGTTGATTATAGTGAGGAATATAAAAGTAACTTGGAGTACTTTGGCTACGTCTCCTATATAAACGAGGTAACACGACCAGTGAGTTCAACCTGCCTTGACCATTTTTACGTTAAAACTAATACACACTTTCATGATAGAATCGAGTCCTTTATTTTTTATGATCAAATAAGTGATCATCGACCAAAAGCATTTAAGGCAGAAATCGGCTCAATGAAATAAGTAAAAAAATATACCAACTATCCTAGTTTGAGACAAGATTTACAAAATGAAACATGGAATAACATCTTCGAAGCAGATGATATCAATACAAAGTGTGAAACATTTATTAACAGCTTGAAATTTCACATAATTGAAAATACAACAGAAAAAAAACTGAAAAACAAAAGGAATTTTCGGAAAAAATGGATAACACAAGGATTAATTACTAGTATCTATAAAACAAAAAAAATATTTATTTGCACGCCTACGTGAAAATCCTAATAATTTACAAATCAAAAGACTATACAATAACTACAAAAATAAACTCAGCACACTAACTAGGGAGGCAAAAAAACAGTTTTTTCGAAATGAAATAAATAAAAATACGAATGAATCGAAAGCTCTTTGGAAAACTGTGAAAGAAGCATGTAACAAAACAAGACCACAAAGATATATCACTAAAATTAAACTAGAAAACAATAAAATTATAGACAAAAAGCTAGAGATTTCAAATGCATTTAATACTCATTACAGTGAAGTAGGTTATAAACTTGCAAACAAAATTGAAGCTCCGAAAGATTTTTCAGAGATTATAGAGAGACACCAAAAGCGTATATTCATGTATCCCACGAACCCGGAGGAAGTCTTGAATATTATAAAGGAATTAAAACCAAATAAAAGTCCGGGAAATGATAATATAAGTGGGCAAATGATAAAAAAATATTGCAGACCTAATCGTAACTCCTCTAACGCATATTGTCAACTCTTCTTTAGATACAGGAATTTTTCCCGATATTTTGAAAATAGGTGTCGTCAAACCATTATACAAAAATGGGACTAGGTTTGAGATTACCAATTACAGACCTATATTATTAATCTCAAATTTCGCTAAAATTTTACAGAAAATCATAAAAATCAGATTAACTGGATTTCTGAAAAAATTCAATATTCTATCTGAACATCAATATGGATTCAGAGATGGAAGGTCGACAGAGGACGCTATATTCACTTTAACATCGGAAATTTACAAATCATTGGATATATCGAAACCTGCCTTATGTATCTTTGTCGACCTTTCAAAAGCCTTTGATACTGTATGTCATAAAAACCTTCTCGAGAAATTAGAAAACATCGGCATACGGGGCAAATCACATGAACTCCTCAAATCCTAATTGAGCAATCGAAAACAGATAGTTGACATTGATGGAAATAGAAGTAGCCCAAGCACGGTAACTTTCGGTGTCCCTCAAGGTACGGTCTTGGGACCTATCTTGTTCATTATCTACATAAATAGCTTACTGAAAATGAATTCCGAAGGAACCATTTTCAGTTTAGCAGATGATACAGAAATTTTCTATAATGGGGACACGTGGCATGACCTCAAAACAAAATCAGAAAGAGATTTCAAAAATATTTTAAAATGGTTTCAATTTAACAAATTAACGTTGAACACAGAAAAAACAAAATACTTACCATTCACGTCTTACACTAACAAGCTGCCAGACATGGGACTATCAATAATCAATCAAAACTTCGATTCCCGAAAGTACATCTATTAAATTCCTAGGTTTAATAATCGATCGACACATGAAATGGGATTTACACATAAACTACCTAACTCGAAAATTGCGAGGGTTTTTGTCTCGTTTCAAAACCTTGAAACAATGGCTAGAAATTCCCTACCTGACAACTGTATACTATGATCTGGTTCAGTCACAATTATCTTATGGCATTATAGGTTGGGGAGGAGTTAAGGATTCGCACTTGAGATGCCTGGACACGATACAGAAAAAAATTCTGAAAATTATATTAGGTAAAGGAAAGACGTTCTCAAACGATGAGCTATTCAAGGAGAGTAATGTCCTGAATACCGGACAACTATTTAGCCAGAAAATAATAATGAGAGTTTTCGAAAACAAAATAGAAACGAAACCAATCGAGATGCCATAAATTAGTAGGGCAAAGACACTGCAACTACCTTGGCCCAAAGATTTGGAGCATACTACCAGAAAAAATACAGTCCATTAATAGGTGCCATAAATTGAAATTTAAAAAAGAAATGAAAACTTGGCTCAAAACTTCCGATAGAAAGACATTAAATGACAAAATGATTAAAAACTTCAAAATCACCACCTACCTTATCGAAATGATTGCGAGCAATATTATCCAGACCTATACACTTATTGTGACACAATATCAAGATAATGTGATATTTTACGCTTGTTGAATCAACATCTCAATCAACCCATACTACCAATACTAATTTTATGTACGTTTTATCTATACCCATATATGTTTTATACTATACATATTTACACTGTGTTGTTACAAACTGAATATCATGATCATACTCATTTTGATATTTTATTTGCCGTTTTGTTTATTTATAGTTAAGATTTGGCGATATCACGCACAAGGAACATTTTTTCGGAAATGTTGCTTCTGTGATGCCTATGTTTATTTACACTGGCTCTGTATCATTTATATGTAACCAGTATTGTAAATAAACATTATTATTATTATTATTATTATTATATAAATATCAATTTGTTTACCGAAATGTTTCAATATAAAATCAAACGAGGTTTTCATTAATATTTGCTATATTTTCAACTAGATGGAGTACCGAGTGCCATTACTCATAGACCGTCAGATAGTGACAGATTTAGGTGCCCCATTTTCACATACAAGCCTCGAATAGGGTTGAAAAGTAAGTCGATGTTGAGTAAAATGAAGGGAAATTTACGAGTGGCTCGTGGGGAAAACATAGGGAAAAATCAAAAAGAATTTCCATTAAATTTTCCGACGACAAAATCTACTTTTCCATTCACGCCACTCAAGCCATTATGTTTTTCGGTCTAGTGACGAAGTAGGTTTTCATAGTTTCGATGGGCTTGCGTGGGAAATCTGTTAAAATCTCGATTTTTCTTTACAAGATTACATACAGCCTCATTTTAACCCTTTAGCCACCTTCAACACTCAAGCCGTTGATCTTCTGAAGCCAGGTTCTATTAATTAATGATTAGGTGAACACGGCTCGCGTTAAAATATGGAAAATCGAATTTTCCATGGAAAATCGAATTTTCCATATGTTATCCCCAGGAGCCACTCGTAAATTTCCCTCCATTTTACTCAACATCGATGTACTTCTCAACCCTATTCGAGGCTTGTATGTGAAAATGGGGCACCTAAATCTGTCACTATCTGACGGTCTATCAAATACTATTATGCAATGGTTAGGAACAAAACCCAAGTAAGTATATATGTGTTTTCTCTAGAAAGACCGATCTCACATCATAATTATATGTCACGAGTATCCATACCAATGAAGTTCTTCATTTCAATTCTAGCTATTACCATCAGCAACGCCCTTTCATGGCAATACCACGTAAGGTCCATTGCAAATATCGCCTCTCAAATATTTGGATTTCTATTTCGTGCCAAGGTCTATTTCACTTCCCGTCAACTTTCCTCGGCTCTCACGATATTTTCTCAAAATGATAGGATTTTCTACCAAAAATTTAAAAAAAAGTCTGAGCTCTCCGATAGTTTTAGTGGTGCATTACTTATTCAGGTTAAACGAACGGAAAGTGGTACTACGTGGTAGGAAATTATCATGAAAATATGAGAAATGAAAATTCCTATATTTTTATACCACTTTATATTATTTGTAACACTTGCGTTACTGCAGTTTCGTCCTATATAGACATTATCAAACTGATAATCAGTTTACCTAATGCACCACTAAATCTGTCAGTGACCTATTAAGTAATGGTATAGTTTCAATCGACTTTGTCCATATCAAAGATCAAATCCATTCTTCGGCTTTGAATAACGTACGGGATACAAAGATGAAAATTTGTGTGTACCTACTTACTTAGAAATCAGCTAGGTAAGAAAACAACAATCTGGCAGGATTTGCGTGGGAGCATCATAACCTCTAAAAGGACCCCGCACCATTCTCATGGGTTTCTGGGTCACGGTGGAATTGGCTGAAACTGTAGTATGTTCTTCTCTTCATTATCCTGATCAAAAGTTCCCATGAGCCCAACTCGATCCTATGACTAGTTTTCGGGATACAGCCCCTCAAAGATATGATTTTGTACCTATGAGTGTAAGTACAACAAAACATATTTTTGTGTAACTGTGCCTCAGAATGAATTTTTCAGTAAAAATTGTACCTTCACAATCATTTCTTTCGATAAATACTCAAATTACTTGAACACGAACAACAGGGTGTTGAATGAATTCAGGACAAGTTATTGTCCAGAATTTATAGTCAACACCCTGTTGTTCGTGTTCAAATAATTGGAGTATTCATCAAAAGAAATTATTGTGAAGGTACAACTTCCCGGACACTTTTTCTTTGAGAAAGTAGCACTTCCCGGCCTAGTCCGGGAAGTGCTCGAATTTTAATACAAATATTAATATAAATAAAAATTAGAATGTTTCTGTTGGTACCTATCTTCTGTTCGAATTTCAATATATAATACAAATAAGAACTGAAATGTTCGAAATATTCAAATTTGAAATCGTTTCATCCGGTTAACAGATGGGTGAAAGTCGACCTCTCTTCGTCTCTTAGACTAAATGCGTATCATTGATTTGTTATTCTACATAAATAACAAAATAGTGTACGCAACACGTCCGAAAACAGTTTTTTTGGACTCGTAGACTTCCAGGACTCGCTAACGCTCGTCCTAGAATTTGGTCTAATCGTCCAAAAAAACAGTATTTTCCGGACTTGTTACATAAATTACTATTGTCGTACTTACACTCATAGAGGTACAGAATCATATCTTTGCGGGGCTGTATCCCGAAAACTAGTCATAGGATCAAGTTGGCCCATGAGAACTTTTGATCAGGATAATGAAGAGAATAACATCCTACAGTTTCAGCCAATTCCACCGGGACTCAAAAACCCATAAGAATGGTACGGGGTCCTTTTTGAATATGTAAAATAATTATAAAAATTAATGTACTTCCACAGAGCTGACATTTTTATGTATAACAAAAAAATTGCCAGACGATTCGGACGGGTATAAGTCCCTGCCAGACTGGCCTAAACTTGTTAAAAGGATAGTTTTTTATAACATACTTTCAAAATGCTGAAATTTTCAGGAAATATTCTCTAAAATGCACGTAGAAGATGCATTGACAGCTATACAATTTGGATGGTTGCGAATACGCACCAGATCAGTATACAGGATGGGGCACTCTCATACGAGTCATACGACACAGAATATTCATTTAATGAACATTAAAAAATTCAATTTTTTTTTCTTACTGAACCAATTAAGTACTCACGAAGTTTTATCTTTGTATCTCATACGTTAGTCAAAGTTGCTGCCAGCTCGTAGATTATTAGCCAATAAGGAACTGAAAAGCTGTGAAGTATGTGATACGAAATAGAAAGTCAAGTTTGTAAAATACACTTTTGGTTATGAACTATGGATCTCACATGTGTTTCCAAGAAAAAGAAATAATGATAGTATGATACTACCCCCACTTCAGAATCTCCAAACTACCTCTAGAATTATAGTCTAGGAATGCCTACGCACCACCGGGACATTATCGACACTTCTTTTGGGGTAATGCAAATTCAAATAATTGATAATTTAAGGTTGCCATGGTCACATAGTTTGATCAAAGTTACTCGAAGTGACGTAGTTTGATTCAAATTGTGTGAAACAAATCAAAATAAATGACGTCACAAGAGAGTTTGATCAAACTATTTGACCGTGAATCACGGGCTCTAGAATCATAACGCAAAGGAGGAATTTTTCGATTCTAGTAGCTATTACAGAATTGGTAATCATCCCGCATAATTTTTTCATATATTCAACTCGTATACGACATTGTTGCGGGAAAATTATCAGATGTTCTGGTTTCCGGTATAATGTTACAATGTTACGCACAACGATATACGTACAGTGATGAATATGCTGAATTTATATAATAACAAAATTGCTAACGCGGTTACTCAATTGGCAGTTCTGCATTTTTAGTGTCCTTCAACGAACATATAGATTTTTAACGCCATTAGCAACAGTTTTAATACTTACCACGCGAATTGATATTATTAATGGTCTCCTTAATCAACACTCACATGAGAATAATACTCATGGGAATAGTATGTATAGGCGAGTAACGACCATTATTGTTATTTGCCGTGGTAATCCATCTGGGGCGCCTTACTAATTCTTGGTAGTGCATTTGTTATATCAGATGGAAAAAATGAAATATTTATCTATTAAAAAGGAATTTCAAATTAATCTTCATGGAGATAAAAAATCACGAATTTTGGAATTGAAGATATCCGAAACTTCCAGCCAACAAGTATACATGTGCATATTGCTAAATCTGCAAAATATGGAGGATGCTGATTTTATTGAAAATATGAACAGGATGTTCATAAAGTCAGTTGTGGAATAATCTGCGACTGTAAGTTGGAATTTAGTCGCTATTTTCCATCGTACAAGCTAACCTCTCTTGGAAGGGATTCATGTTATAAAGAGAAACATTCTCAATTGAAAATTGAACCAATACATGACTCCTCTGGAAATGATAAAAATTTACGATAAAATTGAAGTAACTTTTTAGTAAATTTTTAGTGAATTACATTCTCCCTTATCTCATTTATAGTTAAGATTCTCCAATGGAAACTGGACATTTAATAACTAATCAACTAAGTATCTGAATGAAAATGCAAATTTTCACTTTCAGATTTTTTCTCTCAAGTTATATAGGGCCTTTCTCAATATCTATCAGATGTATAGTTCAATGTCCAGCGTGGCTTTTAGCCGGGGAAGTAGTTGTTTTATGTTAGATATTACAAAAAAGGATCCTTCAATTTTATCGTAGGCTTTTTCCATTTCCAGGGGAGTCATGTATTGGTTCAATTTTCAATTGAGAATGTTTCTCTTTATAACATGGAGGATGTTATTTGAAAATGGGCGACGCCGTCATAGCTTCTAGAAAATTGGCGGTAAAAATGCAAATTTTACATCAAAGCGTACGGAATTGAAAAGCAAAATTTACCTGTTCAGGAAATCTTTTAAGGAAACAATACTTACTTAATTTTTTCAATGCCTTTGCCGATACTTAATTGTATATGAATGAACAGGCTAAACGATGCATCTGAAAACTTCAAACGATCAAAGCCACCCGACAGAGGACAGAGATAAATAACATTTGTTAAGGTTATTTGGGGTTTCCTATAATTCATTAAACTTAATTGTCTTCAATTCATTGTATTTCCCATGGATAATCCCAGCAAATCAGCGTAATATAAGTATATAGGCCAATCAATAGAGCATTTTTTCCTAACAAAAATACTAGTAGAAAACCGACTGTGCCATCACATGGAAGACAGTCCGTAGTTATATTCTGTTATGTCTTCGACTCGCAACTGTCATTTATTAATTTGTTATAAACATTTAAATAACAAAAAACGTGTTTTTTTTTAAATTGTTTTGCTAATAAAATGAAAAATAATAGAATAATGTGGTTTCTCCAATGAAAAGAATTGTAGATAATTGAAATACGAACAAAATGGAATGTTTTACGACTCGACCGGATCTTTAGCAACGGAGGAAAACCAAAAAACCGGAAAATATTACGATTTTTTTTTTAATTCGTAACTCCGCCATTTTTTCAGGAAATAGGTTTGGCCCTTCTCATGAAGGTATTGAATAATGTGTACTTTGTGTATGCACAAAACAGGCTCTGACGGATCATTAGTTTTGGCACAATAGCAATTTGAATTTTGTCTTGCTCTATCTTGTAGCGTGCCTGCATGCTCTAGTGATAGTCCGATTTCAATTTATAAAACAGATTTTGAAAGTAGAAGTACCGTATCACAAAACTTATATCCTCATTTTGCGCTAAATTGCATCGAAATGGGTGAAAAATGCCTTGCAAACATGACTGAAAACGGCCGGGCTGGTGGAAGCGTTCGAGTGGTAGGAGAGAGCGGAAGATGAGGGGAAGCATATTATCTCGTAACCCGTTCATTAGAAGAATTCCCCTCATCTCCCGGACTCTCCTACCACTCGGCAGCTATCGCGGGAATGGTCTGTATGGGCGAGTAACGACCATTATTGTTATTTGCTATCTATCAGGGGCGCCTTACTAATTCTTGGTAATGCATTTGTTATATCAGATGGAGAAAATGAAAAATGTATATTTTAAAAAGGAATTTCGAATTAATTTTCATGGGGATAAAAAATCACGAATTTTGGAATTGAATATATCCGAAACTACCAGCCTAACAAGTATAAGTAAGTACATGTGCATATAAGGATAAATCTGCAAAATAAGGAGGATGCAATTTGAAAATGGGCGATGACGTCATAGCTTCTACAAAAGTGGCGGCAAAAATGCAAATTTCACATGAAAGCGTACGGAATTGTAAAACAAAATTTACCTGTTCAAGGATACTTTTGAGGAAAAAACTGCCGATTTTCTAATAATTTTTGCCATACTTATGCCAGTCACAGTATATGAATGAATGGATAGGCAAAATTATGCATCTGAGAACTGTATGTTTCCACTGTAAACTGCAAAAATCATGAAAGCCACCTGGCAGATAACATTGATAACAGATGAATAACATTTGTACCGGTTATTTGGGGTTTCCTTTAATTCATTATACTTAATTGTCTTTAATTTATTGCATTTTCCCATGAATAATTCCAGAGGATCAGCGTAATATAAGTTTAATGGAAAAACTATTAGTCATGTACTACACTGGAGGGCACGAAAATTCGATTAACATATAAGTAATTTATTTAATTTTTTGGGAGAACAAATTGTTTGAGAACTCGTACTGAATGATATTGGATAAGAGCTACTGCCAAGGGGTGAGCGAGCTCCAGCATTGAGCCTGAGGCAGAGTATACAGCCGGGAGCCTACCTCATGTGAGCTGAACCTGAACCAATTGTATAGTTGTTTAACTATTCGGAAAAATGTTAGAGCTTCGGCACAACTTTCAAATGCATTTATTTCAACGGCATTTTTATATACTGAAAATTCCATGGTTCTACGTTGAGAATTACGGAAGATACGGGGGCGTTTCCATGAGAAGTAAAACAAATAAGAATTTTTTAGGACTGAACATTTTTCAGGAGACAGGTGTATTAGTAGTGATTTCGGGATCCTAAACACGAATCCGAAGGAATTTCGGGTCAATTTTGCCCCCTAAAATATAACTTTCCGGAAAAATGGGTGGTTCCATCGCTGCTGGCGTGCAGTGTATATCACGTGCCCCTTTTGTGCAGTGAGTTCATTTCTAGTGTATCTATCGATCCTGAAAATATCAAGGTTATATGTCAAACATTACAGAAGATACGAGGATTCCATGAGAAGTCAAATTATATAAATCATTCCTGCAAAACAGGAATGGCAGGCAGTGGAACTGATACAAGTGCCATTGCTGGTGACTAGCATACAAAAAAATGCACATCTATATGAAGATGGTACTCATTTTTGAATTCAATCATTTGAATGAAGTAGCATATTTCTGTAACTATTTCTGAATTTAGTAGAGCAAGTATTTTGAAATCTAGGAACCTGATGGTTGTAAAGCTGGTATCCTGATTATCTTGGGATTTATTTTATTGACATGAAATATGTTTCTTCAACCCCTGAATAATTTTTATTTCTTTTCTTTTTTTGTTTCTTCCGACATCCGGGTCCCCTAACCTCTCAGGCCCGTGGAACTCCCCCCCCCCCCTTTCACCGGGCCAGGGGCCAGGTTGTAACTCTGACAACCATAAGTACTCTAAAACAATTGTGAGAGAATCACTTGGAAGAAACCTACTCTCCAGCTGTAGTTCAAACGTCCTAGTATATTAAATAATAATAATAATAATACATTTTTATTTATTTACCATACATTAACTTGTATAATATATTACAAAGGTATATTATTTGTAGGTAAATAAAAGGAATCTGTTAGGCTATAATGCCAATTCTTCCACAGATCCCTGCTTAGAAACAAAAAAAGGAGGCAAAAAGGTAAAAAAAAAGAGAACAAATAAAAAAACAAGAAAATATTAAATCTAAAGAATTTCATACACAATAATTTTGTAAGTAGTATTAGTAGAAATATTTATGATTTGAGCAATAGGTATAATATCTATCATGGATTACTGTCTACCAAACAAATATCGTTTATACCAAACTTTGAAGCCCTGTGATTTCAAAGAGTTACATGGTACATCCAGGACGTCGCCAAAAAGTGCAATGTTATAAGAAAAAGACCGCTTAAAAATTTCTTTCCTATGCTTTGGTATCGTTATCATATTTTTCCGGCGCAAGTTCAGGTTATGTACGTCTGTTCTGAAGGTTACTCTCCTGAACAGGTGTTTTGTCCATCAGTAGTTTGTGGAAAAAGCATACCATATGATGTTTCCGCCGGTTAAACATGCTAAGCCATCCAGCCTCTTTTAATTTATGAGAGATTCGTTGAGGACCTTTTATTCCATATATAAGTCTCAGGCACGAATTTTGAGTCTTTTGGATTCTCTTGATGTTGGCATTGTCAAGGCAGGGACCATAAACGACATCACAATGATTAAAGTGGGAGAGTACGAGACTATCACACAACCTTATTTTCAATTTCGCATTCAAAAAGTGTCTTTGACTGTAAATAAATTTCAGAGAAGAATATGCGCTTCTCAATTTCCAAGTTATGTGATCTTTGAATCGTAGTTTGTAATCCATAATGAGCCCTAGATTTTTGCAGGAATATTTTAATTGTATTATTTCCTCACCAATACAGACGTTCAATATGTTGAGGGCTTCATTTCTTTGATGGTCAGATCCAAACAAAATAGCAACAGATTTATTTGAATTGATCTTCAATAAATGCCCATTTGTAAGATCAAGAAGTCGATTCAAGTCAGAGTTGATGAGTTGGTTGGCCTCATGTATATCACATAAATTGAATGAATAATACAGCTGTGTGTCGCCTGCATAGAAATGATAATTACAGTTCTCTATGTACGAACAGAAATTGCTGGTATAAATAATATATAAGAGTGGACCCAAAATACTCCAATGAATCAGAAATGGAATGGTCGAGCTTAACTTGCTGAGATCTGTCGAACAAATACGACTTTAGGATAGAGCAAGCAGTATAATCAAAGCCAATGAAATGTAAAATAGAAATCAGGATATCATGACTTAGAGTATCAAAGGCTCTTGAAAAATCAAGTAAGATCAGGGCACTTATTTCATTCTTATCTAGTGATTTGATAATATCGTCAGAAATAGCCGAGAGGGCAGACGAACAACTGTATCCTGATCTAAAACCCGATTGATACATTGGAATAATATTATTTTTGTGTAGATGTCTTCTTATTTGCAATTCAAGTGTTTTCTCAAGAACCTTCGACAAAGTTGGTAGTATGCTGATACTCCGTAAGTGTCTGATATCTATTGGCTGTTTAACTTTGGGTATTGGAAGGACTAGAGCGTGCTTCCAGACTTTAGGAAAGTAAGATTTGTCCAAACATTCATTAATTATATGGGTAACATAAGTAATTATATAAGGACAACAGAGCAGTAGTAAATTTATATTAATATTATCAGACCCAAATGATTTGGTTTTTATGTTTTTGATTATGGACAGAACATTATCATCAGTAACATAAGAAAAATGTAACCAATCATCGATACCATCTTTTACTCTACCAAGGTAGAACTCTATTATTGCAGGTTCAGGAAGTCGATCATTCTTTGATTCATTGACAAAAAAATTGTTCAAAATATTCACGTTTTTGAGGTTATCAGGCAGCTGAATCTGACTATCTTTCAAGATATCAAGTTTCCTAAATATTTGCCACTGTTGTTTAGTACTGGAATTTCGAAAGGTAAATTCTAGGTACGCTTTTTTTTCTCTTTTTATGGAGGATGAGGTAAAGTTCCTCAGCTGTTTGTAGTATTCAAAGTGAACGGGGAATCTTAACATTTCAGAACTATCTTGATTAAAGTGTATCAGGTAGGTCGTCACACACAAGGTAGAAACTCATTAAAAACATACCTGGGTATCATAAAGGTTCCGTCAAACGAAAGCGGGAACGGAACATGGGAACCGTGCGAATTGCTAGAAAAACAGTGAACAAAGCAAACCATACACAGGGTGTCCGGCAAACCTTGTACAATATTGAAACTGGTGATAGACCAGGTCATGACTGTTCAGAATATCGGAATTTCACCTCAGTAAAAATATCACCGTTTTCGAGATAATGGGCATTTTAAGAATTTCTGGAAAGTCGCTACCTAACCTTGGATTTTTGAGTGCTATGTATACAAATTGAGACGAATTCAAATATCTTTGCTGCTGAAGATTACTGATGAGTGATGCTTTTAGACGTGCGAAACAGTTTTTCAGAAAGTGAAAATTGCTTTCAAGAAATGAGGGTAAAATGACAGATTTGAGTTTCACCAATTTTTTTAACAACAGTTTGACATTATTGTCTGAAAGAAACATAACCAATTGGAAGTGGACATTCATTTCAGAAGTATGCTCATTTTGTCTAGACTCTACCATGGTATAAAACAAACTATAATTATTTTTGGAGGTAGTGATTTCCATTGAATTAGGCTTGGTTTTATTCTAGGCTTCCATCAACTTTTATACTTACGCGCAAAAATTATTTTATTTCGATTTAATCAAGATAAAATGTGGAAATGATTATTAATAATAAAGAATAGACTGCTTGGTAGCATTAAATAGTATGTCAATAAAATTTACTTTTCATGTAATTAAGCCTAATGAAATTATCAAAATGAAATGTCGATTATCCGACATGGCACCGATTAATACGAATTCTTGTGATAAATGTCGCAATTGTCCAACATCCAGATTCCAAAGAAGTTTCATAGACCGACAGATATACAGGGTGTAACCAAATAAATGCAATTTTTTTTTAGGAGGTGAATCCTTGTCGAAAATTAAAAACTTTTCTAATTCCTGTGTTGTGTCCGTAGAAGCAATAGTTCCCTATTGCAAAAATAAAATACAACATTGTGCATGAACGGATCTTCTGTAAATAGAATTGAAAAAATCTAGTAGGTGGCTGTCACATTTTGTCACAACTTGTGACTTCTATCGTAGTTTTTTGAAATTATTCCGCTTGTTTCATTCACTGGTATTTATTTCTTTGTCAAGCCGTACACACGTTATACTCCCCGAGAATATGCGCATATGCACTACATTTATGGTAAATGTGGAGGTAGTGCTACTGCTTCAGCAGTGCTTTATGCAGAACGAAATCCGATTGCACAATGCCGCTCAGAGAATCGCTGATCTGGGGGCTATAACCTATAATGCATTTGAAAATGTTCTTCTTGAAAAAATGTCGCCTCTGCGTACGAGTGGATGGAAAATAACATTTTTGTAATATTATTCAGTGCGATGTTGAATAATCGTTATTGTGGTTTATAGTGTATGCTGATTCAAAAAAACGTTGAATTAGTATTTACTTCTTTACATCTCATTGAATGCTTCTAAGCAGTTGATTCGTTATTACTCATGATTATTTAATCATTTCATCTTGATAGGATAAAAATAAAAGACATTACTGACAAAGTCTAATGGAGTTGATTTTAGCTCAGAATAACATCAACTCTAATATAATCGAAATTCTACTCCTTCCAAAAATAATTATCGTATGTTTTATACCATGGTAGAGTCTGAACAAAATGGGCATTCTTTTGTAATGAATATCCACTTCCACTTGGTAATGTTTTTTTCCAAACAATAATGTCAAACTGTTGTTAAAAAGAATGGTGAAACTCAAATCTGGCATTTTACCCCCTTTCTTGAAAAAATTGTATCGATTTCTGAAAAACTGTTTTGTACATCTAGAAGCATCACTCATCAGTAATCTTCAGCAGCAAAGATATTCGATTGGTCCCAATTCGTAGACAGGACACTCAAAAATCCAAGATGAGGTAGTGATTTTCCCGAAATTTAAAAAATGCTATTATCTCGAAAACGGTGATATTTTTACTAAGGTGAAATTCCGATATTCTGAATAGTCATGACCTGGGGACCGATTCTCAAATGTCTACTTCTCAATGTCGCATGTGACAAGATATCTCCATCTCTTTTCAATGCATATTCGAGAAAGGCAGACATATTTTGTCGCATGTGATATAGGGTAGTAGACATTTGAGAATAGGGCCCCTGGTCTATCACCAGTTCCAATGTTGTACAAGGTTTACCGGACACCCTGTATATTTCTCTGCTTGTCTGCATTTCGTAATACGAATTATCACACCGGTATGTATTTTTACATATCCCACTATCGAATTAAGTTTCAGATTCATCCCGCTCCCGCGTTCCCGCGTTGGTTTGGGGAAACCTTTACACTTATGGTATAATTTGTAAGCCTGAGAGAAAATATTCATTTTTATCTTCTGAATAAACTAACTATCCTTATGTAAACAAACAAAATGATCAATGTGAAGTTGTCCATAAGTAAGTATATCCTCATCTATAGCCGGAGAAAAAAGTTTCTTATTTCAATGTACCTAATATACTCCCAGTGTTCCTTCTATGAATAAAATGTTTATAAGTAAGTATTGCTTCACATTTACCGAAGGGGAAGCGGATTGATTTTGAGTAAAATTCTTACCTAGTAACTTCTCCAAATGAAGAGTACCCATAAGTATTCTACTTTTGAACTGTTTATCAAGCCGTCGAAGGCCTTGGTTTTAGATTCTGAAAACCTCTTTTATTTTTATTTTGTTTATTCAGCTACTTAATAATTGTGCAGGCAAATTTTGTATTCATATTTTGAGAAAATAGGAATTTACCTCTGCCCTCGTATTCTGGTCAGAAATAAAGATAATAGACCGTTGGCCCATGACACTAGAAGTGTCGATTATCTACGAAGGCATGCCCTTCAAGGGATATGAAGATTAAGTTGGATTATGGGAAAAAAGTGGTTTGTTGGATCGGTACCCGGTCGCCTCCCTCCCTGTTCAATCAACTTCCGGTTGAAAGCAATGTTAAAAATGTTATTATAGAAGCAGCTGTACAAATGTACAAAAGGTTTTCATATCAATCAAAAGGGACACGGTAGCCTTCAATTTGGGATAATTATTCCACCCCTCCGACGGCCTGAGAACAGAGAAACTGTGAGTCAGCCTTTTTATTTATTTTTTAATACTTAAATGAAAAGTTGTGATAAACCGAATGCGATATTCTTCGATACTTTCGAAAATATTGAATATTTCATCCAAAATGAACCACCTTCCAGGCTTCCAACTCCCCGAAGTAGAACACTGGTGTGTACCTACTTCTTTTATTTGGAGAAGGTTTTGGGTATTTTATGTAAAATCAACCCCTTATCAATCCTGAGGAACTGAAAAACTATAAATTAGGCGCCGTTCAATGTATTTTTCAAAAAATGAACATTTGTAAACAAATATTGAATATTTCACCTACGAGCAATAATCAACCCTCTTTAATCCCTTCCGTCGGACTGAAAAAGTGTGAGTGATATGAAATTCAGTGTATTTTCTTATCAATTACCTACTTTAACGCATTTTGAATATGATACTCTTTCTTTTGGGTATTTTTTCAAAATTAACCCCCTTATTCAACCCCTCCGAGACCCTGAAAAACTTGAGTTGGATGCCATTCAGTGTACTTTTTATTAATTAACATTTCAGTAGTAGTAGGTAGTAGAACTACTATAATAGATATTCTTTCTCTTAAGTTATTGAGAATTTTATTTATAAATGGGTTGAAATATACACATTTTTATATCAATAAAACTTAAAACATTTCTCAGGCGGAAAAACCTGAAGTAAAAATGACCTAACTTTTTTCTCTGAGTGTAGGTGCGGATAAGGAAAACTTCAAGCGATCACAAAAAAATAATCACATACTAGTATAATTAACTCTAATGACAAACAATACTATATCTGTTAGTTGGGATGCTGCAAAAAAGGGAATGATTTTCAACCCTTGCTCAGGAATATAAACGGTGATAAAAGATGGGCAATTTTAAAGGGAATTTTGAGTGTGAAAGTGCTTTGAATCTAGCCGGTTTTTACCGTCTGGACTCTGGATTGCCGATTTCTGAGAAATAAGTAAGTAATGAAGATTGCCATGACTAAATTTCATTCTCAACTTTACCTGAACAAAATTGTACTTATATTACAGGAAAATTCGATACAGATAATTAGACAGAGCCTGCAAAATCCGAAAATTCCGGTGTAGATTGCATGTATATGTATTTATAGGTACATAATAAATTAAGTTTTACCCTATGCATTGTTTGTTGATGACATAACTTCACACTCCCTACTATTTGAATGAAGTTAATTATAGGAATTATTTCATTAGGACAAAGAGAGTTGCGGAAGTAATACCACACAGTGAACATAATGAAATATTTTCCAGACTTCAGTCATAATATCCCAATAATACACGGAGTAAAAATAGAATAAAAACAGGTGCAAATATTTTGAAAGTCACTGAAACCGATATCATTCAAAAGCTATCTGTAGAATGCAGGTAAGGAAATCGAAATTAGTCATTTATTTTTGGAGAACGAAGATATCCATTGCCAAAACACTATAGGTTCCTGTACTCTCAAAGACGCGCGCTATTTTGTATTGATCCGTTTTGATTTTTGAATAAAAAGGAGTCCACGGGCATTAAACTGTGCGACTATGCTTTGGACTTCATGAAAATGTGCATGGAATAAATACAGTACTCACATTAATGACCGTGGAACAAGAGCGAACATTTTTAGATCCCGGAGATTGGCGACAGCTGATCTCTGTCCACTTTACACTTACTTCACTCACCCACTCACACCTATGTGTAGAACATGAAATATCTGTACAATACGACTGCGCTAATAAATGATTCTGTTCACTTTTAGCTAGAGCACGCAAGCGCGCTGGACAATTGTCAAAAACACATGGCCTGTGACAGCTAACCTATTTCTCAGCAATCAGGTCAGTGTTGCCACAACAACTTTATTTGAAGTAAATCGCAGTGGCACTCCGAGCTAACAACAGTACAGCCAAAGATTAGGGCTGTGTCAAGTCACCGGTCGGACAAGGCACGCGCGTTCAGTATGAAGTATGACGATGAGTCGGACCGATCAGATGATTGAAAATATTGGTCACATACAAACAGTTCTAATTAGGTCGTCAAGTCAACCAAATGACCGCGCTGGTCTAATCATATTGGTCAGACCGGAGACTTGACTCAGCCCAGATCCTACTCTTTGGTACAGCTTGGCAAATGTATCTGTGCCTCTGAGATGCGCGAACGATAAACAGAGAGGGTAAATATCCGCTACCGACTTTAATCGGAAAGGACAAGAAAGGACAGCGGCTGTTCTACCGCGCACCCAATATTCAGAGGTACAGATAGATTTACCAAGCTGTACATTAATCACGACACACTAATGGTGGATTTATGCAGCAGTCATAAGTTTTAAGTCATAAGGAAGAACATTCGTCAATGATTGGTTGGAATAAACGGTTCAACCAATCATATATGAATATATTCTTCCTTATGACTTAAAACTTATGACTGCTGCATAAATCCACCATAACACACATTGTTGTGAAAGTTACATTATTGCTATCCTCTGTAGGAGTTCGTTGGTGAGGAGGAGAGAGGAGAGACCATTTATTGTTATGATGATATCCTGAAGGCAGTGACGTGATCATCATATATAAAGGAACAAAGAAGCCAACAGGATGTATAATTTCATAGTAAATATTGGAAACTCCCAAAGAGACTGAGGGTCGGTTCATTCAAAGAGTATCGACTGATCAACTAATCTGTAGGTTTATTGCTAGCTATAGTATTAGCCAACCAAATCACTATATCCCTATAACAACGAAGCCAAGATTAGTTAATCTCCCGGATTGAAAAACCACTCCTAAACGTTATCTGACTTTTACTCTCTTTGGGAAACTCCTAGCCCATCACGAGTGAAAACTAAAAATACCCGACAATGCCTCTTCTTAGCATCTTAGCTATGATGCGTTCAAGAAAAGGACAGAAAATACATCTCTATATTGCTCCAAGGTCAAAACGGATACAATTTTTGATTTTGAAGGTTTTTGATGTTCCCAGATGCAGATATGTGAATCGAAGGATTGATGTTGAAATGGTGAAAACTTGTTTAAATAGAAGTAAGATGGTTAGCCAATAGCCAACACCTGTGGAATAACATATATGAATATGAATATTTGACGTCATTTCAATGCAGGGTTCTTCAAAACACCCTTATTTTAATGTTTCACCATAGGCTTCACCATCGTTTAAATAGAAGCATTGTCTTTAGGCAATGATAGAAGTAAGATAGTCAATGCCTGTGGAAAAGGTATTGGACCCAAACTCGAGTATCATCTCCCGTGATTAGTTACTAACATGAATATTTGACGTCATTTTAATGCAGGTTTCTTCAAAAAACCCTGATTATATAATGCTTTCCAATTGTTTCAATCCAGTTACGACATGACTTGGATGCGAGATCACTGTCGCCATCTACATGTCGCATCCATTTGAATCCAATATAAATCCCATGAGGTTGGCTAACTATCTCACTTCTATATATACAATGGCTTCACCATTGTTTCAATCAAGTTACGACGTGACTTGGAATACAGATCACTGAAATTATGACATGACTTGGATACCAGAGCACTGACACCATCTACATGCATGTCACCTCCATTATTTGAATCCCATAAGTTTGCATGGCTATTTTACTTCTATTCAAACAATGGTGAAAATATCCAAAGGAAATTTTTCTTTTATACAGTGTTCAACCAGTGTTTATATATAGAGAATTCTCTATAAACAATGGTTCAACCGTTTAAAACCTGTCAAATATTGAATCTACATCAGTGCCATCTTCAGGAAAATAGATTTATTTCAAACAAGCTAATATAGACGATATCAGGGCAATCTACAGAGGGCTCTGGTTATTTCGACTTTCAAACCAAGGACATTGAACATTATTTATTTTGTTTAGTGTCCTTACATTCAAACACTGTTTGGCTCGGGATACGCTCACATGCCAAAGTGTAGGGTGATATCTCAAACTAACGATTTCATACCTATACACTAGATTGCATACGGACTCAAACGTGATAGCTTTATTTTGCTCTATAATAATGCACCTTCCTACGCAAGTAGAAAACCATCCCACCAGCTTATGACAGCGCCAGCGGCGCGGTGGTTACTTGAATAGGGGATGAGTGATAGAAAAATTAATTTTGAAAATACTATAATTTTAATACAATGGCTGCATACATATTTCTCAACTAGAGAATTCGCACCACTGCAGTTGACTTTAAACCGTTTCACACTCACTCTGTGCTTCCCGCATACTTATAATAGATTTTTTTTAGAACAGCGCAACGAACGACCCACCACTGTCAAAATTCGAACACTGCACCACTCACTCGTTTACATGCGAAACAAACCGAAAGTCTCAGCCAATTGCTTGCGTTTTTTGCATAGGAAAAATTTGCATTACTTGGCCACTTTTACTTAGGCTGTGTCAAGTCACCGGTCGGACAAGGCACGCGCGTTCAGTGTGAAGTATGACGATGAGTCGGACCGATCAGATGATTGAAAATATTTGTCACATACAAACAGTTACAATTAGGTCGTCAAGTCAACCAAATGACCGCGCTGGTATAATCATATTGGTCAGACCGGAGACTTGACTCAGCCTTATTTAACTTGATTACTTCTCTCTCTATCCTATACGAGCTCCTTGATCTTGATTTGAACTCGTTGGATTTTACCCACAGAACTATATAGTTCTGTGATTTTACCCCACTCTTCCCCAGTCCTTGCACATGCTTTGTTCAAAGCAAAAATGTGATGTTAGTGGCCTAGCCTACAGATACCAATCCTGCCGACGGCCGACGAGTGAAACGAAATGATCACCACTGACAAAGATCACAGAAAACTGTGTGTGTGTTCTAAGACAAAGATTAGCCCCATAGAAATATAAATAATATAATTCTCATTAGTCATTATGAGCGTTTGTTGTCAACGAAAGAACGGAGTCCGGAGTCTAACAGCCATGTGCATAGTCAATTCCAGCGACTCGCCAGAGTTTCGCCGCTAAAATGCAATGATAAAGACCCTGCTGGAACAAAATAAACGTATGCTTTTGTTTCCAGAGTAAAATAAATTATTTGTTAATATTTTTACAAAAAAAATTATTGAGAGCTAGAATGGCATTGAACATACTCTACAAATACCTTGTGAATCTATCATAACATAATTCTAAAAGAGCAAGAATTTTACAGTTTATTAATACGTTCTATCATTGTTCTATAGAAATTTTAGGATACATCCTCACTGAAATAAAATTATAATAGTCATCATATTATAATTTCATTTCAGTGTACATCGTACGTTTATTGATTATTTTTCAGGGAATATATTTGATGTACACAACATCTCCTACGTTTTTGTGTAGGAAGGGTTGCCTATAAGAAGTTTCATAAACGGGAAATAATGCTGTGGATTTGCTCGACGTATATACAGGGTGTTTAGTGAACATACGGCAAAAATTCAAGGCTTATTCCCTGGTGAATTTTAAGAATACTTGGTGTTTGGTGATTTTTAAAACTCGATTTGTTTCGAAGATACAGGGCGAACAAGTTTTTCGACTTAACCAACATTTTACCAAAATAAATTACATGTAAAGGTTCGAATCTACAAGAACTGTTGAAAATGATTAAACCTCCAGGGAGGATGCAAGAATCCAAACTTCTTATAAGTGATTGCCGAACTCTTTCAAGAACACCAGGGGCGTTTGTTGTGGTCGAGTTGTACCTTATTTGTACCCAGCAATTAGCCGATTTCGCATCTTCCACATTTTCCACTAGAGTGGAGTGAACTAATGATTTCTGATGACCCCATAGGAAATAATCCAGGGGGTTTAAGTCAGGGAACCTCGTCTAATCCAGCGACGATCTCATACGTATTATGTTTCTGATAAAAACTCACCAGCAACCACAAACTAACATAATAATATTCCCAGGAAATGAACCTCCTGAATTTTTGTGGGATGTTGTGCACTTATACTGATGATATGAGAGCTCGACTTGAACTAAAATAATACTAAAACTTATGTCGCCGTCTTTAAGATTTCGAATGTCTGAACGGTTTCAACTAATTTATTTGTACACATAAAATCAAACTTCTAGTTCATAATATCACCATTTATCTGTATCTGCCCTCTTTCATTACGACCGTGTATTTATATCCAAGTAGATTTCTTCTCTTAAATATTCGCGGCCCTCTAGAAAATACGAGAGGGGCCGAGAGAGGTCGCTTGCTGTTCGACTGCAATGTCAGGATGACCTTATACTTTTGGGATGCAGGCGTTTATGAGTATGAGACAGGTCTGGCTCCAAAATCGTTACACGAAATATAATAAAGAAAAAAGAAGAAGAAAAATCTCACTTTTTATAATGATTGATTGGATTATCTCATTTTTGATGTCGGTTTCTCCCAGAATGTGTCGTCTTTCCTGCGATCCAGTGATAGCTATTTCGGTCAACCTCTCACATCATCTTCAGTGCCACAGTAGCCTTCAAATAGTCTTATTTTGTACAAGTGTTTCCGTCAAGAGAGTGTGTTCAGAAGAATTATGTAATCGAAATAAACTCTCAAATTGAGTTGTGTACGAAGAGGAGCTCGTGCCACCGTATAAAAAATTCAAATGTACTTTCTTCGAAAGGGTAGTATATACTTGTGACTTTTCAAGAAACTTTTCTGGTCGGGAACTTCTAGATTATGCTTGCTCGAAACTAATTTTTTTAGTGCCACTATAAAAAAAATCGGATCAGCACCCTCGTAAGAGTAAGAGTAGTTTACACCAGTGCATTTTGGAAAAACTTTGCTAACTGGGGGTTTCCAGTGGAGATAAAATTCCGAAATTATAATGTCAAGAGAGGTAATTGTACCAAGTTTTTTTCCCCCACAAAATAAAAGACGCAAATGTCATATACTAACTTTTATAAGATAGTTCGTTAATGAAAACCACAGTTTCCGCCACAGTAAAATCGCTTTGTGGATTTTTTAAAAAAAGAAATAGTGAAAAAAATTACAACTTTTTTGGTTTTTTTGGAAATATCTCAAAGATTATTCAAGGAATCGTTTTACTATTAATGGAACTTTTGTAGAGATTTATGAAACCTACAAAATGAATTTTCATACGACCGGATCGGTGCATTTTCCACTGAGGAAATCAGGGAAAACCTCGAAATAGAGACCATTTTTCAATTTATTTTTATACATCTGAAGCTGGACAAACAATGTTGCAGAAACTGATGGTTCAACTATACGCAAGAAGTTTTCTGTCCGATGATGTGTAGTTTTTGCACAATCGCGTTATAAACAATTTAAGGGCACATCTTGCAAGATGCGCCGATTTAAGGGAATTCGTCGTATTCAAATTATTTAAACGGCATCTGGAAGTGAAAATCAATATCTACAATTTGTATATTTAGTATTTTCACCTGAGAGGTAGGAAATGTGAAAATGTCACTGAAAGTTGATCAAAACGCTTCAAATTGCATCCGAGTCATCCGAAGTCATCCGAAGTCAATCTGAAGTTAATACCCATTTCCCACCTCTCAGGTGAAAATCCAAAATATACAAATTATAGATATGGATCTCTACTTCCATATGCCCTTAACCGAATTTGTATAAGATGATTTTCCTTAAATCGACGCATTTAGAAAGATTTGCCATTAAATTGTTTATAACGCGATTATGCAAAAACTACAAATCGGACAGAAACCATCTTGCGCACAGTTGAACCACATGTAATATTATCTATCAGTTTCAGCAATATTGTTTGTCCACCTTCAGATTGATAAAAATCATGAATTTTTGAAAAATGGTCTCTTTTTTGAGGTTTTCCCGGATTTCCTCATTGAAAAATGCACAGATCTGGTCGTATAAAAAACATTTTGTAGCTTTCATCATTCTCTACAAGTTTTATTTACTGTAAAACGATTACTTGAATAATCTTTGAATATATCCAAAAGATCAAAAAAGGACCCCGCACATTTCTTATGGGAAATGGCTTTCCGTGAATTCGGCTGAATTTACCCTATTGGTAAGGAAATATTCAAACAATTTGCTATTTCTAGAGAATTGTCAACAATATATTATTTAATTTTGACATGTAAATATGCACCTATAATGTCACCAGCACACCGTAAAATTTTCCGTGAGGGTGCAAGGAAATAACCCATTTTCGGTATGCAAAATATGCATGTAAATATAGTGTTTTCAGATAGGTATAATGAAAACATATTTTCATGCTAAAAGATAACGCCAGTATGATTTATATCGTCAAAAAACGACATATATTGGGTATTTTTTGAAGGGAGGCAATAATATCTGATTCTAAATATATCTGATATACAAAATGTTCATAACGAGGCTCAGTGAGCTTTAATAGGGGAAAACGAAAAAATCATGATCAGAGATAACAATTGTGATAACTATTGAATTCATTTACATGTGATATGATGTGATATGTGATTTATTTCTCACAAATCTCGATAATCTGATAATGGTGTGCAAAGAAATTTTTCTCAGGGTGGCTCGAAATGGATGATAGCATCTCACAGCCAAACGAATCCGTGAAAATATCTGCATCCTTGATATCTGGTAGTACTTTCCAGGTAGAATAGGAAGTTTCAGGTGTTGATTGCAAACTATGAATGGAACTTTCGATATTCACTCCCGAATTCTTGAAAATACAATTTTTTTTATAAATATTGCATTAAAGTCCACTTATAAATGAGTATCTACTCATATGATCGTTTGCAAAATGAATAAGTATACTAATCAAAAACGATGTCATAGTATAGTGGTAACATTTATAATAATAATGAGAATAATGATAGTTTATATATTTTTTCGTTAAATATAATGATAGTTCATATATATTTTTGTTTGATGTCATTTTTCTTATTATCATGATTATAAATGATACTCCTACCATTACATCGCTACTTATTCATTTTGTAAACGAGCTTATAAGTAGATACTCATATACAAGTGTGAACTTAAATGCAATATTTACAGAAAAAAATTGTGTTTTCAAGAATTCGTGGGGTAAATATCGAAAGTTCCATTCATAGTTTGCTTCCAACATCTGAACTTTCCTATTCTACCTGCGAAGTCCTACCAGTCATCAAAGATGCAGACATTTTCACGGATTCGTTTGGCTGTGAGATAATATCATCCATTTCGAGCTATCCTGAGGAAAATACCTTGGAACACCATTGCCAGATTATCGAGATTTGTGAGAAATGAATCACATATCACATGTAAATGAAATCAATAGTGATCATAATTGTTATCCCTGAAGATATATGATTATGATTTTTCCGTTTTTCCCTATTAAAGCTCGCTGAGCCTCGTTATGAACATTTTGGAAAACATATTTGATATTATTGGACATCAGATATTTTCAAAATCAGTTATTATGGCCTCTCTACAAAAAATACCCAACATATGTCGTTTTTTGGAAATAAAAATGATACTGGCTTTATCTTGTAGCATATATATGAATGGAACATCTTGGAATTAGTACCTCATTTCATAGCCAGTGTGGAGCAGTGTATGAAAAATTTTCGATGGCGGTGCCCAATGTAACTGAGGAAAATCATTTCTCAGTCGGGATCTGGGCGCCGAACATTCAAATTCTATCCCAACAACAAATGAGAGCTCTCCGATTGATGGGCCAATACCACAAAAAATAGAAAAATTCATTTTGAAAGCTCCATATCTCGAAAACTGTTCATTTTTGACATTTGTAGCTGTGGACACTTTTGATCAGCTTATCAAGAACTACTATATATCAAAAATTCTGCCAAATTCACGGAAAGCCGTTTCCCTTAGAAATGTGCGGGGTCCTTTATAATTTTTTTCACTATTTCTTGTTTGAAAAGTTCCACAAAGCGATTTTGCTGGGACAAAAACCGGGGTTTTCATTTACGAACTATTTTATAAAAAGTAGTATACGTTTGCGTCTTCAATTTTGTGTGAAAAGAGCCTCTTATTTTTATCTACAGCTTGGCCTAAATGTATATTTCAATTCAAAATAAATTTATTGAAGAATTTCACAGGCCAATATAGTTGGGTTCACATTTTGACATTTTTAAGGGATGCAAAAGTTGTACTCCAATAATTTTTATGTCTAGTACCTATTATGTTTATGTAGGTACTCGTATATTGTCAGAACTTTCATAGTTGGATAGTTTATTTTTTATATAAATAAATTTTTCCCGCTGCCGACACTGTAAATAGTCCATACATGCTTAGCAACAAAACAGGTAAATGGCCTATATCATTCGTTTACTAATTCATCTTGACAACGGAACTTAATAGTGTCATTTACATGCCTAGGGTAATAATGACTTTGACTTTGACAAGTAATACCTTCAGCTTCATTCATATAAATTTTTAGATTATGAGACCTTTTGAATATTATTGTTGTCTGCTTATTCGGTAACTTAGTTACACGCACAAGCAACTTAGAATGAAATAGCGAACGAATAATCATGAAGGAAGGGTAAGAAAACAAACTTCAATTCAGGCAAATTTTGAGAAATGTCAACAAGCAGCGGGAAAAACGTAATAAGTAACACGGAATGTATCGACTGTTATCATCTTCGGCAAGCGTCAAGCCTCGGCTTTGCCTCGGCTCGTACTCGCTCACCTCGAATGTTAACACGTCTTTACCACAGTATTATGCTTAAAGTTCTTTTAAGCATAATACTGTGTCTTTACATTCCTTGTTACTTAAATAACTATTTCATGGTATAGAGGGGGGGGGGGATTGTATTTTTGTGTCACAAATGAGGTCCGGCCATCGTGTCTATAATTATTGATAAAATCCAGTATTCCAATGGCTTTGCGTTGGTGGCGAAAAATCGTATCAGTCTGTTGCATGTCCCCAGGCGACAATACTATAAGAAATAATTGTTTAAAACAATTGTGTACAGTTGTTTTTTCCGTTAACCAGCTGTCGCCCCCTTACGAACGGCAGCCATCAAAAGTCGAAACTTGTGCGAGCCAAGGATTAACGAGGTCTTACCTTTTCACGAGTGATTCCTAGCACTTTCTTGGGCCACCAGAAAATTTTCTGCAGTCGCTAGGGCTGAGAAATGACAGTGAAAAATATGATGCTCGAAGATTTACTTTTGACACTTGTCTGGAGAAGTTTATTATTAAAAATAAATTTCAACTGAGTTTTTTGATGTTTCACTTATGTGCTGATCCCATTTTGAATTGCTGTCAATATTAATTCCCAGATATTTCACACCAGTTTGCGGATTTGAGTAATTTTCCATATTTTTACCATGTTTAGTTTTTTTTTTTATAAATGTAGAGTTCTTTAGCATTAAACCACTGAATCACTGATCGTGCCTCTGAAGACAATGCAAGGACCTAATCAAGAGTTTTAGCATTTGTTTGAATTGTGATATCGTCGACATACAAAATATATGATGTTATCTTATGTTGTACATCTTCAATCAAAATGACGAACTATAGCTATTTATGAAAGAAGTTCCTAAAGTAGGACTTTTTTTTGTATGAGCGTGAAGTTTGTTGAATGAGGCGCAGCCGAGTTCAACAAACACTCGAGTACAAAAAAGCCCTTTACGAAAGTGTTTCACTCAAAGTTTTTTCTTCGGCAGTTATTATATTGCCAAATTGTAGCAATTATATCATTAATTTGAATGTTTAATGATATGAATTATCGTCGTATTATCAAATAAAAACTTCCAAGTTATATTTGACGCAAAATACTGTATTTTTCAAAAATGCATAAATGTGTGAACAGTGTGTAAAAAATTACTTCACGCACAGTTGATGATTTTACGCACAGGTGATTTTTTTTACGCACTTGCGAAAAAGTAATACTTTACGCACTGTCAGCAGTGCGTAAAAGCTTATTTTACGCACTGTCGTAGAAAAAAGAACATTTTATGAAAGGTTGTAAGGAAAATTCAGAATTTTGATGACATATATTTCTTCTTTTATATTTCGGTTTTTTAATAAGTAATAGAAATGATAAAAATGCATCACAGCACTGGAGAAAAAACAATTTCGTGTTCCAAATTGAATGCTACCCACGACTCTTGTTAAACGATGGATTAATTAAAGAAGATTGTTCCCAACCCATCCTAGCTACAAAATTTGGGCACACCCTGGCGCGTTCTTCTAGACTAATATTTTAATTGAAAAATTCATTAAGCGTAACTACCGGGTGTTCTTTTGTAAGTAATGTTCCACTGGTTGCTTTTTTTTCAGGCTGAATATGGCTTCTTGATGCAGACAAGTTTCCTGATGATCTCAGGGACACATTCCGAAGAAAAATCATGCAATTGAGACTATGAGAGTCCATTTAAACGCGAGTGTGTTTGATGAGCCTCAAGTAACCCAAATACAAACAAAAAAGTTGGAGTTACATATGAAGATGTGGTGTGGAAATTTTTTACCGACAGTTTTATATACGTTTTCTCGTGTTTAAAATTTATCTCTATTAGTTCTAAACATTTTGAATAGAACTATTAACATTATTGATGCTTACTTTGTGATAAACCAGTCACGTTATGAAAAATTTAGATTATTTGAAATTCGCGTTTTGATAAAAAATGATGTATGCGAATGTTTTCAAAAATATTCTCTGTATATGCGAAATTGTAGGATTAACTAAGATGATATGGCAAACGACTTACCCAAACATTACAAATCGAAACCTTTAAAACAAGTATTTTTTTTTGTAAATGAAATAATCAAATCAGAAATTGGAGTTTAAGATACTGTACAGGAAAACATTCTCAATTGAAAATTGTACGAATATATGACTCCTCCGGAAATTAAAAAACCCACGATAAATTTAAGTAACTTTTTTGTAATATCTAACAGAAAACAACTACTTCCCCGGCAAAAGCCACGCTGGACATTGAACTACATCTGATAGATATTGTGAAAGACCCAAAGGTATAACTTGCATAAAATAAAAATAACATGCCATACCCATGACAAGTTTTATATGTCAGAAAAATATTTTCAAAGTGTCACCGCACAAGAAATTGTCCAACAATTCCATCATTATAGAGTGAAATTGCTTCTGAAGAGTATGTTTTCCAATTCTTCCGACCTCCCTGATGACCTTAGAAGAGTGAAATAGATTTATGTCGACCAAAATGTATTGGAGGCCTAGCGAAAGAGATGCAATTATTCACGCATCAATGGAACCCAGTCAACACAGAATGGTCTCAGAGATGGTAGTGGGATTCACATTCATGTTTCAGGTCACACCAGTGAATCGCAACGTGACTTCCATTATTATCGCATAAACGTCTATTCGGTGCCCCGTTGGTCATGTCGAGACATCAAAATGTGATGCAAAATGTGACTCGAAATTAACCCAATGTGATATTCCATTTATACTTCGGAATCGAATGCACATTGAGACCCTTTCGATGTAACAATGTGAAATTGAATGGTCTGGTACTTATTTAAAAATGCACTTCACTTTCTGATTCACCTGTATGTCAAGAATAAAACAATATAATATAATGAATTCTTACTAATGAATTACTGTTCATATGGATTGGAATGCTAGAAAACAAATGCGTGAGTTGATTCCGTAGTATATACTTTTCACAAACAAAAAAAATTATCAAACTATGTCTGAATCATGAAAAAAAAACATTTACAGAAATGTAAAAAAATCTATAATTCAACTCCAATCTTCTGTTTTTTCTCACCGTTCCGGTCCTTGAAGAGATACAGTTCAAGGTAGAAATAATAATTGGGCATTGTTAATAACCACATTTGATTCAACGATTCAACTATTGAAATGAGAAGAAGCAAACAGAACACTACACACTATCAGAAGTACCTATAGAATATTTAAAGAATGGCGTCAACCAAATACAAATTCTACTTGACTCTCGACTCGACAAACACCTCTGGCCGCTGGCCATTTTGTGCCGTGATGGTGATGTCAATCAATTTTGTTACCAACCTAATTCCTTTTATATCGACAAAATCGCAATTAAACCAAAATTCATGTTAATGTGCTTCGCAATTTTCTTCACATTTTATGCTCAAAGTGATACTAATGAGAAGAGAATTGTGAACAATTCATAACATTTGGCATCACTAAGTGGTAACAATGACGTCTAAATGCCACTCATTTTGTTACCATAATAATCAAGAAAGCAACATCTCCTAGATGTTTGTGTTAACTGAGAATGAGCGATTTTCTGTGAGTGATACTTCTGAATAACATTCTCCCTTATCTCATTTATAGATAGGAATTTTAGAAATAATCAACTATCTGAATGAAAATGCGAATTTTCACTTTCAGATTTTTCTTCAAGTTATATAGGGTATTTCACAATATCTATCAGATGTAGTTCGATGTCCAGCGTGGCTTTTGTCGGGAAAGTAGTTGTTTTCTGTTAGATATTACAAAAAAGTTACTTCAATTTATCGTAGATTTTTCCATTCCCAGGGGAGTCATGTATTCGTACAATTTTCAATTGAGAATGTTTCCCTTTACAACAGTCTATTGTATTTTTCTGTCATCAGTGGTTCCCAGTTAAATAGGCCTGTGTTTTTTACCAGGTTTTGTAGCCTTTTTACTAGGTTCTGTGGCGGCTGTTGAACAGCACGTCGCATTCGAAGATGATGTGAGAGGCTGTTTTCTCCTTGTCACCACAGAGTCTACACTCCACGGTTTTTTTATTTGTTCCCATGGTGTGTACGTATTTTCTAGATCTATTGAGGTTGAGGGTGTCAGCCATCAGTGTTTGACTCAGGTGCCTCACCATGGCTGTGCTGTGTCCATGCCCTTCGATTTGGTCCCAATACATTTGGTGCTTTGGTTTCTTCCAGTCATTGATTAGGTTTCCGCATCGAGTTTTGCTAATTTACTGATTCCAAACGATGGTTCTGGGTCTGTGAATGGTGATTCAGATGATTGTTCTGCAAGTTGGTCTGATTTTTCATTGACTTCAATTCCCCAAGTCCGGGCACCTACACGAGTGTAACCTTGTTGTATTTTGACAGTTCATTGAGGCTCTAAAGGCATTCCCAAACTTACCTTAGTGTCATTCATCTCTATTGATTTCAGAGATTTTATTGCGCTCTGGCTGTCAGATGGAATGTAGATGTGTTTTATACCCAATGTCACGTATGTGTCACAGATTGAAATACTGTGGTGTTGTTGCCGAGTGGGACTAATGCGTTCGTTTTTGTCCTCACCCCATATATTCCTGCTACTGTTCCTACATCTGTTTTTGAACCATCTGTTTACCAGATGATATTTCCAGATGATAGTGATTTTACTTCCGAGTCCCATTGATTCCATTTGAGCTGTGTTCTGAATGGTTTTTCTTATGAGTATTGGGGTCGATATTTATGAAACTTCCATTTCATTTTCATGCCAAGGTATTATAAGGAGCTGACTTCTGGGATAGATATCTTTTTATTCATGTTCAATGGCCCCATATTCGGAAAATTATTGTCGTAGGATCTAGAACTAGAAACCAGATTTTCCAAAAATTCAAAGAACGGGTTTTCAACTCAATCTATATTGTAGTCATTGTAGATTGTCTTAAAACTAAGAAACCATACCATGATTTTCGCACATTGTGGTAAAAATATGGATTAATATCTGGGTGCATCTGGGTTAGAAATATCAGGCCATCAAGATGACACATACTGGGAAGTTTAGGGATTTGCCTGGTGAATTGGTGATGTCTCATTGGTAGCACGACTAAATATCCCGTCCAAAAATATCCTGTCAAAAATATCCTGTCCAAAACCCCCCATCCAGTAACATCCTATAACATAAAATAATAACCTTCCAACTTGAGAGCTAGGTTAGTTCGTTCAGGTTAGATCAGACTAACAAAATACTACCCTCAAAATGAATTTTCCTTCAACATCCAAGCTCCCAACTTGCGAGCTAGGTAAGTTCGTTCAGGTTAGATCAGACTAATAATTGGACGAGATAATTTTGCAAAAGGTTATATATAAAATTGAATAAAAAGGTACAAAATATATAAAAATAGATGGTATGGAGCAGGTACTATAACGTTGTCACAATTATGAAAAATACATATTTACGAAAACAGAACATCAATAACAAAAGGGAACAAACATATATCAAAACAATTAAACAATAAATATAATATAATTTTCAAAGGATCAAATAATCAAATATAAGTCTTTACAAATATATACATATACAGTGTGTCCCACTTTGAGCAGCCACACCCTCATATTTCGTTGAGCATGAAATAATTCGAAATTTTCTTTGACTCAAGTTGTAGTACTCGGAAATACCTACCTTTATGTTTACGTAACCTTTGTATATCCATTTTCCACGGCTAACTACGACCAAATGAGAAGTGAAAAATTGGGAAAAACATACTAGGCATTTTTTTATCGCAAAAATAACACCAGATTCTGTTTCAGAACATCTTAAAACCCCCAAATCTCAATGCTTGAATCATTTGAATATACAGGGTATCATTCATTCTGATCAGAGTTAGCCTTGGAAAAGTGATATTTGGATATTTTTCAAAGTATTAATTAAATATTTTTGGGAATTCTGTGACAAGAGAAGACATTTTGGAAATTTTCCAAGCATTATTTATGGATTAGAGTTGATAATGCTACCAGCTACAGATGATACCCTGTATATTCAAATGATTCAAGCATTGAGATTTGGGGGTTTTAAGGTGTTCTGAAACAGAATCTGGTGTTATTTTTGAGATAAAAAATGCCTAGTATGTTTTTCCCAATTTTTCACTTTTCATTTGGTCGTAGTTAGCCGTGGAAAATGGATATGTATACAAAGGTTACGTAAACATAAAGGTAGGTATTTCCGAGTACTACAACTTGAGTCAAAGAAAATTTCGAATTATTTCATGCTCAACGAAATATGAGGGTGTGGCTGCTCAAAGTGGGACACACTGTATACATATTACTTATTCCAATCTTTCTCAAGAAACTCTTGGACACTATAAAACACCTCATCGACAAGTAATCTTTTGACAGATCTCCTAAAATGAGAAAGCGAAACGATGTCTTTGGAGGTAGGAGGGAGATGATTATATAATTTAATTGCACCATATAGATCAGGGAATTCTTCGTCATATTTGAAGACGGAATTGAAAGTCTCAAATTGTTATTTTGGCGAGTGATACCCACATTTGCATCATATGATCCTTTGTTTTTGTGTACTAGACAAACCGTTTCCAGAATTAATAATGACGGAAGGGTGAGGATTTTTATTTGACCGAATAGTGGTTTACAAGATTCTCTGGGTCCAACTTTGCAAAGGTAACAAACTGCACGTTTTTGTAGAACAAAATAATATACTATAGAAATTTTGTTGGCTGCAGATACCCCAAAATGGTTTTCTGTGGATGGGGGATTATTGGCAGTAAATTTTTGACAAGAAATATTTGGGCATGATATTTAGTCGTTGACCAGTCTCATTCAACTCATTTGATACTTACAATTTGACTTGCCCTGTATATACGCCCCTCAAATCATTTTGTTGGGACTGATTGTCGCTCTGCGGTAAGTAATTCGCAATTGGCCTTATTATCCAGATAATGCGACCATGTCGTGTTATTAAACATTTTTCGGCGACGCGACGCAAAAACGTCATGCGCGGTGTCGAGACCGGGAGTATTCAAAAGCCAGCGGATTCTCGTCGAATGTTCAATTCTGATTCACGGGTGTCGCATCACTGACATTGAGTGTGATTTGGTGTGCTCTTCGTTCGAAGTCTTTTCAACTTTTCAAAATGGTAAGTCTGTTTTTTAGAAAGTGACTGTGTATGATTTAAACGGAAAAAGAGTGTTTAATAATATTTCATAAAGAACAATTCCTATCAACATTTTTTTGTCCAGAACCCCTGAGGTTTTGAAATATAAGATGTTGGAAATTTGAGAGTGATTATTTTTATTTCAAATCTCTTAAAAACCACTACAAATGAAAAGTGTACAGTGAATCCAAGATAAGATTGTCCACCATATCTACAGGGTGTTTATTAAGTACTTGTTCAAATTTCAAATGGTAAATCTTTGATTGATTTCAAGATAAAATGTTCAAATGAAAATGTGTCAGCAAATGTTTCGTTTCTGAGATACCTACAGGGTACTGAAGTTGAAATTTTATTTTGAATAACTTTTGCAAAAAATTAACAAAATTTGGTGAACGGTGTTTTTTGAGGAGAAAAATCAAAATTTGGTATTAATTTTTATGTATCACTTAGAGGGCGCTGCGTACGCTATCATTTTTTATTTCAATTTGCCCTAACTTTTTTTACAGTAAGCTCTTGAGTTTTTTTTATTTAAATCTCATTCCTAGACCTTTTCTGATCAAAAAAGATATACTTGTTCAACAACACTAGGAACAAGCGTTTTTGAGAAATTTTCAAATTTCTTCATCGATGCAGGTTATGAAGTCACTTAAGCGCCAGATGAAGTTGCTCAGAACTTTACAAAAACTGAGTATCTGATAGATCTCGCCAAAATAAATAACTTATCTTAAAATTAGTCAAAGTTTTGCTCTTTGAAGTTTGAACAAGTACTTAATAAACACCCTGTATACGGAAGTACGGAAGTTCCAGGAATATTTTTTATTATTATAAATGTCTTATTATTTTCCAAACATGAATTACATATTTTAACTTGAATTTAAAACTTTATTCAACATATCGTCTGTGATGCTTTCGAAAGCTTGAAAAACTAGTCTTGTTAGTTCCTCTACCATTTCAAAAATATGCTGGTGAACGTTATTCTTGATGTACCCCCAGAAGAAGAAGTCTAGCGGGGTGATGTCCGGTGAACGGGGTGGCCAGGAAATTGCTAAATATGTACCTACCCTAGCCATTCGTCCGAAAATCTATTCAATAAGTATTCCATTACCATTTTTGCACCATCTTGTTGGAACCAACAGTTACTAATATTTGCTAGTGTCAAGTTATCTACGGCTTCTTCCAAATCGCGCCGAAGTAATGTGCGATAATGCTCCTTGGTAAGTGAGTTGGTGTCTATACCCATTCGGTGTACCCTGGGGTTCTTTCAAATAGTGAGTATTACTCTGGTTAAATACACCATTATTGGTTGTCATACTCTCGTCCGACCAAATAATTGTATGGGGACAGTTTTCATCACCTTGTCATTTTTGAAAATCATTCGCTGGATAATTTTTGTCTTCACAAAATACTAAAAATTTAAGGAATCTTCTCTAAACTGATTCGACATCTCAAGAATGACATTCGTAAATAGGGTTCCAAATCAAAGACCGTATTCTAATTTTGAGCGTACAAATGAAAAGAAGAGTATTAATGTTACAAGTGTTTTCGAAACCTTGAAAATTTCTGATAATAAAACCGAGAACTTTGAGGGCACTTGACACCGCTTGGTTGATATGTTGAGTAAATGAAAATTTCTGATATAAATCCCAGGTCTCTAATCTCGGTGCGTCGTTCCAATAGTTCCAATACGTTTTGATCGATAGAATAACTGAAAGTTACTGGGTGTTTGCATCTTGAACATGCCATTACAAAGCATTTAATAATATCAAGGCTCAATTTGTTTTCACCACACGATGAGACGATTTTATCCAACCCACATTGCAACACGAGGCAGTCATGAGGGGAAGTTATTACCGAGTATATTTTTAGGTCATCTGCAAAAAAGCTTTTGACAAGCAAATGTGGTAATGAGATAATAAAGGAACAGAAGTGGTCCTAGATTGGATCCTTGTGGTTTTGTCAATTCATTGAATATTGAATTATTATATTCAATACAGAGGATTTGAAGAAAAAATTTTTATTTCATTAAAACATTTTTCAATCTTCCAAGCTTATTGAGAACTACGTAACTTCACGAATCAATCCATTAAAAGAGAAAAAAGATCACACATTTTATCCACCAATTTGATAATAATACTCCTAAAAAACGTAGTGTAAATAACTACGTTTTTTAAAAGGTACTCAAGAGAGTAAAATCATTTATCCTCTCCCCATTCAGATTTATAACCCCTTACAGGTTCCTAAACCCATACAGATTGTTCTGAAAAATTGTTATTATGAATTTTTAATAGCTATGAAAATACTTTTCTCCACGATCATCACAGAATTTGCCAATTCTTAAATCAAATTTGATTACAGAATGCTGGAATTCTCTCTCTTGAGATTCTGAAACACCTCTGCCCCCATGCAATTTAAATGTATTTACATTCTCTCTCTTGTGATAGAATAATATTCTCACAGTGGTTAGCAATAATAACAGCCTTGACGCAGTTGATTGTCATCGTAGTGGCAAAATTTGAGTAAGTGTCAAAATTATTGCTGTCACGTTTCCTATCTTTGATCGTGGATAAAGTATAGTCTGCTTCTCGGTTAGAATGAAAATTCGTGATGCTCGTGGTTCCTCACGCTCGCCTTCGGCTCGCGCTCGGAACTTTCCACTCGCATCGAATTTTTATTCTAACCTTGTTACAGAATATACTATTATGAGATTCAACTAGGGGAACTATTTTTGTAACAACTTTGATACCAACAATTTAAATTATTTACAAATAAATAATAATAGTAATAATTAACGACTTTATTACTCACAAAATAATACATCTTACATCAGTTTGAAAATACAATTGAAATGGTAAAAGGCGAAGTTCAATTTATATAGATATGGGGGTTGTGGGATCAAATCTTCCCAGCGCTCAATTATTGTTAAAACTGAACATTATAAGTTTCTATTGTTTTTTATAACTATATTCGTGAAAATCAACACACCAACTCAGGAGTACTATTTTTGTAACAACAAATAACACTATATCAACAACATCATTAGACGAAAAATGAAAGGTTTTTTGACGCTGTTTCATGGTATAATGAGGTTCAAAAACCACATAGATCAAGATACTAATATTTAGAAATGGATAACAGATCGAGTTGAAAATTTGCAAATGATGTATTGATGAATCCAACTGTCCAAACAAAAATGCATCATACTGCATGTTATGCCAAAATAGGCGAAGTTCAGTTTATATAGATATGGAGGTTGTAGGATCAAATCTTTCCAGCGCTCACTTTTTGTTGAAACAGAAAAAAAATAACTTTCCATTGTTTTTTATAACTATATTCGTGAAATTCAACACACCAACTTAGGAGTACTATTTTTGTAACAACAAATAACACTATATGAAAAACACCATTAGACGAAAAATTAAAGGTTTTTCGATGCTGTTTCATGGTATAATGAGGTTCAAAAACCACGTAGATCAAGACACTAATATTTAAAATGGATAACAGATCGAGTTGAAAATTTGCAAATGATGTAATGATGAATCCAACTGTCCAAAAATGCATCATACTGCATGTGATGCCAAAAAAGGCGAAGTTCAGTTCATATAGATATGGGGGTTGTGGGATCAAATCTTCCCAGCGCTCACTTATTGTTGAAACAGAACAAAATAAGTTTCCATTGTTTTTTATTACTATATTCGTGAAAATCAACACACCAACTTAGGACTACTATTTTTGTAACAACAAATAACACTATATGAAAAACATCATTAGACGAAAAATTAAAGGTTTTTGGACGCTGTTTCATGGTATGATGAGGTTCTAAAACCACAAAGATCAATATACTAATATTTAGAAATGGATAACAGATCGAGTTGAAAATTTGCAAATGATGTAATGATGAATCCAACTGTCCAAAAATGCATCATACTGCATGTTATGCCAAAAAAGGCGAAGTTCAGTTTATACAGATATGTGGGTTGTGGGATCAAATCTTCCCAGCGCTCACTTATTGTTAAAACAGAACAAAATAAGTTTCCATTGTTTGTTATAACTATATTCGTGAAAATCAACACACCAACTTAGGTGTACTATTTTTGTAACAACAAATAACACTATATGAAAAACATCATTAGACGAAAAATTAAAGGTTTTTCGACGCTGTTTCATGGTATGATGAGGTTCAAAAACCACATAGATCAATATACTAATATTTAGAAATGGATAACAGATCGAGTTGAAAATTTGCAAATGATGTAATGATGAATCCAACTGTCCAAAAATGCATCATACTGCATGTTATGCCAAAAAAGGCGAAGTTCAGTTTATATAGATATGGGGGTTGTGGGATCAAATCTTTCCAGCGCTCACTTTTTGTTGAAACAGAACAAAATAACTTTCCATTGTCTTTTATAACTATATTCGTGAAAATCAACAAACCAACTTAGGAGTACTATTTTTGTAACAACAAATAACACTATATGAAAAACATCATTAGACGAAAAATTAAAGGTTTTTGGACGCTGTTTCATGGTATGATGAGGTTCTAAAACCACAAAGATCAATATACTAATATTTAGAAATGGATAACAGATCGAGTTGAAAATTTGCAAATGATGTAATGATGAATCCAACTGTCCAAAAATGCATCATACTGCATGTTATGCCAAAAAAGGCGAAGTTCAGTTTATACAGATATGTGGGTTGTGGGATCAAATCTTCCCAGCGCTCACTTATTGTTAAAACAGAACAAAATAAGTTTCCATTGTTTGTTATAACTATATTCGTGAAAATCAACACACCAACTTAGGTGTACTATTTTTGTAACAACAAATAACACTATATGAGAAACATCATTAGACGAAAAATGAAAGGTTTTTCGACGCTGTTTCATGGTATAATGAGGTTAAAAAATCACATACCTAGATCAAGATACTAATATTTAGAAATGGATAACAGATCGAGTTGAAAATTTGCAAATGATGTAATGATGAATCCAACTGTCCAAAATTGCATCATACTGCATGTTATGCCAAAAAAGGCGAAGTTCAGTTTATATAGATATGGGGGTTGTGGGATCAAATCTTTCCAGCGCTCACTTTTTGTTGAAACAGAAAAAAATAACTTTCTATTGTTTTTTATAACTATATTCGTGAAATTCAACACACCAACTTAGGAGTACTATTTTTGTAACAACAAATAACACTATATGAAAAACATCATTAGACGAAAAATGAAATGTTTTTCGACGCTGTTTCATGGTATAATGAGGTTCAATAACCACGTAGATCAAGATTCTAATATTTAGAAATGGATTACAGATCGAGTTGAAAATTTGCAGATGATGTATTGATGAATCTCATCGTCCAAAAATGCATCATACTGCATGTTATGCAGAAAAAGGCGAAGTTCAATTTATATAGATATGGGGGTTGTGGGATCAAATCTTCCCAGCGCTCACTTATTGTTGAAACAGAACAAAATAAGTTTCCATTGTTTTTTATAACTATATTCGTGAAAATCAACACACCAACTTAGGAGTTCTATTTATGTAACAAGAAATAACACTATATGAAAAACATCATAGGACGAAAAATTTAAGGTTTTTCGACGCTGTTTCATGGTATAATGAGGTTCTAAAACCACGTAGATCAAGACACTAATATTTAGAAATGGATATCAGATCGAGTTGAAAATTTGCAAATGATGTAATGATGAATCCAACTGTCCAAAAATGCATCATATTGCATGTAATGCCAAAAAAGGCGAAGTTCAGTTTATATACATATGGGAGTTGTGGGATCAAATCTTCCCAGCGCTCACTTATTGTTGAAACAGAACAAAATAAATTACCATTGTTTTTTATAACTATATTCGTGAAAATCAACACACCAACTTAGGAGTACTATTTTTGTAACAACAAATAACACTATATGAAAAACATTAGACGAAAAATGAAAGGTTTTTCGACGCTGTTTCATGGTATAATGAGGTTCAAAAACCACATAGATCAAGATACTAATATTTAAAATGGATAACAGATCGAGTTGAAAATTTGCAAATGATGTAATGATGAATCCAACTGTCCAAAAATGCATCATACTGCATGTTATGCCAAAAAAGGCGAAGTTCAGTTTATATAGATATGGGGGTTGTGGGATCAAATCTTCCCAGCGCTCACTTATTGTTGAAACAGAACAAAATAAGTTTCCATTGTTTTTTATAACTATATTCGTGAAAATCAACACACCAACTTAGGAGTTCTATTTATGTAACAAGAAATAACACTACATGAAAAACATCATTGGACGAAAAATTTAAGGTTTTTCGACGCTGTTTCATGGTATAATGAGGTTCTAAAACCACGTAGATCAAGACACTAATATTTAGAAATGGATAACAGATCGAGTTGAAAATTTGCAAATGATGTATTGATGAATCCAACTGTCCAACAGTGCATCATACTGCATGTTATGCAGAAAAGCCGTAATACATTTCTGAATTTCTATTCCAACTCACAGGGTGATAAATGATGTAAATACTCAAGACGCTTCTGAAAATAGTTCTTCTTCGTTCTTTGTTCCACATTTAGATCACGTAATTCAAGCAGGAGGGAGCCATTCAGGAATATATTTGCTCCATTTGCTTTTAAATTTGGCATTCGCAAACATTAGACAAATTCTTGAATGTAAAGACTTTATTTCCAGCCTTTAATAAAATGGCAATCACAATAGCATCTAGTTTATTACTAGATACTACAAGATTCAAAAACTGTTTCTATAGGTTTATGCAAAAGTGCGAAGTGTTTTTGCATGTTGTCTGAATATAACATGATTTTCTATTTTACACGAAATTGACAAAAAAATCAGCATACACAATTGTTGAATCAGATTCATCGCAGAATTCTTTCATGGCATTCTTGATTTCTCGGATAAAATATTTTCCTTACTTCAGCTTTACTGGTATTTACGTTTTAATATCATGAATTTGGGGACATTTTTAGTAACACGATAGAAAGATAGATGTGAACATTTCAGTTTTTAAATTCTGGATGGCCTGGTAAGCAATTAGCCTGATCCGATATTGAGCTACCGTTAAATCCATTACAGAGCTATTCCACGAACTTTTATTTCTGCGAAGTGATGTTCCGTTCATATAATGCATCGTTGCATTGGAATAAAAACACTCTTCTATGGTCCGTAAGTGATTTTTTTTGGATATCTATCTATATGCCATAAACGCAGATTGCTATCTGCAGTTAAACAAATTGGCTTTCTTGAGAAGGCTCACTGAAACAACAGTTGAAGACGTTTTACTACTGCTACAAAAAGGGTCGTTTCCAACCGCTTTAAAAAAATCGATTGTTAAAACGACTCATAAAAGAGGTGATGAACACATGATGTCTAATCACCGCGGAATATCTCTTTCATCAATATTTTCGAAAATATTTGGAAAATACTTCTATATACGACTTGAACGTTCTTAAATAGAGAATTTTTTTATCTGTTACCAATTTTGTTTTCGAAAGCGTCGCCCCACCCAAGATGCTCTAATATCTTTATATACTCACCTTATCTCGAATTTTGAACTGAATAATAAGTCTTTATCGCTCTTTTTTATTTGAAAAGAGCGTTCGATGTGATGAACGTAGACAACTTTCAGAGATGCGGCATGCGTGGTTTGGATTTCGCGTGGATTAAATCTTACCTTTCCAACAGAGAACAAAAAAACAACTTAAAAACTAATTACTTTTCGGTTCGATCGAGTTTCATTTCAACTACTAGTGGCGTCCCTCAGGGAAGCATACTAGTACCCCTCTTATTCATAATACAGGGTGTAACTAAATAAGTGTAAAACATTTAAGGGGGTGATTCCTTATCGAAAAAAAGATGGGATCTTTCATGTAAAGAAACTTCATTGGAGCATCCCATGTTAAGGTACATCCCCTTGAAGGGGTACATATAACATTTGTTTAACAATTTTTTCCACAAGCACTAAAAAAGTTACAGTATTGAAATTAACCTGAGATTTTCTACTACCAAAAACACACTTAGCCAGTAATTTATTTGGTTTACCCCATGGTTGTAAGGGGTGGAAAACGCAACCCCTAAAATTTATTTCTAATTTAACTTTTTGTCTTATTATTTGTTTACCATTTAAAAATTTATTTCCGATAGCCTGTTTCATTCAAAAAATGTTCTTTAAATTTTTTGCCCAAAGTAAACCAGTTCGCAGCAAAACATTATTTTACGAACAACTACAGAGATACCTACATCGTCATAAATGCAAACTGGATTTATTGTTATTTTGTAGTTACTACCTGCATTAAATGATTCAAGGGGGATAAACAAAACTAATTTATTAATAACAAAACATACAACATGTAGAAATCATAGTAAATGTTCAATATGTCTACCTTCAGACATTACGCATGCGTCTAGACGTCTTCGTATTTAGCCACGTATTTGCTCAAATATTCCGGGAGTCTCTCTTACTACCCTGCACGCGTCGATGATGCGGTTTCTTAAGTCCTCTACATCGCGAACAGGAGTACGATAAACCAAATGCTGTAAATGGCTCCAAGTAGAGTAATCGAGAGGATTGAGATCCGGGGATCGAGCGGGCCAATTCTGTGGTCCTCCTCGACCTATCCACCGATTTGCATATCTTTCAGTTAAATGCTGACGTGATACTTGACTATAATGGGCGGGAGCCCCATCATGCATAAAAAATATATCCCTTCTGACGCCCAAAGGAAATTCCTCCAGCAGTACAGAATGCACTCTTAAAAATTGAACGTGTGCCTCACCATTTAATCGAGGAGGTATAATTAAATAAGCCCAATTAAATAATCCCCAATAACTCCGACCCACACGTTTAGAGAAAACTGTTCTTGATGGTTGGTTTCGACAATAGCGTGAGGGTTTTCATCAGCCCATTGTGGTAATTATGAAAATTAATAATCTTGTCCCGAGAAAAACTACATTCGTCTGTGAATTCGATCGTCTTTAGAAAGTCACGATTTCTTCTAATCATTTCCAGCATCCAATTGCAAAATTCAAGACGGTTCGGAAAGTCTCGCGGTAACAGTGCCTGTACTCGTTGCAGATGGTAAGGGTATAAGAGTTGTTCCTTTAAAATTCAAAATACCGTCATATATAACATTTAGCTGGAAAGCAATCTTTCTAGTACTGGTAGTAGGTTGTTCTTCAATCAAATTAAGTACTGCTTCCTCAAGCTGTGGTTTACTTACTTCTCGATGGCGACCACAATCCTGCGTTCTTTTGTCGAATGAACCATATTCTCGTAATCGTTGATGAAGTCGGAAAAATATTCTATGTGAAGGATGCTGCCGTTGAGGATACATTTCAGAATATATTCTAGAAGCTTCTAACCCATTCCCCTGCGGCAGACCGTAAACGTAATGCATATCAGCCATTTGCTCATTTGTGTATGCCATTTTAATAACAAGTGAATTATTAAAGTAACAAATTAAGAACAGAACAACAATACACAATTAGTATTACTTCAAGTTTACAAGTTTACAAACTGACAGCTTGATACTAATTTAATTGTCACTATCGCTAATAGCTGCCTACTAGATAAATTAGTTTCGTATTTTCGTTTTATGGCGATATGTATCTTGTTCGTAAAATAATTTTTTGCTGCGAACTGGTTTCTTTTGGGCAAAAAATTCAAAGGAACATTTTTTGTTTAGAATGAAACAGGCTATCGGAAATAAATTTTTTAATGGTAAACAAATAATAAGACAAAAAGTTACATTGGAAATAAATTTTAGGGGTTGCGTTTTCCACCCCTTACAACCATGGAGTAAACCAAATAAATTACTGGCTAAGTGTCTTTGTGGTAGTAGAAAATGTCAGGTTAATTTCAATACTGTAACTTTTTTAGTGCTTGTGAAAAAAAATGTTAAACAAATTTTATGTACCCCCTTCAAGGGGCTGTATCTTAATATGGGTCCAATGAAGTTCCTTTATATGAAAGATACTATATTTTTTTCGATGAGGAATCACCCCCTCAAATGTTTTACACTTATTTAGTTACACCCTGTATAATGAATTAAATGAAGTTTAAACCGAAATGATACTTTTTGGCTTCATAGATCTGAATCAAACTTTGTTTGTTAAACAACAGAACTATTGAACAAATAAGGGTCACTAAATATCTTGGTATTTTCATATATCAGCATCTAACCTGGTCGTGTCAACTTGATCTACACTTACGTTCTTTGGCAACTTAGAGATGAATTGGACGCTAATCTCTTACTACTTTACTATTATCGATATGTTCAATCTTGCCTTTCTTATGCCATCATGTACTGGAGCAACTGTGCTAGGGCTGTTGAGGTCTTCAGAGCTCAAAAGAGAATAAACCGTAAACCTTTTCGTGTAAAAAAATATTTCCCGAATTGAACCTACAAACATTTCCCTCCCTGTTCATTCTTCCGTCAATAATGAAGGTCAAAAATACCCATCTGATTATGCTGTTTCTAGAAACAATCAATATTGAGTAAGCATGGATTTAGCCTTACCCAAGCACAGACCAATGACATATTACGGTTAAACTCAGTTATTTACATTTCTAGCTGCGGTCAACACAGAGTAACATTCTAAGCACAATGTTCACTGCCGCTTGTTTCGCGGCAATTATCTGCGTATGTACATTGTATATAAGCAGATATTTTAGCAGAAACTCAGGTTTGCCGACTTTTGAACTGACTAGCAACTATTTTCCGCGAAACAAGCGGCAATAAAAATTGTGCTTAGAATGGGACCGCAGATCGGAATGTAAATAACGGAGCCTAGCCGTAATGTGTCATTGGCACAGACTGACCAAGCTAGCTAACAGTCCTATTGTGCTACCTATTAAATCATATAATGAACAGCAAATTGCCTTGAAAAATCAAATAATTCCAAATTTAAAAATACTCTCAAAGTTATTTTAATTAAAAATGCATTTTATTCAATTAAGGATTTTTTTAAATCGCAACGTCTCTGACCTCGCATCTAATACTTTGTTATGATGTCCTTACCACTTTTTGTTTGTTTGTAGAATTTGTTCGTAATTTGTCTTCTACCAATTATGTACGTTTAACTGTACATAATTTTTTTTGTAGTTCTTCAATGTTACTCTACTGTTTAATTAGGGTACTTAGTTTGACATTATCCAATATTGTAAAGTCTACGGAAATAAATGTTTGTATTGTATTACTGATATGAATATGGTTGTTTGAAAGTGACGCTTATAGCTGAATATCTAAATGATATTTTCTCCTTATTCCTATTTATACCTTCCCGCCTAATTCCAACGTCAATCAATCAATCAATACCACTCCACTTTGAGATACAATGGACTTCTACCATAGGTTAATTCCAACGTATTAGTCAGAGCTGATCATTAAATATTTTTATAATCTACGTTCCTGTATATTTTCTGGGATACGACAGTTGTAAAAAGCCATGCTAAAGGTATGAATTATTGTTGTCAGATTTTACTGTCAGTGATCTGAATGAATTTGATGATCGTTTATCGATTTAATTATTTCGAGATAACTATAACCCCAGATTATATATTTCATATTTTTTCTTTGTGATCTGGCACCCTCAATAGCTTTAATGTATTTTATAGTATATTTGAATCGAAATCATCCCGGTTTTCTCACAAGAGCCTAAACGACACTCATGTATACATCAAATATCCTGAGCTCTCCTATTTTGTCAGTTCTCCATCTTGGAGTTTGAGAGGAGCTAGTTCCTCTGTATTTTCTGAAAGCTTGTTTTGAGTCCTTCCTCTTGTACCCCGCTCGAAACATTTTTGAAGACGGCGATTTCATTTATATTGGGTCTTCTTTTCCATAACACCATAAGACCCTCGTGGTAATCCTTGAAAAACTTGGGCTTCCAAGTTTTTTCCTAGCATCAAATCCCTCGATCCCCTACATTGATATGAAGACCAGCCTGCCTCAAGCATTTTCTGCAGTAGGTCGAATCAATTCGCAACTCTCTACTTTGATCTATATCAAAGGTGCCCTTGATGTCGATAGACCATCCCAAAGCTACCCCTTGTCTTACAGAGTTTTTCCAAATATCTTGCTTGTTAATGCATCTACTATTGAGATACTTACTCTATAAGCATACTGGTAAGGATTTTACTGGTTCAAAGCTTGTCTGTCTCTGTTTTTATTGAAAATCAAATCAGGCTAATTGGCCTTTGGTGAAAACCCCTTTCCGAGTGACTTTCCGATAATTGGTTCTCAGACCACTAACAGAATAAAGATGTTTTTTTGCAAGTTGGTCAGCTTTTTTATTGCCTTCTATTTCTCCAAATCCAGCAACCCACACAACAGTAACCTTAATATGTTTTGACAGTTCATTGAGGCTCTGATGGCATTCCTAAAACTTGCTCTGACTTTATCTGTATTGAATGCAGAGCTTTTACTGCGCTCTGGCAGTCAGATACAATGTAGATGTGCTTTCTTCCATACCCACTATCTAGATTCATTTGTATGTATGCCCTAATGCTATGTCTCTCAGTTTAGAACAGTGCGGTATTGTTACCGAGGGGAACGATTATGTTCCATTTTTGGCCTTACTCCATATATATCTGCTCCTGTTCATACATCCGTTTTTGAATCATCTGTATACAAGATTATGTTTCCTGGTGGTAGTGATTCTACTCCCAAGTCCCATTCATTCCATTTGAGCTGTATTGGGCTTGAGTATTGGGGTAGCATGCATAGTCTGACATCATTTCCAGTTCGGTACTGTTGACTTCATGGATGATTATGTGCCCAGTATGTGGTTGGGTTCTCCAATTACCTGTATAAGTCTGTATGCATCAATCCTTGCCTTCCCCATGATTCTGATAGCAGCGATTGAGGTGCTATTCATAGCACTTGTGATACATAGACAGGCAAGCCTCTGTATTTTACCAAGGTTGGTTTTCGACCGTATCTGCTTCATTTTGGTGTACCACAAAACTGAGCCATGTGATTCTGGGTCTCATGATCTTTTCTCATGATGTTGGATGCTTTGATAGTTCCCTGGTTCTTGATTTTGAATGAGGCCACGTCATAATTTACCATCACCTCTCGCAGAACTGCCGTAGCAGTTCTGTTATATTGGAGGATTACCTGGAACCACAACTCCTGAGGTTGTGGCGAGAATATTTGCCTAGGGAACCAACATCAAATTTAATGCAGTTGGGATAGAAGAGAAATCGTACTTCCTCAAGGACTTATCTTTTGCGGACCTTCCGACAGATAAGTTGTCAAAAAAATCAGTTTTCAGGAAAACTTTCATACAGAACCGAGTTTCAAGAAAAAATATGGAGTGCAGAAACCATCCACGTGCTTTAAAGGAATATCATTACATGGGACACAGGTGGGTCTAAGACTCCAGAGGAAACAAGCATGAGTCCTTTGGCCTCGTATAAAATACTACGAGTCCAGGGGCAAATTATTTTCACCGAGATACACGCCATCAAAATATGTACTCACTTCATCCTTGACAGGAGATACAGAAAGAAAGAAATAGCAATCATGTCTGATACTAGAGCACCAGGGCATGCCGGAGTAAACGAACAAGCAGATATACTGGCACGAAAAGGAGTTTCTACACTCCTAATTGGATCAGAACCATTCTGAGGAATTAGAAGCTCCTACTATCAGAAGAAACTCGATAAAGAGAAAGAAGCACTAAGAAGAATGCTTTGACATATACTTCGGGCTCTAAGGCAAACCAAATTCCTCCTCGGCAACTTAAACCGATAGGAAAGGTCTAACCTTAGCCTTAGCAGGTCTCAAAACCTCAACAGGATTTCTCACCGGGCATTGTAGACATGGAAAACATCTCAAAAGGAGAACAGCACCTGTATGTTCTATACGAAAAACCCAGAGAACAGCACCATATCCTAATGGAATGTGATGCTGTACATGACAAATGATTGAAAAACCTGGGATCATACCAGCTGACAGTGGAGAAAATTACACTTATTGAGCCGCGCTCAGGCTCAAATTCCTCCGGGCATTGGGGTTTGGGGGCTGCTTTGAGGAAGCAGAGAAGGTGGGGCACAATAAACCTAGTTTGGTATCAGTCACCACATACCACCACCAATACCAATATCAAGGCAGTACAAGTATGACATAAAATGCACCCAGTTCAAGTACCTCATACGATTTCCGGTCGATGAAGTAAACCAGCGTTTAGTTCAACTTTCCTTAGCAACATCTCGATCAAAGTGACCCAACTACTTCCATCCATCAATTAGTTTGGGAATAAAGTTATGAATTTTGGCCTCTGTAAGCTATTGCTACTTTCATAGTCACGTTTTCTTAAAGTTCCTGGAGGTTCCGGCGCAATTTCAGTATCTATTTTTTTTATTCTGGAGATTGCAAGCGACAGCTTCGAGATGTCTCTTTCGAAAAATCGATAGCGAAGGTGTCGATGGCAGCTGGCAATTTCCTAAATAGCAGGTCTGCCTGTCCCAGATCATAGTATAAAGATTATCCTTATACAATGCCCAGATTCCTATCATTGTCTTCTTGGCATACCCAGTTGATTTTCTGCTACTGTGTCTTTGGCACCTGATTTATTATTGGGTAGAGTACTAGAATAATTTTTTATCTGAGACTCTGCTGGTTGAAGTAGAAGCCTGCTAACAAGTGAAAAATATAGAATTTGTAGTGTTATCATGCTCAGAGTCTCTCTCATGAGTATGGAAAGTTTCTCAATTGACCGTACAGACAAGGCTTCATGTATACCAACTCTAACCTCAAGTATAGAACGAGGTTGATGTGTGATACTCTTCTTGATCGTGAAAATGTTGATCGTGATATGGGCCATTGTGGTCGTGACGGTAGAGCGTTTACTTCTCAAGCAGTTGGTCGTGGGTTCAATTCCCAGCATGATCACAGGTCTCGTGCATGGCATCACACGATGAAACGTATGGGCTACATCTAGCCTAGTTTACGTCTAGCACAAATCTCTCGAAGACTTCTGAGGGTTGCCACAAGGGTGCAGCCGGTATAGGGAATGAACAAGCAAACAAATACCTACAGTATGAAGTATATTTTTAGGCGATTTCCGAACATGGTCATAGAAAATAGTATGATGAGCAATGTGTTAGTAAAAACGGTATTTTTGCATAGAGAGAAAAACCCTTACTGAATTCCTAATACATTTATTTCATTAAGTTGAACTCAAGTTTGGAACAACAAGATTACCTACTCTTTTTTGCCGAACCGCTTATGAAAGATCGCTGAATAGTTTAGAAAAATATTTTGTCTACTGTATTCGAATGGATTTGATTTGATTTGCTACTGACAATCTACTATCTCATTCAATACCTAAAAGTAGAACAAACCATTTTTATGATAATCATTTGTTGACCATGCAACATTACACCGAGATCATTTGTATGATGACTCATCTGTTTTAATAATCTTTGAACCGTAGACCGTGATCTAGAGAATAATCAAGAATCTGATTAATTTCTAATGAAGCGTGACAAAATGATTACAACTTCCATCAATGCAAAGTCAGGGTCCATTGGCTGTAACGACAATACGGTTAACTGTTATGATACAGATGCAGAAATCTTGGAACTCACATATTAGCTTAGGAATAATTAAGCATACGAGCAGGTGTATACTTGTTTAGCAAAGTTGAAAGATTGAAAATTATTTTGAAGAATATAAAAATGTAGGAACGGAAAGCTATTAATATTAGACCTCTGTATATGCAGAGATGGTTTACAACATTTATATGAGTATTGGCTTTAAGATGAATATCAATTCGAAAATAATGCAGTGCAAGCAAAAATATTTGTCAGAAACTTAGTTTTTAAATTTTGTTACGATGGGAGACATTTAAACGTGAAGAATAACGGGCCATAAATAAACCAATTGAGAATGGTGTACCCAAAAAGTCCTAATTTGATGAAGCAGTGTTATACCGTCACAGATAATTTTAACCATCCATTGAGACTGATGACCTGAGAAGCCTCACGTCAGAGAATAATTTCCCCATGGCGGGTAAATTATTCGCATGCTAATGACACATATTGGTATATAAGAATTATCCTAGATACTTTGTCGCATTTACACACTTGATAACGGCGATAGATGTTTACTGCTGAAACGTCGTGTCTCAAGCAAATGTAGAGAATTAATTTTCTTTGTTTTTCAGACAATGGAAGTCCAGAAAAATTCTACTCAAACTGATACATTGTCAAACAATTTACAACAGAACGCAATCAGTTTGAACTTGAATTCTATTCAACAGTTTTTGTCATAATATTGTCAATCTTTGTTTCCCCTAAATACAGATCTACATTGAAAAAAAAACAAACTTGATAGCAGATGATAAGTAAGCAAAACAAAAAACGAACATTTATTCGGGTAGATAGAAGTAGGATATGGCTTATAATAACACAATTTTTTCATGTAATTTATGTTACTAATTCCTATTTCAAAGTATCACCAATCTAGTTGCGCGACCAAATTTTATTTTAAAAATTTGCTAAGATGTTTTTGAATTTTTGGCTGAAAATAAACTGCAATTTTGAATTTTATTTCAAGGTTATGGCGGTATAATAGAACTGTTGAATATCTTACAGATAAAAAGTGACAGTGGTGCCCCGCTTTTAAATGGGCAACTCCGTTTATTGTTAGTGGCACTTTTGACAACCTCTGTAGAATTAATACTCCCTCTGATTATTTCGAAAAGAGGCCAAACGTATTACTTACTCTCCGGATAATTATAGGGTTCACTTGTTAACTTTTGAGTCAAATTGAATTAAGGAACAATTTACCTTGTTAACGTATATTGGTTAATTTTGGACAATATTGAGCAAATTTTAAAACACTGCTAGAATTCCGTCAATACATTCAGTGTTCCAATTGAATAACCCAATTACATGAATTGATTGAGTCATTTTAAATCAGAACAAAAATACTTATATGAAAAGTTAACTGTACAATTTGAAAGAGACATTAATAAATTATTTAAATTTCATTATGAGAGAGCCTGGTAAAATCTATTTATATTATAAAAACATGTTGAAGAAGAGATTTCAATTCTTGCTTAAATATTTTAATATTATCTGAATTTGTGATTGTGGACGTCTGTAGATTTTAGTACTTGTAAAAAAATACTATTCAGATTTATATTCATTTTGAACTTTGGTTAAATGTATGATGAATCCTTTTTTCTGGAGGACGTAGATCTCAGAATGACTTACTAAAGTTTTTTTGCCGAAATAAATGCCTTTTGCCGATAAAAACCCGATGTTTCATCTAATCCCTAAAATTTCCAAAATTGCCTTAAAGTGTCTTCCATTGAGTTTAGATATGTGGCAATTCCACTTCAAATTGCATACTATATTTATTCCAAAAAATTTAATATGGTTTACAGTTACAATTTCTGTCTCAATATTGAATTCTATTGTAGATTGAGATGAATAGATTAGTTTACTTGTAATATGCGTTTTATTTTGAATTATTATATTTTGTTTTGGTTCCCACGAAATGGAAAATCCTCTAATGTTGAAAAAACATCGTGAAGCTGTATGCCTCAGGGAACACCTTCCGAGGTAGTGAGTGAGGCTACAACAAATTTTCTCTTTCGGATTTATTCTTCCAAGTTAAGGTCTTTTCACATTACATGTCAGATGTAGTTCAATGTCCAGCGTGGCCTTAGCCTAGAAAGTAGTTGTTTAATGTTGGATAATACAAAAATACCTTCATTTTTATCGAAGAGTTTTTCCACTTCCAGGGAATCATGTTTTTTCAATTTTCAATTGAGAATGTTTACCTATTCAACATGAATATCTTCTTAGAGGTTATCTTGAACTATGGAAAATAGCGACTAGAGAAGTTTGTCTTTCAGTCGCAGTTGATTTCCACATCTGATTTTATGAACATCGTGTCTATATTTTCAAAAAAATCAACATGGAGTAATCCATTTCACAGCACAAATAATAGTCGAAATGGTATGGTATTAAACCGGGCGATTGTGGAGACCATCTACACCTATGGTTATACATTGGCCTGTATGAATAAAAGTGAAGTACATGCTAATGCTAGAAGTATTAGCATTTTCTACGTAGTAGATGCGTCAAAACTAAGAAGGGACTAAATTTCAAAGTAGATACTTGTAATTTTTCCGGAAGCTACTACACCAAGTAGAACTCTCGTGGAAATGACTAAAGTATTTACTACACTTTGAAATTCTGACTTCATACAGCAGATACTTCGATTCAAAAAGAAATTATAGCATTTCTGTGATGTTAGCAAAGTTGATCTAATAGCAGCTCCACTGGGCATTCTATGATTAGTTTTGTAACAATTTAACTGCTAGGCAAGAAAAATATGAAATGATGCTGTCTTGACAATTTTGTGTAAAAACATAGATGGAACAGAAAATCTAATAAACTTGACATAACCTGCTCCCAAGCAGACGGAGTGGGATAGATGCTACACATGTTGAAGCATATACTACGGACTAAAAGTCAATACTTTGAGGTTAACCAAATACTACCGGAACCGACTAGATGATTCGCGATAGAGTAAATAATGGGAAGTAGATCCGTGAATTTATTGCATTAGCATTTACTTTGTTTTTATTGATACCACTCATTAAGTCACCTCTTGGGATAGAAAGGATTCACCCTTTATGTCAAACATTACCAAAGTTACGGGGGTGTTGTCATGAACAGTGTGAATAGTGTGGTATAGTAAAACATAAGGAAAAGAAACATTAAGCTCAAAGCCATCGCACCAAATGGAAAAGTTATTGAATGGAAACCATAGGTCAAATATCTGGGACTAATACTAGATAATAAATAAGCGCGACAAGGGAGTAACCAACAAATCCACGAAAGCCTTAATGGGGTACAGAAACTTTGACTAAAAAACTGGAGATGTAACCCAAAGACCCTGCAGTGGATGTACACGTCCATAGTGAGACCGATCATCACATACGAGGCAGTGGTCTGGGCAGGAGAACTAAAGCTAGCTAGTACAAGGGCAAACCTATCGAAAATTCAAAGACTTGCCTGTGTATGCATAACAGGTACAATGAGAACGTGCCAAACATCTGCTATGGAAGTAATCTAAGCCTTACTCTCCTCCATATAGTAATGGAAAGTATAGCGATAAGGACAACATACAGAATGACCAGAAAGGGAAAGTTTCGACTCCTCCCTGAAAACCGTCAAACCTGGGATATGCCCCAAGATGAGATGACGAGGAAGATTAGCTTTGTAAAAAAATTCAACACAAAACTAAGTAGCAGAAGTGAATGGAACAAGACGCCATCCCTAGACTCAGAAGAAGTGCTATTAAATGGTACACAAATGGATCCAGAGGCGCTTTCCGGCAATGTAAATGGGTAGCTCGGTACACCCTAGGTACTGCTCCTGTACAGTCCTTTGGCGTTCCAAGACTTTCGGGCTTCACGCACCTGAACTGCTCATATATTCATTCCCCCTACCCATCAAGTACCAATATTTTAGCAAGAGTGTCGCACGAACAGAGCAAACCGTCGGTAGTGTCAGTTTAAAAATATCTGATTGTGAGGTAAGAACTAATGTTGAATGTTGCCACAAAAAATGGAAAATAAGGAGTAGTGCCAATATGAATCATTCCAGTTGGAGCATGACTCCCCTGAACTGCTCGAGGGTTTGAAGCACATTGCTGGTAAGCGCCTCAGCAGAAAAACAGAAGGAACAGGAATAGGAGTATATGGGCCTGGAACTAAATTTTCCTGAAGTCAAGGCAAATCCCCTAGCATTTTATGAGCGGAAAACGACTCAATCGGAAAATACGTCCAGTTCAATATAGAAAAACATTTTGCAGACAAGATATCATCATGTCAGATAGCCAAGTAGCCATTAATGCCCTAAACTCCCATGTAATCAACTCCAAGATGGTGGTGGAGTGCCTACAGAAACTGAATGAACTAGGTAAGAACAAAACTGTTACCCTCCTATGGGATCCAGACACACTGAAGTGGAGGGTAATAAAATAGCAGACGTACTGGCAAAAAAGGGGCTAAAACACCATTTCTGGGACCAGAACCATCCTGCCGAATAAGTTCCAGCACAATACTTTATGGACTAAGGAAGAAGTACACAACAAAAGATCCCAATACTGGATAGAATCAAAGGGACTGAGGCAGGCCAAGATACTGCTGGGTAACTACAACCAGAAGAAATCAAATGACTGCACCAGCAAAAGTTAAAACAAGCTCAGATTACTAACGAGTATCCTAATAGGGCACAGCCGGTTAAGAGGACACCTCAATAAACTTGGTTTAGTCGAAGAAGAAGAATACAGTTTTGTGAGGAAGATGACCAAACTTCTATCCACATTATCTCAGTATGCATTAATATGCAAAATCCGAGGGTGAGATATCTAGGAGAACAACAAATAGAACACCTAACCTGAAGCCACCCGATATTGTGAACTTCTTGAAATCCATTTCGCTGGAGGAACTACTTGAGTTGACACCCCCACTTAACAGAAACAGATAGTGAAACGTAGTTAATTCTGAAAGGATTGTACATATTTTACATTGTTTTGTACAGGATATATCCAACAGAAAATAACTACTTCCACAACTAATACCTCGACAATCACCATATGTGCAAATATCCTTAGTGTAAAGGAGCAACTTTTCAAGAGGTCTTTGACACAGATAGTTGGATTTTTCCTAATATAAAGAGGGGAACAATTGCAGACCGGTTTCGTACCTTTAGACCCTCAGTATATCCTAGGTTATCCAGTTCGTTGATGGATGTTGCCAGCACAGAAAAAAATAAAACAGCAAAACGTGTAACTAATTATATAATTTTACCTTCTCAAAACCCTTGGACATTTTCAGAGAATGTCTATTATTCGTGGAATATCCTGCAAAGCTTGATCATCTGAAACATACATTATGTGACACCTTTCAGGAATTTTCCTGAAAACATATAATCGACGACAGCGCTTGGAATTACAATCGATAAAAAACTCTGACCGTTTATGGAAATCATAAATTTTATTCCTCGCAAAATGAAATACTTTTCCTTTATGAGTCGAAAGGTCAAAGGCCCTTTCTTCGTTCAGGATACTTATGGATAAGTTGAAAAATTAATTGATTGATTCATTTAGGGTTGTTTCGAGGCTGGTACGGAAGCCCATAACATAAAATGGGACAAGGTACCAATAAGAACGATGATGGATTGTTGTCTTTTTAGGTCATATCGGAATTTTAAATTACCGTTTCAATAGCTTGCGTTCCTTCCAGAAATAGAGAATTCGATACAGCGCGTTGGACTGAATTAATGAAACTAATAATAATAATAATGCTTCGTTCCATTAAGAACATGGTCACATGATACTGGAAAAGTTAGAGGGGATAATCGTGTATATACAGAGTGACTCATTTAAAACGAAAAGAGCTTCAATGCTCTAAATAATATTCTAAATATTAAAGCCAAAAATCAAAAAAAAATATATTAGTAATGTTTTTAAATAAAATTTGATTACGCCACTGGATTTGTCAAAATATCGAACCGGTATAATAGAAATCACACGAAAAATAATAATGGAAATTATTTTACTGTGAACCATAATTCTCCGTTAGTAAATGAGACGAATAAATTTGAATGTTGTTGTATTTTGTTTTGCTGGCTTATAACCTGTGTCAATATGAGTTTCGAACTCTTGTATCAAAAATTAGTTTTTTTAATACGAATATGTACCTGAGACGTGTTTAAAGCAATTTTTTTTGCCGATGACACTAATTTTATTTACCTGCAGAAATGCAACTGAACTATCTAGAATATCAGATGAAATCGATGAGAAGGCAAAAACTTGGTTCGTGAGAAATCGTCTCAAACTAAGATAAAACGCAACAGTTACAGTTTTCAACAAGCTCTGCTACATCAAATGCAGACAGCGTTAAATTACTTGGGTTAGTTGTCGATAGTACTCTCACTTGGCACCGTCATATTGACCAACTGAGCAATAAACTATCTAGAACACCTTTCTTATTGCGTCAGTTGAAAAATGTTACTGGTATCGATACAATGAAAATAACGTATTTCTCCCTCTTTCATTCTCACATTAGCTATGGTGTCATACTCTGGGGCAACTCAAATGGAGCTTTAAAGATTTTTAAATTGCAGAAAAAAGTTCTCAGAATAATAACGAACTCTGGTTATAGAGACCATTGTCTACCTCTTTTCTTGAAACTTTGAATAATGCCGTTACCCACTTTCTTTTGTACAATGTTCTCATAGAAATTTAAAAAAATCAACTTCATTATTTAAGCAATCAGACCTCCATGATCATACCAGACAATGTAACAAAATTCGTACAAATCGATATCGTTTGAGTAAATCTCAAAAGAACACTCTGGATTTCAACCTCTACAACTGTTTTCCCGATAATTTGAAAGTTCTTAGTATGTCCAAATTCAAAAAAACAATAAAAAATTATCTTTCGAGGTTTTGCTTCTATTCTGTCAAAGAATACGTGAACCATTTTAAATGTTCATAATGTCAACACACTCATCCATTTTTGTTTTAAAAATTTTATACCTTGATGTATTTGTGTTCTCTTGCTTGTTTTTGTTTGTTTTTATTTACCTTTTTAAATTTTATAACTGACCATTACTTTTATGCTATTTTTTGACTCGCTCTATTGTGAGCAGATCTTGTAATGGTAAATTATGTGAGAAATGCACCAGAAGTTATAATCAAGAGTGAGGACGAAGATGACACAATATCAATGGGAGCCCAATTTCTTCTGGGTACAGACAACGAGGTAAAAGATGACATTGGGGACGAAAACTATAACGAAGACATCAACATCAACCAATCCGGACCGTCAGAAATGAGAAAAAAGTAATGATATTGAAAATACAGACAATGAGTTTATAGAAAAACAAGTCTGGGCGTGGGATCCGCCTACGCTAGGATCCACCTAACGCTCAGACTTGGCCTCCGGCGGTTAACTCTCGCGCAAGCGCTCGACCTCGCGATTCGCGCGAGCACTTTTCGAAAGCTCGGAAGTTGAAATGCCCAGAAGTTGTAGAAATTTTTTAATACAATGACCTCAATGTGTAGTCTTGTTATTTACCTATAATTGGGCACCAATAATATGAATACAACGACCTTAATGCCTTTAAAACTATAATTGGATACCAATAATATGAATACAACTACCTTAATGCCTTTGAAACTATAATTGGACACCAATAATATGAATACAACGACTTTAATGCGTTCACAACTATAAATGGATAACAATAATATGAATACAACTACTGTAATTTGAAACTATAATTGGACACCAATAATTTGAATACAACGACTAATGCGAGACTTGAGAAAAAATCCCAGTATATTTTTCAAGACATGACTATCTTGAATAATTTCCCACAAAAATACGTGTTTTCAATACGTCAATGTCTTTACAATTTTCCACAAAGATGCGTGTTTTCAATACATGACTGTCTTGAATAATTTCCCACAAAAATACGCGTTTTCAATATATGACTGTCTTGAATAATTTCCCACAATAATATGCGTTTTCAATACATGACTGTCTTAAACAATTTCCCACAAAACTACGCTTTTTCAATACATGACTGTCTTGACTAATTTCCCATAAAACTACGCGTTTTCAATACATGACTGTCTTGAATAATTTCCCATAAAACTACGCGTTTTTAATACATGACTGTCTTGACTAATTTCCCATAAAAATACGCGTTTTCAATACATGACTGTCTTGACTAATTTCCCATGAAACTACGCGTTTTCAATACATGACTGTCTTGACTAATTTCCCATAAAACTTGACGTTTTCAATACATGACTGTCTTGAATAATTTCCCTTAAAACTACGCGTTTTCAATACATGACTGTCTTGATTAATTTCCCATAAAAATACGCGTTTTCAATACATGACTGTCTTGAATAATTTCCCATAAAACTACGAGTTTTCAATACATGACTGTCTTGACTAATTTCCCATAAAAATACGCGTTTTCAATACATGACTGTCTTAAACAATTTCCCACAAAACTACGCTTTTTCAATACATGACTGTCTTGACTAATTTCCCATAAAACTACGCGTTTTCAATACATGACTGTCTTGACTAATTTCCCATAAAACTACGCGTTTTCAATACATGACTGTCTTGACTAATTTCCCATAAAACTACGCGTTTTCAATACATGACTGTCTTGACTAATTTTCCATAAAACTACGCGTTTTCAATACATGACTGTCTTGACTAATTTCCATAAAAATACGCGTTTTCAATACATGACTGTCTTAAATAATTTCCCACAAAACTACGCTTTTTCAATACATGACTGTCTTGACTAATTTCCCATAAAACTACGCGTTTTCAATACATGACTGTCTTGACCAATTTCCCATAAAACTACGCGTTTTCAATACATGACTGTTTTGAATAATTTCCCATAAAAATACGCATTTTCAATACATGACTGTCTTGACTAATTTCCCATAAAAGTACGCGTTTTCAATACATGACTGTCTTGAATAATTTCCCAGAAAACTACGCGTTTTCAATACATGACTGTCTTGACTAATTTCCCATAAAAATACGCGTTTTCAATACATGACTGTCTTGACTAATTTCCCATGAAACTACGCGTTTTCAATACATGACTGTCTTGACTAATTTCCCATAAAACTAGGCGTTTTCAATACATGACTGTCTTGAATAATTTCCCTTAAAACTACGCGTTTTCAATACATGACTGTCTTGACTAATTTCCCATAAAAATACGCGTTTTCAATACATGACTGTCTTGACTAATTTTCCATAAAACTACGCGTTTTCAATACATGAATGTTTTGACTAATTTCTCATAAAAATACGCGTTTTCAATACATGACTGTCTTGAAAAATTTCCCATAAAAATATGCGTTTTCAATACATGACTGTCTTGACTAATTTCCCATAAAAGTACGCGTTTTCAATACATGACTGTCTTGAATAATTTCCCATAAAAATACGCGTTTTCAATACATGACTGTCTTGACTAATTTCCCATAAAAATACGCGTTTTCAATACATGACTGTCTTGAATAATTTCCCATAAAAATACGCGTTTTTAATACATGACTGTCTTGACTAATTACCCATAAAAATACGCGTTTCAATACATGGCTGTCTTGAATAATTTCCCATAAAAGTACGCGTTTTCAATACATGACTGTCTTGACTAATTTTCCACAAAAATACGTGTTTCAAAAAATTTCATGAAAACTTCTTGCTAGTGAAATATTTCCCAGACTATCGATATCACGGAAAAAATGTTCAAACAATTTTTGTAGACTTCTATGAGATGATCAAAAAAGGTATTTTTGTGAAACTTGAAAATCTGTCGCTATCTTTGAGTTTTTGGTGTTTTTATAAAGTCCCAAATTTTTACAAATCGCAATTTTTTTTTCAAGAAATGGAAAATTTGGAAGATACGGTAGATACGAAAAAATCCAGGCGCTTCGCGCATGGAAAAATTCGAAGGATGTGGAGGGAAGTAAATATTCAATAATCCGGGCGCTTCGCGCCCGGGAAAATTCGAAGGAGGAGGGAAGTAATATTTCAAAAATCCGGGCGCTTCGCGCCCGGAAAAATTCGAAGGAGGGGGGGAGTGGATTTATTAAAATCAGGGCGCTTCGCGCCCGGGAAAATTCGAAGGGGAGGGGGTAAGTGGATATTCAAAAATCCGAAAGTACCAAATTTTTCGTTTTTAGGAAAAATTTCCCAGACTATTCATTTAACGGAAAAAATCTTGTTAACTTTTTTGTAGACTTTCATGAGATTATCAAAAAAGGTTCAGTAAAACTTGAAAAACTGTTTGAGTTTTCGGTGTTTTTATAAAAGAAAAATCAACATTCTGTTTATTTTTCAAGATATGAAAAAATGCCATTAAAATTTTTGGTAGACATCTTTGAGTTAAATGAAATTGTTGATTTACATTTTTTCGATATCTCGTTTAGTTTTCGAGTTTTTGGTGATTTTTGGAAAAAATGGGAAATTTTTTCCAAGTCCCAATTTTTTCGTTTTTTCGAAATATTTCCCAGATTATTGATATAGCAGAAAAAATTATTGAACATTTTTTGTAGACTTTCTTGAGATGATCAAAAAAGATGAATTCTGAAATTGGAAAATCCGTCGCCATATTTGAATTTTTCGTATTTTTATAAAAAAAAAGTCTATATTTTTTTTATTTTCCAAGATATGGAAAAATTTCATTGGAACTTTCTATTGACATCTTTCAGTATATTAAAACTGTTTATATAAATTTTCTCGATATCTCCTATAGTTTTCGAGTTTTTGGTGTTTTTCGAAAAAAAAGCGAAAATTATTTCTAAGTCCCTAATTTTTCATTTTTGTGAAATATTGTCCAGACTATTGATATTACAGAAAAATTTTATTTAAATTTTTTGTAGACTTTTATGTGATGATCAAAAAAGATGATATGTGAAATTGGAAAATACGTCGCCATTTTTGAGTATTGATAAAAAAATTGAAAATTTTCAGAATATGTAAAAACTTTTCAAACACTTTTGGTAGGTCTGTTGAAGTACATCAAAACTCTTCATATTCACTTTCTCGATATCTTGTATCGTTTTCGAGATTTTGAGGTTTCAAAATTTTAAAAAAAAATTTCAACTTTTTTTCACTTTCTAATAGAGTTGGAAAAAAACGGTTTGGAGTATCAGTGAGGCTTGTGAATACGTACCAGAAGAACTTTTAAGATTTCCATTTGTTTCATTGGTACGGTCAATATCTCGATTTTCCATTTTTTTGGAATATTTCCCGTACTATTGATTTTACGGAAAAAATATATTGTTATTTTTTGTAGGTTTTCTAGAGGCGGTCAAAAAATAACTCCTGATAAATTGATGAAATATCGACCGTTTTTGAGTTATTTCGTTTTTTCAAAAATTCAAATTTTTATTTTCAGTTTTCTCGAGTTTTCCCGGTTTTCCGATAATTTTGGTGAAAAATGTTTCGTATATATTTTGTTCCTCTATTTGAGCTCTACCTATCGCAGTTTTCAAAATTCAGTTTCGATAATCGGTTTGGCGTATTTTTGAGTTTTTCACTTTTCGGAAAATCGCCCGGAAAAGCCGTAAGCATTTTCCGATCCTTCCCAAAAACTATACACTTCTGTAGGACAAATATGCGTAGGAATTCCGGTAATATAGAGCAAAAAAATCAATTCCTGAACCGCTATCGAGGAAACTATGAAAAGCCGGAAAAACGCCGTAAAAATTTTCCTGGGTTTCCTATCGCAAAAAAAAAAAATTTGAGAAATATTGTCCTCGAGTTATTGATATGGTTCAAATTTCAAAGCGATATCTTCAAAGGTATGGAAATGCGAGCGTTTTGAAATGCCACGACAGACAGACGGACAGACAGACAGACAGACGGACAGAGAGACCGACAGACAGAATTTTCGAAAAAAATTTTTTTTCGGCGGGGATCATTTTCCTAGAAGTAACTATGGGTCTAAAACGTCAAATAAAAAAGTTGATGTCCGTCTGGGAAGACGGTAGGAAATACAACTTCCTAAGAGGTCGTTGTATAATGAGAAAATTCGTGAAAAATGTTGAAGTTATCATAATTATGTAAGGAATAACCAGAAGTAATAAAAATTAATCCAGAAAATTGGAAAATTGACGATATTGTAATCATCTGTACGCTGCTATACCTCGATGCATGTGAGACAAAAAAAATGTTGAGATAAAAAATGTGTGAAAGTTCATTATCTTCAAGTTTTTATGGAATATTTTTCGTCGTATGATCAACCATTGAGGTATTATTTTGAAAAAAAAACTGAAGTTAGCACCTTTCATTATATTTATAGTGGACAATTCACACTTGGTTTACATGTAAATTTGATCACCGTGTTCTCTTCCAGAGGGAATGCATTTCCGTCCACATTGGCCAAGCTGGAGTCCAGATCGGCAACGCTTGCTGGGAGCTCTACTGCCTGGAGCATGGAATACAACCTGATGGACAGATGCCATCTGACAAAACAGTTGGAGGCGGTGACGACTCCTTCAACACCTTCTTCAGCGAAACCGGGGCGGGAAAACATGTTCCGCGTGCCGTTTTCGTTGATTTGGAACCAACAGTGGTCGGTGAGTATAAATTCAAGTAGTATTTTGTCTTTTCTTTAATTGATGTAGCCGATTCTTGATGAAAGTACATGTTAACGTTCATGATAAAACCTTAATGTTGATTTTCACAAAATTTTGGTTTACAAAACCGCATGATCAAAAGATTCAGGTGTCCATTATGAGGAGACATAAAGATTCACTTTGACAAATAAATATACAGGGTGTTTCATAATAAATGCGCAGGACTTCCGGATGTGATAGCTCGTTCAAAAATATGAAAAAAAGTTTCTATTAACTTACCCTCTAAAATTCAACATTTTCGAGATACAGGGTGTTGAAATTTTAAAAAAATTATAGTTTTTTGCGAATATCTCTGGAACCGTTTATCGCACAAAAAACAGATTTTGAATGCATTTTCTACTCATAATAAGCTATGTTTTGTGCAGATTTTTTTATTTTTAAAATTCATAATTGGTGAAGATTTTGAAGGGGTAGTGGGTGTTTTTTTCTCCAACTTCTACGCCACTGGAAGAAGTATGATTTTGCCTCCTACTTGAACCGCCAATGTTTTCTACACAAAAAATGGACTCTTGGTCATAAGCTCTAAAGTTGACCGTTTTCAAGAAAAATCAACTTTCATGTTGAAAAACATGGTAAATTTTTTTAAATAATTTTTTTCCTAATTATACAAAATTTATTTAAACGTTAAAACAAGTAACAAAACGAAACGTTGACTTCTTAATTGCAAAATAAAAAAAAATAAAACAATACCAATCATACTCAGTTGAATTGTTGGAAATGTCCGCCGTTAGCTTCAATGCACGCAGCAATTTTTCGAGGAAAAAACATCATTTAAACAACATGAAAGTTGATTTTTCTTGAAAACGGTCAACTTTAGAGCTTATGACCAAGAATACCTTTTTTATGTAGAAAACATTGGCGGTTTATATAAGAGGCTCAAAACTGTACTTTTTCCAGTGGCGTAGAAGTTTGAGAAAAACACCCACTACCCCTTCTAAATCTTCAACAATTATTAATTTAAAAAAATAAAAAATCTGCACAAAACATAGCTTATTATGAGTAGAACATGCCTACGAAATCTGTTTTCTGTGCGATAAACGGTTCCAGAGATATTTGCAAAAAATTATAATTTTTTTTTTAAATTTCAACACCCTGTATCTCGAAAATGGTGCATTTTAGAGGGTAAGTTAAAAGAAACTTTTTTTCATATTTTTGGACGAGCTATCACATCCTGCGCATTTATTATGAAACACCATGTATATCAACAACAATATTAAGCGACTCTTTTTTGCACGCACGAGAAGTTTTCATAACGAGCCGTAGGCAAGTTATGAAACCTTGCAAGTACAAATATAAGGCTTTATATTCGAGTTGTCTAAATGACTTTTTCAATACTTCTGTAAAAAAAACAAAAACAAAATATCAAACCGATGAAGAAGACGTGTATAATTCCTTTATGGGGTAGTTCTAATTCGGACAATATCAAGAAATGTTCGATTCTTTATGAAAATTGGATCCCTTGATAAAAAATATCGGAAACTGGACCTACGTTTTAGACAGATAAACACTTCAAATATGCCAAAGATGCTCCAACATGTTCATTTGATTGATTTTATTGAAAATATGAACAGGATGTTCATAAAGTCAGTTGTGGAATCATCTGCGACTGAAAGTTGGAATTTAGTCGATATTTTCCATCTTGCAAGATAACCTCTCTTGGAAGGGATTTATCTTGTAAAGAGAAACATTCTCAATTGAAAATTGAACCAATATTGTCAGAGAGTCACCGCACAAGAAATAGTCCAACAATTCCATCATTACAGTGTGAAATTGCTTCTGGAGAGTATGTTTTCAAATTCTTCCGACCCCCCCCCGATGATTTTAGAAGAGCGATTTTCTGTGAGTGTTACTTCTGAATAAAATTCTTCCTTATCTCATTCATAGATAAGAATCTCCAATGGAAACTGGACATTTAATAAATAATCAACTATCTGAATGAAAATATAAATGTTCACTTTCAGATTTTTTCTCTCAAGTTATATAGGGTCTTTCTCAATGTCTATCAGATGTAGTTCAATGTACAGCGTGGCTTTAGCCGGGAAAGTAGTTGTTTTCTGTTAGATATTACAAAAAAGTAACTTCAATTTTATCGTAGGTTTTTTCCATTTCCAGAGGATTCATGTATTGGTTCAATTTTCAATTGAGAAAGTTTCTCTTTACAACATGTTCATTTGAATTTAAACAAACTTTTCAAGAAGTTTTTCCATTTTCGAGATGGATATCCGTTTCACCACGAGGCCAACCTTCCCTCAAATTGTACAAAATATTGCCAACAAATACTGGTGAGGGACCGATTACCTCAGCTATGTGAAAAGACCATCAATCATCATTATACTACCTATCTTTCATCAGTTTTATAATAATCTGCTGCATTGAGAACGAAAAATTAAAGAAACGAAGGTAAAACAAAAATCGGTCCAATACGCAACTGCTTCAACTTCTAGGCTTGCACATGAATCCCATTCAGAATACGATACAGATGATAGTGCCTTAATTGGCAAAAAAATTATAAACTTTTTATTTTTGTTTTTGCACGTAATACGGCGGCCTTCACAGACACTAAAAACGTTGTTGTAGGTATGTAGAAGGCGGATATAACTAACACATATTCTGGTCAATTCTGTTTCTCAATAGCAAGTTTGTTATCAAAGCAAGAAAACTTTTATATCAAAATATATCTCAAATTTGTAGAAGGCTACCGATAAAGCACTATAGACAGCAAACTTTCTACAAAATTGAGATATATTTTGCTCTGAAAGTTTTCTTGCTATGATAAAAGGTTTCTACTTAGAAACAGAATCGACCCGATTATAACATTCACATATATTTACTTGACTTTAGACCGAGGACGCCGTCTGTCCTCCATCATTGCCCCACATAACCATTGAAATTGAAACTTTTTTCACGTTCAATAATATATCTCTGCCACTGTCCCACATGTAATGATTTTCATCGATATCAATCCATTACCATGAGCGCTCTGGGTGAGGTTAATGTTACCCTTCTTCTTCCTTGACAGCTCCAAACCCACCCCCAACAAAAGGAAGTATAGAGTTGCATGGTCGCGTCACTTCCTATAATTTATTTTCACCGAGAGTAGGCAGACTGCATAGTGCATTACACCTCGTTTACCTTCGTAAATTCAAAGCAACTTTGTATGTATTTAGTGATCACGGGATATTGTTAAGATATATTGAGCACCTTGCGTGTGCTCAACACAATGTAAATGTACACAAAGAATTTGCTGAATTTTTAATGCTTCCGTTGGGAGGTAAAGAACCGAAGATAAAAATACTGACCTGGTAAGGGGTGAAGTTATAGCTCAGGCAATAAGATTTCGATTTTCTTTGCTCATTTCTATAGAAAACTATTTTCAAGTGACTTTTTCCAATCTTCAGCATATGAGGAAAAAATCTCGTGATGTTCAAAAAGCATTTTATTAGTTCCTTCCGTTGATAAGCTCTGATAAAGCTGAGGAGACTCAATTTGTTGACCAAAACCAAAAACCAAAAAAATTTTCATCCCAACTAAACTTGTTCAGAATCCATAGAGACAATTCTAGTCGTGGACTAGACGTTTGCTCGTATGATGGTTTTCTATTAGATCCTGTAATAAGCAATTCATTCTCTCCTTTCTAAATGATAGGTTTTGGTCTATCTGCCTTTGCATTAGTTACACTTTCAGTACCGTAAAAGGTGGTGACTTGAAATCACGGGGTTCTCTTGAAACCTTCTAAACAATTTTATTGATACTTCTACTGACATCTGTGGGAGAGTAGTGGAAGCTCCATTTTCTGGCTATTCCTTGTATATGCATGCCTAACCTAAAATAACTGTGTTTAAACCGTCTAAACTGAATCGTTCGTCTCAGAAAAAAATCAGTAGTATTGACGTGAAATCGTGTGGAATATAAAAGGTGAATACTTCCATATGTACTGACTAATCCAAGAAATTGTGAGTAATATTTATTTTTCGACTTGGTATACTGTCGGCTAGATATTATAATCCATGAACAGCTTTCAATATCATGAACAAAAAACACAGGACCGGCTTTATTTATTTTCGTCATTTCAGGGGTCACTTGAAACAAAATGGTAAAGACATATAAAAGGAAGATTGGAGCCAGACCATATGGGAATTACGAAGAAGAACATTTGCAACGGGCCATTAATAAACGAAGAACGGTAGGAACAAGCTACAAAGATCTTGAGGAAGAGTTTGGTATTCCTGCTTCCACAATTTTCCGAAAGGTCAAAGGTAAACATCCCAAAACACCTGGTGGACAAACTCATTTGTCCAAAGAGGATGAGAGGGCTATAGAGGAAGCTCTAGTAATTGCTGCAGAGTGGGGTTATCCATTTGAACCCGAAGATGTTAAGGTTTTTGTTCAATCTTATCTCAACAGAATGGGTAGACGCATTCCAATTTTTACCGAAAATAAGCCTGGGGAGCAGTGGTATAAAATTTTTTTGAAGCGTCACCCAGGATTATCTTCTAGATTCTCACATTGTATCAAAGCCAGTCCCAGTATCATCAATAAATATTTCGATAAACTGGAGGTTAATATGAATGGCATTCAACCAGAGGGTATCGTAAATTACGATGAGACGAATTTTTGCGACGATCCTGGCAGGAGTAAAGTTATCGTGCGACGAGGATGCAAGAGATCCGAAAAAATAATGGACACTTCTAAATCAGCAACATCCGTGATGTTCGCAGTTACTGCGTCGGGGGTAATGTTACCCCCCTATATTGTATACAAGGCAGATCATATTTGGCAAACTTGGACAGAGCGTGGTCCAAATGGAGCCAGATATAACAGGAGTAAGTCAGGATGGTTCGATCAAAATTTATTTGAAGACTGGTTCTTAACAATTGCAATGGATTATTTCAAAAAGTTGCCGCGCGGACCGAAAGTTCTAATAGGCGATAATCTAGCCAGTCATTTGTCCCTAAAAGTTATTACTGAATGCCAAGCAAACGACATAAAATTCATTCTTTTACCACCAAATTCTACTCATCTATGCCAACCTTTGGACGTGAGTTGTTTCAAGCCAATAAAAGTAGCCTGGAGGCGTGTCTTGAAAGAATGGAAGAGAACTCACAAAGGTGTCATCAGAAAAGATATTTTTCCGTCTTTATTGAGACAAACAATTGAAAAAGTGGGAGTTGCTTCTGTGGAAAATATAAAATCAGGATTCAGATCAACTGGGTTAGTGCCACTGGATAGAACAAAAATTCTATGCAAATTGCCAAAATATGTTGAACCTGAACATGCCCAGTTGAATGCGATGAATGTTCTTAAGGACATTCTTAATGAAACACGATATAAGACAGCTGATACAACTGTAAGAAGGAAGAAGATAAATCTCGAACCAGGTCAAAGTGTTACTGCCTCCGATATTATGGCGTCTGCAACTAAAGAAAAAGATACAACTAACAGGCGCAAAAACAAAAGAAAACCCCCAAAGGTAATCATTCAGGACAATGAAACATCTGATGATGATACATTATTGTCTATTTCTAAGGCTGCAGTACAGAGAAAAATACTGGACCAAGTGGAAAGTGATAAGGAAAACAATTCAGAAGATGTTGAATTGATTGAAGAGGAGCTTCAAGAGGCAGAAGAAGCATCTAAAGAAACAGATAAGATTGAAGATTTCAACTCCAAGGAGCTCTCAGAAGGTGACTTCGTCATAGTAGAATTGAAAACAACAAAGGGAATTTCGAGGAAATTTGTGGCGAAAGTACTGGAAGTACTGGCAGGTGACACCTTCCATTGTTCTTTCCTCCGGCCTAGTACTAAAATTCAGAATATTTATATTTTCCCCCAAGTGCCAGATGAATCACTAGTCAGGAAAACTGAGATTAAGAAGGTTCTTTCTACTCCTGAAATGATGCGGAGAGGTAGTTTTCGATTCAAAGATGTTGCATTGATTTAAAAAATCAAACTCATTCTATGAATATCACTAAAAAATGTACGTTGTCGTTTTTCTGAATAATAAACGTTTCTCTGATTTAATTCACATTTCTTTCATTTTAAAATATTTCCCTACGAATTTTTCAGTCAGCATAAATTTTAAAACATGGTGCGCATTTCAAGTCGCCTATACAGCAGCAAAACATGCAATATCTATGGAAAACAATCCGTATTTCAAGTGACCCCTTTTTGGTGGTGACTTGAAATGACACCTTTTTTTAAAAAAAAGCACACATATGTTCAACAAAAAAATATTTTATTCAACTGTATCCCTTCATTAGATTCTAAATTTTGATATAAAAATATCAAGTTTCATTTTCAGATTTTTCTCGAATTTTTATCACTTCTGAAAATTTAAAACCATTTCAAGTCACCACCTTTTACGGTACCAAGAAATTCACGTGGCAATGATTCAAAGAATGCACTCAGAAAAATACTGCTATTTGATAATAAAGATAGAGGGAGGTAGAGAATCCCAATATAAATAATAATAATTGAATTTTCTAGTGCTCGGACTAAAAAAAATATACGAAATTACAAAAGAGTCACATTAACTCTTGAACACACTGCATATTGTTGAGAAACTAGTTGTATTGAAATCGTCATCCCAAAACCCCTTTGATGCATTGTCCAATTTCGAAGGAATTGATTTCTATCCATTTCGATGTTGTTTAGTTTCAAATTGAACCTAACATTTTCCCAAAAAAATCAATAATTTGATAACGGTCAGAGTTGGGTACGTAATAACTCTAGTGGAATCATACTGTCTTTTTTAACAAAATACAGGGTGATCCATTAAAAAAACACAACTTTGATGTCACTAATTTTTGATCCACCCGGTATAATCTGAAATAATTTTTTCTTATAGCTATATTCGATATACATATATTGACGCAGGCAGATTTCTAGAAAAGAATCGTTTTGCTTCCAGAGACCGTTTCACATTTTTACGCAAATTCTGGAAATCAGTTAGGTAAGAAAACAATAGTCTGTGTTTTCTTACTCAACTGATCCTTGTATCTCATACGTCATTCAAAGTGACTGTCATGTCTTAGTATACAGTGTGGCTTTTTTTAGCCCCCACTTGTTAACTTTTGGACGGTTTAGCATACAAAAAATAAACAAAAACCATTTGGAATAAAATACATTGTGATTGCTTGATAGAGGGGGCGGGGGGCACATCAATTTAAAAGTGACACATCGTTGAAAAGAGATTTTAAATTATCTTTTCAACAATCTCAATATTTTAGGATTTGATGGTCTCAATTAAACTACTGATATTGGAACCACAGATAATGAAGTAAACCTAAAAAAATTTCTAAAGGAGAGGCGCTTGTGCTCCTTTACCGACATTTTCTTCTTTTCCTAATTTTCGACGTTCGAAACCGTCAGGAATTTTTTTGGATTCCTACGCGTTCAATATCTATCCTTCAAGGGGCCAAGGAAGTGATATATTTTTTAGCGGTCCGTTATTTTCCACTATTTCTTACATATTTTTCCGATTTAATTTTCTAGATTTTTGTAACTTTTTTTGTTTGTCATTTGTCGTAATTTTTTCCAAATTTCTACGCGTACCCCGTCTAGCCGTCACGGAGGTGGAAGAGGGGCAACATTTTTTCAAAGTAAATTGTTCAACGGTCTGATGTTTTTTAGTATTTTTACGAATTACGAATTTATGGGAGAAAAACATTTGTCTAAATGAAATCCGAATGCCCTTGTTTTGGTGTTGGACGCCATATACTACAAACTGATATAGAAAAATTCTTGTCATTCAGGTAAAACTTTTTTTGAAAATCTCATGTTTCAAATAAAAAATTCAAATATGAAATATAATTTTTTTTTGTGCGACTCGATACATTATTTGGTATTTGTAGATCTACTGGCCCCTACACTCTTACATTCGCTTGTAGTGGGGTTACCCATATGTCCCTTCCTGAAAAAAATTTACGATTATTTTGTTTATGGGGTAATGGACAGTTCTGTATATGTATATTCTCTGGGTGATTGTAAAAAGGGCATCAGTTTTTCTTCTGCCCTGTTACTGAAACATCTTCTCAATTACATTATCGTCTATTTGGTTTCGGGCAAAACTGCTATACCCTAATGGCAAGTCAAAGACTTGTTTCAGATATGGGCGAGAGGTCCGAGAAAAGTCTACATAGAGGAGTTTCAATATGTGATCTGGGTAAGGCCTTCAATTGTGCCTCACACACAGTCCTCTTTCATAAGTCCTATTTGAATGGGAAGAGTGTTTTACTTGAAAATAAAGAGTCCTGTAGGGTGGACCGGTTATTCAAATATATGTGTACTCATTAATAGATTGAAAATTTACCTTTCATGCATAGTATCCCTTCAAGTGGAGGTCATCAACAGTAAACTTCACTGCCATCTATAGATGAAACGTAAAACTACCAATAGATTTGACGTTTCAGTCGTAGGTCAGATGATCGCAATGGTGGAGCAACTTTTTCGTAAAATAAACGTGAATTTCTTCTTTGGACGCGGAAAAAAGTAGGGGAGTTGTTTTCTCATGAAACAATATACATATACTAAACATATCGAAAGACTTATTTGTAGAGAGTAATTTTCAACTGCGACAGCAAAAATGAAGAACCCACCGATGAAGAAAATTTGGAAACTGTAAAATTCGTAGAAATTAAATATAGCTGATGGCGCAGACTTCGACTGAGATGATGAATTAGAAAGCTCCTTCAGTAATATCACTACTGAATAAAGTTGCCAACCATCCCAAATTGCAGCAGACAGAGACAATGAAATTCCATTTGAGAAGAAAATCTTATCGACTGTTTTTTAGAACTCTTCACACATTATATCATGAAAGAGATTGTGCTTCAAAGTAACCTTCATGCTGGTGTTTATGTCTTACATAAGATATCCTAGGGTACGCCTTTATTGGTCAAGTAATGATGGTTTGCGAATGGATTTGATTGCTAAAGTAAACAGATATCAGTCAGTTATGAGATGCTCACACTTCGTGAACATCCCAAATAGAGCGCCTGGAATTTCCTACCCTCTTCCTTTGCCTCGCTTGAACACCCTAAAGGTAAGAATACGTCACTGACTATTATTGCCGTCTTATATTATAATGGTACAAACTACAGAAAATCTGATCATTTTTGAAGAGCCTGCAAGAAAACTTCTTATCTGCTGTGGAAGATGAAGCAAATCATAGCATTGGAAGGCAAGATCGGTATGAAACAATATATTCCAAAAAACTGAAAAAATGGTGTGTGAAAGTATGGGTTAGATCTGGAATCAGATGTTTATCAAGAAGCAGCAGAGCAGTAATTTAGTGCTATAGTGATGCAGTGAAAAACAACCACAAATAATTTCACAAGGTGCTAGTTTTGAAAGCAGTTAAAGTTATGAAACAGGAAGCTCCTGTATCTGTTGCGAGTACTGCATTTGGAAATATCCAGTAAAAGCCGGCATTGAATCATAAAATAGGACCCAGAGGTGGAACAAGAAATCTAAAATAAGACTTGAAATGAATACGTCATACTCTGTTTCGTTGTACAACAAAAGTAAGAGTGGTGTCTAGCTAATGAATGAATCAACTTCTTGCTCAAAGTCTTCATGCATTTTCTAGATGTTGTAGTAGTCAATACCTGGACACCATTAGGGTAAAAGTGAAATAAAATGACAGATCTACTAGAATTTTACACAAAATGATAGCAAGTACACTAACAAAGAAAACAAGAGAGGCAAACCTTGTTCTGCCACTCCACCATGTATCTTGGAGAGGAAACCACACCACCATACACAACCGGTATTGAGAGAAAATGCACCATGAGATTATGGCCAAAACTAATAATTGACATAGAAACACAAGAAAGTGGCATTCGATAGCATACAAAAGAAAAACTAAATATGTTTGCAAAAAACGTGTGAACCAATTGTTTTGAATATTTCCATTCCCAAAATTAAAAATATGATGACGCGTAATGTCCATGAGTGGACGTTGCGTTCTTTTTACCTGAATTGTGAATTAACCTATTTCTAATCTAATATTTTAATCATAAATATATTAAAAAAAAATATATTAACCAAAATTCTCATGAAACAGTTTACAGATTAGATTTAAAATTTGATCCTTTTTCTACAACACTGCGTATTATAAGTGAATCCAATAATTGTTGTGAATGTTCATGGCACCGGTATAAACGGAAATGGAGATTCAACGAAAATATTTTAGGTGAAGACACCAAATTTCATTTTGAAATTCCTAGAATTGACAGAAATAACGATCGATTATGCTTGAAGTGAGTTTATTGCCTTGAATTGTGTCTTCATGATGTTCTTAGGTCATTAAAGAATTTCCATTCGTGCAATCCCGAAGGTGATGAGGTATGTGACGTTTTTTATAAGAGTATGTCACTGAATATTTTTTGCCATGACAGTCGGCATAATTATACGTTATATTACTAGGACAGTTATTATCGGCCAAATATTAGAGTTTCTATGAAATCGCGTGACTTCACATAAATGGGAAATTAGTACAGTTTAGGTAGTGTTATTAACCTTTGATGTTAGTCTGGTAAAAATTCTGGTATTAGGTTATGAAAGAAATTTGATTTTGTCACTAAAGAAGTATCTTTGAAAATATGGAAGCATGGAAATATTCTTTTCGGTTGTATACAAGAAAATCGATTGGTGTTTTGTTGTAATTCGAATAATAATACCGGGTGACAATGATATCACTAGCACCCCTTTTTACCCTTTGTTTTTCAAGGTACCAAAATGAAGCTTGACGTAGTTAATATAGACGTCAAATGCCACACTTTGACCTATTTGAGTATTTTTTTCGGATTTCCGGTTTAGCTGGAAGTGACTCCAATTCTTGATTTTCAAATCAAACACCATGTATATTATGGAAATTTGAAAAATCCTGTGAAAATGTTATTAGTAGGTTAGCGACTTGATTGAAGTTTTTTGTTTTGAATCCAGCGTATTGTGATTAACTTAGAAATAAATGACATAAAAAGTAATGGGAAATACGAAGTTTACCATTTGTCATCAATTTTTTTTTACATAACCCCAACCAATTTTTCATTTACATTTGAGGAGCGTTTTTCAAATGCAACCCAATTTACTATTAATTCGAAAGTTACGAGTATAGTATTTCTTTGATCTACTTCATGATATTTTTTATTTATGATCGTTCGAGAAAAAATCTCTTTAGCCATTGAGTGTTAGAGTTTCACTGTTCGTTGAAAAAACAATTCCAGAGAAAAACTCATTCGACAAGTCTTGATTGACAAATGGGTGAGAATGCTGAACTCGTCAGTTCGATCCCATTGAAGCTGTTGAGGGTTGAAGACTGTTGATAAAATTCAGAAGAGATTTTTTTTGGTGTTTCCAGGGTTCCTTGATAAGGGGGTTATGTCATCGATTTTGTCGGGCATCTTGTTTCGTTCTTTGGAGGAAAATTAAGTTGGCTATCCTGAGATTGGAGGCGCCAAATTTGAATTACACTAAAAATCTCATTTTGTTGGATTGAATTCGAAACCAATCGGTGGAAGTAAATTGAAAAACATGCAAGTGATTAATAATATATATTTGTTATTAATAAATTCCCTAGTTTGCACAAGCATCTCGAAGGCTTCTAAGAGTTTCAAAGTTGACGAAATAACAAATTTTTAACATTTTTTATAGGTTCTGAATGTTGGTCGTAGTTGATAATAATTATCAAATTGAATGAACTGACGAGAAAATAAATTCTATACAAAGTAATGAGCCGTTAAAAAAAAAAAGAAAAGGTGAAGAATCACATAATCTGAGATTCGAAATATATTTCAAAGATTCAAAGACTAATGGTCGATTTATGTAGCAGTCACAAGTCATAAGTTTTAAGTCATAAGAAAGAATATTCGTCAATGATTGGTTGGTCCGTTTATTCCAACCAATCATTGACGAATATTCTTCCTTATGACTTAAAACTTATGACTGCTGCATAAATCCACCATAAATCTCAATATATCTGTTGTAACACTAGTTGAATAAATTGCACCCTTCAAAGAGAAATTCTTTTCATGTCTACTGAAAGGAATCAAAAAAACTCTCTTATGTTGACATTATTCCAGAACCTCAGGTGCAAGAAGAAAGTGTGATTCGTAATATGATTGATTTCTATTTTATTATAAAATGTGTGAATGTGAAATGGGGTAAATGATTAAAATGATAGATAGATAAACATTTATTCGTCCTTGAAGTTTACTCAAGTATAAAAACTTATCAGGCTATAGTCACTTTCATTCACCCTGTCTTGTCACATTTCATCGATAAACTTTTATAACATTTTCAGAAATAATTTATGAGTACTGTTATTTATGATATGAGTCAATGTTTTATTTTATAAATTTCGGTATCATTTATACATTGTTTCATAAATAGTAATTTACAATTTCTTCATGTAGAAAAATTTTTACATTTCTACATATCTACCTGAAATCCTAATTAAATGGCTAGTAGTAAAATTGTGCATATCTAATATTTTAAATAAAGCTGAACATATCATTTGTTTTTGCAACACTCCATAATAATTTTGATAGTTAATTTTGAGTTTGGATAGTTCTTACACTTGGTAATTGGAACTTTTCTTTCAATTGTATTTCTTCCTTGTGATAATTGTTGCACAATAGTGTTATTGCACAGAAATGATCAATGAGTTTTTCTCGATCTTTGTAACGTTGTTGTAAACAAGGGGTGGAAGGATACTGTGAATCCTCATCTGAAATGGCATAAAGACCTATCAATATCAATTATTTCATAGCACCAGGAATAGAATATAATGAACAAACCATTATTTGATGGTAAACGATCGGCCATGGGTACAGATTCTAGCAAGTATCTCTCTATCTCCAATGAAACTCCAACAGATTGATACGATATCACAGTGGACAGACCAGATTTTTACCAACCTTGGTAGGAATAACTAAAAATGAACACCAACATTATATCGTAATGTCATAGCAAAAATATTGGCTTTCAACAGTTTCTATCCAAAACCAAATTGAGTTCTGTTTCTCATTAGAACAGTTTGAACTCACCGTTGTTCTGAGCCTTTGTCTTGACTTCTCATGTAGGAGAGATTCTTGAAGATTGGTTTCAAAATCTCTTTTATTAAAATGGTCTGAACAAATCCTGGAAAAATCAAAATGATCCATTGCTGTTTTACTGTTCTTGGGGAATATATGGAACGACAATTTATCATCATGGTATGATGTAGGAGTATTGTTACAATATTAAACAACTAGCAATACAAAATACAAGAAATATGAGTAATATTTTATTATGATTTATTTGCGCCACGGGCTTTAGTAACTTTATTTATTCGCAAATTGACGTAAATATAACCAAAGTTAACAATTTCAGGATAGCCACCATAATTTCCCTGCAATGACGTATTCTCTCCCTTTCCTCAGTCTTCCCCTTGTCCAAATGCTCACTTATTTCATAACCCCTTCCTATCATAAGAACCCTGGGTGTTTTGGCATCGACTGCTATGGTCATTAACCGTGTGTTCTGGATAGGCCTTGTTACTTACTCCTTACGCCACCTTAGGAGCAGCACCGTTAATTATTAACGCAACAGTGAATCGTGGAGGATTATTCCCAGCCGACACGAGCCTTTATTATTCATACTTTCACATCTGAAAATGTAAAAAGCCCGCACCGGCTGGGAACCGAACCTGGGACCCCTCGGTCACCATATATATTTATTATTATCATCATCATTATTCGATACATTTCATGACAATTTCAAAAAAACTTTTAGAAGACATTCCTTAGCCAATTTCTGTTGTATAGAAGTGTAAGCTCTTTCACCTTAATATTCCCTAATACCCACCACTTTCCTTCAATAAATTGCCTGTTCTATAATGTTGCAACGATTCACAAGCATTTCATTTCAACAAATTGTCATGTCTATGATTTTCACTCTTGCAGTGTAATGGGAAAATGTTGTCATGCACCGTGTACCATGATGTCACCGAATGGATTCCTGAATACTTACTCCATCAAAATATTATAAACAAGCCCGACAAACATAATGGTAAAGTGTTTTGTTCGCAGATGAAGTAAGAACCGGAACATACCGCCAACTCTTCCACCCGGAACAGCTGATCACCGGAAAAGAAGACGCGGCCAATAATTACGCCCGTGGTCATTACACTATCGGCAAGGAAATTGTCGATATCGTGTTGGACCGGATACGGAAACTGGCGGACCAATGCACTGGTTTACAGGTGGGTACGAAAATATTGACGATTTGTTATTTATTATTATTGTGGTAATAGAACAAATAGTAATGGTTGCTAGACAAAAGGCTTTCTAAAAATTGGGGGAACTAAAGATTCGAGTACGATCAGAAGAAATAAAAAATCCTTTTCAACTAAAGGTGCATTTAGTCAACATAAACGTAACTTTAGCACAAGCACTAACTTAAACATAACCCTGAGAATAATTTTGTATGAGACCTAATATTACACGAGTTTTAGATTTAGGCATACATTTAAGAATGAAAGGTACATTTTATGACATGAAACTTTAGGTACACGTGAATTGTGGACAATATTTTTATCGTAAAAGTAAGATTCTTATAAAGTTGGGATTTTCAAAGTGATATGTTTTTAGCATAAACTTAATATTGTTGTATAAATGGTGCCATTTGATTTAACATATTCAAATTCCGTTTTTAACATATATTTAAGCACAATTTTAAAATGATGTTGACTAAATGCACCTTAAGAAGTAAAAAATATAATGAAATAATATATTATATATTATGACATTCACCTTTCTGACTTTTCACAACGTCTATCTAAGAATAGTGGATGCCTTGGTAGACGACATCAGTTAGTTATTGCAATTTCAGGACGCTTTATGGACAACCACCTTTAAAGTGGATAACGAAGCCTACACATGGATGTAGATAGGATGGACTCATTAAAAACTTAACCCGTTATAACTTCGATACTCCAATGGATTTTTTTGTCTTGGAAAATTATTTCAGCACGATGTTTCAAAAGCAATAATTTTCTTTCAGGGATTTTTGGTCTTCCATTCCTTCGGAGGTGGAACTGGTTCAGGATTCACGAGTTTGTTAATGGAAAGACTCAGCGTAGACTATGGAAAGAAATCCAAATTGGAGTTTTCCATTTATCCAGCTCCACAGGTAGGTTACATTTTTATTATAGTATATTATCAGTTTTTGACTAACGGATATGTTATGAACAAATCCGGTATACTAGAATTGGAAGTTACCGTATTTGAGACAGTTTTTCGAGGAAATTCAAGAAGATTTGCGGCCACACTTTGATTGGACAATTATCTCAGTCCTAAGTCGGCCGACATGTGAATGTTTATAGAATAATACCCAGACTGTTTAGAGCTCTATCAAGCAGAACGTAACAACGATAACTCAAATGTTTGCTTGGAACTAACTAATGACTTCAATTGTATGGATGCTCTACAAAACAATATGACCATGAGCCAACGTTGGCACCAACACTGGGCCACCACAGTCTTTATACTATCACTGGGCCTAATGTGTGGTCTTGGGGTTACAATATACAGAAGTCTCTTTGAGTTTTTGCTTTGTTGACATCCTGTTTGTGCAATAAATGAAATAAACTACACTGATCAAAAATTCGAGAACTTATAATATATGTGGACTGTTTAAATACCTCCCATTAAATCAAAACTATCCTATCACTTTTTTGATTCAGAGAAGATATGAAACGAAAAAGTGTTTTACTGTTTGCAAGTGTGTTAATGATGATAGTTTTCCGAACAGAGCTATAGTATAAATGTTTTGCATATTTTTCATTTATTTTTTCCGTATCAAACACATATCGAATAATATTTCACTATAACTTCTTGTACCGGAGGACTACGGCTGGAGTGGCAGAGAGCGGAAGAGAAGAAATATTACCTTGGAGTAATGAGGGATGCATGAGTACATTCATTTCGGACTTCCATTGTCTTATAATTTGTATAAATCACAACGTTTCAACTGCTTCTATCTGCAGTCGTCATCTGGTGAATACTGACAAGTTTCAAACGCTTACGCGTTTATAACCCGGTAATCTTGGTCAATTGTTTTGTTTTGTTTTCATGGCTGGTAATCTCAAATAATGATTATTGGCTTGGATTAATTCAGTCGTTTCTACCTGTTACCTGCACATTGTAATTGGGGTGATCTTTACCTCTTCGGTTCACGCCAAAATCATCAATAAGCGGTTTCCAAAGGGTCTTGATTTCTACGCTGGGTTGACTGAATGCTCTGATAGCTTGGATATAAACAGCTTCTGTAAATTTTCTCCCGAGCCAGTGTTCTTCTCTATGTAGTAACCCCGCATTCTTCTCTATGTAGTACTCCTGCATTCTTCCATTGAATTTGGTGATGTTCTTTCCATTCATTGTGTTCCTCTAGTCTCACCGCCAGTGGTCTCTTGGTCTCACCGATGTACGAAGACCACATTCGCATGGGACCTCGTAAATACAATTCTTGGTGGAGTTGGTGAGATTTTCCGGTTTGGTTTTTGTGAGAAAACCCCTTAACGTATTTCCGCTGAAGGAGCTGTTAATATTATACTTGTTCCCGATCCTTCCAACCTTTTCGGATATTCCTTTTATGTACGGTAGGTGGACTAGCCCCGGTTGTACTTCCTCGATTGGTTTTGAGTTAGCGGCTTGTTAATGGCTTTTTAGTGGGATGCATGTGTTGTGCCTTCATTCTTGCATCAATTACAGTGGCTCTCTTCAATCTGTGCTGATATTTAGAATGGAGACACTATCACTATTATGAGGTTGTGGTTTTCTGCGAACGTAAAGTCTAATTTCCGTCGCGGTATTAGGAAAGTAGTTGTTTTCTAACACATGTTCGCCTGACTGTCACTATTCTAATGTATGCTGTGATTTAAAGTGTGTTTGGTTACTGAAGCTTTGTCTATAGAATATAATGAAACTTCGAGAGTACCCGTGAAGAATAATAAACCCAAAAAACCTTGCTTTAGGTGATGAAATTGTTATTTTATAGGTTTCTACCGCAGTTGTTGAGCCCTACAACTCTATTCTGACAACACACACAACCTTGGAACATTCAGACTGCTCTTTCATGGTGGACAACGAAGCCATTTATGATATTTGTAGAAGGAATTTGGACATCGAAAGACCCACATATACCAATCTTAATAGGTTGATTGGTCAGGTAGGTTAATTATATGGAAAGTTTCGTTTTGTTTCAATTGATATGTTTCCTTGAGATATGTTGTTTCATGAAAAATATCTGATTACTGATTGAATGCAAAAAACAACAAATGTTCTTTGAGGATTTATTGAAGATTGTTTACGTTAATTGAAAATGAATATGCATTTTAATTGTAAGGGTGTTCTACAGCTCCGATGGAAAAATGCTACATTTATGAGATTCTGATACTTTTTACGAATTCATTATAGTTCAATTCAGGCTTTCATCTTGTCCTTCGAAGGATTGAAAAGCAATTATAACAGTGGTTTTCAGCCAGGATAATCATAAACGCACACTCACAATTTATGAATGTTTGATTTAGTATTGAACTAATTAATTGATTTAATTATCCATTTATTCAATAATAAAATACATACATTACTTTTAATATAATATAATATTTGTATTACATTTTGAGTTTTCAACAAGTTTTTATAACGGATTCAGATAAATCTCCGAAATGTCAACGTTTTTTTTAAAAGAGAAGTATGGATTATGTAGTTATTTCAATCTTATTTTTTATGCAAGGTGTTTCCGTATACTGATTATAGACATACAAAAATATGGAAAAAAAGATTCTATACGCTTATGTGCTCAAATGCTTCCTAAGGAAGCTACGGACTTTTGCATTAAGAATCAGTATCCGAAGTTTGTTACCTAATCTGGAAACATTTCATTTGCCTTTCTACATCAGTATACAGGGTGTCCCATATAAAACTCCGCGGGCAAATATCTGGAAAATGAAAGAGGATCCATCACTAGGCATCATCCGTTAGGGCGTGGCGACACCGACGCTAATTAATAAATAAGTGTCTAAATGAATGCAATAATACAAGTATTCATCGATTTGTTAGAAAATCTGTCAGCTTTTACGATAGTTTTGTGCTGGTTTTTCGTAAAATAGTAAAATGGTTCAATATTCGAATGCAAAAAAGTTAGATATGCTTTGTATTTATGGCGAAGCAAGATGGAATGCAAAAGAAGCAGTGAGAATATACGCTAATCGGTATCCCAACAGAAGATTACAGTCAGACAATATACTCACTAGCTTAGCCAAATCTTTGGCACAAAATGGGGAAAAAACAAAAAACGGCTATAGATGAGAATCACGCTGTTGCAGTGCTAGGTCAAATGGTATTGAAAACATATATTTCTACTAGACAAGTAGCAACGGATTGTGATATTTCGAAATCGGCAATCGCTAAAAAAACAAATTCCATCCCTACAAAATACATCTGGTTCAAGGACTATTGCCAGGTAATAGGTAATATCTATGTTTTATTTTTCATAACTCTAATCTATTCCCATATTTAGGAGATTGAACTTCATTGCATGGTTTCCCACCCGTATTCATGATGATGATCAGTTTCTGAACAAAATATTACGGAGTGATGAAAGCCGTTTCCATAACATCGGTACAGTAAACAAACATAATTGTCACTATTGGTCTGACGTAAACCCTCATTGGAGTCAAGAAACGAGATATCAGGCTGTGTGGGGTGTTAATCTTTGGTGTGAAATCATTGATGGTTATTTGATAGGGTCTAATTTTTTCGAAGGAATTCTCAATGGAGAGAGATACTTGATTTTCATCCAACATGTATTGCCAATACAAACTCGAGTGAATATGTGGTTTCAACCTCCGCATAATAATAGAATAGTTAACCAATATTTGGATGACACTTTTAATGAAAAATGGATTGGGAAATAAATAAGGGTACAACACCATGGCCAGCTCGAAGTCCAGATATGACTCCATTTGATTTCTTTTTGTGGGGATACTTATATTAAAGACTTAGTTTATATGCGACGTCCATAAAAAGTAGAGGATTTAAAAAATAGGAACACAAATGTTTGTGCTTCCATATCGCGAGCGACGCTTTTAGCTGCCACGAATCGAGAATTAATTGAAAGATACAGTATGTGTATTCTACGCGAAGTAAGGCAGTTCGAACACTCACCAAAATCATGCATGCTATCACTCTCATTTTTTCGTCACTATCATCATGTTGGTCGAGTTTTGGTAAAAGTAATATATTTCTTGGTAATGTGAAACATTTATTTTAGTTTCTATTGTCTGCGATTTTACAGATACTCACAACTAGATGAAACTAAACAGGGAATGCAATTATAACTGATAGATCAATTTTATTAAACTTGTGTTATTGTTTTTTATTTTCTCTCAGTCATGGCCCTCTTTATGATATGCATTCAAATTGCCTTTTTTCATCAGTATTCGGAATTTGATAAAGAATTCAAAATAGCATGAAAAATCTGGGATGCCATATAAAAAAATTTGGCGTCGGTGTCGCGACGCCCTAACAGATGACGCCTAGTGATAGATCTCTACGTAAATGAAAGTACTCCTTGAAATCGAAATAATTTGCTTTCACCAAAAATTGATATTTGATTGATATTTGCCGGCAGAGTTGCATATGGGATACTCTGCATAGTTACTCGATTTTACATTTTTTCATTTTCATGCTGTGGAAAGCTAAAATCCCATTAACTCATTCCTATGTGAATCTATTATGGCTTGGCAAATATAGCTGTGCCTCTGAATAGTGGATGCGCAGTAGAACAGCCGGTGTCATATCTTGTCCTCCCCGATTAAAGTTGGTAGTTGATATTTACCCTCTCTATTCATCGTTCGCGCATCTCAGAGGCACAGCTGTATTTGCCAAGCTGTAGATACTTATTATTTTCATTTGATTTTTCCAAAATACCGATTACTTCTACTGACAATAATAGTTTGAAACGTTTCTTATGAACAGCAGTCTACCATTTGTAGACTACAACTTATGACCGTTCCGTTTATTCCTCTTTCAGATAGTTTCCTCCATTACCGCCTCCTTACGATTCGATGGTGCCTTGAACGTAGATCTGACAGAATTCCAGACGAATTTAGTCCCATATCCCCGAATCCACTTTCCACTGGCAACGTACGCTCCGGTTATCTCAGCAGAGAAGGCATACCACGAACAATTGACTGTCTCCGAAATTACCAACGCATGCTTCGAGCCTGCCAATCAGCTAGTCAAATGCGATCCGAGACACGGAAAATACATGGCTTGCTGTATGCTCTACAGGTAATTTCAGTTGAATGTCTATAACCAAGTTATAAAGGAAACATTTCTTCGGGCATCTTTTTAAGTAGCCAATTCAATGTCAATGCGCAATGGGTTCTCATGTTATCAGCTCAAAATAGTCTAGGGAAAACTAAACAAGCTATGTACAAAAAAACAAGAAATTCAGGATATCGTATGGCTTCAGAGATCGGTCATCAGTAACAACACTCACCAAAAAAGGTCGTTGTATCACATCAATTAACATTGATGACCTGAGAGAGACCCCACGAAGATCATAATTACCCTTATAGCAGGTACATTAGTTACATGCTATAGAATAAGTATCCGAGATATCTTGTCGCATTCACACACTTGATAACGACAGTACTTAGATGTTAACTTTTGAAACGTCGTGACTCAAACACATGCAAAGAATTTATTTTCTTTGTTTCTAGACAATGGAAGTCCAGAAGAATTGTACTAATTATACTGATCGTCGACATCAGTTTTCTAAGAAGTTCTCCGAGAAATTGACCAACAACCCAAACCTACTGTGGGTACAATACATGTTATTCAGACGAGTTTACTTCCATGTTGGCAGTAAATACACATAATTGTCGTAACTGGAGCGATGTAAATCCTCATTTGGTGATCGAAACTCCACAGAAATTGAAGGTTTCGGCCGGAATTCTTGGTAATCTCAATAGTACCACATACTTAAATCTATTACAAGAATGTGTAGATCCCATGATTACTAACATTTCGATGTTCGCGTTAGACAGTTCCTGGATAAACGTTTTCCAATGTGTTGGAATGGCAGAAGGGGTGCAGTGGAGTAGCCAGCTAGATCACCTTATCTCACACCTTTGGATTTCTTTCTGTGGGGACACCTGAAATCGAAAGTTTACGCTACCACGCTCACAAATTCAGAAGCGCTGCAACAGAGATATGTTCCGAAATGCCATTTGATGACCCCGGAAATCTGGAATGATTGGGCAAATGTTTCGAAATTCTACTATATTACTGTTTGGAATTTGATGAGGTCATTTTGAGCAATTGTGTTCCCATTGATTATCTTAAATAAAATGATCAAATTTGAATTTCTCGATAACCAATTCTGAAAAATATTAGAGAGGTAGGACCTTTCGAATCATGTATCACTCGACATGGCATTAAAAAAATTATGGGAGGGAGCTGCACACCACAAAGTGGTGAAGTTTCGAGGATGAATTTTATATCAAAATTATACCCCTCCCAAACACAAATTGAAGGGTTTTTTTGACACTTTTGATTACGAGTCCGTCAGTTTCTGAGTTGCAGGTGTCAAGTTTTCGTTAAACGACCTGTATTAAAAAAAGGGTACACACTAGACTCCATGAATGGAAGTTTACTTATTACCCTCACCTACTCACAATACAATACTCAATTCTACCTAAATTGTGTATGGTTGTACATTTGCAACAAATCTAGATCAAACGACCATGACTTTTTTCGTGAGATCCCCCTAACACGATCAAGAAATGAATTGTTTTGTCCATCTGTGAACGTCAGGTCGTAGACAGCGTTGCTCAGCTTCAGTGACTCCTCTGGTGGTACTGTAGGTTTTTCCGGGTTTTTCCTGCAGTTGGAATAGTAAATGCGCCACCTTTTATTGTTAAGTCGCCCCGGAGCGCATATGGAGATGGTACTCTCCTTCGTCTGCACTTACGTTCAGATCGGGGAGATTGTCAGTAGTAATATCCCGACAAAATGCTGAATTTAAAAAAAATACTGTGTTGCTTAGAAACACCACGAGAGCTTGCTCGAGTGGTGTTTTGTACAGCAACACAGTTTGAGCGGCTGGCAAGGTGAAAGTATTTTGAAAATTCTGCATTTTGAAGCGATATTCGATTAGACAATTTCACGAATGCATTAAATTATTATGGACTAAATGCGTATTGCAGCAACGGTTTTTCATGTGTCATTAATGTCAGTTGAAGAGTTGAACCGTCAAACTGACGTTGCTCTATTCACAGAAATTGTTGTAAGTATGGAAACGTATAAATAAAGAAGAAGCGAAACACCGATTTGAAAATACCACAGGCTGGAGACAGTGTTTTCGAAAAGTCCTTTTCTCATCGGTTTGAATTCAAAAAATGATGGCATTTGGTTGGTTTATATAATATGAGGGAAATTGTCACCATTATAGTCTATATAATACATACCTCTTTCAATCTACATTATTATTTATACTTGAAAGCTTTGTGGATAAGTTGAAAAACTTCTTACATTAAAGTTCATTTTGACTTTGACTTTGAAGCACCACAGCAAATACAAATAATAGCTGTTCCATACCCGCACAAGCTATGCCTCACGTGAATTTTTATGAAGAAGGAGTTTATCATTTAACATATTCAACAAACCAGGTCAATAGGAAAAAGTTTTATTCATTGCACATTTTTTTAGTACTGTTACGTTTTTGAGTTTTAAATAAGTGGTATGCTACAGTGGTTAAGCGCTCGCCTGGTAACCGAGATGTTGCAGGTTCGATTCCCAGACGGTGCGATCTTTTTTCATTTCCAGATGTGAAAGTCGGAATGATTGAGGCTCGTGTTGGCTGGGAATATTCCTCCACGATTCACTGTTGCGTTAAAAATTAACAGTGCTGCTCCTAAAGTGGCGTATGAAGTCAGTAACAATGCCTATCCAGAACACATGGCTAATGACCATGACAGTCGATGCCAAAAACACCAAGGAAAAAAAATTATAAATGTCTTTATTACCAATCAATAGAAATGATTTAGTTACATTTTGTTTTTCCAGGTAGGGCGAGATTCAGTTTGCATGTAAAAAAGAATGAATAAAGTAAAATTTTAAACATAAATTCAGTAACGAGCAGTCGTTGCCGACCGATGATGAACCCTTTATTCCCATATACACCTACTAAGTAGGCTTATTAAGGCAAGTACATGTCAAAAAACAACTACTCCCCTGGCTAAGACCACGACGGGTATTGAATTAAATCTAACAGATACTCGTGCTTGGACGGGGAACAGATGGCTTCAGTGCCGTCTGTGTTGTCCTACCCTTGCACTGATGAGAGGCAACAACTTCGAAACTAGTCTGCAGGTGGTCACATGTCCAAATCAAAACATAATTTTGCTGTTTGGTCACAGAGGGCACTTGCAATTACGTCCTCGGATGCTTGAGGAACGTTGCACAAGTATCTGTTAGATTTTATTCAATACCCGTTGTGGTCTTAGCCAGGGGAGTAGTTGTTTTCTGACAGGTACTTGCCATTATGAGCCTACGTAGTAGGTGTATATGGGAGTAAAGGGTTCATCATCGGTCGGCAACGACTGTTCGTTACTAAACGATCTCCGAAAGAAATCTGTCTTGTTCATAAATTCAGTAGTTAATATACATCTCAACTGTATTAAATCTCACAATTGCACTACTTATGTAGAAAAATATAGTTCTCGAATCATTAAGAAAATAATAGACATTCGTCGTTATGGTCTAGAACAAAAATTAGTGTTTCTATCAGATGTATCCGTCAAATCCATCTAAAGTTTCTAATAATTTCTAGAAGACTTCACTATGCTTCCATATAGATTTCTAGGTTCATAACAACATTATCTACTCAGGTAATATAATATATAATCGCGTATGAAAATTTATTTTAACAATTTTGACTCACGGCAATCTTTTTTTTTATTTTTACAACTCTATGGTTTTTGTCATCGTATTTTCAATTATCTGCCTATTATCGATAATTTAAATAATTTCATACCTATTCAATTAAAGTGTGGAGAGACGATAATTTCAATAAATAATTTTGTTGTCAAGGCCTTTCATTCTACTTATATTTGTTGATATGTGATACTGAGTGATCACTTTCACATTTCCAACAGGAAATGGACTTTCTTGAATAACGTTAGGAATGCATTTATCCATGTATTTAGTAATTTGATTGATAGATCCAATGGGTTTTCAATCCCAATAACTGAAATACGTACAGTGCGATCTTACATTGAGTACCATCTGTTAAAACTTATGAACGAGGCAAGACAGAGAAAAACTTGATTGAATGCTATCAGATGTACGCTGAAAGCACAATTGATTCTAAAATTTCAAATAGCTAGAGGGGTCGTACGATTGTGGTACATCATTAGAAATACCTCTCAATTTTCTGTCTAACGCTATCTCGTTTTTTACATTGCAAAGGCATGCAGAATTATTGTTTCACCCAAAAACTATTCGAAAATGTGTGAAAACAGTATCAACATTGTCAAGAGGAACAGACGAACATTCGTTGATGAGATACATTTTCAACAGTAATACCACAAATGATTGAATTTTCGCGATAAGTCTGTCGATTCATTTCTGAACGAAACTGAATTGCTTCGAGATACAATTCAGTTGAGTTCAGAAATAAAAGACAGACTTATGAGATAAATTCAATCACGAGTGGAATTTTATTAGACTAATTAACAAATAAAGTGAAAGGTAAACAATCTGAAATTTGGCAGAATTAGACGAAATTAGCAAAGAAGTTAATCTGAGAAATTATTAAAGTTCACAAAACAGGAAACATTGATTAATTCGATAGAATTTATCCCAAATCTGCTCGTTTTTAAATGCGTGCATGGCGTCATTACTTATATTTGACGTTTAACTGTTACATATAATACGAAGCTGAAAACACCGAACTTGACAGACCAATCAGAATCAAGAGTTTGGTATTATCGATTATTTCACTTATGCTAAAATAACGTGTTATGATTGGTTGAAATTTTTGTGTTGATAAATGAAAACATCATGTTTTCGATTTTGCAGTTCGGCTCTTGATTGGCTACTGGATATGTATATGATGTGTTTTCGATTTTGTAGTTCGATTCCTGATTGGTTATTATCAAAACACAAACTTATCACTAGCAAGCTGCTATAATGACACAACACCAAACTTTGACCAAAACTAAATAAGCACTCACTATTAATTCATGTCAACTTCACAATTTTCGACAAATTTTGCATACTCGTTGATTAATCAAATCACTAAATCAAAATGTTATCAAAACATAATCTCAGCAGTAGACTAGACATGCAATGACGAAACTACGAATGACGCGCTCTGTCATTGGTAACTGAAATAGATATCAAGTAAATGTTTTGTTAGTCGCATAATTTCAGAACTGAATGCGGGATTAATGTTCCTAGTTAAATTGAATAGTAAATAAATAAAAATGGTTTCGATTTTATTCATGAAATAATCTTAACAAATACAACTCGTGTTATCGGCGATTATAGTTAATTCCTTCTCGGTTTCGAATAAAATTATGTTGCTTTAGGCAACCACACTCGCGCAAGCGCTCGTGTGGTTGCCAAGCAACATAATTTCTCAAATTCAAAGGAATTGCTATTTCGATAATCACCGATACACTTGTATTACCTACGATAATCCGAACTTGACTAGAGCTCCTGATTGGTTCATTTGGCAAGTGCGTGAAGTCAATATTATTGACTTTGAAATTATTCAATATAGTTATTGTTGATGTTTTGTTAAAATTGTTTTTCCGTTAACCAGCTGTCGTCCCATTACGAACGGCAGCCCTCCAAAGTCGAAACTTGTGCGAGCCAAGGATTAACGGGGTCTTACCCTTTTACGTGCGATTCTTCTTCACATAAATAATTGATCACTCATGTTTCAAACTTTAGATTTATATTTAGTATGTCTATTTCCATAGCATCCAACAAGTTCATATATTTTCCTGTATTACACGCATAGATAATGTTCATCGTATGTTTATTCATTGTGAGATTTGTTTGTTGTAAATGTACATATATTCCCGATATTTCATCTTACTATTTCATTCTTTGATACTTCGAACAATAAGATACTCTCACACAACAAATAATCAAAATTTCTAATCCACAAAATACAGTATAGCAAAATGTTTCGGCCTTTCTTGTCCACTAGAATGCTTCCAGATCGAGAGATTTCTTTACAAGATCTGGTGCATCACAAGGATCCAATTTAAGACCCCTATATCCCTCTATCTTTTCACTACTCTACCAATTAGCCAGAGGTAGGACTCGCAAGGAAGTCCCAAATCAAGGAGATGTGACTTTTATTACAAATTGAGATAAAGTTTACGAGTAGTCCCTGGCAAATCACCTTATTTACCTTACATACCTCATAACAAAAGTAAAATAATTACAGCGAACCTTTTTCTATTTTCAGAGGCGACGTAGTTCCAAAAGACGTAAACGCAGCCATAGCTTGCATCAAGACTAAACGCACAATCCAATTCGTCGATTGGTGTCCCACAGGGTTCAAAGTCGGCATCAACTACCAGCCACCCACCGTGGTTCCCGGTGGCGACCTTGCCAAGGTTCAGAGGGCAGTCTGCATGCTTTCCAACACTACGGCCATCGCTGAGGCTTGGGCGCGACTGGACCACAAATTTGACCTCATGTACGCCAAAAGAGCTTTTGTACATTGGTACGTCGGGGAAGGAATGGAAGAAGGGGAGTTTTCAGAGGCTCGGGAGGATTTGGCGGCTCTAGAGAAAGATTACGAAGAGGTGGCCGTGGATTCGATCGAAGCTGAAGCTGACGAGGGAGATGAATACTGATGATCTTTTTTGTATTGTAACGGTTTCATCCTGCCAGATTTGCATTTAATACCGTATTCCTTGCGGTCTTATTTGACGGTTGAGTGTCTTTCCATTAATTTTATGTGAACTTTTAGTTTAAATATCAATTGATTTTAACCCTTTGCTGTCTTTCTTATACCGTTACTTTTGAAACAGTGTAACTCTCACAATTATTTTATAAATTTTTTGCAACAAATCCATGTATTATTATCCTGTTTGTCCTGGTATTACTAACAATTCTTCTAGAGGGTTAATCCCATAGTAATATATGATATTCTTACTTTAGAATGCTAATTCCTTATGTCCAAAGTGTTGTAAAAAGTCCAGACTAGTGCGTAATTAGTGTTTTTTGTAACAGAGTTTTAGTGAAATATTATGATACTGTTGAAGATTAATAAACGTTATTAACTCTGAATCTCGGGGAATAAGGTTGGAAAACTAAATGTTTATATACCTGTACATCTTTTCACATATTTATGATCCCAAATATTTAGCGATAGTCATCAGAAAGTAGAGTACGGTTATTATTATTATTATTTATCGCTTTTCACTTTTCAGCTGTAGTAGTCGGTAGTCGGTGCGAATTTCAAGCAAGCACTAGATCAGAAAATAAATTGATTTCAGGTTATATTATGAATTATTTCAACTTAAATTGGATATACATATAAAATTGGATGCTCCCATATAGAAGCTCGAAGTTTTTTTTCTAGAACGATTCATACCAAAATAATATGTAACTGAATTTAATTTAAACAATTTTTTTTCAATTTGAAGAAACTAACATGCTATTTCTACGAGTATTTCTGAGACCAGAAGCATTTTCCTTATCATCAAAGAAAAGCACTTCCATATTGAAATACATTTTCTGAGGCCATTCTGTATGTTTAGTACTTTTTGTAGGAATCTAATCAAGAATAGTCAGAATATAATATAAGCTGTGTATTATACTCGCTTACGCTAGGCTTACGCAGACACAGTGTCGGTACGGTCTCTCCCTAAAGAAATCAAGCAAGAAATAAATGGATGACTGAAGGAATAATGAATTCTGTGAATAAAAAAAAACAGATTTATATCAAAAACTTAAAAAGAGTTACGAAAATTTTTAATTGGAAATTGAATATTAAAATTATAAAAATAAATTAACTCAAATTATAAATGAATCCAAAATAAAATATTGTAAACAAGAAATAGAAAAAAAAAGTCATTCTTCTAAAAAGTTATGGGACAATATTAACAAATTATACAATGAAACACGAAAACCTGTTTCATATGATATAAAGTCAATTTAGTTGAAAAATCAGACAATAACTGATGAAAAAGAAATAGCTAATGAATTTATAAACTATTATAAATAGTGGTGTTGGTAAAAATTTAGCACAACAAATAGTGAACAATAATAATGAATCAAAAACATCAACAAGTTGCCTAAAAACCATATACATTGAGGAAACAAACCGAACTGAAGTTGAAAATGCAATAAAAACTTTGAAAAAAAAAGAAATCTCCAGGTGCGGACGGTATTACAACTGAAGTATTGCAAACATTAATTGAATTAATTTCTGATCCCTTAGTACATCTTTTAAATGTTATTTTTAAATCTGGACTATGTCCCAGTTCTTTCAGAATTGGTATTATAAAACCAATATATAAAAGTGGTAATAAAAATAAAATGGAAAATTATAGGCCAATCACTTTAATTTCAAGCATAGCAATAATTTTTGAAAAATATCTAAATCATATAAATTTTTTGTCTCTAAATCAGTTCGGATTTCGGCAAAATGTTTCCACTGAACATGCAATTTGTCACCTCACTTCTCATATCTACAACTCATTGGATAATAACACACCAAATCTCAGTATATTTCTTGACCTAAAGAAAGCATTCGACTCTGTAAGTCATGAAATATTGCTAAAAAAACTGGAACTTATTGGTTTCCGTGGAATAGCTTACAAATTAATGAAGAGTTATATTTGCAATAGAATACAACATGTAAAAATTAACAAAACTGTTAGTGATCCAATGGCTTTTTGTTATGGAGTACCGCAAGGCAGTGTTTTAGGTCCATTACTATACAATATATTTCTCAATGATCTTTTTAAATTAAAGTGTAATGGAAAAATTCATGCATTTGCGGATGATACCTACTGTTATTTTTTATAATGCTTCTACCTGGACTGCATTGAAACAAACTGTACAAGAAGATTTAAAAATAATTGAATGCTGGTTTGACAAAAATTTACTTACAATAAATTTTGATAAAACTTATTATCTCCCATTCACCTGCTTTGAAAATTCTTTACCAAATTTAGGCCCACTTGAAATTGACAGTAACTTTAAAATTCATGAAACTGAATGTATAAAATATCTAGGAATCAAATTTGACAGACATTTGAGATAGGACCATCAAATTTCCTTCCTTGTGAAAAAATTGAGATGTCTTCTTCCCAAATTCAAGTTTTTAAAAAAATTTCTTGCAATGAAACATCTTGAGATGTTATATTTTTCATTGATACAGGCTCAATTGATCTATGGCATTCTTGGATGGGGTGGAGTAAAACAAAATTTAATGTATAATTTGGAAGTGATACAAAGACACATTTTAAAAATAATTTATAATCGAAATTTTATGTTTTCTTCTGATGTTCTTTATAAAATAAGTAGAAAATTTGATATTGTTCAGTTATTTGTATATAGAATGTTGATTTATATCTTCAAAAACAAAAATTGCATCAATTTTAGTAATCATTCATATAACACTAGATATAAAAATGATATAACCTTAAAAAATAAACTCAATAAAAACAAATCCACTAGAAATTATACAAATATTATAGGAAAAGTTTTCGATGTAGTTCCAAAAGAGATTATAAAAACAAAATCTTTTTATTCATACAAAATTAAAGTGAAGGATTGGATATTCAAAAAAGATCGTAATTTTTTTCACTTTTTCACAACATGATAAATGTATGAATCTTTCAACTCAATAATTTCATTTCAATAATTTTATTTGAAGAAATTGTTTAACCACTTCGTGAGGAAATTTTCTAGTTTATTCATACCTTATATATTGTATTATAAAAAAAAATTGTAATCTATTATGAATAAACATAATTATTATTAAAAAAATCATGCCTTTTTTGTCAAGCAAAAATAATAAGCTAGTTTGAGCAAAGCATAGGTTAATAAAAATTACCAAAAATAATTCATTTCATGTATTTTTTCTGTACTTGCACACTACAACACACCAAACAGTTCATAGGTTATCTGTAGGAAGAAACGGTTTTAGTAAAAAATATCTTGAAGGAACAAGATTAATGCAATTTCACGAATGACGAAAGAACCAACGACATCAAACACTACACAAAACGACAAGAGAAAATCTGAAATTCCAAAAACCATCTCTGATCTCTGGCAAGAGTGACAGATCTCAGTGACAAGTCTTCCTGTTGATGAAAAAGTACTGTTGCACGGTCATTATAATATTATTGAATTAAATGAGTTTTTTCTAAAAGTTCTTTCGGTTTTAAAAAGTCCTGAATGGGCTGACTAATTTCTCTTTTTCAAATGACATGGGTTTTATTGCCGCAGTACACAAAACTATGAAACACCAAATGATTTTCAAACTTGGCAACGATCTACCCAAACTACACTGATGACGAGCATGCGCGCATCGTAAACGGGTCACATACGCGGCATGCTTTTCTCCGTGAAAATTGGCGGGATTAGCATTCTAGAGTAGGTATATTATATTATATATTTCTATGTTTAATCCCGATTGAGGAGAAAATGTCACTGTGTTATAAACTCACTGATTGACTGATCCTTAACAAAATCGGTCGACGTGCAACTTTTTTTCTATTTCAAACGGAATATTACGATTATTTCCTATATTTGTTACAACAATCGTTATTTTCGACATTGGTCTAAAATTGGTCCAATTCGCAATCTACAAGACTAATTCATCAAATTGATTATATACATTTGGCTGACTTGTAGACCTTCAAAGTACTTATATCCAAATGAAACTGCGACACCCACAGCAACCGGAGTTATAGGGTTTTACATAGATGGCCTCAAACTATATGCGTCGGGCAAAAGAGACCTACATCAGCTCCTTAGGGTGTTGGAAGAGTACGCGCATGCTATCTGAATGGACCGACGAATGTGCTCACGGTTCATCTCAAAAGAGGACGTTGCTATAGATCTGGCTGTAGGGTCACTGAATCCTAGAAGGCTTTGGCCTTCTTAAGGTTATGGCCAATGGATGGAGTCTTAATAGCTCCAATGTTCCAAAAACACTACGAAAATTAGGTCCCATGTTTTCAAAAGTAAATTTTTATGTCATTGCCGTCATTGGAAATGTTTTCAAAAATAGTTTTAGCATATTCACAGTAAAGAAAGCATATTGTCACAAGTCCCAAAATCTTCTGATGAGCCCTGCTGTCACTGATCCAACTTAGGAATATGCTGATTACTTTTTTTAGTGATACAAATATTCCTTTCTTCTGAAAGTGAAGTACCTATTGTGCAAGAATACCGACAAAAGTCGTGAATTATATTGTATTCTCAGAGGTGAGTTCAAGATCATTTTGTTTACAACTTGTGAATTGAAGAATACATTTTTCTATTTTCCTCACTAAAGACAAATACATATTATATTTTCATTCAAACTTTTTTTTTTAGGATTGAAACAGGAAACCTTGAGAAAGAAATGGCTATCAATAGTATCAATATTGAATAACTTAGTGTAAAATTTTGACAGAAATCAGGACCACAACTAAATTAAAAAATGAACTTAAGAAATGTATACTTAACAGATGATTTCAATTCCTATATAATATAACAATGTTCCACCTTTGACTGTTTTTGCTTTGATATGACTTATTTATCATTTCACAAATTATTCTCATCATTCCTTTTCTAATAATTGTTTGATTTCTTCATCGATTTTTATTTCATATGTATTGCTGTTGAACAATTTATGTAAAAATGTAATTCCTCTCTAAACAGAAACGTTTCTTGGGAATTAATAAAGTGTGTGCAGTGGAAGTATAACAACTTTCGTGTTCACAGGAGTCTAGGGCTGACAATTTTCTTCTGAATTGTTCAGATTATCAACCCATTTCATCAATTTTCAGATTCATTTAGGAACAAAAGACCCAAAAATGGTCATGTAAATTGCAAAAATGGAACCTTTTCTTTCGAACAAGTTTAAAAATTCTATATTGACGTTTATCTTGAGAAAATTGGTTAGACCATAATAATGTTAGTATATTGGTAATCTCTTTAGAACAGCTATTTTATTGAAGTGAATGGCTATATTTTCTTGTTTCAACCATACCATATGGAGGTCATAATTTACTATCTCAAGAAACTTCTTAATTATGATAGGAATACAAAAGAAAGAATTCATTAGGTATATGAAGGAAGTTTTATAATCATACAAATGAGAATGAACAAAAATGTGAGATTGTAAATGGGTGAGTCAGAAATGCAGTATTTCAATCATGTCAATATTTTTTGGATGTTTTGTAGTACCTATAATGTCTGATAGGTATTAATTTTTGCCTTAAGTTTTTTGCTAAAGCTTGATTTCATCTGAGAGGCATTCAGCATATATATTTGACACGTGTTATGTTCACAAATGCTAGGCACTTCTGTAAGATTCAAATTTGATAATTGATATTTGGTTTTTGAGTTATTAGCAGTACCTCAAACTGATACCCAATTTAGAAAATTTGTATTGATCAAACAATGGTAGGTATATATTGTGACTAAGAAGTATTTGGGAGAACAGTAATCTCTAATTTTGAATGATGAACCCATTAATGGAGAAGTTTCAGTGTTTTTATAAGGGGTTTGTAACTCTGTGGATATATTTAATCAATCATTGGCAACTTTTACACATCATTCTGAAAACAACACTAGGTTCTGCCCTTCTAAAAGAAACTCTTGTGTCTGCTGCAGAGATGGTCGACGGCTGAATCTCCATGTTCCATAATGGCTGGTGGTCCCAACGAATATCGGGGCCGTGTCCGAAAGTAGACGCTTTTTTGAAATTCGAGTCAATTGTACACCTGACAATTTCAATCCATAAAAAAAATTAGAATTGATATGTATCCATTGAAATCAAAAATGATATCCATAATTTATTATTTGACATTCTGACTTACAAAAGAAACATAACCCAACTTTTTTTTCAAAAGTATCCGTTCTCTCTCTCTTATAACCCTTGCTTCCTAATTGGCGCTTTTGTGGGTTATTTGGAACATTCGAACTATTTAAAGAGATTGGAACTATTATACTCCACCCATTGGCCATACCCGTAAGAAGGCCAAAGCCTTCCAGGATTCAATGCCCTATCTGGCTATCAGAACTGTCGGGAAAGAACAAAGTTGTTGCAAGTAATATCCTTCAATTCCGATCCTAATCTATTTCTGTAGAGAAATGGACTGAAGATGAGCTACGACAATTCGACGTTAAAACTCGCAAAATGATGCATCCTAAATCATCCGTTGCACGGTTAAACTTTTCCAAACAACAGTGGGTCCAAGGACTTTTCAGTTTGGAGTGTCTACATGACAGAATGGTATTTGATGGAGCGATTCTTCTTAAGGCAGCAATCCGTGCAGCCGATGAACTTGGTCTCGTATTCGACACTGAACGGGCTAACCCATACTCTGTCACCAAATTCTCCTATAGCTACATGAGAATAAGCCAATGCTTGGGGTCTTCTTCAAGAGCGTAGAGGACCTTGGCTTATCCAAAAACCTGACGTTCTCATTTCTCAGAGACCTGACCTGACCTGAAGTAGCTACAGTCGAAGACCGAGAGATCCATAATGGCCTGCCACGATGGTGTCTTCAACACCCTAGTCTACCTTAGTCGCGTGATAGGTATAGACGTCCCTGACATCCGATGCAGGGCTTGTCGTGGGGCACCTGAGACTATAATGAATTTGCTAACAGCATGCCCAGCTTATGGGGTCTCAACCTATAACAGGAATAACACGGCGCTACGAGTGTTGTATTACCATCTACGACACTCGTACGGTATAGACGAGACAATGGTGTTGCCTTATGTTCCGGGGGATATTGAGTCCGTTGTGCAGATTGAGAAGTGCTGAATATATTGGAACTACTCATTTCTTACCCTCAGGCAAATGAAATCCAATAAGTCTGATGTAGCCTGGACCTCCAATACAGGGTGATTTTCGTCATGAGGTGAAATGCAGAAGGCCGTCATCCGTGGTTCATTACGTCTACTCAGGGCACAAGATTCTCGGACCCAATAATTACATAAATACATGGAGGGGATGAGTGGTTATTTGGGTAAATAATCCAGTGCGCCCTCCGGATGTATCGGACTCCGGAGACAGAGCCCCGACAGAAAAATTTTAATAATAGGGTCTCTTTTTCGTTCCAAAAAGTGAAATTGTGCATGTGCAAGCAAAATAAATTCACTATTTTTCTAAAAACAAAACAACTTTCATTAATAATAATAATAGCGTCTTTATTATGAGGAAATATCATTTGAACAAAATTTGTAATGTTTTGGCGACATTCGGACGAAACCGTTCTTCCCTGTAACTGACAACAAAGTAGAGAATTTTTTTAATTATTTTGAAGGTAAATATCAAATGAATACTTACCAGAATATAAATATAGAGATCAGGAAGAAGGAATGTGACTAAAAATTTAACTTTGCATCATAAATCATTTAAAATAGTTTGTCTTTCAGACATAATCCAGGATTTGATGAGTTTTTTTGAAGTTGTGCCAAGTCTACGGGACTCATATTGTAAATTTTGACTGTGGTAGGTATAAGAACACCTACTTTTATTGCGTTGAAAATTGCATTGGACCGCTGTACAATTATCTACTTGTGGTTGGACAATGATGATAGTCGCTAAGTATTCTTAGTTTATTCGCGAGGTATGAAAGGGATTCGTGTTGATTAATTCGATAAACCCAGCTAGTCTGATAATGAACCTTTCTTCCAAATTCAGTACTTTCATATCCTTATAAGTTCGGGATATATGGTCATATTTCCTGAGCCCATATGCAGGAGTTTTGTATTTTTTGCAGAGCTTCATACAAAGGAGTTTCAATGTAGAATGAATATGTTTGACAAGTTGAGCAACATGCTTTTCGAATTTGAGCGTTGAATCAAGATGAAAACCAAGGTTTCTACAGTGTTTCACAATCTTCAGCTTTTTCCATTCTATTATATTTCATAGTTCTTGAATATTTATTTCGTCGCTCTGTTGTTTCCAAATATCATCAATTTTGATAAATTGTGAAAGGCTTTCGCGGCCATCGTCACTTACATGGTGGTTCTTCGGGTTGTAAGGCCGACGTATGTTGAGAGAAGATCTCGACGTTTCGCCAACACGAGTGGTTAGCATTTTCAAGAGAAAGTTTCTGGTTTTTTATGTCGCTGTCAAATGCTTGACATTTGTTATACGTTGTCTCAATAAATAACTGTGATTTGACGTTCTTACATCTGATTGGTCCATAGCGTTAGCTGACATCATAGAATCGTTCGTACCGTTATTTTGTGGATAGGGGGCTAATTGAGAATTTGTGAGAACTGGAAGCCAAACCTTGTTCAATTGTAGTCCTTCTTCGGTTCTGTTGAAGTTGTTCTGGTGTTTCTGAATTTCAATTGCTTCCCGGAAGAGTCTTGGGTAATAGGCAGATGTTGAAGAGATGACTTGGGTTTCTTCAAATTTCACTCTATGGTTATCGTTGTTGAGAGTATGTTCTGTATAAACCGAAAATAGTAGCGGGCCCAATATGCTCACCTGTGGAACATCCCTAGAAATTATTTCATAACCAGGCAGTTTCTCCTTAATCACCACCCTCTATCGTTTATCACGTTTATAATTCAGGAAAAAACTAATAGAAGTATCATCCAAACCAAAATAATTAAATTTTTTAAGTAATGATTTATGTACTTATGAGAAATATACCTATACATAACAGTTACTTTTGGTAGAAAAATTAAAAGCCAAGAACCGAATATCTTCCTCGAAATCGAACTTTCAATCAATATCTATTTCTTCAACTGTCCAGGACAAATCTATTCGGAATCTGTTTGCTTTACTTATCCGATGTAGGCTAGATCCTCGACTCGAAGGACCATTAAATAGATTGCTGACAGGAATCGATATCAAACTAGTGAATTATTAATAAAAGTGAAAATATCTAATTACCTATTCGAATTACACACATAAACAGCTTTTCTTCGCAATTCTGAGGGCAAAGCTTCGGTCTGTTGAGTCCAGCGTTAAACTCCATCTAATTTGAAATAATTAGTTGTAATCTGCAACTAATAAAGTAATATACCTTGAAAATGAAAATGAATGTTCGCCAGTTGTTTGGTACATAGCGCAGTCGGTTTTCTACCATTGCTAGTGACGGTTTCAATTATCGAGTGTGGCCATGGGAAGTACGGCAAGCGTAGCTAAACTATGCTGCGGAAATATGGAAAATATACAGAAGGAACATAGTAACTGGTAGGTGGTCTCAGTTTGCCTAACTTTTGGTGACATTAACAGCATCGTTCTAAGTAACCTCTGTTACTACGTTCATTCGGTACATTGGGATTAGCACTGTTGAAATACAATCGTCGTAACGTCGAATCGTCCTCCATCTGAGCAATCGGTACGAATCACACTTTCAACATTTCGGATCCAAATTAGTTGCGATCAAATCCCAGCGAGCACAAACATCCTTGGGGGGTTTTGAAATGTTTCGAAAATATAGACACGCTGATGTTTCTTTGAGACATAATAAGTACTTCCTAAAGAGGTCTCTGAAGGATATTCAATGTTTTGTATTCATTCTTTTGTGGCGTTTTTTTTTGTAATGCCTCTAGGAATTTATCAGCGATGTGCACAAAATGTTAACTGGATGTTTTCATTTGGAATAACATAGCTCATCCTTGAGACGTTCACCGAGAATATATCTACCGGGCGCGCAATCGCATATGTGATTATGTGATCTCAGTGATATGTTTAAGTTGGCGGAGATTGTGGTTTCTAGTTCTAGAAGTAATGAATAGTGTTTTTTATGAAATGAAACGTTTGGTCAAGACAATACATTATAATATTACACTGAGGAAAATCGTGCTATTAAAGTTTTTGCTAAGATATTTCTTGCTATCATAATAAGAAATACTATTACTATGACAAAGTGTCGAATAGTACCAGCACATTGAAATCCTACGGCAGCGAAAACGATTTTGCTGGAGGTGATTTTTCTGCCACAGAAAAGTATACTGCTGTCGCTCGTAGGCAGTCGGTCTGGGACAGAAAGTTTTTTTATTAGAACATTTTAATCTTATGACTGAATAATCACTAGCGAGTTACATGCCTGTGGCTGTAAGGTTTCTGCTTACTATAAGTGGAAAATCGCATAGATTTTCATCCACTTACTGTAATACAGTTGTCAACCAGCCACTAAAATATTACTGGATGAACCCGCTTACCATTACTCTATGCCTTGCTATGATTATTCGATGTTTTGCTGATATTTCAACGGAAATTACCCCTTCCACGAACACAACAAATATTTTTAGGTAGTTTAGTGCGAATGAAAACGAAGAAACAGAATCATTCTCTGGCTGGTTGGTGGTCGTTTGGACAAGACAAAGATTAGGTTATTGTTCTTGGCTTCGTGTTTGTGCACATGCATGCTTTTGTTTCCGGCTAATTCATATTTCATAGTCTTATGAGTACTGATTGGGAATAACGCCGCTGTGTGGTAATCAAGTTTAGTTTTGTGTGTAAGGCCTCTTTATGCAGGTGTAGTTGTGTAGTTTGCGGTCTCACGGCAAAACATTGAGCGTTTCCGTGTGGTGCCTTGTACCTTTTCATGCAAGTTGCAACGGTTCGAGAAGCTTTAGTGCAGTATGCTATCAGAGCAGAGAAACAAGTATTTTGTATTATTTATTAAAATTTCGCAAGAAGCGTTTCGTGTCGTTCGACTGCAAACCATACAACCACAAGTGCATAAATGAGGTCTCAGAGAGTAGGTACCTTTCTACCTAATGGCTAACAAGATTATTTTACAAGAATGGGGGCTAGCGGAATTAGAATGTTTGCTCTATACAAGTGGTTGAAATTGATGAACCTATTTTTGGGACATCCTGGAGCAAAAAATATTGCAACCATTGCCTGCAGGTAGCAAACTTGCAAATCTACAATTGAAACTATTACTTATAGTCTAGGTAGATGCACTCGTTAGCAGTAGCTGGAACAGTACCCCATTAGTTCTAGGTGGATGCATTCACTAGCGGTAGCAAAGTCAGATACCTACGACTGAGACAACCTTGTATTCATAAGTAGGTGCAATCGCTAGCGGTACCAAAGTCAGATACCTACGACTGCAACAATGCATCATAGTCATAACTAGGTGCACTCACTTGCGGTAGCAAAGTTCGAGAAAATAAGTTATTCGACAAAATCTAGTAATCCCAAGCGAGTTGTAATCAGCAAAGGCGACTTTATAACCACAGGTGAGAACTCACTTGTCCCCTATGCTATTAGAGTTTCTTGCTAGGGTTATTCGATTTCTAGCTGGGGTTAGTAAAATTTTTCCTCAGTGTAAGTAATCAAGTTGATCAAGGACTGCAAAGTAGGTATGTATTTAATTGCCGACATTCAGATATATATATAACCTCAAAAAGATATACTGGTAATCTGACCTGTAAAATCATCATCATAATCATTATGTAGCTGTGTGAAGTGAATAATCAAGTACACTGTATTATTGAGAGTGCATCAGTTAGTGATACAGTTTTATTTAAATTCAGTTGAACCAGATAAACGCTTCAGACTGATTTCATTCACACCTGTCACATCCAAAAGTTTCAGGATTCAAAAATGTATAATAAGCAAATACAAATTATCAGTAAAAGACAAGCGAGAGAAGGCTTAAATAACATGCAAGGGAAAATGTATGAAATAAAATTTCTGATAATTCTCTAGTTCCATGAGGATGTGTTCGTGATATTTACATTTTTGAAAAATTATTCAATTTATATAAAATGCAGAAAATATTTTTGGTTTAATTTGTATGTGTTTGTCTGATTTTTGGACTACCTGTTGAAATGAGTTTTATCGATGATTATTTTTAAACGCTTCAGAGTCTTCTTCTCCGTATTTTGACTATTGTTAATTTATACAATGTACAATTGGTTAAAAAAGGGCATTTTGTAATGTCCCAGGAACAATGTTTTATATAGAGTGATATAATGTAGGCGAAAAGCTTCGAAAATGGCGGGATGTGTCTTTAAAAAGGATTTGAAAAGTACGAGAAAATAAAGCCTTTTGTGGAACATCCTAAAAGTAGCCGCGTGAGGCGGACATTTGCACCTACATCCACGTTCTATTCATGTATGAACAGAACATCGCAGTGGAGGTTTGATGTCTCAAAAACTCTTACTCTTAACATCTCTGAGATGCACGGTGGTTCTTGCTTGACAGCATTTGACAGCGAATTGAGAAATCAGAAACTCTCTCTTGAAAATGCTAACCACTCGGGTTGGCGAAAGGTCGAGATCTTCTGTAAACATACGTCGGCCTTACAACCCGAAGAACCATCATGTAAGTGACGATGGCCGCGAAAGCCTTTCGCAATTTATTTCTGAGATGATTTTGTGATCGCTGGGATTGATCCAATCCAGCACCAAAATTGGTATGCTGGTAGTTGGACCATGACAAGCAATAGAAGAAAATTGTTTACGAAAAATCCGTGGTTGGAAATCAAAAAAATTCTGGATTAAAAAAAATTGCTGTTACCTCTGAAAGAATAAGATTTCTCAAAAAAAAAGGTTTCAATAGGGTGAAAGATAATTCAGTTATCTACAAGAATGATTCTCAGTAATTTCTTATAAAATGCGCTGGTTCCTTGGAAAACGTGACTGAACGGCGACATCAAATTTCATGCTAGCGTTTACCCGCCGCTGCAAGTACCAGCGGGGTCGAACATTAAATTTGTCATAACTTTGCTAAAAATGATCAGAAAAAGAAAAGTGATCGGTATTCATTCAAAGCTTGTAACCATTCAATATTATGTATATTTGTATTATTTTTCACAACCTTATTCTCGCGTAAATAAAATGAGGAGACTCGTATAAGGCCTGTCCAATTGTCGACCATTCAAGGTCAGTATCTATTTTGCTCTGGACATGCATTCATGTTTGCGTCGCTGGCCAGTGGCGGCGATAAGGATCCGGGGGCCCCCCCGCCAAATTTTGTTTGGATATTCATATGAGGCAATAAAATCTGGAAATATCAGATATAATGGGACATAATTCCATATAATAATACACAATATACTGATTTATTATATTATATTATTTATATTAAAATTTTTTTTAAAGAAAAAATATTATGAGAAGTGTGCATATTTTCCTTAGAAATTAGCGATATTCAGGTATATGGTTTTATTGCCACTCTGGATAATTTCTTAGGTGAATTGAATATAAAATCTTACCATCGCAAAAATCTGTCTAGTTTTCGGTTTTCCCTTTGTCAGCATTAACTCCTTTGATGTGGTCGAAAAGTGCCACGTTTTTTGTGATCGGAGAGTGAGCGGACTAATTGTTATATCTATGTACCTACAATGGCATTACCGCCGCCGCGTCAACATTGTAATAGGCCATCAAAGTCTACCGCAAATTGCTTTTTATTTCTTGTACTACTATAGTTTCTCCAATATCAATTGCAGATCATAAAAACTCGTTTCAAAGCCTTACCGACAATTTCGTTTGATATGCCGATACCTCATTAACATGATGATTTATGACTCTGCAGCCAAATGTTTTGCATTCTGCCGCACGTCAATTAAGATCACGTGGACCGCGGCATTTCCTTTGAACCTAAATGAGTTGATGCAATTGATATTGGAAAGACTATACTACTTTATCGGATCAGCGAATGAAGACAAAACAAACAGACTTTTTTGCTGACGGAGAAATCTGAATTTGGTGTAAACTTTCATAGATCTAGAATAAACACTGCTAAATAAGCAATGATGATAGTACCAAAGTATTATTTCGTGTGGAGCAATTAGAAAATTAGAAGTTTTAGCTAAAAGGTCGAAGGGGCCCCCTCTGGAGCTGGGGCCCACCCGCACGGCGGGCTCTGCAGGTCCCTTAACGCCGCCACTATCGCTGGCCAATATACACCCGAAAAACAGACCACAAGACCTAGAAGTACTCCTACAAGACTGATGAAGTGTATCAAAGTGAGTGCGTATTGCTCTTTTATGTTTCTACCATTTTACGCATTTTTTTTATATTAATTTAACAAATTGCTGGAAGATTGAAAGTTATCTTGGATCAATCCTAAAATACAGTTATCCATTTTTGCTTTCTCGCTCGAAAGTGCATTTTGTTCCTAAATACTTCTATCTTCTCATTACATGTGGGTCTGAGTACCTAAAATGTTTTTCCCACTTCACATAACCCATCTGCGCTGTTCACGGAAGATGCAAAAATCATGGATATTTCAGTTATTTATCCCATAATACAATAAAGCAGGTACCGTTACCCTCTTTGGACTATATGCAATGATTTAAGAGTATTGAGATAGGTCTCACTTATACATGCCAAAAAACTCGGTTCTATTCCTGCCAATTCCGTTCTCATTTTTTAACTAACCCATTATCCCGCCATTTTCTTCAGTAAATGTTGAAAGTAATCGTTTATATACATCCTGCATGAAAAACAAAGAATGCATTTTCAAGCTTGAGGTTTGCACATTACATTTGAGTTGTTAAACATATAAAAACAACACTAAATCGTTTCACAATTTCAAGAATTCAAAGGCCATCCAAAAACTCGTGTTTCTTTTTGCGATGAAGAATTTGTCGAACCGTGTAATAAACAAAAGCAAATCATCGGTGATGATGTGCAGAAGATATTTTGGAAAGACATGAGGACTTAAACCGAAAGTCGTACACTGGCTATACACCGCGATAATAAGACCCAGAATCACATATGGCCCACTACTGCGGTGGCCCAAAATGAAACAGGGATAGTCAAAAACCAACCGCGTTCTCTTCCAAAGTTCCGACCATGGACCTATAATATCGTATAAATACAGATGGAGTCAGCATTGCCATACCTACAACACGGATGGTTTTGAACTCGCTCTTAGTATAGGCACGCGGGTTGCGGGGAAGAGAGTAGGAAGCGATAGACTATGATCTTCCCACAACCGATAGTAGCGTACGCATTTGATAAAATTAGGGTTCAATCACAAGAAAAAAATGCTGAATTTGAAATTATGATGAAAATATCAACGAAAGTGATAGAGTATACAATCCGATGAGACTTCGTGAGACAGAAAAACTCGTATGACATACCTGATGTCATGCAATACTTCATTGACTGAGATAGTATCGATCCTCAGAAAATTAGGTTAATAAAGTTTGCAATGTGAAAAATAATAGACTTCCAAGACTTTCGTTTTCAATGAATGGAAAGCTGAAGACAGTCGACTGAAGAAAAAATATCGACTAATTTATATATTCAATAAATACATGGGCTGAACTTAGGTTTACTTGAAATCCGATTAGGAAAAAACAATTCAATGAAACGATTGTGGACCCTCATCCAATTGTAATGATACCATTTTGTTTTGCGGAAATGCCCTGTTGCCAAGTTGACCTCTTCGGATTACTGGAAATCTGATATGAAAAAATCATTCAAACTTCTCGATTATAGACCCTCAACTGGAAATCTGATATGAAAAAAACAATTGAACTTCTCGATTAAGGACCCTCAACCTATTCTAACGATACCATTTTTGTTTCGCGGAAATGCACTGTTTCCAAGTTTATGTCTCTTTAGATAACTGGAAATCCGTTATGAGGATAGTTCTGAGTGGATACCACACTACTCAATAAGATGAATTGCGCTATGAAATTTGAACTTTACAGAAATGCGCCAATGTTGCCAAGTCGAGGGCGCTGGAAATCATTAAAAAAAGATTTAAGAAAATTTTGCTCAAGGAATATCATAAATTTTCATCCCTATTATGAAAAAATTTTCAGATATCAGATGACGCATGGTCCAAAAAAACAGTTTTATTTCATTTAGGTTATCTCACTTTAAGTTCATATAATATACGTTGGAAATTCTTGAGATAACTAAATGATGCGAAACAACGTTGAAATTCTCAAGTTCTGGATTCTCATTCACAAATTATCATACTACTTACAGCTCACGGGCTATAAATGTTCAGTAGTTTGACGTCAACTTCATTTCCATGGCAACAAAAGTTACAGCGTGTCTCTTTCTGCTAGTTGTTTATAAAATGCGAGCGCAGCGAGCATCTGCTGTGATTTCAACTTTTCATAAAAATAAGTGACCGAATCACCAGCAACTTTGATAGCTAGGTTAGCTGGGTAAGGTTAGGTTGTGTCCCTTTTTTAGAAATACGGTTCATGGCCGACAACGTCGGCAGTCAGAAGAAAGAGACACGCTGAAGGCGTGTCTATTTCTTCTAGTAATTTATAACAGCACATTTCATCAAAATAAAAACGATTAGAATCGGCTGAATATCTATATTAATACTCTACATTGAAAATTTCTATAAAGCTTCTCTGAATGATTTCCCGCTTCTATAACTTGACAACAGCATATTTCTGCAAAGTCAAAATTTCATACAAGGAACCACCTAACTGAATATAGAATAATGTCCGCTTGGATTCGTCTTCATATCAGATTTCCAGTAATCCGAAGTGACCAACTTGGCAACAGAGCATTTCCGCAAAACAAAAATGGCACTATTAGATTCGCCTGATGGCACGAAATGGTGACTTTCAATTATTTTTTTCATATCAGTTTTCCAGTAATCCCAATTGACCAAAACTTGGCAACCGCGCATTTCCGCAAAACAAAAATAGTACCATTAGAATAGGTTGTGGATCTGTAATCGAGACGTTCAACTGTTTTTTCGTATCAGATTTCCAGTAATCCGAAGAGGTCAACTTGGCAACAGAGCATTTCCGCAAAACAAAAACAGGACCATTACAATTGGCTGAGGGCCCATAATCGCGACGCTCAATTATTTTTTTTCACAGCAGATTCCCAGTAAACCAATTTTTTACCGACTTTGGAACAGATTCAGTTGAACATTTCATCCCCAACTTTTTCAGCTGGAAATCTAAAAATGAATCCAAATTTTGATATACATTTCTTGGAATTTTTGGCAAATATTTTTTTTTGCATCCAACTCGAGAATAGACCCAGGGGGTATATTCTCGAGTTCATGCGAAATCATTTTCAAACGTTTGAAGTAACATAGAGCGATACAAATACCGCGCGTTGGAAAGAGATACAACATTGAATTCGTATACGGTGAAACTCGAGAATAGACCCTCTGGATGTAAACAGCTGGGTTCAGTACAATACTTTATAGGATCATGGTTCCGACATCATCCCGTGAAACAAGAACGGGGAAGAAACGTGAACGAATTAAATATGGACCTAGCAAAAATTATAGAATGGGGATCCAACACTTGGTAGAATTCAATGCGAATTAAACCTAAGCATGTCTTTTCTCTAGAAAGGCCAATCTCACAGAGTGGCAAACGTGATTATGTCAGCAGGAGTCTGCATACTAATGAAGTCTTCCATTTTGATGCTCAGTATTACCATCAGTACCAGCAGTACCCTGTCATGGGAAAGCCATATTAGGTCCATTGCCAAAAGTGCCTATCAAAACAAAAACTTGGTTTTCTGTTTCGTGCCAACAGCTATTTCACTTCCCGTCCCGAATGATGTTCTCATGTAAGGAGTTCAGCCTTTAAACACACACTGAACGGTGATGCTGAGCTTACAAGCTCACTCACTTCTCTGGAACACCGCAAAAAGGTTGGCGATCTGTCTCTACTTTACAGATACTTTCATGGGCGATCCTCTTCTGAAATATCATCAATCGTTCCACCATTAGCGGTCCCATCGATACTGGTCCATCGAGGTCAGTCTTCACATTCCTTTGTCGTCACTTTGGAGACATGCCGAACATCTCTTTGGAACTCACTGCCTCGGGAGGTGTTCCCTGAGGCATACATTCTGCAAAAATTCATGACGTACACCAATTCCTACCTACTTTCCTTCGGCTCTTACGATGTTCTTTGAGAACATTACAGGATTATCCTTTTCGTGAGAAACAAAACATAAAAAAATACTAAATGTTCCGATAGTTTACATACACCATGAACCACTATTGTGTTAGTTATCAACGGAGCACTCTTTCACATATCAACTGATTCGACCTAACGAATAATAATAATGCGATGGATTAAAAAATAATATGAAGATGTGGCTAAATTATCATTTTCTCAACCTCTATATCTAACTATTTTAAGGTATTTGGAACAGTACGGTATGCGCCAAAAGTTTTCTATTTGCGGCCCATTAGACGTACGTCGATAATAAAAGTAAATTTGATGTTCCGACTGTACGATTTCCCCACCATTTCAACCATCCAATCTAGTGTCTGAAGCGCTAGGCAACGCTGCTCTGTCGACACTGTCAGTGTCAGTAAATTTTATAGTCCAGATCAGATTGCTTAAAAGTGATTGAAAACTGATAAATTGTTAACGGAATGGCTCGAACCAATTTAGTTCACAAGGGACAGGTCATTAAAGGAAGCCATTTGAAAAAAGATACAATGCAGTCGCAGCGATGTTGGCTGCAAAAAAAAAGTTAAAAATGATAAATGGAATGTTATCGTTACCGTTCTTGATTTATGCAAATGGGCATAACTTCAGGAAAAAAATCATGAATTCCGACGCATATGGAATCGGGCCAAACTAGAAAGAGAGGTGAAATATACTATAAAAACCAAAAAAGTAAACACAAATTTTCTTTGGCCATTTTGTTCAGAAAATCATTCCTTACTTAGACTTACTTACTTAGACTTCATCGCCAACAAATTCAATTCAGTAACTGAACATCCCGATTCTTGTTTAAGAAATGAAAACCAGCAATATACATTTCATAATCAAAACTAGTGAAATAAATTTGAAAAATCATTGGATACTTCCAAAGAATTCTGTACAGTTTGCTGCAATGCTGCACATGTGGCAACGCTGTTATAGTAGGTACGCGTTGGGCGTTGGTCACTGCCAAACATCAGGCACTGTTATTTTGTTGTTTGTTTACCATTCTACCAGTTAATGTTGACGTTGTGTATCGTGTGCGTTATTTGTGGAGATATTA